>BSDF01000006.1:5133608-5734996 GCA_027925045.1 Hypotaenidia okinawae
CAGAGGATTCAGGCAAGCTATACCTTTCCGTACTAGATTCTTTAGGTTGGGAGTTATTGCTGGACGTTTAACATGTTTTGAATTGCAGTCTGCTACGGCCGAGAAAAATACCTTCAAAGATACCAGGAATGTTCCCTCTTTCCTGGCAAAGGAAACGGCTGACAACAAGAGGAACAGGGGCTTCTTCTGTGTTCTGTTATGAGGTTTCAGACAAGCTATGTCTTTCTTTACTAGATTCTTTAGTTTGGGAGTTCTTGCTGGACGTTTAGCATGTTTTGAATAGGTTTGCTGGAGGAGGCATTTTAGCCCCATGGAGGACTGGGACTGAGAGACACTGTAATTTGTTGCTGCCTGCCAGAGCAGAGATGAATCCCGGTGGGAAGAGATTTGCCTTGGAGAAAGTTCGTGGAGGACTGTCTCTTATGGGTGAGATCCTACGGTGCAGCAGGGGGAGGGTGTGTGGAATGAATGCCCCCATCCCAGCCGAGAAGGAAACCATCCTGCAAGGGACTGACCAAAGCCCCCATCTCCTAGTCCCTGCCTCCCTGTCCTGTGCTGTGAGCAGGAGAGGGGAAGAAGGCAGCAAAATCATGGCTGAAAGGGAAGTCTGCTTTAGAATGGAGGGGTGGGGGGAAGGTGTTACCGAGATCCCCATTTTCCCCAGTCCCTGCCCCTCCTGGGCTGCGACCAGGAGGGAAGAAGGGAGCAAACTTCTAAATAAAGCCTGCTAAGGAGGGAGTGGGGGGAAAAGTGTTTGCCTGGTTTGCATTTATTTTAAGATTGTTGGTTGCACTCCTGACTCTGGTTCCTTTTCACTGTTTTCTCTTTAGTGTAGTGTAATAAATGAGATAACTTTCTCTTCAGCACTCTGTGTTGAATCTGTTTTGCCCTTGTCATTAATGAGTTTGCCTTTTGTGCCGCCCAATTATAATTTCTTCCCTGTCCAACTAAGAAGGGGAGTAACAGACTGATTTTGGTGGGCGTCTGGCCTTTGGCCAGGGCTCAACCGCCACAGGGGTCCAGGTGTTTCCATGCGGAATTGCAGGGTGCTGCTGGAGAAGGGAGGCTGGAGGTCCCGTGGTCGAGGTGGCGGGAAGGGATCGGCTCTTGGGGGGAAAAGATGGGGATGTTGGGGCCGTGGCCTCTGCACACAATGAGCCCTCACGGTGCTTCTCCTCGGCTCTGGTGGGGTTCATCTGTCGGGGCTTGGCTTCCAAACCCACGGGCTTCATCCGTAACAGATGCAAGGTCCTCCAAGAACTGTGACCCATGGTGCTGTCCTGGCAGGAGCTATGTCCTCTGCCCCATGGCTGCTGAAGGTCACGCTGTATGAGATGGGGGACTGTCCCCTCCTGCTGGGGGGTGCTGACGGGGGGCGACTTGGGCCCTGGGGCCCCTACAAGGTGCTGAGACCACCCTGGGGGAGAAGTGGCCTCCTGACTGAGTGAGGAAGTGGGCGCAGGACCCTGTGTCTCATTAGGAAATGTCCTTTGAGAGGTGGCACTTTCCCACGCTGAGGGGAGAGCGAGGCTGGGGGGATGCTCCCCACTGGCTTTGCAGGCTGCGTGCGTGTGCAGAAAGGACACAGGGGGCTCAGTCTGTGAGTTGGGGTCAGAGCAAGCCCCATTGGGGCTGGGGACGGTGGGTGGCAGGAGCTTGGCCCCCACCCTCCAGCCCAAACCCCATTCTGGCCTTACCCCACCAGTGTTGCCTTTACACCCACCCTGCTGGAAGCCACCAGCCCAATTAGTGATCTGCTAAGAACCTTTTGTCTTTACTAACCAGGGAGAGGTGGCTGTGCAATGTCAACCCTTCCCCAAGTCACCAGGTAAAGGGATGCTCCCCCATCCGCCCACGAAAAATACCCCCAACCACCTTCATCCCCCCGCAACACCCTGGGAGCACATGTCAGAGGCAGGGAGACTGCCAGGGGGAACTGATTCCAACGCAGGGCACATGAAAGAAAGCAACAGAGAGCAAGCCCAGGCTCGTGGTAGCTGGATATATTTCTGGTTTGGGTCTTTTCCTTTATGTTTTTCAAATAAAACCCCCTTTCCACCCCCCAACCCTGTGCTGGGGTGGGCGCACACAGACACGTCGCCGTAGAAGGAAACGCGGCATCGAGGCACACTGCTCCCCATCCCTCCTCTGTCCCTTGGGTCTTGGATGGTTTGATTGGTTTTTTAAATGATTGGATTCTCTTTTTTCTCCCTTTCCTTTCTTTTTGGCCTTTTTAACCATTTCTTGAGCTCTCTCTGAAGGAACAGCCAGCAGCTCTTGGCTGGCAGGAGGAGAGACCATGGCATGGGACAGAGGAATGGTTTCCTTCTCCCACCTTGCTCAAGATCCATTTTTTCCCCAACTTGGGGTTTGTTGTGGGTTTTTTTTAATTTTGGTGGGTGTCTGGCTTCCAGCCAGGGCTAAACTACCACAGGAGGATAGGAGAGAGATGAATACCTGGTGCTAAGGGAAATTATCTGTTTCACCACTGCCCTCTTGCTTAACCAGCCCTTGGCAAGTCATTTCACTAAATATAGGATATTTATTCAGTAAATATCCTCCTCTTTCCAGAGAGATCAATCACTCCTGAGAAATCCTGGTTCCTCTGAGCTGAATATGGAGGAAGTGGCAGGGGGTTTTGAACTCTATGATCCTCGGGGTCCCTTCCAGCCCATGCCATTCTGTGATTCTATGACTCTATGATGGTGGTGGGAGGGTTTAGTCGGGACTCTGTTGAGCATGACAAAGTGCTTGGTAGACCAAGTGTCCACCCTGGTGTTCCGGGCAATTGTCCCAGGAATCCCAGGTGCGGAGCTGAGGAGGCAGCCCTGGCGAGGAGCTCGCCCCTGGGTGCCCCATGGAGGCTTTGTGGCACCAGCCCCAGGAACTCCATAAGGCTGCTTGGCTGCTTCCCAATCAAGCTGGCCACTGCAGTCCCTTCAGTGGCAACCGCCAGCACCCAGAGTCTGGGGCAGGCCACAAAGGGGGAAGGCGGCAGTCCTCAAGGAGACAGAGCCCCATACTTGGACAGCTCATTCCTGCCTCTGAGCACAGCTGCGGTGCAGTGGCAGCGCAGAGCCGGGCCTCCTCCAGCTCCTGCTCTTCAATTTCCGGGTTTTTTCTTCTAAATAAATAAAACCAAACCCCAAAAGTTCTTTACTCTGGGAGCGGTCGAGGACTGGCACGGGTTGCCCAGAGAGGTAGTGGAGGCCCCATCCCCGGAGATCCTCAAGGTCTCAAGATGGGGCTCTGAGCAACCTGATCTAGTGAAGATGTCCCTGCTCACCGCAGGGGGGTTGGACTAGATGACCTTTGAAGGTCCCTTCCGACGTAATGCTCTCCGTGATTCTGTGGTTCTAAGATTCTACAACTGGTTTCCCAGAGAGATGCCTGAGAGGCCCTGGCTTGCCACAGTGAAGCTGGGCCGTGATGTCATGGCAGGGTCCCCACCCCCTGGATTGTGACCTCACAACAGCATCCCTCTAAGACACGCACCACCATCCCACAGCTCCCAGTTTTGCTGTGTCAGACACCGCAGCATGACAGGTATCACTTTTCTCCTCGGCCTAGGCAGCCTGCTCTTGGCTGCTGGGGCCATCCTGCTCTTGGCCATCAGCCATTGCCAACAGGTATGGGCCCACTGGGTTCGGGGGGAAGGGGGTGCTCAGGGCCAGTGCTGGTGAGGGCTGGTCCCAGATTGGTGACTGTGCCACACTCCTGTTCCCAGCAGGGCGATGGCTGGAGTCGGCGATGCTGGAGATGGAGGCAGGGAGAGGTGGCAGCAGAGACCGGTAAGTCCCCTGGGGGTTCCCCTCAGAGTGTCTGGATGTGTCACCAGGCCAGGGCCTCTCACAGCAAACTGAACCTGCTGGGGACAAGCGCCGGTGGCTGGTCCCCAGGTGCTGCCAGAGCCTCTGAACCCTTCCAGCTCATAAGCCCCTCTGTGCCTTGCAGGTGCTGTCGAGAGCCCCCTGCGCGGGCCCTGGTGCTCCATCCCCGGCTGCAACGACTGTGTGAAGGCTACTGAAGAGATGCAGCAGCTGCTGCTGTTGGCAGGGGCTGACACCAGCACCGCAGCAATACCGGATGCCAAACTATGGCAGGCGGCGTGGCGGGCCCTGGCACAGCTGGTGGAGCGGGGCTACCTGTCCTGCTGTGACTGCAGCTCTTCCAGCTTCAGTGACCGCTTCAGTGACTGCTTATGTGAGAGCTGCAGTGGCTGTGAAAGCCTCAGAGACACGTGCATGAGCCAGGCTGGAGAACCTCTCAGGGAGATGAGGTCTCCGTTCTCAATTGGACCCACGCATGTCCACAGAGTCCACTCAGCCCTGAGGATGCACGTGGCCAGGAAAACCCTGGAAGTGCAGCTGGGGGTACTGCCCCTGCCGGTGCAGCGCTCCAGGGAGCGAGTGGCGCAGCGGCAGGGCCGTCGTGTGCTGCCAGAGCTCATTCAGCCAGGGCAGAGGCAGCCCTTGCTGCAACACAAGCCAAGTCCCTGGACACAGCTGAAGGCAGACACCACTGTCGACAGTAAAAATGGTGCTACTCCTGCCCTTCCCAGCCTTGGCAGTAGAGCAGCAGGACCAGGGACAAGATCTGCTCCCATCTTGCCAAGGGAAGATGTCATCGCTCAGGGCTCCTCTGCCACCCAAGGCGGGTGCCAGGACACCACCGAGCACGGGAGCTGGGCCCATGCTGGAGCACCGATCATCTCAAGTCTGGTGCAGGGCCAGGAGCTGTGCAGCACCCTCTCCATGCTTATAGAGAGGAAATACCTGGACATAAAGCATCAGAGGCTCCCTGTGGCAGTACAGTGGTCCACAGAAATGGTGCATCGGAACCTGCCCACACTGGGCTGGGCTGAGGTTGGGGACAGGCCCCTGGGCCCATGCAGTGCTGCTCCTGCATTGCTGCAGCTGAACAACCCCCTCCATCCAGACCAGGACACACTGCAGCAGCCTGGGGCGTTCTTCCCCTGCCCGGTGGCTTCCACAGCCCTGTGCACTTGCCTGGCACCTGTCCCTGTCTATGGGTCCATGCACAGGGAGGAGGGGGGCCAGGCATCCCTGCAGGCCAGCAGCCTGCTCAGCACGTCCTCCAGCTGCAGCCATCAGCTGGGCAGGGTCACGACTGGGGGCATCCTGAGGACACCCAGCACTGTGCCAAATGCCTTGTCAGGGCAAGCTTTCCCCCTGCTTATGTCACTCCTCAACCCAGGACTCGCTGCAACGGAGCCGAGGCCTGAGTGTGGGCAAGGAGCTCAGCTGTGGGTGCCCTATGGAGCCTTTGGGGCACCAGCCCCAGCAGCCCCACAAGGCCACTGGGGCTGCTCCACATCTGAGGCCATAACTGCTTCCAGATGCTTTGGTGATGGGACCTCTGCAGTCCCTTCAGAGGAGACCTGCCCAGAGGGGCCAAGAGCACACAAGCCCCCTGGGGCTAGGCCAGGCTGCTGGTCTTCTGGGAGGCAGTTCCCATGCAGCTCAGAGAGCTTCTGTGGCTGGGGGACATGGTCCCAGGTCACCTCCAGGAGCACAGTCATCTCCAGGAGCACAGACACTGCGAAGACCTTGACTCCTGTTGGCTTCCCAGAGGCAAACCCAACCCAGGAGTCCGTGCCCACTCCCACCATGGTACCCTCCAGCCCAGAGGGGACCCTCAGGCAGCACGGCCTGTCCCAGCAGCAGCACTGCAGGGTTCCCCCCACCAGACACAAGTGCTCCTGCCACCTGCACCCAGCGCGGAAGGATCGGGGGTCTGGCACCGCCCTCTGCTCCCTCCTGGAGAAGGTGATGTGCCAGCGGCGGAGGAACCTGTCACCATCCCCACAGAGCTCTAACTCTCAGCACTGTGACCATGTTGGGCAGGGACAGGGCTGCTCCTGCTCCAACTCCAGCTCTAAATAAACCACCTCGTTCATCCTCAGGGGAGCTGTGTGAGGTTTCCTACCCCGCTGGGTTGGGTGGACTGGGGATGGGAAAGGGAGGGTTGGCTCAGGGACACTTGGGAAGCTGCGCTGTCCTGGCAGCAAGCCCAGCTGCTGCGGGTAAGCCCACACGAGCCGACTGCTCTTCTGGGGCTCCTTCTCTGCGCGGCCCTGGCCAAGGCAGGGGCTGAGGCTCACCCCAGAGCCTGCACTGCCCCACACCCAGAGGGGACGGCTTCATCAAAGGCTCCCCATGGCAGTGCAGCGGTCCATGGAACTGCTGCATCAGTCCCTGCCTACACTGGGCTGGGCCCAGTGCTGAAGCTGAAGGACTCCACTGACCGCTTCAGTGACTGCTTATTTGACAGCTTCACTGGCTGAAGTGTTACAAAACATCTGTGTTACAAATAATTGTATTTGATAACTTTGATTCTAAGGGAACAGTAAGAGTAAGAACATAGTGTACAGGACGGTGTGTCTTTATATCTGTGAAAAATCTCTACAGACCCTGGATTAAAACAATGGGTGCCAGTCACAGACCTTGGCTTAAAACAATGGATGCCAGCCACATTCATTCAACATGCTCCCTAGTTTGGTCACGGGTACCTAAAATGAAACAAAACCACAACCAACTCATCTGTCTGAGTAATACCTTCATTTAGTTCTTCAGCACAACAGTCAGGAATCACTTTAGGTATCTTATCTAAGCAATGAAAGCTGCTATGATATGTTTTCTCCAGCTCAAAGAAGCCCACATTATTCAAGAAGCCTTCACTCTTTAAATTTGTCAAGAGAGAAATATGTATTCGAGCACCCACCTTTCCAGAGTCAGTGGATGCTGCTTGAACACAGTTACATGCAGTAGAAGACGCGTTTCCCCAGCGCCTGGTGAGGTTAGCTGCACTGCCCACCTCTGAGCTCACCTGTCTTTGTGCAGGTGTAATTCTGGCTCTCAGCTTCTATGTTACTCCCTGTTATTAATACAGTAAGTTTGATAATAGCTGTTTTAAATTGATATTTAAGAAAATAGCAGTTTTGAGACATACCAACCCAAGGCTTCCCCCTGCACACCCCTCACACCCCCTCTCCCAGACTATACCAGGTAGGATAACAGAATCTTTTACTGACTTTGGTTTATCCTTAGATGATCGTGGTTACCATCTTAACACCAATATATTACTGTGCCCTTTTGGTGAGGTGCAGCCTTTTAAAGGTGTCCCGCATCTTCAGTAGCTTCTCTGGGAAGAGGGGCAGCCCCTCACTGAGTTTTCTGTAACTGAGTGAGAATAGAGATTTCCAGATTTGCAACCTGTCACACAGTGCCCCCTTTAGGTAGACCCCAAAAACAGAAGAGGGAACGAGGCAGTATATAAAAGCCCTAGAAAAACCAGGCAGGAAGAGCAGCAGTGTATTGGCTCTGTCCCCCGTGCTGCTTCCGTGGATTTCCAGAGGCGGTGGCAGGGGGTCTTCACACAATTCACAAAAGATTTGCTCAGCACTTTGCTTTTTTTCCCTTTTATTTTGGACATGGCACTAGTGATAAAGCAGTTTTTGTAGGAAAAACATCTAGGGGGATTCCTGTTCATCAACGATGCCAGTGCCTGTGAAGGATAATGTCTTATTGTACAGTGCATCAGAAGTTTATTTTTATATACACATAAGATTTTTTTTCTACGTTTACAAATTAAGTTAATTCTATCTGCTTGTTTTGAAGCGGTTTTATATGCTATCAAAGCTGAGTTTTATTTTTATTGGTATTGAATTAATGGAACTTTTTTTTTAATACAACCTTCAATTGATACTAAAAAGCCTATTTATATGAATGTTTTCTTTGGCAAATATAACATTGGCCGGTACCCGTTAACGAATGGCATTGGGTTGTTTGGAAGGAAGAAATAAAACCCCAGCAGATAGCTAATTTGATAATCCACAACGGGCAAAAAACCAACTTCCTGCAAGTTGCCACTGAGCAGTAGAGGAGCAAACCAAGTGTATTGTACCACCTACTGATGCATCTCTGCTCTTAATCAAGATTGCTATTTTCATATCCACGATAAATGGTATTTTCTACACAAGAAAATGTGACCTGTGTTATTGTGCTCAAGCACAGAGGCTCCTCTTTGGCCCTCTGTGGGCTGGAGAAGAGAAAGGCTAGCAGGAGTAAAGGTGTGGGTCTCCTCACCTGGAGAGGAACGGGCCTGGAATGTGAATTTGTGGCACAAGAGCCAAGCCCCCAGTCGCTGCCTGAATGTGGTGGTGCAGTGCCTGCCTTCTCCAAGCACTGGGGTGCTTTGTTTTGTCCTGAAACAAGGCACCCGCTGACCCCTTTTTCCTGAGCCCCGTTACACAGCTCCTTGAGCCTGTGCAGCCAGGCAGCAGTTCATAGGATGCCAGTTTTCCCCATGTGCTTTCGAGCTGTGTCTGCAGTAGCAAAGACTGACAGAAGGAACGCTGTGCTCTGACCAAGCCTGCTGTGAGCTCTCTCCTCCTCCAGGCTGAGGCAACACACAGGGCGCAGGTAACAAATGCATCCTCAGAACAATCCCAGGAGCCCAGGGCTGGAAACAGCTACACAGCTGCTCCTGAGGCTTTTGTCAGCTCACAGGGGTTCTGTGCTCTTCTATGCAATGTTCTCACAGAAACGCCCCAGGCAGCATTTCCAGGTCTTTAGGAAATCCTGCAACGCAGGCGCAAACCAGAGCACCTTGCTAACACACCCCAGGAGCAGAATTCTGGGTCAATTTGATCTCTAGTAACCCTATATGCTAATAATGACCTCTAGTAACCCCATGAGCAGAATTTTGGGTCAAGTTGACCTCTAGTAACCCCAACTGCTAATTGATGACCTCAAGTAACCCCTAGGCCTTAACAACATTGAAGATGGATGCTGGTAGTGCCAGAACATTAATTATGTCACTATTGGAAAAGTTCCCTCAGATACTAAAGCACTGAGCCTCAGAGTCAGAGAGGCAGCTTGTGGACTATGTGGGGAGGTTTCAGGGCAGTAACATCTTTCAGTCCTAGCACCATTCTGTTTGGAGCTATTGCTGGATGTTTAGCAATATTGAAGGTGGATGCTGCTAAAGCCGAAAAAAGACACAGGGCTAAGGGGCTGTTTGGTTCCCTTCTCTGGGAAAGTGCAGAGAACCAGGTTACGATGAATGGTGTGTGGGCTACATAGGGAGGTTTCATGCCTTGAACATGTTTCAGTCCTCAGGCTTTTCTTTCTTCAGCTATTGCTGGACCCTTAGCTATATTGAAGGTGGATGCTGTTAAATCTGGAAAATGCTGTAAGGCAAATTTAGTCCCTTTCCCTTCCTTAGGAAAGCACAGAGCAGCATGTTAAGAGGGACTGTATGTGGGCTACATGGGGAGGTTTCAGGCCAGGAACATCTTTCAGCTAGTCCTAGCACCTTTCTTTTCGGAGCTATTATATGAGTTTTTGCAATATTGATGTTGGATGCTACTAAAGCTGAAAAAAGACGTAGAGGTAATGTTGTCCATTTCCCTTCTCTGGGAACATCAAGAGAACCAGGCTGAGAGGGACTGTTTGTGGGCTACATGTGGAGTTTTCTAGCCAGGAACATGTATGAGACCTCACACCTTTCTTTTCAGATCTATTGCTTGACATTTACCTATTTTAAACATGGCTGATGGTGGCTTTGGAAACTGACTTGGTGTGTTAATGGAAAAGTTCCCTGGGTTACTAAAGCAGTGAGTCTCAGAGTCAGAATGTCAGCTTGTGGACTACATCAGGAGGTTTCATGCCAGGAACATCTTTCAGTCCTGGCACCTTTTTTTCTCAGAGCTATAGCTGGACATTTAGCAGTACTGAAGGTGGATGCTGCTAAAGCCAGAAAATGACATAAGGCAAATATAGTCGCTTTCCCTTCTATAGGAAAGCACAGACCACGAGGCTCAGAGTCACTGTTTGTTGGCTACATGTGGAGGTGTCACTCCAGCAAAATATTTCATTCTTGCACCTTTGTTTTTGGAGTTTTTGCTGGACATTTAGGAATTTCAAAGCTGGCCACTGGTGGTTCCTGCAATTAACATAATGTATAATTAGAAGCAATCCGTTGCTTTGAAAAGCCGGATGCCCTACAGTACAATGTCCTAAACAGTTTACGTCATGCAAAAGTGGAAAGAAAAAAAAAAACTTGCTAGCAATGAAGGTTGTTCCTGGCCTGAAACATGCTCAGGTAGCCCACAAGCAGCCCCACAGACAGTGGGGCTCAAGCGTATTGCCATTCAGGGAAACATATTACTTTCCATCCCTTTCAGGTGCTAGGATTGCCCACCATTGTCCAAAATGCTAAGCATCCAGAAATACTACTCAAACCAAAAGTTGCAACCAGTGAAAGATGTTCGTGGCCGAAACCTACCCAGGGAGCTCACCAGCAGCCCCACTAATATTGGGGATCAGGTTTTGTCTCCACTAGGGAACTGGATTCCCTTAAATCACTAAGAAAACCCACTATCCGGCATGGTAAATCTCTGGCACTTCCTTCCAAAGCAAAAGCGCCAGCACTGAGAGATGTTTCCAGGCTGAAAACTCCACAGGTAAAACATCTTCTACAACTTGGACTGTGGATGATACAGATTGACATACAGCTCGAATTCGTTTACAGGACTTCATCAGGTGATACAGTGGGTACAAACTGCATATCAGTGACAACACGTTGGATTAATTAAATAAAACATGGGATAACACATGGTAAAAACAACAATGTAGCTAAACCACACAGCAAGTAGTAATTTGTTTAACAACCTTGCCATTGTCATCAATTTTAAAACAACAATTAGAAACGTTCAACTTCCCACAGTTAGTGGGAAGTAGGCAGTCAAGAACCACACAATGTTGATAATTTTTGCATCTAAGTTGCTTGATCTGCCAATAGGTCAAGGCCCTCAGCTGTCTGATTAGTAACTATCTCTAGTATGGCTTGCAATTGGATAATGTGATTGAGGTTCTAGATAGGTTCTTGAGCACCACTAATCCATTCATTAGGATTCCAAGTTGCAGGTCCATAATGTTGTATGATGTGTTGAGGGGTTGGAGGACAACAAAACAATGATGGTTTACATGAAAGTTTACAAGATTAACATTTGCAAGAACAAAACATAGCTATCACAAGAACACTTAAGATGCATAATAGATTGGTGCCATGAAATGAATGTATTCCATTGTTTTTTGTGGGTTTGGAAATGCAAAAACTGAGTGATTTTGGCATATGCAATGCAAGCAGTCAGCTGGAAATGTTTCTGTTTTACTCTTAAGCAAAGGCAGATAAACAATAACATTTAGATTGGTTGTTAGTTAATACTACAGTTTTCCTACCCCATCACCCAATATTTCGTAAATCAAGCTTTAGGTGGGACTCCAGGCCTGGTCAAAACCAGCTGGAGACCTCCTTTCCCAGTTATGGCCTTGAAACCAATTCCTTTTTTGTCATGCATCACTATCATGGCTGAATTACTGGAGTCATGAATGCTTGAGCTTCTTAGATCCCTTTCCAGTACTTTCTGCGGGGAGGGGGAAACATGCACATTCCCAGAAACACACACAGATAAACGAGCACTCAAGCAGCAGGAGATGGCTGGCGTCTACAAAGATGAAATCCCAGATCCATTCTCTAGCATACCTGCAAGTCCACAAATGGTAACGTTTCCTCTCTATAGCACTGTAGCTGACAATGTCCTTGCTGTGGCTATAGTGGTGTATTTTTCTCTCACCATTAGACTGTCAGGTCGTTGTCACCTACCATGAGAGGAAAGGCCCAGACAAGTGCACCTTTTCTCCCTGGAGCAACCAGAGAGGTGGGTGTTACTGATACTGAGAGGTCTCCTCTAACTTACATAGTTGGTTTAGAAGAGATCAAGATTTTTCTTTTTATGTTATTGCTTTACTTTTAGGTGGAGGACTCGTGCTGCTCACCATGGGGATGCAGCTGAGGTGGAGGTGTATCAGAGGTGCCTAAAAATCTTAGTTTATACACTGTTAAGAGTTGTTGTTCTTGCTGTTTTGCTCTTATTTTTAACTGATTTCCTTGGGTGTTACAACAGTGTATACTAATAAAGTTTAGTTTTGTTGTTCAGTTATTCAAGAGTTTTATATATATACATAATGCTTACAAGAAGCTGCACTATTCTACTCCTGGTTAGAATCTCACAGCTGCTGTTGCCTCATCTACACCAGTAAATAAACCAGACAAGAATCTATCCGGCACAGTGTGTCTCATGTCTGTATAGGTAATTTCTCTTACCTTCCAAACCAGAAAGTTTGCAGCAACAACACCTGTTGTACATAGTGCCTAACACATATGCAGACTAAGCCTGGTGATTGTCTGGGACATTCCTTACTGGCACGAGACAAGATCATGCCAAGAGCTGTGCTTGTAACTCAGCAGCTGTGGGAAGCGCTCCAAGACCACACCTTGGCACTATTTTGTTTATCGTAAAGAAGCAGTTGATAAGCTTAGCTGTATGAACACGGAATAACATAAGGAACATATCCCATTTCCTTAATCTTTCTTGAGAAAAAAAAAGTATTAATGAATATTGTGGCCTACATTATCAGGACAGAGCTGTGAACTTCCCACTGAGCTGGTGGGAACGGTCTGAAGGGGTCAAAGAACATACTACCTTACTTTGAACTGAATTATGTGAATATGATTTCAATTACTTGAGGAAAGCTATGCTTAACCTGCTCTGATAATATAAAGAAAATAATCCTATCCAGTTATCCAGCCATTTATAGAGAACAATGTCTAATTTCTTCCCTTTCCATATTTGATATGCAGGTGTGCCTTTCTCTGCTGTTACCAATGGATACCGTGAAACCGGCTTCTCTTTTAATTGACTTCTGCCACAACTTTGTTACACACATCTGACAAGCTTTCCACAATGCCAAGCATATTGTGTTATAAATTTCCAGGCAAAACATGTTTGCAGAGCATCAGATAGCCTGTTCCTTGAGCTATAAATATAAAACATGTTAAGACATTTCTAAGCAACCCTTTTGTCACTTCACATGACGATAGCAGGAGAAATTCACCCCCCATGAGATTTCACAAAGTCTAGAAAATTCTGCATTTTTCAATCAAGTCATTGCACATTATGCAACGTGGAAGCTGTGTACAAGGTGCCTCTGGGAAGCTATTAGCTCACACACTTTGAGGTGCTTTGTCTAAAAATTATTCTTATATGGGCCTGAAGAATTCTGGTCCTTTGAGCTGATGCATGTTCAACATCTAAAACAATGAAATTTCTATAACTTCACGCTGAACAAATCTTTTCAATGCCTTTGTCTGAAACTCCTCTTAGCTGAATCTGTTGCCATCCTGCAATTTCACTGTAGATCTCCCAGGTTTACACTGGCAGATGTGCAAAAGGGATTTGTCTGGCTCAATGGTTCTTCTATGGTCAATGAAATGTGGAACAGTAGATGTAGATGAAAACTTTAACCTGTAACACTTTAAAAATATATCTCATTATCTGATTGACAAAGTGTTATCTATAATTATGGTTCATAATTATTGCTACAGAATCAAGTGCAAAATTGGAGGAACATCTTTTCATGCAGAGAACAGTCCAGCTACAAAGTGCAAAGCAGCTGCAGACCCATTAAAACAAACTGATTTCTGGTCTTCTAATGAGAGTCCAACCCTGCTGCTTCCTCCAGTCTCTATTCCTTATAGCAGCTGGGACCTGGATCAATTGCCTCCTCCAGACCCAGGTGGACTTTATCAAATCTCCTACTACAGTCTCTCAGACACTGCTAATCCCATTAGTGATTTCCCATCATATAACATCAGTAATTACATTATTAGACTCATGTTCTTTTCTCCCAATCTGTTATAAAATTACGTCTGCATATTAGTAACTTTTCTATCATGAGACTTTAATGAAGCAGAGTATCAATGAGATGTGATAGGGTGGAAAACTGCTAGTGATATAAAAGATGTTCACATTCTAGAATAGATTTTGTTTCTATTTCTAAAGATCACTTGTAAATCAAAGAGTAAATGACCTTGATGTTCTGCCTTTACCTCAGCACACAAGTTAGGGTTTTTTTCCCATTGTCCTCCCCATCCCACTGTGCAAGGGGAATGAGCAAGTGGCTGTGTGGTGTTTAGCTGCTGGCTGGGGTTAAACCACGACAGTGCCAGATCAAGCAAATACCACCTTCTCTTCTTTACAATACAGAGAGCTACCAATACTGTGTTCATCTTTCGTGCTTGCTGATGAGGATAAGCCCAGTAATTTCCAACATTTGACAGGCAGACAAATACCAGCTATCTTAGCAGACTGACTTACCTGAAGATTTAACTTAAAGGGAATCATTAAAAAGCCCTATATATTGTATGCTCACTAATAGGAGAAGTAATGAATTCAATTATCAGGAAAAATCTTCAAAATTACTACAGTAAGACTCGAGGATTTCAGAAATTATTCAATTAGTAATTACTGGGTAAGTGGCTACCACAGGATCTTCCTGCCTCTTTTCACATATAAAATGAAATGTAAAACTGAAGCACTTTTAAAATGAAGGAAATGGAAAATGACAAATGAGACTCCTCTTCTATTATGCACTTGAATGGATATCCAAGAGGGCATAGCTTGAAGGCACAACTAGTTTATCTTCTGAGAAACAATACAATTTACAATTCCTAAAGAAGAACTTACACTATAGATAATAGCAATCATCTCAAGAAAAGAGAGTTGGCTTTTATTAGAGATGCCATAGCTCCTCTTACAAATTCAGCAATTTGGCAGAAAAGGAGAATTAACTTTCTGAGAGGTAGCCATCAGAAAAGTCTCCAATTGGCAGATGTGGCTCTACAGAAATTACAGAAATATGGACTCGACTATTTGTCTTATGCTTTGGTTTTCCTACCTGAAGGCAGAGGTAAACAGCAAAAAGAGAAATTTTATCGTTGGCATTGCTAGGCCTCTTTGAAAACAGATGAAACAAAGCAGCACCTTGGATTTTGAGTGCTTTTATCTATTTCTCTGAAATTTTAATTATACTTCCCAAGCAATGGGCATTTTAATTTGATATTACATTTTTCTTATGTATTGCTTTTATTCTTTCTCACTGTATTCCCCACAGGCTCTGCTTTTTCCTGCTTAGAATGTGTATATAAATTATTAGATGATATTGATTTCATCCTACTATTCATACCTCTCTCACTCTTAAAGCACTGATTTTTAGATACATCCTTTTGGTTTCAATTTGTCACTTCTTGCCCAGTCCTCTCTCTGTCTGATGTGGCTGGCAGTGCTCATGTAATTCCACGGTGCCTGCTGCTCCTGGACGCTTATCGTGTTCACAGAGCTCACAGAGCTGATCTGTATGCCCAGCCTGAGCTGTGGCTGGGATGGACAGGCTGGCTGGGTCAGCCCCGACAACTTTGCACAAGGATTCCCCTGTGTGGGGAGATGAGCATTACATTATTCAGACAGGATCAGGGATAGGGATCAACTATGGCTGGAGACCAGGGAAAGGCTGGAAAACATACGGTCACTGCACCTCATGCAACTGTGTAGAAAAGCTGTGAAAATGAGAATGAAACAGAAAGGCTGCAACAACCAAGAGCTGGTTTTATTAGAATTAAAACCAAGACTGTATCAAGTAGTACTGCCTCCACTACTTAATTTACCTCTGATGAGAAAGGCTCCCTTCCAGCACATACTAGTGTTACTACATCCATCAGGGTACAGGCCAGCACAGACATCTACATCTCAGGACCACAGCACCTTGAAGCACGTGGCCAGGCCAGGAGATGGTTGGTGTCAGCCAGTGTGTAGCCCCAAGAAGCTGGGAAAACCTGTGTGTGCTTGTCTTGTAGAAACATCTTAGTCACCTTTCTTTCTGCCTGGGACCATCACACAGCCTTCCCTAAGGCAGACAGCCCTACACACACTCTCATCTTTCTCCTACAAATACTATTTTCTCAATTTTTCTCCTTCCCTATGATCTTTTCAGTCACCCTAGAAAACTGCACATTGCCTTCTTTCCTGGCCCATCTGTCTTCACTCCTTTCTGCTTAGAAGCGCTACCTGCAGCCCTGTGCCTGGACTATTCTAAGATTAGAGGCCTCTGCAGCTTCTTCTCTCTGCCTTCTCATGCAAGGAAGAGAATGGGGCTGCTGGTAAAAAGGGCAAAATAGGAAGCTGCCCAATCCTGCGAAGGATAGAAGCTAACCTGCACTGGTGATACAGTCTGGTCATCTGGTGTTAAGAGAATCCAACGTGGAAAGATGCTTCCCTTGTTTAAGCTGTTTACAGGGCTGCTGTATGTGCACTGCAATGAACGGAAGCTTTGAAAACTAAGTGCAGGTCTAATGAATATGCAGAATTTGTAACAGCAAATGTGAAACATTTTCTTAAAGCTCACATTATAATTACTGTCACTCTTCATGGAGAATGCTATAAACAGCAGAGAACACCACGGTTATTCAACGCTGCCCAGAGGACTAGACAATTGCTTGTACCATTGTTTCTATTATTGTCACCAACATCCCAGCTATGTAAGTGATGCTTGAATATCTTGCCAAAACACCTCATGTATGAATACCTTGCCTTCCTCATATGCATATATTCAAGGGCTTATGTTTTTCCAGAATTTTTGATAAAGCCACTGATCTCTTGATACCATTTTTATACACTTTGTAAATATATAATCAAGGACAGTACAAAATGTGCATATAGGAGAGATGCACAAGTCTTTAAAAGCTGTGTGCAAAAATAGTGGTTAATACTAATTTATCTGTGACGACACAGGATACTATTTGTGTGTTATCTCACACCTAAGTGCAGTTTTTTGTTTTCTTTTACTTTTCTGGTATCTTTATCACTCAGTTCTGCTTTACTGTCTCAGCTGATTAACGCACACTGAACTGAACCAGTTTTGTTACTATTTTTGCTGGAGCTACTGAGCTCCCCACATCATTCCAGCGTTCTGGCTTTCACACATCAGCTTCACTTACTGACTCCAGAATCCTCTGTGCTTTAAAAAATCTATATACATTCCGACTTTATTCTATCTAGTTATCCCGCTGGGATAATCAACTGACACAACAGGTAAAAATCAAAATGAAGCACGAGGTGTCGGTGTGTCTAGTTTCACAGGAGAAACACGGTTACCACCAGAGCCTGGAGATCACTGTGCCCTGAGAAACTAAGTCGTCTATAAAAGGACGAGAGAGAAACGGGATGATTTCACCAGAAGCACCACAGGAATTTGCTGGGATGATGCAACTTCATATCTTAACATTGTCATTTAAGTGCCAGACTGATAAAGTGGCCCTACCCCTTCCCAACCACACTCAAAAAGCTTTTATGTGAGGGTACCTACCAGCGTACAGCCCATCAGAATTAAATACTGGTCTTCACTTGTGCTGTTTAGGAGCAGTTTAGTGAAATCAATGGAGCTCTGTCCACAGAGACATGATGAGAGTGAAGAATCACGCCACAGACACTGCTAGTGAACAGAATCTGTACATGTTCAAGTATCCTTAAGAACGTCTCTGCCAGCAGAAAAGAGATGAATTCTCTCTACTCCACAAAACACACCAAAGTAATTTGTTCTCATCATCTTTTTTTGTGGTTTCTTTGGGTTATTTTTTTAAGAAGACTTTGATGGCAGCTGTAAACTGGCAATCCAGTTATTGGAGTGTAACTGCAAGATTACAGAGCTAAGATGCCTGGCTGTGCTTGAAATGGGATACAGGCTTCCGTTAAGGTTACCTTGATCTCTAGCACCTCTCTCAAAACGGCTGTTGCTCACACAGAGCCAGTACCTCCACCTCAGGCTTTCCTCCTTCAGCAGGATGTCGCTGGACTTAGCTGGGCCCACACCCATGCCGTTTCCTTGCCCTGGGGAGAGTGCAAAACGAGTAGTTTACTTTAGTTCTGCTGTTGCAAATGTGTACTAACTCTTGCCAAGGAGAAGACAGATTATAGTCTGTAAAGTCATCTGTTTGTTTGGATGTCATAGGTATTATTCCTTTCTTCCTTTCTGCAAACAGGTGACTAACTGAAAAGTCACGGACTGGGAAAAAATGCAGTGAGTAATGATGAACTTTCATGTACTGTGTCAAACTTCTAACTTCCTCTGACAAGTGTTTGCATCCTGCTGCCTTGCACCGCAACTCTTTACAGCGCTCTCTTTTCATTTGCGGACAGCTTTAGGCAACATGCACAAAGAATCAAGTGATACACAAATGATATGCAAATTCAAATGCACATCCCATCAGCAAGCTTTGCTGGGTTTCTCACTGCCCGGCCCTGGAGCGGCGTTCCAGCAGCTGGGTTCAGCCTTAGGAACTGTGCACAGTGGGAGGGGAAGAGTCAGATGTCAGGCACATCCCTGAGTAAAATGCCAGAGTTTAGGGAATCCCGTATTGAATCTCCAGACAGACTGACTCTCTCCTCAGTGACTGTTAAGTCCCTTCCTCACTGCGGGAACCTTCACAGGAGAGGACACAGCACCTCCTCATGGTCCCCATCTCCTGCCTAGTCGCTCACTCCCCGCAGGCTGGTGGGGCCTCTTCCATCAGGAGAGGCAGAACCCCCTCCAGACACAGAACTGGCCTGGGACCTTCCACACCCCAGGCCTGTGTTGGAACTGTCAGCTGATGTTATGGCCCAGGATACAGCAAACATGCTTCATCACGGGCGCATTTAAAAAGAAGAAAACCTGTGGAAGTTCCCAGGTTACCTGACAACTGATTGGCAGTTTGGGGTAACATCATGCTGGATTTGGACCCCTAATGTCCATCTGAGTCCCACTTTTACCTTGCTTCATACCTGGTCTACGAAAGATTAATTTCTTTCCAAATGACACTAACACTTAGAAAGGCTAATCCAAATACAGCAACAGTAGTTGGTTAGCTCTTCAACTAGAAAGCCTTGAACAGTCAACAAAAATGTGAAGATGACATGAAGATGTGGGAGGCAGCAAAATTTGTATCTGGGATGCAGCCCACAGCAAAGTGACAGTCTGTGCAGTTGTTCAGCCATCAGAGGAGAAAAGCCAGGTTGAAGAGGCTGTAAAGGAGATGCACCGCTTCCCTTTTGTTCCCATTTCAGGTTCAAACTCCTGTTTTGTTACTGTATCAATTTCTGACAATCTGATTTGAAAACTTACTAAAACTCTGTGCATATACATATAGCTTTAAAAAAAAAATACACCCCACAAAACAAACCACCAAAAGAACTGCATGCAATACGTGTATCTTCAATAGCAGAAAGTTGCTGCACCTTCTGAGACCGTGACATAGATATGTGGCACATGCAGCCATATAGCAAATCCTGAAAGCATACTTTATCTGAAGAACTTACAGGTGGGTCCACAAGTGGTAAATGCAAAAGCTGGATATATAAAATTCATTCCTAGAGAATATGTAATAGAGAAAGAATATTTTTGAAGCTTCTAACTGATAGACACAAAACCTCCATTTCCCACTTGATTTAGAACTCAGGGGTCACATTTCAAAGATGCTTCGATGCCAAAAGGTTTAGACAATCCTCAAGCAGGACTTTTGAAAGTTGAGATCTCAGGTTGGAAGTTGAGTGGTTTTGAATAGGCCCTGGGATACCTACCTGAGACAATGATAGGCACAGAGATAGCTTCGAAATCTGGCCTTCCAATCCCCACAATTTTCTGTGTTTAAATAATAATTGATTTATTTTTTTTTAATATGAAATCAGTTCCATGCTTTTCCATCTATCTGCTCTCTGTTAGCCCACACAGTTGAGGATTATTGGGTGCTGAACATCCCAATGTGATTGCTGCTAGTAATTTCTAGTGATGCCTGTTACCTACACCCACAGTCTTCTGGTTATTTTTACCATTATTTGTTTTAATTGAAACAGTGTTTGAACTCCAAACCACCGAAAGTAGAAACACTATGGCATACCTGGTTATTGTATTGATATTTCAGGAATAAACTGGTCCTGCCGTTGTGTAGTTCCACACTTCATCCTTTGTTTTGGCAGTACTGAAAACCCAGGGAGTAAAAGAAAAAGGTCTGTGCCTTTTGAAGAAAGCATGGTCCTGGATCGGTTAGGCATGCTGTGAAACCACTGAGGCAGACAACGGCTGCTTAAACTCTGAAAATAGAAGAAACCTCAAGGATGGGTTTCGCACAGATCTCCTGTGAGTCTGCCACGGGTACAAGGCCTTCCATAGATAGCTCCTTCAGGGATAGCAGCCTGCTGTCCCATCCCTAACACAGGCCACTGTGTAATTTACACAGATTCAGTGCCTCAAAGAACCAGGAGTCTCTCCAATTACAGAGATCTGCAAAAGCATCTATGGCATCTGAGATGTGGTACATGCAGAGCTTTAGGTATGGTTGGTGTTGGTGCCACACAGGCTGGGTGGAGTTGGGAAGAGTGAGTGTCTAATTAGAAGGCAAAACCCAGCAATGGCTGCTGCAATTCTTGCTGTTCTTGGCTCCTGTTGCATATTGGCTCTAACTACAGCTTTTAAGTATAAAAGCATTTATCAGAGATATATAATGCTGTGAGAAAATAAAAGGCTTCAAAAACACAACTTCCATGCCACACCTTGTGACCTGGTACACTGTATGCAGTTACAAGCTGTTTAAAGATCTCCTTTGGTGCACTGTGCCCTGGCTCTTTGTTCCCACCACCCTGCAACATGAGACTAAAACCAAAATGAAACATTCAGACTTTGGAAAGCAACCAGACACGTTTTTAGGTCTTGCTCCTGAATAAAAATACACTTCTCAAAGCAGTAATGCAAACAGTATAAATAAAGGCCTAATACTCTACATAGACCTGAACAAAAGCCCAGCACCTCAACTGGCTCACTTCATTAACTTTATGACTAAGAAATCCTGTCAGGAAACCACCATTGTGTTAGTTGCTCAAATAACAAAACTCACAATCATTTTGGTGCATTACTTATTGCTTACTTACTTAAGCAATTGTAATAATTAAACTTATTACTTACTTATTGCATTGCTTACTTACTTAAGCAGCAAAAGCTGAATATACAAAAAGCTAATCTGAAAGAAGACCTTGAGTTCTGCCCTGAGATGGAATTGATGAACAAAAAATGTGTGAAATATGTGTACTGAATGAACAGTCCATTGGAAATTACCTCAAATTATTGATGAGGAGACGACGTTGTTTCAAACACAGACATGGCACCAGCTCCAGGAGATGGGACAGCAGCTGTGACTGGAGCTTCCTGCCCTGCCTGGCACTGTCAGGCTCTGGTCCTGGGAGATCTCTGCTTCAAAGAAGGAGCCTAGTCTGAATCAGACAGACCAACAGACTATGATGACATTTCTTTTCCAGCAGCTGAAATTGACGTTTCTTCTGCCACCTTTTCATGCCTCATTTCCCTTCCTCAACCTTTTCTTCTTTTCTTTCCCTCTCCCAACTGTTATAAAGAACCCAGGACTGTTAGCCAAAACAATGCTTTTGGTAGCTCTGAATCCATAATCAGGGCACCAAACAGTATTACCCTTCATTGCCTGCCACCAGCTTAAATTTGCTCTGTAGGCAGGAGAACTGTGTGCCGTTCTTAACATCTGTGCAGGATCAAAAGAGCAAATTTATCCTCAGTAAAAAGACAAATCAGTGACTGTATTTGTTTTGGCTGGGATAGTTACGTTTCTTCAGAGCATCTTGTATTGGGTGATTTGGGTTTGTGATGGAAACAGTACTGATAGCACAGAGATGTTTTAGACACAGCTGAGCTGTGCTCACACAGAGCCCAGGCCTCTTCTGCTCCTCACACCACCCTGCCAGCAAGGAGGCTGCAGCTGCACAGGGATTGGGACAGGGCACAGCCTAAAAAGCTGACCCTGACTGCCCGAAGGGATATCCCACACTGTATGACATCATGCTCAGAAATAAAACTGCTGGGGGTGGAGACTGGCAGGGGCCGCCATCTCTCAGGGCCTGACTGAGCAAGCCAGTTGGTGGTGAGCAGCTGTTTCCTTTTGCACCACTTGTTTCCCTTGGGTTATTTTCTTCTTTTCCCTTTAAATGAAACTGTATTTATATTAACACACTAAATTCACTCTTCAGCTTCTCCCCCTCCCATCCTACTGTGGAGGAGAGTGAGGAGGAGACTGGGGACTGCACGGGACGCAGCTGCCAGCATTAACCCAGGACACTGACCCACAACAGAAATGTGACTTCCCTTCCTTTCCCCTCATCTCTCAGGGAAAGATCAACTGTTACAAAAGGTTCAGACGGGCAAGACAAAACGAAACACAAACCCTCTGCTACGACTAAATGAGGCACTCAAACTGTACAGACGAGTTGCTTTTCCAGAGGGGCACTAAGTGCAAATTGTTCGAAGTTTCAGCAGCAAATAAACGCTTTAGGTGTTTTCCCCGATGGATTCCGTCAGCTCTCTCCACGTAGCAGAAAAGCAAAGGGCTTAATGGAGATCTTACCGAAGCTAAGACCTCTTCCCTCTCCCGGGGGAAGGAGGCCCACCCGGCGGGGCTCTACTGGGCACCGCTCCTCCCCCGGCCGCCTCTGGGCGGGAGCTGGCCCCCCGTTTCCCCTCCTTCGGTCCTCGCCCCGTCTCCGTGCTCCGCCTCTGCGGGCAGCGCGCATGTACAGGGCGGCAGCCCAGTCCCTGACTCAACCCCTTTTCTCCCATCCGCTGCCGAGTGGCATCCACCGCTGCGGGCGAGGAGGGAAGAAAAGGTGGCCACCATGAACCGCTTGGGCAAGAAAGCGAATGAGACCCTCATCGAGATGGCTCTGTCTGCGGATGGTAGGAGAGGACGGGGCAGGGGGGAGGAGGTGGGGAATCGCAGCTTTGTTCCCTCTCCTCCCGCGGTGGGGAGGGTGCTGCGGGCGCGGTGGGGGCTTCCAGCCCGGCGGTGACTCGGTGGAAGCCTCCCGGGAGTGGGGGGGTGGCGGGTAGTGCCAACAGCGGGCGCCAGCCGGGAGGTGCTGGGGGAGGTCGGTCAGGTTCTGCTCCGAGGGTCTGCATCAGGCGCCTGGGAGATGGGGGTGATCCCGGATGGCTCCGGAGCCCTCCTGAGTCTGTCTCCTGCCCTCCATTGAATACAGCAAGCAGGTTTGGATGAGCTAGAGCCTAATCTGATGAGATCTTTATAAACCCCAGATAAACTTTGAAATAAAGGCCTCCTACGTCAGCACGCAGCTCAGAACCAATTCTAGAGACGCCCCTCGGTCTTTAAACACACTTCAAATGCAAAGGCTGCTTCTTTGACCAACAGCAAACCCTCAGCCTTTCTCAAAGCCCCAGCTGGCGACCGGCAGCTGAGACTGACCTTAGGAGAAGGGTCCCAGCAGAGCGGGTCACCTCGCTTCAGAAGGTGGGAGCAGCCCCTCTCCTGTCTCCCTTCATTCGGGACACACCGGTACCTGATGGGCTTTGTGTCCAGCCTCCGTGCCAGCTGCGGTGCCGGCAGGGCTATGTGTTTGGGCCTTGCTTTTTCTTTGCCATAGCCAGGTTACAGTTGGTGTCCATATGCAATGTAACTGCTTATAATAGTGTGGTAATATTATAGTTTCATGAAATAACATGTATATTTTTAAAACAAAGTGTGTATTTATCAGTACTGCGCCTGGCAGCAGGAATCAACAGTGGGATGTCAGGTAGTATGTTGAGATCTTTTAAAGAAAAAAGCAAAGAATCATGGATCTAGATGCTTTGCAATCAGTCTTGGAAGTGAAGATGTTAACCACTAAGAGCATCTGGGTGGGCTGCTGGAGTGTTTCCCCCCCAGTTTGTCTCTTCTCCCTGTCTCTTTTAGAGAACACACAATGCTGTTTTACACATCTTGAGCACTAGTGTAAAATAATGACTTTAAAAATATTTGACAGGCTTGTTTCAGAAAGGTATGATAGCTGATAACAACTATGAAAATTATCCAAAAGCAGCTGTTGACAGTGACAGCAAGGAGCAGTGCCCGACTGCGGCGAGGCGGTTGTCCGCAGCAAGGGTCAGGCAAACGTTTGCCCTCCCTGTGAAAGCCCCCAGGAGCTGCCAGACCGGATTAGGAACCGAAGCAGAGGGGTGTTACAGCCTCTTGGCCAACAGTGCCTTTCCAAAGCCTTGTGGGGAGGCCTGAGTCGTTCCTGTCCCGCTGCCCATCAGCAGTGAAAAGTGCTTAGGAAGGAGCTGCTCTGACCAGTGGATATTCTTGTGCAGTAGCTTGAAACTGACAAATATTTACAAAATCTGTGATAACCATTTAGGGAATGAGGCTAGAAGTCAGGTTTGTAAACTGAATTCCACAGCATTTAGTTTTCCCATGAGTGTCTTGTGACTTTCTTTTTGTTGTTTTTTGGTTGGGGTTTTTTGTGTGTGTTGTGGGGTTTTTTGTTGGTTTTTAGTAGTCATAAACATTGAAGATGATTTGAGGGGTTTCAGTGAACAGGGATGATTTAGTAGGCTTTAACATATAGTAGCACATAAATGTCCATACAAAATCTTGCACCCATTCAATTAGTATTTTTTTAATAACCCACTTTTCTGAAACAGAAAGAAAGTGAAAATGAGGCAAAGTGAGTAGAACCTAGAATGTTTATTTTAACTTGTTGTCCAAAAATCTCTCAAGGTAAAACAAAGAAACCACCCAAGCCACATATTCCTTAAATTATGGTTTAGCAAAATTTAATAGTAGTATGCATCTATTGTCACTGGGACTTTTAGATCTAAACATCTGCTTTGTACTTTTAAGGAAGAGATAGATAGCCTCTTAAGGAGGCTCCAGGCCATAGATGTCTGATGTGCACAAGCAGGGTCTGTCTGTCTGAGCCAGTGGGAACAAGGCAGAATGAAAAACATCTGCTGCTTATTTTCCTTAAGGACATGCTCATATTTACATAGTACGTGTGTATTTCATTCTGGTTTACTACTGCATTTCATTAAACTTGGATGCTGAGGAACAGGTTGTGGTGAGGTGAAAGACTACTTACTAGTGGTAGAAAGTTAGCTTGAAGAGTCTGTATTTAGAGAGTGTGTGCCAAAACTTCTACCTTGAAGGAAGCTTTCTGGCTTTCTGTTGAATTACACTCACATGAGGTAATAACTTCCATTTTCATGTGTGTGATTTTTGCTTTCTGTTGGAAGATGTGTGGTGTTTAATATTCAAGACTAAAAAAAAGTGAACTTGCAAAATGTACGTGTAGGTATTGGGTGAGGAAGATTGTTGGGAATATTTCTGTAAGTCTACATTGTCTTTGAGCTTTGTTTTTCCAGCATGAAATGTTAATGCTACAGTAGCTGTGTTGTGGGACATATCTGCAAGACTCTGGGTCTTCTGGAAACTCGTAATTGACTCCATGCCGTGATTTGAAATAATGCTGCCTTTCTATGTGCATGGTTCCTTTTTCAGAACTTCCAGGAGTCTGGCTTTAACTCAAAATAAGCGACTGATCTAAATTCAAAAGTTTACCTATGACAGTTGTTGTCTTGCTCGTGTTTCCCCTGGGAAAGGCAGCAGAAGATGAGGACAAGCTGGTGGTGTGACTTAAGGGAGTGCTTGTGCCAGTTTGTAATTTTCTCAGAATGTCTCAGCATTCAGGGTCAAATACTACTGCTGTTTAATAGAATTATAACTCTCTCACTTAATCAGATTTATTATGATTCATGCTAGTAACAGAAAATGCAAGCCTCTGATCAAGACTACATCTGTCTCTAATTACTGGAGCAATGTATGTAGTAATTTCTGATCTATTTGTAGAAACACTGAATGGGATATCATGTTCCCACAGGGCTAAAGGAGAGGGTTTGTTAATATGAAAGCTTTTTTTTTAAAGGTTATTCCTAGGCAATGAAATAAAAGCTTCTAGAAATTTAGGTACTTTAGAATATGAAAGGCAGGGGAGAAAAGACTCCATTAAACCAATCATGGGGTAGATCCCAAGTGGAACTTCTTTACTGGCCGCAGTGCGTCACTGCGGGGGCTCAAGTGTAAATCCAGGTTGGTTACTGGAAGGAAAGTAAACCTCCTTTTAATTGAAAACTCCAGTTTGTGGTAGGAAAGCCTGCTTTTGGGAACTAATCCCAGCAACTTGCATAATGCCAAGTTTATATATGTATTTGTCTACATGCTGTGGTGCTTCGTAATGAGGAAAAAAAAGTCATGCTCATTTCCTCACAGCTGTTAAATATGGATATTACCCAGACATTGTCTCAGTTAAAAAAGAAAATAAATTTAAAATGCCCTTGGACTGGTGACTGAGACTTACATCACTTTTAGCAGAGGACCTTGCATACGAGGTTTAAGTCATTCCTCTACAGCCTGGTGTAAAGCTGAGCAGCTCCCAAGGAAGGTTTAAGTTTCTTAAAGGCCTCCTTAACTCCATAGCAGTTTTGTGGAATGCGTGGGCCATGAATAGCCAGGCAATAGGGCTGGATTCCCTCAGGTGAAAAGTGAATGGCTGTCCCACCTGTAGCAGGTAGATGCTCTGGAGCCTCTATTTAAATAAGGGTTCCATCCCCTGCTTCAAACTTTTTACTCAGAAAATGGTAGAGAATGCCCCGCAGCTGTTTCTCGCTCTCTTCTCGGAAGGACTTGTTTCCAGCTGTGGGCAGAGGTTCTGTGCTGCGAATGCCAAAGAAGGGCTAAGGAAGCAGCCAAAACCCTACTGCAGCGTGAACATGGATGCTCTCTCAGCATTTCCCTCTTGGGCAGTTGGCAGCTAAGGAACTGTCTGGCATGGGGTCCCATTCTGAGGTGTTTATAGGACTAATGGAAAGACAGTTTTTCAGTGCCTAGGGGGCTGATTTTCTTTTCATTTGTTTATTTTAATAAAAATGTGGCTTTGGATCTGAGTAAAATCCAAGATTTTGGAAGTATAACTATAGCTGGAAAGTTTCCAGTCTTTGCTGCTGGTCAGTGAATTTGGGCTGGAAGGTATTTGTAATTCTTCTCAACTTGTAAACAAACTTTGAAGTTAATTTGCTTTTCAAGCATTTAACAGGTGCATTTGCAGCACGTGTTGAGAACTGAAAGCTGTGTTGAAATGCAAGTTTTGGCAGTTTGGAAAGGTCTCTGAAGAAGTAAGATAACTGTAAAATCATAAAATGGAAGGGCACTTTAACATCTGCATATAAATGATTAATAATTAGTTGGATGCTAGGTGAAGCTCAGATAAGATATAAGGGCAGTACTGCAAACGTGCTTTTAAAGTTCTGCTGAGAACTGTTGGAAGATACTTAGTTAAAAACAAACCAAAAAAACCCCACAGAAAACTAAACATCATCGTCTTCATATTTAATATCTGTAAACTAATTAATGAGTTGTGTATATATGCATGGAGGAGAAGAGTCAATATAAACATGTCATTTAGAAGGTACAGGTAATGTAAAAACGTGGTGAGAATTGCTGTGTCAGATGTTAAGTGGCAAAGTAATACTGCAGTGAACTTTTCCACTAGTTTTTTATTGCTATCTGGGGGTTGAACTGAAGAGGAGTGTAATTGCCAGGTTGTGTTTCATTATCTAGCAGTAATTTAATTATATTTGGTAGTAGCTTTTCATATGAGAATAAATGCAGGACAGGGATGGGAAATCTGTGTATCGCATTGCTAGGGGCAGTTCTTGCAGTTATAACATAGAGAAGGATTTTGAGGTGTTGGCTATCTGCAGAAAGCTAAATAATATGCCAAGAATTAGATTAAATGTTGTATGGAGGAGGAGTAGATTCTGGGGTTGGGACTCGGTTATTTGAGTTATACCAGAGAGCGGTGTGTTTTTAATTTGAAGGACCTTCTGCAAGAAGCTACAGCTGTGAAACTGTAGGGGTTCATTGCATGCCAAAGAAAAGGGGTGCTAGCAGGCTAGATGGCTGCTGCTGGTAAAAGAGTGCAGAATGAGGCTGGGCACCTGAACCAATGCTGGAAACGTCATGTCTTGTACAACTGTGCTGACATGTGTTTTAAGTGCTAACTACCTCTCTTAACATAACATCATGCAATTTGTAACTCACCTATCTAGGTAGACGAAGGGATGTAACAGGAAAATCTACACGTTCAGGGTAGTTCTCTAGAACAGCTGAGAGAATATCTTAATTGCATACCTGTGATATGCTGCCGTAATCCGGTAAAATCTTCTGAATGTATTTCTGTGTGTTCATAATACCTCCACGTGTAAACTAGAGTCACTTCTCACAGCATGGGAAGGCAGAACCAGTACATGCTGTCACACATCGCAGGCGTGCCTTCAGTCTCTCGCTTTAGCCACTCTTTTTGTCATTGGTTTCTGCAATACAGGGTTTCTGGTTCAGTTGTAAGCAGTGCCCAGGAAACAAGGAAAGAGACTGGTTTAGGTCCTGTTCGCACACTTGTAATCTGGGATTTTCTATAGATTCTATAGATTAAAGGATTATGGTATTTACTATGTTTTTGGTTGCGTTTGTAGCATATTATTTGGTTACAGAACTGACTGTTAAGAATAAATTAAGACTAGACTAACATTTGATGTTACTTGATTTAAAAGACTTCATTCTAGGCTATTGTTTCTTCTTTGTGTACATGGATCACTGACATGTAACAGTATAACACAAGCAACTCATTATTTCATCTTGTTGCTTTGTCTGGGTCTTGCGGTACAGCCAGAGCCATTCCCCACTGGTCCTCAGTGAGGACCAGTAGTGGTAGTGAAGGTCCAAATGCTGTGATTGAGGAAGTAAGACTACTTTTTGGTAGTCTTTGATGTGTGGACTTCCAACTGGAAATCCCAAGCAATCTTCTTGTCTCCCTTGGTAGGACCCCAAGGGTAAATCTGAAATTTGAGGCCTTTGGCAAGATAGCAGAACCCCAGCAAGCCACGTGGGTAGAGCTTGTGATGCAGATGTCTGGCCTTTGATTTTCTGCTCTAGCCCTAAATTAGAAAGGGTCCTGTGTTGTTATTCAAGGAGCTTTCTTAACTGTTATGTAGGAAATCAGAAAGGCTACGTTTGCACAGTTTATAGTGTGCTAGAAATACACCATGCTAACAAGTAATGACTAGCCGATATGGTTTTGAGGCATTGGCAAGCTGGATGCCTTTGTGTACTTCAGTCCTGTTAATCAGCTGGTGCTGACATAAAAACCTCAGTAATGGGAGCCATGATCCATTGCCCTGCTTGTTTTCTTGGTTGATGGGAACTGCCTTTCTCTGGGGTCAGTGTGTGACTTCCAGAGTTAAAGAATCCTGGAATGGTATGGATTGGAAGGGACAGTAAAGATCACTTAGTTCCAACCCCCCTGCCATGGGCAGGGACACGCTCCACTACCTCAGGTTGCCCAGAGCCCCATCCAACCTGGCCTTGAATGAATGATGTAAGATTTTTAAGAGTATCTCTGGGAACACTAGGAAACTGAGCCTTTACCTAAGACTTTTTGAAGCACTTGTGATTCTCTTGGGCTGTGATGAAAAGCAGTACCTCTGTTCTCCTCCGTATTTTCTCAAAGGAGATGTGAGAGCATCTGGTACTTGTGTACATGTGCAAAGCCATAGCCTCTGCAGTCAGGCAGTGCTGATGAAGTCTTGCCCGGCATGTATCAATAGTCTTAGGTGCCAGCAAGCACAACTGTAGTGCTTCATGACTTGAGGGGACTGCTGCACTCTGGTATTCTACCACCCTGCTCTTCTGAGCTTTGTTTGCCATCCTATTCCCCCTTGCTTACGTGCATCTAAATGCTGCACAGTTTAAAAACAGCTGGCTTTATCCAGCTGTCGCTGGTCTGGACTTTCTTTTTTTAATTGCATTTGAACCTATTAGTCAGTTGACATGCAAAATGATGATACCTGACAGGTATCAATGCTAGCTAACTGAAGTGCTCACAGAAGGCTTTAAGCCTTGTCTGTGCGGGTACATACAATACGATGATGTTTATTCCCTTAACCACATCAGAACGCCATTCAAGTGCTCTGTTACAACACTGTGCTTGTGGTTTTTGCTAAAAACAGATTTACACAAGGTTTGGTTTTTCCTTCTTCTTTCTAACCCAGTGTTTTTATGGTTCCTTAAAAGGAAGACAGCTGTGGGTAAACCTCAGTTCTGATTTCAAGTACCCTTTTATTATACTAGAGATTAGAACTGAGGACTCCATGTATTTTCCAAATGCTAATTGGGACTTTCTTATAGTTAGGAACAGATCTGTCTTCTGTGTATTTATGTCTATATAAAATACTGTTGTTTTTTATTTTAGTTTCTGTGTGTTGATAAATACTTGTTCTTTGGAATAGCTTGTTTAGTAATACAACATGTGCTGAAAACTAGTGTGTCTGTGAAGCAGACTATACTTGAATGCAAATTGGTTTTCTAAGGGAATAATGAAGTTATTTTGAAATGTTCCAAATATATTTTCTTGGATTTACCGTGAATGTAGCATTTTCATTGTTAAGGAGTAGTTTTAAATTTTCAGGAGCAGCCCTGAGCGTGCATAAACCCATCGCTTCAGGCATACTTTTGAGATGGTTCAGCAGTGCAGTTATTATTCTTCAGATGATGCCAGATGAAGTAATAACACTTATTTTTACTTGCTTGGGAGCCAGCATACTAGGTGGGACCTCCGTTCCCCATGGCAACTCAGGCATCCAGCTCTGGGTGGATATGGTCAATACACACATAAATTTAGTTAATAAGTCATTTTAAAGCCGTGTTTTCCTTAGATATGAAAGCACTTCCAATAGTAATCATGAAGCTTGCTTGGAATGAGTGACCTCTGGAGAGGTCTTTGTTCAGTATGCATTTTTGTTAGTGACTCAGCGCTGAATCAGACTCCTTGTCAAAGATAGAAATCAGTCAGAGCAGATCCCACTACAGTGGGAATCCCCTGGTGATCTTTTCAGGGCAAAGGACAAAGTATCATTAATGGCACATTGATTTAGTGGTAAGTTATCATGTTTCAAATTGAGTTCTCTTTCCTGTCAGGTAGGGGAGCTTACCAAATAGTGGCAGTGCTTTACAAAGATGGCAACTGCAAGATACCTTAGAGTAAAATTTTCTTTCCTGGCTTGGTAAGAATGACTATTAGGAATTTTCTTCATAGCTCAAAGTAGCTACCCCGTAACAACTGCAATGTCAATTTTGTTTCCAATGTTTGTTTGGGCCTCTTGTTTCTTTGTTTTGTTTAGTTTATTTTGAGCAAATAAAAAACTTGCTCTTAGGATGTGTCTGTCTGTAACTGACATGCTGAAGGTACCAGACATCTGCAGGGAAGTCTGGCAGGTCTGAAAGCTCTTTCTTCCTGCTTGGTTTCTTTGACTGAAAGGGATGCTACTACTGTACCTATAGAACATTGTGGAAATAAATGGAAACAGTGCTGAAAGTAGTAGCAGTACCAGTAGTAATCCTGTCTTACTGCTGCTGAACAATTAACAGTGTGTCAGCACCTGCCTGCGAATGCTGGCTCCAGCTGTGCCTGTGGAATAGCTCGGTCAAAGGTCTTTGGTGTGTAAGTACAGATGATTTTCTTGTTTTAATATCAAAAATAAGATTTTTGATGCTTAAGACTGACTATTCAGCTGCCACTTGGCTTTAGAAGCACCTAATATGTTAACCTATTTACTGGTCTCCTTGATGTAGATGAATCAAGGTGATAAAAATTGAAAGAAAACCTTCAATGCCTTCTCTTGCTGTGTTTTTTGAAGCAGAGTTGCTCTGAGCTGTGCCAGGCAGCAGCATCTGCGCGCCAGCTGCTCAGTGCCCTGCTGTACCTTCAGTGCAGCATCACTGAACAAGCACTTTTTAATTGTTTTCTTTCCATCTGCCAGCAGACCCCAGCTTAGCTGAAGATGTTGAAGTGACATAGATCATCATCTTCCAGGGAAACTGCTGGCTAGGTGCTCTTAAAGATGCTAGAACATCCTGGGCTGTGCCTGGGCTTGTAACCAAAAACACCAAGAATTTTTCCTTGGCCTAGAGGGTAAGTAGGGAAGTCCAGCCACGTCCGTGTGGCTCAGCTCCCTTCTTCCCCAAGCAGGGCAGACTTCTCCAAAGACCAGAACTTGGCCTGTGGTGTCCTCGAGGGTGTGCTTCTGCTTTGGTGGGGAAAGTGCTAGACGCCAAAAACTCTTCCACTGACAATTAAGTCAAGTGAGCAGTCCTGTGGTTGGACCTGTGTCTTGGGTCTTTTATTGCCTTGTTGGAGCACAGCTGTTGTGACCAAGACATGGCCTGCAATGCCTTGCAATTCTTCCAGAGAATGTGCAGCTCCTCTTCTGTGCAGAGGGATACATAGGACTAGTTCTATGGTGTCATCGAGCAGTGCTGCTAACCCCACCCTGGCTGTCAGAAAATAGGAGGCCCTGATTTACAGTGGCACCATGACTTTTTTGTGGTGCTTGTGGTTTTATGAGATTTTAAAATGAAATTAAACAGCACTTGTCAAAATAAACAGAATTTATTTCGACCTGCTTGTTTTCTTGCCGATGAATTGAATTTTAAGCCTTATAAAGCCTATATTACCACTGTAGTCATCAGAGAAATTTCTGGTGTCAGGCTGAGGGGTAGGTAGGTCATGGATGTGGGGCTTCCCATCGATTGATTCGCTTTTAAATGTGTGATGGTCAGTTGTACCTGAATGGCTTGTGTGCCAATTCTGTAAATTGCAGCTAACAGGGTCTTTGAAAAAACATGAGAATGTTGGTGTCTATGCCATGAAGGGTTTTATCCTTCATCATGGAATGTGTAGCAAGGCTTTGCAGGACAATTTCTTGGTTCCTGAAATACTAATCATATCAAACCACTGCTTTTAAGCAGTAGGTCCTGAATTAAATTCCTCTTATTATTTTTCCCTAAAACATCCATTTTGCCATGTAGAAAATGAAAGGGATTCAGGCACATTGAAGAAAGTTACCTTTTGTAGAACAACAAATCCTTTCATTACACAAGAAGCCATTTTTCATGCTTGTACAGAAATCATAAGATTGCACTAATAAAAGTACCTTTGGGGTTTTTTTTTGGTATGGTACTTTCCTTTCTAAGAGGTGACATCGGTCTTGCTCGTGTTCTCCAGTCTCCAGTTCTGGCTGCGGATCCCTGTGTGCTATTTTGGATTGCTGTTGGTCTGATCATCTGGGTCTGTAATTGAAACAGAAACAGTCTGTAATGCTTAGGGGTGTCGTACCGAAAGTTTCTAAGTTGGCTGCCCAGTGGTAGGGTGTAGTTTGGGACAGCATATGTTAATACTGCAAAATTATAGGCAAGGTAAAGCTCGCTTAAAATGTGCAAACTCCCAAGACCGATGTGTTCAAGGAATTACAAGTAGCTGTGTGCAGGACTGTAAGGCTGTTGGAGAGGACAGTTACATTGTGAATGAGGGATTTCTTTCAGATGGGATATATATGTGCCCGTGAAAGGCCAGTGATTTGAATAAAAGCTTAAAAATGTGTATGTTTGAAACTGCTTTTATGGATTCTCATACTGATAGTGTGGTTGTGGGATTAATTTTGAACAAAAAAAAATTTGCAAGGAGTGACTGTTATTTAAACAAACTAATTTTGCATTGAAAGGCCCCTTATGTTTAATAGGTGTCGTCATTGGTTTTTCTTGGTGTGTGGGTGTTTCTTTACATATAGGCAAGTGTGTAATGTTGAAGAACAAGGCTGTTCCTTTAACTAGGGTGGTTTTATCAGAATATTACTGTTTGACTCTATCTTTAAATACAGAGTTGTAATTTCTTGTAGAATTTTAATAGTTTCTGCTAGCCAAGAAAACACCTTTATTTCAACTGTTGTTGTCCACCCTGCTGCTAATATGGGAAAGCAGCACCTGTGTTTGCATTGCTGGCTAAGGTGCCTGGACAAAGGTGCATGTTGGTGTTTCGAGAGGAACCTGCTCTGTGCTGTCAAAGGCCAGAGTCTCATGTTTCCAGGGCTTGTTCTTTTGTTTGGATACCATGCCTGTATTGTAAAAAATAGGTAATTTTTAAATGGGTTCATGGGGGTTTCACCTGGTTCTTACTGAGGTGTTTTTTCCTTTTAAAGATGACATTGCGATTCTCACCAAGTTCAAGCCATCGAAGTCAGAAGGTATTGTACTGACTGGCATTACGCCTTCCCCCTTCTCTGGGTGTCCTCTATCCTTTTTTTCCTACTTAAGTTTATATGAGTCATTGATATCACATGAGCTGAGCTTTTTGCAAGGTGATTTACAAATCCATTTATATCTATCTGTGGGCAGCTCTCTTGGTTAAGAACTAATTGGGCATCACCATTCCTGGTGCTTGTTGTAGATCTGGGTTGTGGCTCCTCAATACCTTCCTACATGGCCTGGATGTGCATTTCTTCTACTGCTTAGAAACCTGTTTGTGCGTGTCTTCAAGGAGTGAGTGTATTAAGTATGTTGTACTTCCCAATCAATGTCTTGCATTCTCTTTTTGTCTTACTGTGTGCTGCTGTAGGGTTGTTCCATCATATTCCCCTGGATCAGAGATACCAAGAGGATTTCCTTTCACAAGTTGCATAAATGATCAGCTAGGGTACTGGGAGAGCATCTGAAATGTAAAACTATGAATTGTGCTTGTTCCTGAGGTTAAACTTTCACAACTACAGAAAGGACACCTCAGAAAAAACGAACACCAAGGCTGTTGTAGGCTGTGGGATTGGTTTGAGTCCTCTCTGCAGCATAGGCCAACTGAATGTGCTGGAGCTCCAGGGCCAAGGTGCCAGGCTGCCCCTGCCAGGGAGAACTGTGTGACCACACGTTTGGGCTCTGCTGCTCCTGGGCTCGCTACCTTTGGCCAAAATGTAGCAGCTGCCTGCTCCCCAGGGCTGCAGGCAGAGCATGATGGCCCATGATCCTTGTCTGTGGCAGGCAATGGTCTGCTGCCCTGGGCAGCTGCCAAGCCTCTGTGTTCTTACAGCCAGCCCTGTATGAAGGCAGACCCTGACCCCCTGCTTAGGAATGCTTTTGCAGAAGCAGTTTCTCAAGTAAGTTAATCTCAGCGTTTCATAGATTTTTTTCGAGTCCCAGCCTCTCTGATCTTACAATCTCACTCTCCCATCATGTGCATTTTTCTCCTACATGTTGGCAGCTTGTGCTGTCTTGGGACATGAATTCAGCTCTGTGATGAAGCTGTTGCTGTGAACCTGTTCTGTGTTTGGTCAGTCTTACAGCACAGTCCCTGTCACATTTATGATAGATTGGAGTAGGCAGAATGAGCCCAAATTATTTATTTCCACGCTAACTTTTTGGGGATATCTTAACGCTGGTCTCCCAGCTTGTGTCAGCATTTGCAAACATCCTTCTCCAGGTGCATAAACAAAACATAAGCGTTCCCATTCTGTCACCTAACACAGACTTTGCAAGCATAGTTTGCTATAGCAAAACAGCACGCGACAACTTGGAGCATCTTAGCATTCAGAACCTCCATGACATGCTCTATACCAGTGTGTAGTGTTGCCCGGTTGCTCATTGCATACATGACTATACATTACAGGGACCGCCTGCTGCAGGTGAGCTTGGGCAATAGAAGAAAACGAGAGGAAACAGAATGCTCTCAAACTGGGTCCAAATAGATTCTTAGAGATTTTAGAAAACAACCCAGTTCATATCCTGTCTGGGTGCAATTTTAGCATCAAAGATTTGCAAGTTACCAAAAAAAAAAAAATAGTGTTTTGTTGATAGGCCTGACAGTGGTCCAGTGTAGGCTGAGCTAATCCGTCTAAGCTGTACCCATCAATACTTCCTTGCTGTTTGATGAATAAAGGAGTATAATGAATCTTTCTCTTTTTTTTTTTTTTTTTTAATGCCTGCTTTAGGAGACTGGTCTGTCTGTCTGTCTAATCAGGAGAGAGATGGTGGTTTACAAAAACTTCCTGGAGCAGGAGCATAGTTTATAGGCTCTGAATTGCTCTCCAAAGGGAATCTTTGACACAGCAGGTTCAGAACCACAAACCTCTTGATGTTGTTTAGTCATTTGAAGATACTCAATGTGATTTTTCCCTATGTTGTTAATATTTAAAGTAACAGTGTGTGTGGTGGACTGACTACATTTGCAGGAAAGTCCTGTCAGAGTTCAGTACTGTTGTTAAAACAAAGTTGGGATTTTTTTGTTTGGTTTGTTTTTTTCTTGTGTTGTTTTTTTTTTCAAACAAGAAGCAGCTTGGTAACTTAAATTGGTATTACTATTTTGGATCCTGTCATCATAGCTCCATTCTGTGGGCATCTTTTATTTTAAGGTTATGTACCATTAACTCCTTAGCAACAAAAAAAAATAAGGAACATATTTATGTGACTCTTTTTTTCACTGTTCCTTAGGGGAAGAATGCAACGGACCTTTGTGTGAAACTATTTCGACTACAGGATCAGAAGCCCCAAGCAGCTCTGAGGTAAGGTACAGTACTGATGGTGTTAACATCCTACCAGTAGGAAACAAGAGGAACAGTTGCTGTGAAAGAGGGAACTAGTTTTAAAAATAATATTTCTTTTAGGTCTTCTTTTTTTTTTTTTTTCCATGTAAACATTTTTTCTCTCCAGCATTCTGAAGGAGCAAACCCATGAGAGTCACACTGACAGACACTGAATCTCAGAGAAGACTCACAAGTGTTAGTGCTACAACACAGGAGTAGTGGAAAACAGTATGGGTTTAACAGTGTTTCCAAGATCAGGGCCTGAAATGAGAATCACACAGTCATTTAATGTTTTGGCATTTAGAAAAACATAATGCTTCTGCATAAACCAAACCCTATGCTGTATGCTGCGTATAGTATTGCTGGCTTGATAGGGAAATTGAGGCACTCTTCCATTCCCCTGCTCTAGGAATGTTTTGACCGTGCAGCAAGATTTATGAGAAAGCAAATGAAGATTTGAGTTACATGAATACCTCTGCTTGCAACATGTGCAATCCAAATAGCTTCATCAGCCGTCCATTTTTTCACAGTGCCTCATTGCTTACTATGTATGCTATACCATAGCTTAAATAAGTAGTGATGGGTGATTACTAGCCTGGTAGGAACCAGATCAAAGAATATTGAAAACGTGCATTCTTTAAGTTGCTATTTTACCATAATTGCTATTATCCAATTTCTTAATTATGGTTATTATATGCTTAAAGGAAGATAGAAAGTGTTTTAGACAGGAAAAGAGATAGTTGCTCTGTCAAGGTAGAGTCTCATATTGGCTATGAGCACTCACCTGAAATGTTGTCTGTTGAATTGAATGTTAGAAAACCAGAGCTGTTCTGCTGAACTTCTTAAAACATGTCCTTACCTACCTCTAAGGGGCAAATTTGGGGATGGCCATGTGCAGACAGAACTCAGAACTGCTTCTTAGGTGACACAGATCTTTCTCTTGGTAGCACATGCAAGTGTATCATCTAAATGTGTTCATAAATCTACCTGTTGCATCTTAAAAACAGCGGCTGTGTTCACCTGGCTACTTCCTCAGCTGTAAGAATTGTAGTAGTATTTTTCTCCAGGGAAGTTTTCAGTGTGCAGCCCTACCAAATACTTTGCTGAACCCTGGGCAGATATGATCTCAAATATGACTTTTTCTATCATAGTAAGACTGTGGTCTGAAATGAATTTCAAGTATCTTAGAGTAGATGGAGATGATCTAATTCACCAAAGCCTGAAAGAAGTCACCTTGTGACTGAAATTGGAGAAGGCAAAAAAAAAAACATGGGAGAAGGGGTACAGTGCATGTGTATTATAAATGTTTGAAGGATGAAAGAAAAGGGTTGAAAAAGAGACTTTTGATCAGCACTTCCTTGCCTGGGTCTCATTAAGAAAAATATATCTGGTTACCCTCTCAAAAATATCTCCTTTTAAACCTCATGCTGCTTTTTTTCTTGTTTTCTACTTATGCAAGTTCCTTAAATAATTATCTTTCTTCATAATTTGTTCTTAAACATCACAAAGTATTGTCATATTAGCAATATTAGTCTATAGTTGATCACACTGGGTGGTTTTGTTATTTTCCTGTTTCCCTCTAGGAAGAGACAGCTTTTTTTGGCTTTGGATTCTTAATTTCTGCAGATCAGCTGTTTCTCTGATGCTCACTTACATTTTAGTTAGCGTTTTTCTGTGTTTCATGTTATCTTGCCCCATGTCCCCTAATACAGTTACATATATTGGATTTTCTTTTTTTTTATGCATTAGCCAGACATAAAGTTACAGAGTTACTCTTAATCTTCTTGCAAAGCTCCATGCTTTTGTCAGCCCTGTCATCATCAGCCTTGATGTTTCATGTTGTAGATATTCAGGTTAAGTCTATCCTTAAAGTTTTTCCAATAGGAAGATAGCTCTGATTTTATTTTTTTATATAATGCTAATCCTTTCTCTTTATGTTTATATAATGCTAATCCTTTCTCTTCAGAAGCAGCTCAGTAGTAGGGAGGAAAAGCTATGGCCTTATTGTTGATTTAGCAACAGAGAAGGGGAAAAAAAAATCTAGATTTGAGTATGAAGAGCAGGCAATGTTACCTGTAATTCAGTGGCTTTTTTTCCCTCATTTGTGATGCAAGGAAAGATGCAAGTAAAACAAAAATGAAGGTGAAAAACTCTAGTGAAGCCTGCCAACATATATACAAAAGTTGAATGAAGTCCAGGGCTCAAAAAACACCCGAGTCTACAATCAGTGGTGCTTTTGGTCTCTCCTTAGGGTTTTGCATTTGTGCTCCAATGCACTGCTGCTTCCCCATTTTGCCCCAGGGTTGGGTTTTTTGTTTTATTTTCTTCTTACCTGCTTCTTGTTGAGTCTCTTTATTTTTCTTCTTTTAATCTCTCCCGCAAGGACAAAAGAAAGAGGATCACTTGGAGTTCAACAGCTTTTCATATTACAAGCCTTTTAGCATGCATCCTTTCTAGGTGCTGTGTCATGCAGGGTGGTAAGGACATGTTTTCAGCAAACAGGTGCCTGGAGAGAAAAAGAACAAAGAGATGCTAAGGATATTTTCAAATAGGCACTGCAATAGGGCTGTTTCAAAATGTCATTGTTGTGGTGGTTCAGCCCCAACCAGTGGCTGAGCCCCACGCACTGCTGCTCACTCACTCCTGGAGAAAGAGGCAGAGCCTCTGTGGGTTGGGATAAGGACAGGTCACTGACAGAAGCACCCTGGACATAGAACAGTAACAGCCAATTACACTCACACCCAGTGATAATGCAGAGTACCTGGCTGCACTACTCTCTGAGTAAGGCTATATGATGGTGTCTTATTCTAGCTGTGAGAAGGTAGGAATTAATTTTGCACTTTATACATGACATTTTCACTTTCCTGTTAACTTCACGCCAATGAAATGCTCATTAAAATTTTCTTTTAATCAGGGTTTTCCATATTGCAACTTGATTGTGAGAAGATCTGAGAAGAAGCTGTCTTTATTTGAGCTGCATGAGCAGGAGTAAATTGGCAGAGCTCCATCAAGTGTATTTAAGTAATGCATTTTACCAGGATTAGGGATGTGACACATGGAATTATTGTTTTTTTGAGCAGCAGGTGCTGCAGGTGTTCCAAATCTTTTTTTTTTTCTGAAGGAACACCATCATGATGCACACTACTTTTTTTTATGTTTGTTTATTTTTCAGTTCAGTGGGCTTTCTCCTGGAGAGAAACATACAATACTGTTAATATAAGAGCAGATTCTAAGGTATGAAGGAGTGCCACAGTGGAGGGGTCAGGAGCTGTGGAGCAGCAATGAAAAGCAAGGCTGTGGTTTCATTGCTGTTAAATTTATGCACTGGAAATATCTGCCCTGTAAACTGGGGAAAAGGCTTGTCTCAGCCCTTACTTTTCTACAAATAGTGCAGGTTTTTCCAGCAGCATCAATGATGTAAGAATTAGACTTCTAAAACCAGCTCAGAGCATCTTGGGGTGAGAGCACAGCGCAGCTGTTTTTGTATTTGCACTGTTTGTCGTGAGGATTCCTTGCTGAAAACCAGGCCAGGCTTTCTGTGCTTATTGGGCTGGATTCTGGGAAGGCCGTTTTTACCTTTCTTCAGACACTCGGAGGTGGCGCCATTAAGAAAGAATGTGAAGATGTGTGAATGTTTAACTTGCAATGTAAATGGGAACAAAAATAGCATGGTTTGCTCACAGAATTAGAGGAATGGAGCTGTGTGGTTTCTCTCAAGTGAAATTGTAATAAAAATGAAAAATACTCACTTCTGTTTTCAAAAGCCACAGATAGTACTGTATGGAAATTGGATTTGGGGAAGCACAGTTTTTGAAATACTGCAACTCTAAACCAGTAAATGATGAGGCAGTAGTGAAGTGAAGTTAGTATTCTGTTTCTGTTGAAAGTTAATTTAATTCCATAGAGAACTGTCATATTATCATAATGTGCTTGCACTGTTTGGTTGCACTGCTTAAACCCATCTGAGACTTGTTTTGCTTCGGAAAACAAGAGAACAGTGTGAGGAATTAGTGACTTAACAGATTTAGATACTGCAAAACGTCTTAGGTATTGCGAACCATTATTCACTCCAATAGCAAAGCCTGATGTCAAAATCCTTTGCGCATGCAATCATGCATTTGTGAGCTAGGACCCCAGATAGCTTATGGACAGGTCTTTGTAGGAGAGCTGTGCTCTGCAGGGTCCTCTGCTGTTGGTGTTCCTCTTTTGCCCGTGCAGAGGCTGGCCAGAGGATGTTGCAGCTCCCTCCAGACCGTGTACAGCAAAATAATGAGCACATAGATCTTGTACAATTAAAATCAGGGTAGAGCCCCACCAGGCATAGATCAGAACTGGAAGCTGTGGAGCCCTCGCTAGTCTCACTAGGCATTGCAGTTACTGATACCAGTTTGCCTTGTCGCCACTGGGATCAATGATTTGTTACCTTGCATTCGTTTTATTCAGTGCTCATTGTGTAGTTTCAGTCTGTGTTGAAAAAATAGCTAAGTAAGGGGCTACTCATTTGTTCTGAATGCAAGTGTAGCCGCCGATGCTATGGACAATTTGTCTTTGATATTGAAAGAGCAAAAACTACCATTAAAAGCTGTTATTTATCATCTTGCAAATGGTAATCTGTGCCAAGTGGCCTAGACTTTATTTTTTATATTGGGAATATAAAAAATACCATGCAACTTTTGTTAAAACTTGTTACTATTTATAGTTAAAAATCAGGATGGGCCATGTAAGGCAGTGGCATAGGCTGGAGATCCAGCTCGCCTGAGGAAGGGTTTAGTGAACCTCTGACTATTTAGCCTTAAAGTCCATCTGTTGCTTAGAACAGCTTTTCAGCAACTTAAACCAGAAGCTACGTTGTTTCTTCTGAAAAAGCCTTTTATTTTAAAGCATCCTTTGCGTCATTGCTAACAACATTGTTTTTCCCATGGTGCCACTGGCAGGGCCTAAACAGCACTGAGACTACTTTACTCATCCCCGAACATCAAGTGGTAAGCAGTAAGCAATGTTCATGCTTCCTTGCATGAATTTGTGTGGTGTCTTCTCTTACCATATGCCAAAACGTCCCTCACCTGAAAATTTTCCAGTTTCAAGGAAGCCATCCTTCCAAAAAGAATTGTTTTTCTAGCACATAAAAAATAAATGTAGTTGGTGTTGGTTTTAGTTAATTCCTTGTGATGGCTCAAATGCTTAATTCAAGTACATTGAAAGGATAACAGACATAATTTTAAAAATTCTGTACTGGTGGAGTAAACTGGAAAGTTTGCTTTTTTCATGATTGTTTTGGTTTGATGGGATATAGGCTGTATTTTGACCGTGGTGTTATTAACAACTGGGGGATTCCTCTTTATCATAAGAATCTTGAGGGCTCTTTAATTCAGCATGATACTTAAAAATGTTTTCAAGAGTGAGAAACAAACAGTGACACTATTCAAAAATGCGTTGCCATATTTTTTTTCTTATTGTAGTAAGTAATAAGGAAAGGCTCAAAATATCCTCTTAGTGAAATTCCCAAAGATAATTGTGTTAATTGTCAAATATATCAGAAAACTTAAAATAACCTTTATTGTTTTATGGAGGAAAAAAAAAACCTTACCAAAACTCATTTAAGGTAATGGAAGAAGTACATGCTGAGGTATATTAAAACTGTCTGCTTGCTTACATTGGGCTCTGGTGTCTTACATTAACACATATGCTCTCTTAGCATATTTTTTAATTTTTCTTCTATTCTTGTTTAATGTGCTCTTTTATTCAGAGAGGCTTTTTCTGTGCATTTCAATTGTAGCGCAAGTATCTTGATGTTTTCAAAACTGCTTTGAAATGCATGTTTTCAGGCTTTCAGATCTTAATGTGGCTTGAAATTGTAACATGTTTGAAGGTGGAAAAACTAGCTTGTTTTAGCTACAAGAAACACATTAGGGTTTGTGCTTGTTTGAATGGGAAAGATAGTTTTGGGTGCACCTTTGTTGCCTTCATGAAGTGTAACTGGAAATCAGGATATGTGGTGTTAAGAACATTGTTAACACACTTCTATGAAGTGGGTAAGCACTTCAGTTGTGTGGATTCCTCCAAGGAAGAATATTGAAGAGAACTTCATGCAAAAGGAATTGCTGGTATAATGGTAATTGAGTTTACTGTGCAGAAACTGGGATTTTCAGTAGAGTGCCTGTATGTTTGCATATGTTGTGTAACACAGTTCCAGGAGTTTTTTTGAAACAAACTTTATCAAACTGTTATATTTAGCATAAAGACACATAAATCAGCATGTTATTCCTGTAGCTGTAAGCATACTTAATTCAGTTTAAAGTGGGGGGCATAGAAATATTCTGTACAAATTGGGTATCTAAGTAAAGTTGATAATTTTGTTTTCAACCTATTGAATGCTCTTGTATTTTGATTCAGCTTTCAAACCTTTATGTTTTTGTCCTTTTCTGTGTTCTGAAAAATTTTCTGCAGTGGGTTCTTAATTCATAAGTTAGCTGATCGCTTCATAATTGTTGTTCAGTTGAACAGTTTAGTTTTTTACAGTCTGTGATAACTGATTTGCCCCTTTGATTATCAAAGGTATGCAGTAAATGAAATAAGTATTTGGTTTGTAGGCTGTATCTTGTAAGCAAGCAAAATGTTGAAAATCAATATGATTTTATAACTTCAGGTGATGTGGGGCTATGGTAATATAACTCCTAGATATGTTGATGCTGATCTTGTTATTAACGTAACTTGTCAGTATGCCTGTCACTCACAGCCAGAGATCCTCCGCTGTTCTCTCACTCTAATGAAGCTAATGTACTGAGTTCCTCTGTCTCAGACTAGTGTTGGCCACTACTTTGTTACTGACATTTCTCCTCTAAACAGCCTTCCCAACAAGAGAAGGTTGAGGATGCTGAGGTCTGAATCTGCAGTCCCAGCTCTGCGAGGCTGGGCACTTGTGAAACCTTGAACTCTGGGGAATTGAATTTGGGAAGGGCCTTTCTGAGCATAGGTCCCTAAGAAACTACCCGTTTTCTGGATGAATGTTAATCTTTAAAGTATTGTTCTAGAGCAGGTTCCTCTGTGAAACCACGACAGAAGAACAGATGTGTAGAGGGCTAGGATATATAGTAGCAGGGTGTATTTGGAGGAAGCTCTGTTGCCTACAAGGAGGGAGCTGTGGTAGGCGGCCTTTAAGGACGTAGGTTTCCTGTTAGGTGGATGAGCAGGAATAGAAATCCCTCAGAGTCCTGTGGAAATACACGGGATTAAATCATTCAGGTATAATGTGCAAAATATTTGCTTTCTGTGCTGCTGTTAAACCACAAAGGGCTTAGCTGACTGTACTGACCAAGGTCAGCTCTGCATGTTCTTTGGTGGGTGAGCAGGGCCAGGGAAATGTTTACTGCAGTCTCTTCAGTTTCAATTCAACATTGTTTCTCTGAAGCAATTTCTGTTACAGTGTTTAATGGTCGATGCCACATCCAGCACCTCACTTAGCCCTCTGCTGTTCGTGGTGACAGGCTTGTTTGCTTTGGCCCTGGAGAGGTGAATCTGAGTAACCTGTGGGAGTGAGGTGGCTAAGGATCATCAAGTATTTAGCAGTGTGGGAGAGTTTTGATGAATTTGAATGTAGTGTGCAACCGCCAGCCAGAGTTCACACACTTTATCCCAAACCAGCTTGGGCAGAACTGAATGTGGGGTGTAAGAGCCTTACTCTGTCATGAGCTGTGCTTTTATTTCAGTACTGACACCTTGGTCTTTCCTCAGACCTGGCCTGTTTGAGTCAGGATTTCCTACTGCAGGGCTCTAGTTTGTTTCTAATGTGGGGATTGCAAGTTCAGGTACTCAGAGTGTTGTTCAGTTGAACAGTCGCATACCCTGACCTCCGCTGGATGTCTAGACAGAAGTTAACAATTACGGGATAACTAAGAATGTGAATTTAATTCCTTATGAATCCATTACATTTGCACTTAGGTAACTACATGGAAAATTTAGGACTTTATGAGAGACTGTTAGAGCATTCAGTTAGCAGATCTGAGTGCAGACTAGGAAGTCATTTCTGACAGAGATAATTAGACTATTAAAACTGGGAAGTTACTGCAGAAAAAAGTAGGAGGGTAGTATTTGTATTGGAACAAGTAGCTTTTGTAAACTTTATCCGAATTTTGGGAGCACTTGTAAACACTAAACATTTTCAGTAGCACCACCACATAGAATCATATGATGACTTGAATTCAAAAGGACCTCTGGAGGTCTCCTTGGCCAACCTCCTACTCAAGCTAAGGCTGACTTGAAACTTGGATCACGTTGCTCACTCAGGACCTTGCTTGGTCAAGCTGTGTAATCTCTGATCATGGAGATGACGAAATCTTTTTGGGCAACCTGTTGTACCTGCTCCTGCTCAACCACACCCTCACATCCAGTAGGAATTTCCCTTGCTGCAACTTGTTTGCTGAGGTTTTCACCATATGCCTCGGGGCTCCATCTCTTCTGTAATTCCTCACTGGATATTATTCAGTTATTCAGAAGCTTCTGCTTGCTATCTGTGCTGTGTTGGGAAATTCTCATGTGGTTACTTGTATTCCAGAAGGGATGCATTACAGATATCTCCTCTGAAGAGATGTAACTTGATTTAATGGCTGCATGCTGTCAAAGATCAGTTATTTGAATATAGTTCTGGAAAGAGCTGTTAAGAAATAAGATGTACTAATCTTTGAAGTTTTGTGATTCATTGATGCAACCGGTGGAAATTACAAAGACTCTATATTTTTTAAACCAGTAAGTGCAGATGTATTCACAGAATTGCATGAATATGCAAGACTGATCTTGTTCTTCTTGTGAAATACAAATGCAGCAAAATGGAAAGGAATAATTTATGGATTTATTACGTAGGCCTGTCACTATCCATGATGAATAATTGTATTTGCAGAAAGAGAGAGAATTGGTAAGTATTCCTCCTCCTCAAGGTAGATCCAACAATGACGGCTGCTTCTTCCTAAATTGATAGTCAGACTTTTAATGACCGATCAGGGTTCTGATGCACCTTAGAAAATGAGCAAACTTTGATGGTGCTAAAGATAAAGCATTGCTTCAACTGTATGGAATAATCTAATAATAACTGTGCTACCTAAAGAATTTGGGACATTCCTTTGGCAGGCAGCTTTTTTTTTTTGAAGTAAATATTATTTATTGATTTTTCTTTTTTTCTTTTGAACATGGATTTTTTCCAGTTTACAAGGACAACTTCTGTGCCTGCAAAGCCTCATGTCTCTTTAAATTGGTGGTTAGAGTGGTCTGGTTTTAGACTGAGTCCCAACATTGTTAGAATGTACTTTGGGCTTCATTTACTGTAATGATGAATAATTAAAGTACTGTTGATCCTATGCAGTTAAGGCTGTGGTTCTATGTGCTAATCAAATTAACTTCTAAAAAGTTGCAGTTTGCTTGTATTCACAATTCTGTTTACCAAAAGAATCACAAACCAACTTGTAAACACAAAATAGAATAGGAAAATGCTGTTTCTTATCTTGTCTTGGATTTTTGTGAGCCTCTTAGTTTTGCAGACTATGTACTGCTTTAGTAAGAAAAAACATTTTTCTGAGGTAGCTGTCCTGACTTCAGTTCTCACCAAATAGTCTAAGTTAATTGATCTGTTGTATGTATTTCTTAAAAGAAACAACAAAAAACCCAACCAAAACCAAACCAACAGGATTGCTAAAGAGGATTGCAGCATTTTCAGGGAATTTGTTTTGGTTTGGTTTTGTGTCACTCTGACTTGCAATACAGCATTATGTATCTCCCCAAATGCAAGGACAGCTTTGGAAATACAGTCATTCTCCATAATGGTCCAAGCAGGCTACTCTCCTGTTTCAGCCATTACCAGTGTATCCTGTGAAGACACATGAAGTTGCACAATATTTTGGAACAATAAGGAGGTTTAATTTTTTTTCTTCTTAAATTTAAGCCTATTTGAAGAGAAGTGTGTGGCTCCAAGTATGTGGATATTATTGCTTGTAATTTTGTCAGCTCTGGGTTTCCGTGGTTAAGACTTGTCTTTCTATGTTCCAGTGGGTCCATCCTAAAGTGAGCATAGCAGAAACTCATGTTCTGTTCATTAGTCTGTGCTGCTTCTGTCACCTTGGCATGGCAGTCAAAGAAACTTTCTTATTGCTCTTGTTAAAATCTCCTTCAATAGCCAAATGATGACAATTAGCAATTTAGGAGTTCTTATTTTAAAATCCCTTTATTAACACCAAAATGGATGCCAGCACAGCTTTGCCTTTAATAAAAAAGACATTACAGTCATGCTGTTTGGGGGTGCTTGTGTCTTTCTAATAGTTGGAAGTTTTCCTGCCTTTCTTAAGGACATGGATTTCTCACTAACTTTAGTTGTGGGGGTATGTGCTTAAAGCAGTGGGGGTATGTGCTTAAAGCAGTGGGTTTGGGCCTCAGAGAGGAACAAAGAGCTTGCTAACTACTTGTTGGTTATTCCGGCAGAGTGGAAGGAGATATAAGCTGTTCCTGAAGCGACGTCTCAGGGTAAACCAGTGATGAATGATATTGCAAGTGCCTCAGGTGGCTGCAGTAATAACATGCTTCACTGCATGATGCCTTTTGTTAACCGGGAGCGAGGTTCACAGTTATAAATACTCTCTGCTTCCTCAGAGAACTTTTTCATGTGCATCCTTTTATGGTTTAAAAGTGAAAAGACAGAGACATAACCCTCTGAATTATTCTTCTTTGTTCCTACTCTAATAAAATGAAAACCCAATTTGGTCCTATGTAGAGAAATACACCGTGGCTGAGAGGTGTGGTTAAACCTGACACCAGCTTTCCTTAGCATGGACCAGAGTATTAGCCTCTATGGAGAGAGCACTTTGCTCTCTAGTTTTGTGAACAGTTTGGTGGAGCTGAATACTGATATGATGATAAATAATAAAACCAAATAATATTACCTAGTATTACGTTAACTTCCCTGGAGAGTGTGGTAATAGCCTTATTTGCTTAGCTTTACTTGCTGTGGCCTAATCAGTGAAAATGACAAATGCTGTTGTTATGGCATTCTGGCACACCGATAAATTAAAATACGACCTTTAATAGATCAGTGGGAATGCTAATTACCCTGTTGCATTGATATATTGTATTATATTTTTTGTTTCTCAAAAAAAAAAAGTAAATATTCAATTTTGAAATGTAAGCTATGGGTTCTTTTGTGCTATGGTAGTACAGGGCTGTTGCTGGGACATGTTTCTCTGTGGCGATTGGTTTAGGGAGTCTTTTTATGAAGTAGAAAACACATGGAATTTACTTTTTGCTGCCTGCTTCAAGTTGATGAACTGAGCTGTAGCTGGTTTTTGTGTAGAATGGCATTCTGACTAACTGCAGAAAAAAAATATGCTGTAAAATAACACTTGTCTTGGTCATTTATGACACGCTGTAAAGACTGATTTAATAAATGGTTGCACACCAGCATATATGTATTCTTCACGTACCAATTATTTACATGCAATATTTGTGGATATAAGCAGTTAATATTGAAATGATATTAACTGGATATAGCCCTGGTAAAAATTTGCTCAAGTGTATCTTCAGTGATGAAGACAGTGAAGAACTGAAGCAGTTTTGGGAATTTTGTCTCCTGTTACATTTTAAAGCAATGGTAGTACTTATTTTCATCATATGCCTGTATCTTCCACAGATTGATAAAAGACATCAAAGCAAAGATTCTATTTTCTTCAGGGACGGTGTCAGGAGAATTGATTTTGTTCTCTCCTATGTGGATGATCTTAATAAGGAATGGGAAAAAAAGTTGGTAAGTTTGTCTTATTAATTCTTATCAATTATAACCTGAATATCCATTGCTAACTGTTTCACATCACAGCTGGAATAGGACTTAGTAAAAAATTTTATAGCTTTGTGAAAAGCCGTTCCATGTACTGAAATTTCTGTGTGATCTATCGTTGTTCATCAAGACCCATTTTATTAGATTTTTAGAGCTTTATTTACTGAATTGATCAGTCTGTTACTTCAGTTGGTCAATATATTATACAACCAATGCGAAGAAACCTTTGCTTTCCTCATTTCATGTCTTACAGTTAGCTGTGGCTTTAGTGACATATCTGTAAATACTCTTAAATGAAGGTTTCTTGTAAATAAGCAAAGCAGTATGCAAATGAGATGCAACAATATAACGTTTTCCCCATTATTTTTTTTTTCCTCAGAGCAGAAATAGATTCTTAGATCCAAGAATCCATGCAGTTTTTGTTTTAAGACTTTTTTTTTTAATATACTCTGATAAAAACAAACACAGCATCTCCTCCTTGAGCTCTTCCCAGTCCTTGACTTGGGCTCAACATTTGTGTATTTGTTCTTCTAGAAGAATATTAAGGGGCTTTGGTAAGAGACCTCCTATGTAGCAGAGCATGAAGTGTACACCCTTTCTCTGAAATGCCAGTTAGTGATCATCTCCGAACTTCCCAGCAAGACCCAGTTGCCCAAATGGCAACATTTAGGTCATAAGGAATCAATAAATGACGTGTGTTTGGTCGTAGCTTCCAATGACACTTGTGGTCTGACTTGACTAACACATCAATTCAAACTCCTTTAAAAATCCAGAACTATGAGATGCATTCAGGACAAGGAATAAACTTCATATAAAGCACAATACTAGGAAAAAAAAAAAAAAGCAAACCCAAAGAAACCAAACCCAACAAAAACCGTGGGGATTTTATTTTGGGGTTTTTTGTGTTTTGTTTTGCTGCCTTCTTCCTAAGCCAGCAGAGGTTACATTTACAAACTATCTTTCCAATATATATCTTCAAACTTTGTTCTGTTGTTCTGTTTTAAAAAAAAAAAACCCAACCACCAACAACCCAAAAAAGACTTGTTTCTCATGTAATCACATTATTTTGAAAGATAAGGTGTTCTGAAGAAAACAAATTATACACCAAGGCCTATGCGACAATCATGATCAAAGCAAAGGTCCGTGAAGTAAAGAACGCTTCTCATCTATATCTTGTCATATTAAAGTGGTTCATAATCAAAAATGATAATTTTCTTTGAACAGCAATTACGAGATTGGGCAGTTCAAAAAATAGCTTACTGATTGCATTTCTTTAGGAAGGAAATACTGTTTTCATTATGGATATACACTGCCTATATGAAAATATGATCCAGTGTAGAACACAGCCCCTGCATCATCATCTTGATGATGACAGAGCAAGAATCTCTGTCATCATCTCCTGATGCTTTTCCCAGTTTAAACATCTCAGCTAGCCATGTTCAGGAGGTTACTCAGGAAACTCAAGTTACGTTATGGCTGAGGTACCATGGGTGTACCTGAAGGCATGCTTTCTCAAACTCACACTGATTCTTTGTCAGGCTGCAATTCTAACTAGGTTCCTTCTTCCACCATAAAGCAAAATGCATTTAAAAAAAAAAAAGAAAGGGAGACCAGTCAGTGTAGAGAACAGAAAATAACATCCCTGCAAAAATAGTGAAAGCAGCTCTTAAAATAAACTTTTCCATTAGTCATACTCAAATAACATGAGGGAAGAAATGCAGACTATTTAGGTAATGTGTCAAGTGGAAAGGAAACAAGCCAGATGCATAGTCTGGTTACTCATTCATATTGCGTGCAGCAGTTTCCTTCTCACTCTTGCTTTTTGGGTCATTAGAGGGTGGCAGGAATCTTTGCCAGACCAGAGGCCGTGTACATGGGTGTCAGTATGGTCTGAGGGATTCACGTGGGGAGGAACCCAACGGGTAGTAGCTCTTCTTTGAGGTAAGAATGTACTTAGGAAGAAAGGCCTCTGCCTTGCTGAAGACTAGAACATCCACATCAAGTGTCGTGAGATTTAATTCTGTGCCTGTTAGTTGCAAAAGAGTTTATGGCCCCTGTGGAGGAGATGTTTGATCTGTGGCACTGTAGGTTTGCTCTGTGGTCAAATGGGCACGAAGATACTCAGCACGTCAGTTTTTACACAGTCCTTGGGGAATCTGCTAGGAAAACTGAATTTGTGCCATATTGATATCTAGCATCGGCTTTTGTACAAATGAATATACTCATAGATTAATGTAGACCAGTTAGCATAGTACTGTGCTGTTGTCTTTGGGGTAACAAGATGTAAATATTGATGCAGTGCAGCCTTTGGAATTCATCTGACACACTGGACTTGCTATTGTACAGTTATCACAGGAAAGAAACATGAATTTCTTTTGGTGTAGTACAATGACACAGCAAAATGGAACAGCTAAGAATAGAAATATTCCTAGGAAGAGAATAACAGTTGTGACAAAGGGGTTTTTTTCCGTGTCTCAAGGAAACAGCTTTATTCTGCATTTCTAAAAAAGGGATTAATAACTTCTTTGTGTGTTTCAGCATAGCCCTGATACAGTTGTAAGAGACAGTCTTGTTAATCTTCTCCCTTATCTTCATGCAGAACAAATACATTAACTTCTTTGATGTTCTCCAGAAACTTTTCAGCTTGCTTTCTGTTAGCTACATCAATAAATTCTAACCACAAAGCCTCTCTAAACAAAAATTACAATTACATTTTTGTGAGACGATACTTTATGTTTTTGCTCAAAGCTTCTAGCACATTAAGTGGAAATATTTTTACCCACATATGAACTGCATGTCAACATGAAAAAATAGTTATTAAAAATATCTAACAAGTTACTCCTGTATGACCAGGACATGATGTTTATTGTCTGTAAGGGTATTTCTTCACAAGAAACTCAAGAGCATTAGGACTCTGGGATCCCTGTGCAAAGTAACTTGTTCCTATGATTACTGGAAGCAAAGGCCTCCTGTCCCCAATTGGCCATGGCAATACAGAAGGAAATATTATCTAGTCTTTCCCCACTTTTCATCCTCTCAGACAGAAACTTCTGCTTTCTTACAGGCACCAGAGAGCCCAAAGTTAGTTAGCCAGGGGCAGCAAGAAATCGGATGCTTATTACTCCTGCTGCACCCTGTTAGGCTGCTGACTGCGAGAAACTCTGCAGGAGCAGCTGAAAACTGGGCTCAATTCAAACTGGGCACCTCTCCATGCTGCTGTACAGCAACTTGGCCAGCACTTGTGGAAGGAAGGTGTTTGGCATCTCCTGCACTTTGGAGGGCACACGGAGTACCAGGCAGTCTTCACAGCACTGTAGGGGACATTATCTTATCCATCTCATCTGCCCCTGGCTCTTGTGGCTGCAGGGAGATGAGAGGACAAGGAGCCTTTACTCATCAGGGTCTTTCTCACCTGAAATGTGCTTCTGCAGGGAGCTGTGTGGGCCGGGCCTAAGCCCAGACTGAGCCCATCTGTGTTAGTCCTGCAAAGTGAATTTGTTTTCTCAGGGTGCAGCTAAGAGCAGAGTTCTTTGTGCTTTGCGATAGCATGTGATTGCTCCCGGCGTTCATATTTATTTCCCGATACATAGGACTGCAGTTAGAATAAGCCTAAGCATCCTCATATGTAAAAAGTTTTTGTAAGCATGGCGCTCCCTGCCAAAAGGAAGGGCAAAAGTGAGGAGGAGGGGGAGTAGTTTTTTTAAGGAATAGTAGTTGTAAAAAGTGAGGAGGAGGAATTTGGATAGGGAATAGTATGTTATAAACTTAAAATTTATTTTATTCTCCTGTTTATTGGTTGTTTTTACTAGCAGTAACAGCACTGTTATCAAGAAACAGTCTCGTAACAGTTCCACATCTCAGATAACTAATCTTGCAGTGTTGCATCTACCTTGGGTATATTGGTAACTCTGGACTTTGGAACTTGCTTTGTTAATCTTATCAGGAAGGTTCATTACAGCCAACCATACGTTAGATAGGTAAAGTTACCCTGCATGAGTACGTGGGATAACCACGTTGGTGTTTGACGAGGCAAATGTTCTACTGGCCTCTCTCCTGTTTAGGCCACAGTGGTCTCAAAAATATGGTTTCAGTCTTTTACAGATACTTTGGAGAGGCTTAAGAACTGTATTTAAACAAATGGAGAGGAAAGGCATTAGCCCACTGTTAGTGGTCTTCACTGGTGTTACTACTTACGTGACTGCAGAGTGGTATCTCGAGTGGAGTCGCAAGTATGTCCATCAGGTTGAGCTTTTAAGGTTTGGGACAGTAAGCTTAAAATTCTTACTAGTACCTAGTAAAACAAAACCACACTAGTCCAAAGATATGCATTGTCCATTTTAAGCCTTTGATGGCAACAGAAAGAAATCCAGTATTTGCCATGTTTTGCAGGAGATTGATTGCCTTTCAAAGATGGCGGTTTCGAGTGGACAGGGAAGTGCAGCAGACTCACATGGGTTTAAGAGGAGGTGGCTTATGGGAGCAGAGCAGTATGGCTAAAAGAGCAGAATCTCTATTAGGGCACAGCCATTTATCACAATGAGTGAATAGTGAGGAACGATTGCTCGATGGCTCTGTCGGTCAGTAAGCTGCGCAGCTGGAGGAGGAGTTGGCTGATGTCTCTGAGGGCAGAGAACCCTTTGAGCTGCCTCGCTTGGCTCTCCTCCACTGTTTGCTGGGGAAAGAATGCATGCCAGCCTGCTTTGTTTGGATCAAATGTAATCCAGAATAGCACATATCTTTGGATACCCGGCCTGAAAGTCAGCTTTTATATACAGCTGTCAAATGTAGGCATAAATCACCTTTTCGTTGTATTGTTCTCTATTAGATCAGCAGGGCAGCAATCAAGTTCTCTGGTGCATTTATATAGGTAGGTTTCTGAGGTTTGATTAATTAAAAAATAATACATGGAAATGCATTTGCACCCTACGTATGCTATAACACAGGAATTGCCATATTTGCAAGTTTATTTAGGCCAGTGTCTAATATTTAATAATATTTAGGATAATCAGATGCAAGGTTGCCAATACAGGAAAACACATCATTACATCTTAACGTTATTCTTCAGTCTGTATTCATTAATCTGAGGAGTTGCTGCAAACTGAAATGCAGATTGGGCAGACCGTTCCTCACAGACACACAGGAAAAGGAAACTGGCTGAAAAGTATGTTATTTTGGGTTGAAGTGTGTTTGAAAAGTGTCACTTTGGACTTCCTAAAGAGCGCTATGGTTACTCTGGCAGTTCTTCAGTATAATTTTATAAAATTAAAAGGATATTAATTCAGTCTCCCAATAGAAGTAAAAAATTCTGCGGAGAAGGGGAGGAAAATGTTCTTCCCTAAATACACCACCTAGGAATTCCTTGGCAAAACGCAGAGTTCAGAAAGTGTCGCAAACTCGGAGGTCATGCAGCTGTCATGCACTGCCACAGTGCACATGTCTATCACTGCATGAAGTCCATGCTGCCTTTATGTCAGCTAAGCATATGTAAGCTTACACGTGATACTAATCTTATCTAGTTTTACAGTTATGTTGTTTGTGGTGCATAGTGCTTGAACTGTCGGTAGCCAGTAGCTGAACAGTCAGGCATGATTGTTAAACTGGTAAATGGATGTTGCTGTAAGTGATCGGTCTTCTAGATGCTTCCAGAATTATTGTTTTAATGTTCTCTTAGAAACAGAGCTAAACTTGAAGGATCACCTTTCTGACAAGTCAGAAATGCTCAAGACACACAGTTTCATTTGCTCCTCTACTTAACAAGATTGGACAGCGTCTGCACCGATTCCTGACTAACGGGTTTCCTGTTGCTAGTCAGTGCAGTTCCCCATGTGTTGCCATCACTATGCAGGCCTCATCACTAAGTGGCCTGGTTTGCATCAGCAGCTTTTTGTCTGTGGGTCTGCTTTCCTTCACAAAGCTTGCATAGCATTAAGGGGTTGTCATGAAGAGGCAGTTAGGAGGAGTGAAAGTCAGTGAAGTCATCAGGAATTGATCGGTTAGTTGCCAACTTCATCAGTTAATAAAATGTGTTTCTTTGTCTTCAGGAAAGAAGAAAAGAATTTGAGCGCAATCTGCAAAAGGCTGGTTTGGAACTAGAGACTGAAGATAAGAAGGTAAAAAAAAAAAACCAAAACCCACCCAAACCTGAAAGAGGAAAAAATATCAAAATCAGAAGTAGACCTGCAAATTACTAATTAACATATGCCACTTGGTTACTTTGAGAAGAATTAGAAATTTTTCTAGCAGATTCCATAGATCGTGACTAACTTAAGTGCAACCAGCTTACACAGACACAGGTTCACAGAACAGCAGGGATTGGAAGGGACCCCTGGAGATCATCTAGTCCAACCCCCCTGTCAGAGCAGGGTCACCTAGAGCAGGCTGCACAGCTTAATGTGTCTATTTGAGTTATTTTTCCAGGTACGTTCATAACAGTAGTGGAAAACAATTCAGGAGGAAGAGGTGGCTTTTGGCTTCATAATGACAAGAAAGCTGTTCCAGAATATCTGCAACTTCACTGAAACCCATGTAAATGGGAAATACATCCAAAGCTAGATTTTAATCCCGCCTAACAACTAATAACATGTTTGGAAGTCACTGAATAGATTAGCATATGCCCACTGGGATTTTGCCAGTATGATAAGGAAGGACTCTGGTGTAACAACTGGAGGATCTTTGATTAGCGTTCCTGTTTTGTTTAATGAATGGAGAACACAGGATGTTGATGACTTCATTTCTTTTTCTACCAGAGATTAGGTGGGGCAAAATAACTCGTGATGAAGTTTAGACTCTGTAACATCCCTAGGTGCGGATTCATTAGACAATGGGTTAAAAAATACCTTCAGATTGCCATTTTCTCCTGGGTATGTCAGGGAATGCTAGAAGAATATACACTGTGGGGTGGGGCCTGTGATAAGGTTATTCCTTATCACAGTGTTGAGGCTGTTGCAGATCTGAGCTCTGGTTGGAAACACGCTTTTGCAAGGAGTCCTCTTAGCTCTACTCTGCTGTATGAAAGCTGCCCTCTCCAGGAAGGAGAACCACCTGCTTCAAGATCCAGCACAGTGGCCTTCAGGACGTGTAGGCTGACAGGTAGCCAGCCCTGCACTGCAAACCCTTTGTTTCTACTGGATTTGGAGTGGAAGTTTTCAGGCCTTGGTGTACAAGATCAATATAGTTTGAAAAGCCTTTGTAAGCTTTTAGTAGTGCTAATATTATCTTTATGAACAACTACTCAGACAAACTCTTCAGTTTAAAAACCCCCAAACATAAATACAACAGAAACCCCTTCCCTCCTCCTATGTTTTTCTTTAGGCTTTAAAAAAATATGTAAAAGGCAATAAATTGTGTATATCAGCTATTCTCTTAAGTCTTGCAATAAAGCAGAGTTTAGTCTGATGTCAGCTTTAACTTTCCTGGGGCAGGAATCTGAAGATGGCAAGATTTATTTTGTGAAGATCCATGCCCCATGGGAGGTTCTGATCACGTATGCAGAAGTGCTGAACATTAAAGTTCCTATCAAGGAAAATGACATTCCCTCAACAGTGGAGAACCCCCTGGATTGTATGCTTGCACCGCTCAGGCTTCCCGAGAAGGTCATGCACCCTGAACCAGATTATTTCACAGCACCATTCAGTAAGGAGAAGCAGGAGCTGTACCTCATTAATGACGAGAGCACATTCTTCTCACCATCCATGAGAAACCGAATAGTACGTATGTTGATTTTTCTCCTTTTATTTTCACGTAGATTTACTCAGACTTGCAGGAATATGCATGCAAGGAAGGATTATATGAACTGTGATATCTGTGGGTAGATAAGAGGAAGCAGAGATGCCAGTGCATCTTTCTTAGGAATCTGGAATAGTGTATGCTGGAGTGGATCTTCTGGATGTCTACAAGGCAAGTGTGCCACCAACGGCCTTGTGCAGGATTGGGCTTTGTGAAGAGATACTTTCTGCTTGTGCGTGTTATTCCTGCAGATGATGCACACTGCGCAATCATTATAGCTTTTGGTTAAATGGCCTTAAAGTAGGAAATGGCTGTAATCCTTGTGTTTGAATCTCAGGTTAATTATATTCTTACACGTTGCCCATATGGAACAGAAGAAGGGAAGAAAAATTTGGGATTAAGAGACTGCTAAATAATGGCACCTACTCAGCTGCATATCCTCTTCATGATGTAAGTATTTTAGCTTTCTGCTTTGAGTATTTCCCAGTGTTCTTACTTGTTTACCTACTGTGACATTCGCTGTGTCCAGCAGAAACAAAAATGCACTGAAACCCTTTTTCCATGTGTCCCAGTAATCAATTCTGGTTTGTAACACACAAGACACACCTGCCAGTCCTCTTGTTTGGCTTCACTCTGCTGAAATGTTTCTTCCTATGGATGAGTTCCAGGTGCTACTTATGTCAGTCACATAATTTGTAAGAGATCTGTTCCATAGGATATTCCTAGAACACCTGTAATGTACAGATTACATGGTAGTATGTTAGAATGAATATATACTGTAGGCGCATACATTCAGCAGCGTGTATAGGGTATGTGCATACATGTACTGTAGTTAAACAGTAGTGCATGCTACATATAGTTTTTAAATAGTCTTGGGGTTGTACCACATGGGGTTTGAAGTCAGAGGCGTTGCATGAGTCCCACAATTTGGTGTGGAGTGGTCACTTGTCCCTCTCCTAGTGAGCTTTGGTGCCCACTTCCAAATACCAGAGTTGTGGTCACAATTGTAAATACTGTTGTCTAGTTTTGCTGTAGTGTAGGGTCAATTTTTAACGTAGCATACGTGGATCTAGCCTCTAAATTCCTCGGAGGAAAGAGAGAGATGGGTTACTGTATGTCACAGATTTTTTTTTTCCATTGTGAATATTGTGTTTAATTTATTGCTTAAATGATAAATTCTCTCCTTCATAGGGTTTTTTTAATGGTCTCCTATTTAATTTGGATTGGTCACAATCCAAGTACTGAGTACTACCACAAGGCATTTTTAAATACCTTATATAGATTTACATTTTTAAGCATTAAATTTTTTTTCTCCCTTAACTAATGAAAATAAATGGATAATTGGACATACTTTAGGTTTTCAGGGCAAAAGTTCAGCTGATCAGAATCTAGGCAGTAGAAGACCAGTCTAGGCAAGGGAGGACTTTACATTGTTGGGACTACCAAAACCACAGATAATAAAAAGCGGTTGTAAAAGAATCACTTCTATACAAGTACAACCAACCTTAAATGCTAAGAAATTCTATGAAAAAAATCCTAAAACTATGAGACAGTAACAGATTGTTGTCTAAAAAATAACTAACCTTTTGAAATATATATTTTTTTTTAGGTTATTTAAACAATTGATTTCTATTTAGAAACCAATTTTCATGCTTTAATTTGCAATTTAGACATATACAGGGGGGAAAAAAGGAAAACCAAGTTCACAAACTGAATATTTGACATAACCACAAATTTCTAAAGGCAGAGTTCTGTGACACAAAACATGATGAGCTGTCAGAAACTGCGACTACTTAGACCATATAGAAAAAAGGTTGTACTTCAAGTGCTGAAGTAGATGCTAAGTTTGAATTTCAAACTAGCTAAGTAGGCATAATCTTTAAGATGGATGCATCATCAACACTAATGTTTGTTTCTTTAATGTAGTATTTGAGCCTGTCGATGAGGTGTTTTGCCTTTCCTTTGATTTGCTCGCAGTGCCAGTACTGGAAGAAGGCAAACGATCCAAACTGTGACAATGAGAGATACACCCTGTACATGGAGTGGGCCCGTTTCTTGCGGTTCTACAAAGAGCAGCCTTTGGACCTCATCAGGTAAAATACTGTCTGTGTTCTATTGTATCTACTTGGTGTTCACTGTAATGCAGGAACTTCCTCATTTGAAGCTTGATTGATTTGAAATTTTTGAAATTTTCACATAAACTTGAAAAAATCCCTGATAAAATCAGCTTTCAAGTGTGACTCTTAATGCAGCACAAAATGCAAATTTAAAACAACCTTACCCAAGTTCTTTTTGATTCAGCTAGTATGATATAAAAACTCCACTACTTTACTCAGAGGTTACGGTTGCTCCACTCGTAACACTGTCAGCTGTATTTCCACAAGTTACCCATTTGTTCTAACCATTCGATCAGAGCTCTTTGCTCAGGTTCATTTGTACAAGTCCTTGGTAAATCACAAAGGTATATCTGCCTTTGCATTATCCTGTGTGAAAGAGAGAGTGATTTGTTTTATTTTTTTTTAAAGCTGAAGCTACTACTAGGACGTAAAAAATGGTCATTTCCAGTGTACATCAACACACTTACTCTTCTGTTAAATGAGAATTTTGCCAAGTGTTTCATTTTGACTCTAGCCTGTTTGCTCTACTGCAGTTTTAAACCTTGCCTTGTATCACCATTAATTCCTATTTGGGTTTTTTGGCCTTTTTTTTTTTTTTTTTTTTTTTGGTATTCAGGAAGTACTATGGTGAGAAGATCGGAATCTATTTTGCCTGGTTAGGATTTTACACCGAGATGTTATTCCTTGCAGCAGTCGTTGGCTTAATCTGTTTTCTTTATGGCTTGTTTACAATGGATGAAAATATGAGCAGGTGAGTGTAATGTTGAAAATCTTCTGGGCTTATAACGGGAAAAGCTAAGCACACAAAAATTTTGTTCTTGGCAAAAAAAAAAAACCAAACAGGGAACAAGCTTTTAAAACTTGTCAGAGCAGACAAATTTGTTCTACAGCAATCTCTATTGACTTAAATGGTGTTGGACAGCCAGTGTAGGACTTGCTACTTATTAATTAGTAAGACTCAAGTTGTAGGCAAAAAAGCAGTATTTTGTTGCCATTTATACTGGAGCACTAAAGTCCTAAGACTGCCACCAACATCCCTCAGAATTTTCTTTCAAGTGTTTAGCTGCCTTAAGCTTTTATATTGTAGTCCCTCATGCAGAGAGGTGCATTGTACTTCTTGTGTAGGGCATCATTTATACTAACTACTAAAAGCATGGATACAGCACAGATCAGCAATGTTCTCCCATCAAAGAAGGATCCAGTATCTTGGTAGCCAGAGTTTGTTTCGTTTTAAATGAGCATTGTATTTTTTTCTTCAAGAGTCACAAGATTCATGGTGATAGGGATTTGGGACAGGGAGGAGTTGATGGGTGGAGAGAGGAAAAGAAGCGGAGAGAGGAAAAGAGGCTTGATGTTTCATTGCTCACTCTTTTTTATAAGAAGGCTTCCAGAATGTTTTGAGTTTTAACCATAAAAGGTGAATAATAGGTTAAAATTCTCATCCATTCTATTGAATTACGTCATTTTGAGACTTGCATGTTAGCTAGGTTCAGAATTTACCTTGGAATACTGTTAGATATGTTCACATTTCTCTGGATACCAAAGAATTATTATAGCATTGTAAGCTTTGCACGCTGTAATAGTTAAATTGAAATAGCAAACTTACTGTAAAGAGCAAAGCTAAATTAATACCTCTGCTTTTACTAATGTGATGAGAAAGAACATGGTTTCTCTCTCATCTGAAAGTGGTGCATGTACAGAGCAGCTTCTGATTCAGTACTCAGAGAATCAGAAACCCATTCCAAGGGAATTGCTAGTTCTCCTCCTTGTAGCAGCTGCTATATTTCTTAGCTTGCCCTGACCAACCACAGATTAACATCGGTGAACGTGACAAGACTTGGCACCTTCTCTGAGCAGCTACTGATGTTGAGCTTTGAACAAATGAAGCTCTTAATTTATTCAAAAAATAAACTTCATCTGGCAGCTCTTCTTCTATGGGAACAGATGCTGTACTGTGTTTTCTTCTCAGCAAAGAAATCTGCGACCCTGCAATTGGAGGAGGGATCATCATGTGCCCTCTCTGTGACCGAGAGTGTGAGTACTGGAGACTGAACACCACCTGTGTGTCCTCAGAGGTCAGTAGCAGGTTCTACAGCCGCTTCTCATTTTGGCTTGCACCGAAAACTGTTGATACTGACCTGTTGCCGTGTGTTCTGTTGCAGTATTCCCATTTGTTTGACAACGTGGCAACTCTCTTTTTTGCCATTTTCATGGGCATATGGGGTGAGTACATAAGTTATGTCAAGCGATAATGAGATCTTGACCAAAATGGTGAGGGAAGGAGGGGAATAATGCCTTCACTTTAATATCCTGCCTCAGGCAAAAGTGGGGGTAAAAATTAAAATTTAAAGCTAAGGAGGGATTGAGCTTAACCAAGACCCAGTGAAGTCCAGCAGGTATCTAGGATATCATGACTGTTGTGTACTCTAACTGCTATAGCATTTCCTGCCTTACTATTGTTCCAACCTTAAGCAATCTTTCTGAGAGTACTCTACTTTGGACTGCAAATTGTCAGTGTCCCACTGAAGGAAATAGAGAGCTTTTGTGTCCTTTTACTGGGAGGTGGTTCAGCACTACCAGTTCATTAGCAGCAATTCTGGGACAAGAATCAGTTGGCTTCTACTCCAGTGAAGGTTCTTTGTTATAATGTGTCTTGATTATTGTGGCGGTTGAGCCCTGGCTAAAGGCTAGACGCCCACCAAAATCAGTCTGTTACTCCCCTTCTTAGTTGGACAGGGGAGAAAAAAATATATTGAGCGGCTCAAGAGACAAACTCGTTAATGACGCGGGCAAAACAGACTCTACACAGAGTGCTGAAGAGAAAGTTATCTCATTTATTACACTAAAGAGAAAACAGTGAAAAGGAACCAGAGTCAGGAGTGCAACCAACAATCTTGAAACAAATGCAACCAGGCAAACACTTTCCCCCCAACTCCCTCCTTAGCAGGCTTTAGTGAGAAGTTTGCTCCCTTCTTTTCTCCTGGTCGCAGCTCAGGAAGGGCAGGGACTAGGAAAATGGGGATCTCGGTAACACCTTCCCCCCACCCCTCCATTCTAAAGCAGACTTCCCTTTCAGCCATGATTTTGCTGCCTTCTTCCCCTCTCCTGCTCGCAGCACAGGACAGGGAGGCAGGGACTAGGAGATGGGGGCTTCAGTCAGTCCCTTGCAGGATGGTTTCCTTCTTGGCCGGGATGGGGGCATCCATTCCACACAGCCTCCCCCTGCTGCACCGTAGGATCTCACACACAAGAGCCAGTCCTCCACGAACTGCAGTCTTTCTTTGCCGTATGTGATTCTCAGAGGCACTATAAGCTGTCTGGCAGAAGATTCTAGCAGCCATTTTCTACAGCCCCTGGTCCTCTCTCTCTCTCAGCACCCAACTACGCACAACTGCTGCAATGATGCCGATACAGCTGCATTTCTTGACTCAACTCTCTCCAAGAATGGTTTCACACCAAGTTCAGACTTTAAGATGGTTTTGTCTTGAATAAATGTTCTTTTCTTAATCTTTGTGCAGTTTTATAGCTGCATGATAGTGTAGTTACTGTTTCTTGTGATTCATACTATTGTTTCTCCTGTTTCATACTCTCCCATTTCTCCTGATTCGTACTCTTTGTATGAAATATGATAATTAAATCCCCAGTTCGAATACAGATTTTTCATTAATGTTCATACATCTCTGTGTGCTAATACAAAATGTGCATTTACTATTGAAGGATCTAGCTACCAAAATTTTTCATAGAGAATTCACCAAAAACTACAGAATCACAGATGGGTTTCAAGTATCTCCAGAGGTGGAGACTCCACAACCTCTGTTGTTGAAGATTAGGATGATGTATGGCTGTTTCCCTAAACTTTTCTTGGCTGTAAGCTTAGCCTTTGAGTGACATGGATTAGTTATTCAGGGAGTACCAGCAATAGATTTTAGAACAGCAGAAGATAAGCTTTCCTGTGATGGTATAAACCATAAAGCCTTCCCACTTCACATAAGACCAGACAGTTTACCAAGGGTTTACATTTTAAAATAGTTCATAGAGGGCTTTTAAAATGTTATTATAACTTTTATACCTGAAGTCAGTTCCTTCTAGAGCTTTAAAAATTTCTTAAGCCAGCATCTCTTGATCATATGAAAACCGTCAGACATTCACTGTCTCAAAAATTACCATGATATTAAACAGGCATCAGAAAGCAACAGAAATATTTGAACATGCTGCTTGATAACAGTTCTACTTCTTTGTAATAGTTGTTTGCATGTTATGTGGGTTTATACAGAAGCAAATAGTTGAATTATCACGTTCCTTTGTTAATTCTGTATTGTTACTTGCATATGAAGAGTAGTTCAACTGAACTACATGCATCTCACCTGCTAATAATTGATTAAGGCTACACAGTCACGTTGCTCCTTTTTAAGGCAGTTGTTCAGTCTTCTTATCCTGTTCTCAGACTTCTGCTCTTCTCCTACTGCATTCCAATTGTGCCTTAACGTGCCTTTGCTCGATCCCCAGGCTTGATTTTATGGGAGTCAAGCCGTGCAGCAGTAAATCTGGGTGGGCCACAGAACCCACTCCTCTCATACATTGCTGCAGCTAATAAATTACTTAATCCATGTTACAGTTTTAGCTGTGAACTGTCATTTAAAATAGATGGGTCACAATAGAAATGTGAGGATGATTAATAGACTGCAGAACAGGAGCCAGCACTGAAACAAATTTAACTTTGTGTATGGCTTTGTTCACTTCTCCCTTAACTGTATTTTAACATTTGCAAACTGCAGTTACGCTTTTCTTGGAGTTTTGGAAGAGGCGGCAAGCTAGACTGAAATACGAGTGGGATTTGGTGGATTTTGAAGAGGAACAGCAACAACTCCAGCTGAGACCTGAGTATGAGGCAAAATGTACCCAAAAGAAAAAGAATCCTGTAACACAGGTAACAAGTGTGCTGGGTTGGCATGCCTGCAGCTGCAGTTGTGTGCTGGTAGTGTGATAATATAAGAGTTGTGTCTCAGGACCAAGTCTGTGTCTCATGGCTAGGTACAGATCTCTGTGCATACATATGCAGTGCTGCACTGCTGTTGGAGCAGGGCAGGCCCTCAGTTACGGCATCCCCACAGAGCAGGGATCAGGCAGCAGTGAGTTGGGCTTTAACCACGTAGAGCATGATGTCAACCACAGAATAACTGACAATGTAGTGGGTTTTTTTTCCTCTGGAGTGTGTGAATCACTTGCATTAATTATCCTCTATTGGTTTTAATTTCCACAGGAAAACAATGTATTAAATCAGGAACACAAAGGCAAAGTTTATAGCTATCACATGGGTAACACTATCCTTGGTGTCCTTCGTGTTTCATGGTAGCAGTCTCTGAAACTTTTGCACCTTTCCAAGCCCTTTGTCATCCCTGCACAGAATGGGAAGGAGCAGTCATCTTGATCTAAGGATGCAAAAGTGGGACGAGCTGTGGTTTTGTTTCTGATTTACAAGCACTTTGAAGGCTAGAGAGATGAAGGTTGTTGAAATCCTTTGTCTGAAATCTAATTGAGATATAATTAGCCACAGTATTTAACTCTGTTAAATGCTCTATGTGAATACCTACTAGATGTTAATTGTCTTCATTTAAATTTAATTTAGGTAGGAGTTACTTGACAGGTCGAGATCAGATGGTTTCATTCCAATACAACATCAACCACCTCAATTTGATGTATTTTTAAATTGTCCTTCCTCTTCCTAGAGTTGTATACAAATCACTTATTCTTGCTATTCATAAGTAGAGTTAGATAACACAGTCTTCAGAAAAGAAATATTAGTTTAGCCAGAACATGTGAAAGCATCAGTGTTATAAAAAAAAAACCCCAAAACTAGCCCTGTTTTTCAAGGTTTGTCTCCTTAGTTGTTAGGAAATACGTACGCTACTTTTACGTCTCATGAGACAGTTTTTCTGTCTGGCCTTCCCCTTCTGCACATGGCAGCATTAATGCTGTTCTTACACCTGTAGCTTGCACACTGTAGTCACACAGGGATCTTTGATAACCAGACACTCTGATTTTTGAGTGTAGCTCTGCTGAGGTATTGATTTCTGCATGCTCAGATAAATAATTTTTGATTAGCTAGTTCAGTTAACTGAAAACAGATGCCTGCCTGTGGCATTGGATTTGCCAATTTGCATCCCTCAGACTCACAACCTCCACTTTATTATACATTTGGCAACCCAAACCAGCTGAGCCGCTGTGGTTCTGCTGGAATTGGAGGGAAGATTGGGGGAAATCACGCTGCAGTTCAAGGCCCTGTACACTCTGCAGTATGGGGCTGCAGCAGCCAAGGGTGATCGAGTGGGCACAGGGAAGCAATGGGCTGACATGTGGGCAGTGGTTCTCTACAGCACAGACCAAAATCTGGTGAGGTGAATCAGCCCCATCAGGCTACAGCTATGGATTGGCATGGGCGAGGTGCATTTGTATACCTGTCCAGAGGTATAAGATTGTTCTCTCTCTAAGTTCATGCGGATCTCTTAAGTAGGATGGTTTACTCAGGCTTTATTTTGGAAACAGAAATTGGACCATAATATATTCTTACCTCAGAGTCAGATACTGCACTGTTCTGTGCTTTCTAAGTATGCATGAACCATAAAAATTCAATGACTGTACAACCCTTTATTTTATTCCTGTGGTGGATTTCAGACAGTTTTCGCAGCAGTGTTTAGCAATGATCCTTATCCATCCCCAGTTACATCAAACCATACAGGATAGCCATGCCATAGTGTAATTTCCTGTCATTAGATAATGTGCAATACTAAACATGTGAAGGGACAGTGATTTCAAATAAATTAATTCTGCAGACTGATAATATGGATACAGGTCACTGAATTTCTTGAGTCCTAAGGCTGGCTTGGCTTTGCTCAAAAAATTGTTTCCTCATTATTCCTGGCTGTGATTCAAAGTTGTAGGTGCTCTGAAACAGAAATGGCTCATCTGGAGGCTTTCATTAATGGCTCCTTTGGTTGTGATGCTAAACTATTTAGCTACATCATAGGTAAAATCTGGTTTTGCTGATTGCAGTAGAATCTTAATTTGCATAAATAATGAAGCATTCTATTAAAACCTAGGATCTGTCACTGCACGTTGTTGGCTCTATTTTGTTCTGAATTAGAGAACTTGTTGGGTAGCCTAGAATGAGCACAAGATTTGCTCTCAGTATGGAATATGCATACCATTTATTAATATGTAATTTATACATATGTATAAAATGTTATGAGCCTGTGTAAAGCCACCTGGAATCTCTGCTTGTATCTTATCTTCAGCTGTTTTTTATAGTTCTGTTAATGGATCCTTTGACTGTTACCATGATCATCAAACAACTCATTGACTCAAGGCTGCAGTATTGATAGTGGTGTTTAGGAGATATACTGAGGCAGATAACAGGCAGCATATTTCTCCTGAGAGAACAGGCATTACACTTCAGAGTAGCACTGCCATGAGCGCATGATTGTCTGAAGAATATCACCATGGACAAGCAGTGCTTGTAAAACAACTTGATTGTGTCAGGGACAAATACACAGCTTGGCTGGGGCTGTTAAATTGGGCATCATTACACTGCGTTCTGCCAGCACACCGGGCATATCCTGGGGTTTTGTGCAACAGAAAATACGAGCCCTCCAACATCATCTTACAGGTTCAGTATCTTTTGTTGTCAAAACAAGCATTTCTTGGTGCAGTATACTTAATGTGCTTGTCTCTAGTGATCCGTGCCACTTTGTCCAAGAGGAACGTAGGTGTGCTATGATACCATGTCCAGAGATTCATCAAATTCAATCTTTGGTGGTGGTTGGTTTGTTTTTTTTACTAAATCTTTTCCCACTGGCATTAGTTCTTAAAAGATCCTTCCTTTTAATACATGTGATCTGATATTTTAGGAGTTAGAATTGGTTGTGAAAAAGAGAAGTTTACACGAACGTGGAAAACTGTTCGTGTGCTATATGGGAATACTTGCTTGGGTAAGACCTACCTTGCCTGACGCTGCAGCAGAGATTGGCAACTAGTGAATGTAGCCATTTCTTCAATTAAAAAAAATTAATAATTGAAGGAGTGGAGGAAAACGCTCTCTGGCTGTGTGGAATGACAGGGTACACCGAAGTAAATGACCATTTTAAGAAACCTTGATGTGAAGAATTTCTTAAAATTCCATCCAGTTATGGACTCAAGGCTGTATGACAGCTGACCTGGCATTACAGTAATAGTTCTGTCCTGCTCATCTAATGAAGGAGGTGGTCTTTTTCCTTTGGCTACTGATTGATTGTTTTGCAAAGGTTTAACCATTCTTTCCAAGTGCTGTCTCATTACTTTTAGCATTGTTATGGTCACTTCTGTCTTGATCTCCCCCCCGCCCCCAGCATATTCAAAATTATGTACTATCTGTACTTTTAGAAGGGGGCAGGAGGGGATCTGAATGGTTTTCCTCAGATGTGGGTACTTTCACACAGCTGATGAGAGCTCTGTGTGCTGCTTGATGTTAGAATACAGATTAGTGAACTGTGCTGTGCTTGCTTGACTGTTTCAGGAAATGGAGCCTTATTTGCCTGTAACTAGCCAGGCTGTGCGGTTCTGCATCTCAGGAACTACAGTGTTGTTCTGGGTGAGCATCTTTTTGAGTCACAATTTTAACATACAGCAGAGCTGCTTATCTCACCATTAATCATGACACTAACACGTATGCTTTTTTATTGTCCTGCAGATTCCCTGCTGTCCTGCAAAATGCACTTCAATTCAGATAAAATTTTAAAAACCCCAACACCTAGGAAATCTGTCACTAGTTAGTAATTTGATTGGACACTACACTTTATAGGGACAATTTTTTTCCTCTGGCTCATGTGCTGTTAACAGACCATACCGAAAAAAAATTGCAGCAGAGGGGGAAAAAAATACTGTTCACTACAATAAAATATCTACATATTTCTCTGTAGAAACATCTGCAGATTGAATTTCAGACTGGACAATATAATTGAACTTTCCCATCTCTATTTCACAGAATCGTAGGGGTTGGAAGGGACCTCCAGAGATCATCAGGTCCAACCCCATTTATATAAGTCTGTATGGTTGTGCACTAATTATGTTTTGAATATTGGCATTAGATTGTCTGCTTCTCTAGTGTTAAGAAAATAATTGTTATGTTTAACATGTCTAATATGAGAAAGTATTTTGCTTGTTGTCCTGGTTTCAGTACTGAAACCAGGACACTTGTGTACTGTGTGTTTCAGTGCTACTGAATTCATACCTAAAAGAATGAAATTTGAAAAGTATCATACATGATGTACATCTTATTTCAAATATGGCGTGCATATAGCTATACTGAGCTGTATTTCACATCTCTGGCCTTTCCTTAGGTGTCTCTGATCATAGCTAGCATGATAGCTGTGATCGTGTATCGTCTTGCGGTGTACGCCGCCTTTGCCAGCCTGATGGAGAACACACAAACTTTACAGCCCATCAGTGGATTACTGACTCCTCAACTGGCAACTTCAGTCACAGCCTCATGCCTGAATTTTGTCATCATCATGATCCTGAATTTCCTATATGAGAGAATAGCCATCTGGATTACTGATATGGGTAAGCAGCATGCCTGAAGACAAAACGTTCAAGGAATCACTAAAGGTAGAAACCATCTCGAGGTGATCTGGGTATTTTTCTCACCTTGAGCACAGTGGGAGCACTAGGATATCATTAGTCTGTAGTTGGCAGCAATGACTCAATTGTGGCTGTGCTGAGCATTTTCCCCACATTTGAACAGTTACTGTAAGCTGGTTTCTCTTAGTATAATGTTTGCTTTTATTAAAATTAGTCTGGAGCAACAGTCACAGTCCTGAATGTATTTAAACATTATCACCTATTATATTAGTCACCAAGGCAAGATCAAACTGTCTTCATTTAGCAGTTTTTCAATTAGGAATACTGAAGATAGGTTTTTAAAAATAGATCACAGCTTTCACAGCCATCTTGAAAAGAAGACTAAAATAATCATGTTGCTTACTTTGGAGGTTGGGGGACAGGGGGGTAATGGTAGGAGGAGGCTGGGGGATGAGATAAGACAGTATATTTTCCAGAGCCTTTTTTCTTGCCCATATTTTTTTATCTATAGATTTACAGATTTGGAGTTAGAGACTGAAGACAAAGATTGAGCAGGTTGAGAAGGTGGCCCCAAGATGCGTTACTGTGGCTGTAGCCATCAGTAACAATCCTTGCAATAAACACACAAGAAGTGGGGGACCTGGCAGGCCCAGAATGATCTGCAGTTTTTGGAGCAGATTTCCTATTTGACTGTTGCTTGCCTGCTGGAAACATCCTTCCCTAGAGCCCTTCTTACATATTTTTCTTAGTTTGGCTTTAATGATTTAGATAGACAAGTACCTGCAGGTGCTTTATAGAAAGAAATAACTGCAGAATATTCAGCTGGGGCAAGAGCTGAAAGTATTAGGTGTTTGTAGTTTGTACAACTGTCAAAAACATGGTTGAATGATTTTTATTTTTTTGGTTGGTTTTTTTTTCCCTGAGGTCTTACAAGTGGAATCAAGAATCGGAAGGTGTTTGTTGTAGAAACTTAATGGGATTTCACACTGGATTTATTTTGATTTATCTTGGACCATCTCCTGTGTCAGAGATCTGTGTTGTTTCTCTCACTTGGCTTAATGAGACCAAGGAAAGAACAAGTAATAAGTAAAATTGCCCCTAGCAAAAAAAACCAAAACAAAACCCCAGAAAATGATCTTTTTTTAATCATTTTTTCTTGAAGGGCATGAATTGTAAGCATGAAGGCACAGAAATGTTCTTTTTCTGCTTGGAAGCTCCGAGGATTAATTTCTTAAGTGTCAGCACTACCTATCGTTATTAGTTACTGAGGGAAAATTCACTTTTGTGGGTCTGCTGCCCTCCTCTGGCAGCTGCGCTTAGCCCAGGCTTAGAGCCAGGGCTGGGCCCAGGGTAGGAAATGTTGGCTTCGGCCAACACAGGAGTGAGTGTCAGTTCTATCTCTTGTCACTCTTGATTTCCTTAAAAAGGTTAGGGAAGATGTTGGTTTCAGACATGTTGGTGTAACCTACCTGTGGTAGTCTGAACGTGGAGTGTCTGATGTAAATGTTTGAAGTGTGTTTATTGGCAGTGAGCTCTTCAGTGAGCTGCAACTTAGGCAGACTATGTCACTGGAGTCCTGGCTCCTCTGTAGCACGTACAGGCTCCCAGTAAATACCTTCTGCCATGCAAACTTATTCCAAGCTTGGAAATGTTAGTTTACTCAGATACATAAAATAACTTTGTCCTTGGGCTGGTGAGTTCAGCACGTCTGTAGGGCCATGACCAATTCAGAGAGACATGAATGCTCATGGTGTGTTTTGTTCACCTTAGTCGCAGCTGGAATTGGTTATTTGTTACCATTTACAGGGCAGTTTAATAATAATTTGCATAGGGCTTCCTGCTACCTTTAACAATGTAAATGTGGTAGAGAATGTGATTACAAAGAGAGCAAAATCTTAAAGGCTTGGTGATATTCGGTACCACTGAGGTGCCTGTATGGTTCCCTATTCCTTCTTCCCCCCAGCCGTGAGTCTCATCTCAAGACAAGCAGGACTAATCCAGTTTCTGCTGGTTTCAATTACACACATACAGCGTATTGGGAAAAAAAAAAGTAACATGGTAACATGTTTATCTATTTCAGAGAAAATAAAAGACTTTATCATGTGCATTGACAACAGTGAAATTTTCATAGTCCAGAAGTCCCTACTAGTTACTGTTTGAGATTCATCTTGGGTCTCCTAAAAATAGCATAAAGATTTTGGGATAGATAAGTGCTAGTGGACAGTACAAAGAAAGGGGGATAGAAGCTTATAAATGTCTGAAGAATTAATTTCACTTGAATGTCTACTCAGAGCATTGCATTGTAATTTAAGAGCAGGGTGTCTGAGAGCAGGAGTTCCATCTGCTGAACAGTTTGTAGGTGGTTTTCTGTTTATTTTCTTTGTTTGTTTAGTTAGGGCACTGTGAGTGATGAGTACTTATGAATCTGCATCCCTTTTAAAGAGAATAAATGAAAATAAAATACTGTTTTCTGGCTTCACAGAGATTCCCAGAACTCATATGGAGTATGAGAACCGGCTCACAATGAAAATGTTTCTGTTCCAGTTTGTCAACTACTATTCATCCTGCTTCTACGTGGCCTTCTTCAAAGGGAAATTTGTTGGTTACCCAGGTGCCTACACATACATGTTTAATCGCTGGCGAAATGAAGAGGTAGGACTTTATTGATTAAGGCCTGTGTCTTAGAAGTGATCATCTAGGTTGAAGAAAGCTAATTATAAATGGTCTCTGGCTTTTGGGTGTCTTCGTTGAGGCACTGTGTTTTCAGATAAACCGTTTGGTAAGAGGCATACTTGTAAGCTTTTGCTTTTTTCCTCACATCATTGCTAATTATGCTGTTTGTACAGGCATGAAATGCAGTATTCAATATGAAGCATTGCCTGGCAGTTAATAGTGGAGAAAAAATTTCATGCACAACTCAATAGAGCAATGAAGTGCACTTACTAATAGAGTATCTTCTAATAGTCATCTGCTAAATTCTGAAGAAAGCCTCGATAGAGAGTTGAAATGTTAAAACTAGTGTTCTCAGCAAGGAGCAGAGACCTGGTGCTGGCAGGCATTTAAAAACCTCTGGTGTAGTGATATGAATAGACAGTGAAGGTGCTTGATAAGTCAGGGTTGGTCTGGTGTTGACAGCCAGGTGAGTGCCATAGATTCACCTTGCTGGGGCTGCGGCACACAGGTCCTGCTGCCCAGTCTTTGCATATTTTGCACCATGGTCAGCTGGAGACATCTCTGCATTACTCTGGTTTTAAATGCCTGTTGTGCTTGATAAAACACAGCAAAACATACTGAGGGTTGAAAGCCCTTCTGTAACAGCCTTCCTGAGAGGGTATCTTAGCTGGTGGACCAGGTGAAAGTATTGTCCTAACAAGTTTTAAGAACCTTCTTTCTTTTCTTTATACATTAGTAGAATATAGTTTATCTGGGTAATGCCCATTATTAATGTCCCTTTAACCACCAGCTTCTCTCTCCCAGTGTGATCCTGCAGGCTGTTTGATAGAATTGACAACACAGCTCACCATAGTCATGGCTGGCAAACAGATCTGGGGAAACATCCAAGAAGCCATCGTACCGTAAGTTCTCTCTCACACTGAGATGCCCATGTTAGAGAGGAAATTCTTGGAAGGAGTGATAGCAAGTATTGCCATATGAAGAAGCTAAGAAAAGTTCTGTAAAATAAGCACAAATTCTGGCAATATTTTATAGAGGCTTTTGGCCTCTATTTGTGAAAGGTGCGCTTGTAAAAGCATATTGCAACAAGGAGCTTGCTTAGAGAAAGGGACCCTTGTTCTGCTTCTCTCATTATTCATTTTTCCTGTATTTACAGCTGGATTTGTAACTGGTGGGGACGCCGGAAAGCCAGAAATAATCCAGAAAACTTATACAGTCGCTGGGAGCAAGACCATGATCTGCAGACATTTGGAGCATTAGGCTTGTTCTATGAATATCTAGAAATGGGTAAGTTTAAAAATACACATCTGGAATGGAGGGCAAGGCACCTTGTGCAGACGCTTCCAAAAAAAAAGCTGCCCAATTAATGGTTATGGGTTGATGCCACCATTTTCATCAGATAAACAGCAGAAAATTAACTGCTGGAAATGATTAAATAGGTCAGCTCAATTTAAAGAAAAAAAAAAACAAACCAGAGAGCTGCCTTTGCATCTTAGACTGCAGGGAATTTCACAGGAACGCCGCAAAGACTGTTTGTTTCCCTCATTTGAATGGTGAGCATTATTCTCAGTGCAGCCAGCTGTCTCGGTGTCTGTTCTGTTCTTGTTCCCAAGCATATTATCAGCTGATGTCAGTGGAAATTGTAAGAATGGGCTGAGTGCCCAATATCCTGTAATAATGCGTACTGCAGCTATGAGATGTACAAACTGGATCAGGGAGAATCTGTTTAGCTCTGGGTTTGCACAGCTTAGTGCTTCCATACTGCCCTGCAGACCAGCAGAGGGAGCACGGGTAACAGAATGGTATTTTCCAAAGGCAACGGGAACAGGTCAGCATAGGAAATCACTTTTTAAAACCTGGGAAACTGAAACGAGCAATTGAAGCCAAACGAAATCTGAAACACACTAAAATAATACTAGTGTTTGTCTATTGGAAGGATAAATTTCACTGAAAACTAGTCCGTCGTATTGTTTTAATTGTACAGAAATAATTGGTGCCCAGAGCTTTGCAACTGTATTACTATCACTTCTTACATTTCATAGTATTTCATACAGGGATGTATGTGCTAAGAGCCACCAGTGTTGCTGGCCACGTCTGTCAATACATGTCGTTGCTCTTCCTGAATCCGACCTGGGGCTGCGAAACTAGTAGGAATTTTGTTGCTTGTCTGAGATAAAGAACTGATCTCTCCAGTCATGGAAGAGCTGGCAACTGCTGTATGGGAACTTATTTTTATCCACTGCCTCAGCCAGATAAGATGTTCTATCTCTTGCCTTTAAAACACAATGGCAGTATTGGCTCTGCACTGAGGACTATCACATTCTGTACCCTGAGATGTTTCATTTTGGGAATGTCTAAAGGGGTCATCTATGTATTTTACTGCAATTCTTTAACTAATGTTAAGACTCCCCATTGGAACTATTACGTACAGAATGAATATTAATATTTTGACTAAACTAGTAACAATAGGTTGGAGGTAAGGTCATGATAAAAACACAGGTATTTCCTCTTTTTCATTTAGGAGTGTAGCTGATAAGGAAAACAGGCTTGCTCTGTACAAACTGCAGGAGAGGAAAAGTATCTGGTTTTGGTTTTGCTTCTATATTGTAACTCAGAAGTGTGATGTACGACTACATTCCCATTCCCCTATGGCTGCGTTCCGGTCATGAGAGCACTGCAGCACCCTGAAAGAATTATTAGTATCCTGCACTGCTGCCAGCATCATTGACAGGACCTGAATGCCCTGTTTCCCTCGGGTGCTGCTCAATGGCACCCCTGAGAGACCACAGAAGTCTTGGGGCTGGGGCAGGTTGTCACTTGGCTCTGGCCAGATGATTTCTTGTGGAGCCTGACAGAAGTTTGCCATTTGTCTGTGAGTGGCAACCTACATGTTTCATAGTCACCCTGAGGGTGCTTTTTTAGGAGCAGATTTTGGCACTCTTGTTTTCTCCCTTGCAGTCATTCAGTTTGGATTCATTACTCTTTTTGTGGCGTCCTTTCCTCTGGCTCCCCTTCTTGCTCTGATGAATAATATCCTGGAGATTCGAGTAGATTCTTGGAAATTAACCACTCAGTACAGGAGACCTGTGGCTGCAAAAGCACATAGCATAGGAGTTTGGCAAGAAATCCTGAACGGAATGGCCATCTTGTCTGTCGTCACTAATGTAAGTACATTAACTGTGCTGTGTCAAATTTTCTTCTTCCATGTATTCAGAATTTGCAAATTTAAAAATCAGCCGATGCTTCTTCTCCTTCATCAGCAGCATTCACTTTATCACATGCTACCCCATGGAGATATGGTCAAGCCATTTGGGTGCTTCAGCTCGGCTGGATGTTCATGACATGCAGCTCCAAATCCACATGTCCCTGTACCATAATCTTTCATTCCCTTGTCTGTTTATTCCAGTGTTTTGGAGTGGCAGAAGGCAATCTGAAGCTCAGCCTGATGAGGCACATTGATTGCCTGGAGGGGACCGTAGGGGCCAAGAGAGGTGGATTCATTCTTTCGGCCAGATGACATTTCTGTCTTGGTGTTATGAGGCCTGTTCTGTGGGAATTCTGCTCACTGAACTGCTTCTGGATGCCTCTGTGGGTGCAGTGGCTCAGAGCACTTTATATGAACTGGAACTAAATGCTATGCTTATATTTCATCTGAGGTATAATGTGAAACAGACTTCCGAGCAAAAGAGCAGCCTCTCTTTAATGTAGAATAGTAAACAATATCAGACCTACCAATGCCTTGGGCATGAAACCCATGTGTAGCTGTTGTCTAATTAGCAAGGTACCTGGGCATCTGAAGTGTCTCAGATTTCAAGGCAAAACGTACTGGTAGCCATTTTTTTTTTCCTTTCTAAAAACAGCTGAAGAAAATGTCTCCTCTTCCTCCATAAAGTAACATAGTGATCATGTGCTGGATTTGAGCTCATCCTTTCTCATGAGAATTCAGACCCACACCTCTGCTTTCACTAAGGAGCACTGTTACTTATCAGTAGAAGATGTAGGTGTAGGGGGATATTTGGGATTTGGTGCCTATTGTAAGGACTATGCACATACTTTGTTCATTGAGTATTTAAAATCAGCTGATCATTGCAGTAGACGCTGCAGTCAGCATCTTTACCAAGGTAAAGAGCCCTGATCATGCTCATCCTTGCTCAAAGGATCCTGGGTTATGTCACAGAGTCACAGTAACAGAGCCCCTTTACGAATCTGCTGGCAAGTTTTGTGTGCCACTTCCTCAATTTCTTTTCCCACTTTCTTTTTCAGGCTTTTATTGTTGCATTCACATCAGATATGATTCCTCGTTTAGTTTACTACTATGCTTATTCTGAAAATGAAGACTTGCCTATGTCTGGATACATAAACAATAGCTTGTCAGTGTTTCAAATCTCAGATTTTCCTGACAGAAACAAGCCTAAAGAGAATCCAGAAAACTTTGTCATATGCAGGTTGGTGTAATAATAAATATTTTATCTTTGTTTAGAAGACAGCATAAAAAGTCAGTTTGATCTAAGTAGTCCACTAGAAATTGTATCATTCTCATCGTTCTGAAGTGTGAGGTAATATTTCAGTTCTTAACAGTGCAGCATTTGGAATGGTTTGTCTTGTTTAAGTCTCATTGCTAGTGTGCTTTTAATTAAGTAAGAAAACAAAAACCTCAAAAAACCCTACTAATTTCTCAGTGATGGAAGACATTTACATCCCTAAGGTTTCAAACTTCAGCCTATATTTTCAAAGGTTTTTTAGGCTGCAAAGATGATGTTTAGATTGCAAAGCTGAAAGTGAGATAGATAGGGTATTTAAAGGCAATCGTTACTGTGCTAGATACCACCAAGGATCTGGGCCATGCTGATTTCATTAAAAAATAGTCCTTTCTAACTAGAAGAAGCATTGGAGATTCTAGAAGAATCACAGAATCACAAGGTTGGAAAAGACTTTTAAGATCATCAAGTCCAACTGTTCCTGTCCTATGCTAAACTGTATCCCTAAGTACCTCATCTACCTGTCAAACACATCCAGGGAAGGTCACTCAACCCCCTCCCTGGGCAGCCCATTCCAGGCCCTGACAACTCTTTCAGTAAAAAATGTTTTCCTAACATCTAATCTGAACCTGAGAAAGAACTTTGGACAAGTCCATGGTAAAATGAAAGTACTTGATTTGTTGCAAAATAAACCCCAAAACAAACCAAGCAAACGAGAAAACCCCAACATTTTCAGAAGCAGCTACATTTGAATGATGCTTTAGCTTTAAAACCCCAGGGTTCTTTTTCCTACTCATACATGTGAGCGTAGAACACCTACTCAAGACTGTCCTTCCTTTACACCCTGCATCTGTCCAGCACAAAACCTGCCAACATCTGTTGCATGTATTTCATGCTTGTCCATTACAGCGGGATACATTCCGTCACTCTGATTTGGTCATTGCCTGAAAAAAGGAGTAACACATGTCCAAAACTTCACTCTCACACTTCCCCCTCTCTACTCGGTGGCTCTGAATGTGAGGGTGTTTAAGCAAACATACCATCAAAACAAATTGAGAGGCAACCTTTCTCTGCAAAAGGAAACAGACCATTTAGAACAAGATGAAAAGGTTCCTTAAGTGACAGCTGTATTTGATTGTAAGTGTCACCGAGCTTGTAGTCTGTCTGAGGTTAAATATGACATTTCACCTTTGCGTGTCTATCTCTCCAACAGGTACAGAGACTACCGATATCCTCCGGATCATGAGAGGAGATATTTACACACTATGCAGTTTTGGCACATTCTTGCTGCAAAACTGGCCTTTATAATTATTATGGAGGTATGTTCCCTAGGAAATTTCCTTCCAAAGTTTGTACTTTATACATTCTCTAATGTTACCACCAATAGAATTGCTGTAGTATAAGGTAGTTTCTTGCCTAAGTAATGCCAAACACTCATGTCAAATGATTACTCCTATTGTAGCCTCTCAGTTCCCAATAGCTGAGGATTACCAACACCACCACGTGAATTTTCTAAGAAACCACACAGAGGCAGTAGAAAGTGATGCTCAGGATTCAGAACGTGACACTTTACTCCTGAGTTTGCTAATTCAAAAATGGTTTGAAAGTTCCTGCACAAAAGGAAGTGTTTTAATCTTTGAGTGTATCTCAGCCATACGCTGTTTTATGGGCTGTGCCTGGAAAGCCAAATGAAATGTAGTTTGCTTGTGAACAAAAAAAAGAAGTGATCTATTTGGTGTTAGTGAAAACAATGGTTGTTTCCTATGGTAATGAGTTGTTGCATTTCCCCTGGCTTCTTATATTTTGCAGCATGTTGTGTTCATCGTCAAATTCTTCGTAGCATGGATGATTCCTGATGTCCCTGCAGATGTGAAAGCCAAAATAAAGCGTGAGAAGTATTTAACACAGAAAATTCTGCATGAGTATGAACTTGAAAAACTGAAGGAGAGACTGTGTCGAGGTGATAAACAAGCCACGGAAAAGGAGTTCATCGCCACAGAAGGGAGAATGGAATTATCCAGAGCAATGTAGTTGAGAAAATAACTGTTTGGGATTTAGCTCATTTCAGCTTTTTTTTATCTGGGATTTGCTCAGTATACATCATCTTGAAAGCTATGGGACAGTTTGAACCCTTTGCTTTCAGTCCAAAGATTTTTAGACTTTTCTTTCAAAGTCTTACTGAGCATTCTAAGTTTAGTAAAATCTACTTAACTGTATGACTCCGGCACTGTTTTCTATTTACCGGTCACTTTGAATAGTAAGTGTTATCTTGCAACCCTAGAATTTGGATTCTATATAGGGAATATTACCCTCAAAGGGCTCACAGTATATCATTTAATTACCACCAAGCTCCCCCGCCCCCTGCTGCTAAATGCAAAGTTCCAGGCTGTATCCCAGTTGAATGAAAAGGATATCACAGAGGAATCCTGGGGTGGAAAATATGGAGAATTATTATTTTTCTGACATGGGCGTTTAACTAGAAGGACAATCCTGACACAAAGGTCAGGGTCTGGGGCTTTTTTATATCCGCTGTGTCTTACAAAACATTTGTTTGCAGCTTTGAACTTCCATAGATTATTTTTTTTTTAACAAACAGTTGATTTTTAAAGATATATTGGCTTAATTCCATTTGTTATTACAGGCATGGAATTCAGTTAATACGTACTAATGAAGGGAAAAACCCAACCACATAATTTATTTTCATAAAGATATCTGCCAGAGAGTTTGCTCTTTAACGGCAAATACTGTGGACTCATCTAATGACAGTGGTTTTTTGAAGATGTATACATTTTGAAGAAATACAGTTGATTTATTTCTCCATCTCAAAAAGTGCCATTGGAAGATTGTGCTATAGATGTTGGTTTTGGCTAGAGATGCACCTTTGTTTGGATTCTCTATGAATGTCAGTGAAGGGCTCGAGCTTTGTTGTCTGCCTGTACTTAAGGTGTACTATTGGAGTACGACTGCGGAGTGCAGTGGGTTGGGAGCTGGCCTGCCGCACTGACTGATCTAGCTGGATGGCTTGTGTGCGGAGTTGTATTCAAAAGGTTTTAAGCATGGCAAATAATCTTTATTTATGTTGTTTCACTGTCCTTTAACATAGGAGCTGGGGAGGGGGTGGTGATTCAGGTTTTGGTTTGGTTTCTTTCCTGGTTTGTTGTGGGGCTTTTCTACAAAGTTATTGAGTTTATAAATCTACAATAACTACTTGTACAGAGTAGCTACCAGCTGTTTACAAATGTGCCCTCATTTTATGATTTGAAGCAGGAGTTTTTTTAATGATTTTGCTGTATATTTCAAACATATCAAACACTTCCATGCTTAGTGCCTTGTTTATTTGTGTTGGGCAGAAGATGTGAAAATGGTCACCGTAGGGAAATGCATCTTTCCAAAGGGTGCTTGCAGGCATCATGATACTGTGAACCTGCACACATAGCTGTACAGTGTTAGTCAAACCATGCCTGCCTCAGCACACTTGTGTGTGGTAGTGCTACTCCTAACAGCGACCTGGTCACAGGGAGCAGTTCAGACCTAGACCACTTAGGTAAAGTAGCACCGGACTGTTTGAGCTTGCTCATGCTGAAGTACACTAGTTGGAGAGATGAGAAATTTTATTATATTTGCACTTTGAAAGTTATACTTCCTTGCAAGTATACACAAAAAAATTTACATTTGTATTGTGTATCAGCCAAACAATGTACTGTTTAGTAGTCCCATGGCTTAGGGTTTCTGTGTTTGTTTTAGCAGACCAAGCCTACGTCTTGGAATAGTTGGCTGGTAACCTTATTGTTGTAACAGTTTTAAATCAGTGTCTTGGGTGGAGTCATCATTGTTAGTGAAAGTTTTAACATTGAAGTGCCTACCTCGAACAAACATCCCATGGTTTGGCTGCCAGAGTCGAAGCAGATGTACATTTCTCGTTACTGTAAGTTACTCAGCTTGGTTCTGTGAGTTTGCTTGATAAATCAAGCATATTGGCACCATGTTTGTGAGGAACTGACCATGTTCTTGAATATTCAGATATATTTGAAGAGCTTAAACCTGAATAAATTAGCTCTGCTGCTTAACATATAAGCCAAAGAAATGACTATCAGTCACCACAGTTATATATGCCACACCAGAACGTACACAATGCAAGCACTTTGCTGCTGCTTACATGTATGCTGTTAACTAAACTGCTTGCTTCGGGTGTCACGGCTTTGTTGCTATCAGCAATGCAAACCATCGCTTCAGGCGGTAAGGCGGCAAGGTGTGGAACAGTGTTTCTATGCAAAATGTACAGCTGGGAACAGGCTTGAAAAGTCACCAGTAGATGCACTCTTCCTGCTTATAGAACATGAGTTTCTTCAGGTCCTGTGATAAAATGTCCTAATAGACTACGCTTGAAAAGATACCAGCAAAATAGATGTATTGTGAATGAATGAAAGCAAGGTGGAGGAAAACAAGGAAATACTTTGATTTGGCATACAGCACTGATATGCTGAAGCCCTGCATGCAGATCCTGAATTGGAATTGATGTTTTGACCTCTATTCCTTGCTTCTTTCAAATTTTGGTTTTTGAGATAACTTCCTATTTACAGTTGTTTTGCATATGTTCTATCATACAATAAAGCAGGGGAAAATCTGGGATCAGTTTATTTTAAAAAAATGTATCTTAAAAATATATCATCACACTTCATAGCATTACTTCTTCATCTATAGAAACTGTTGAGAAGAGAATGTGTTGTCACATTAAGAGATAATGTCACATAACAAAACAAGCCTAACGCCTCTTTATATAACAGGTCGGTTTGGGAATGTGCTTATTCTTACTGTTGGAATATTGGATTTTGATGCACTTAATATAAGTATCTAAAAGTGTCCTTTAACCAAAGTGAAGATAGTTCTATGATGGAACTACTGTATGTTAAGCAACAGCAGATTGCTTCATTAGACATAGTTACAAAAAGAAATTGGCCTTTCAAATGTAATACAGTCAGGGATTTTTATTAAGATTTAGTATTTTTACCTTGGAAAGACATAGTGTGGTATGTTCTAAGCAAATGACTGCAAAATAAGAGTGCTACTATAAGACACTGTTATTTTTTTCTAGAGTATTTTGTTATTATGCTTTTACTTTTTTATGTAATACTATTACTTTGAGACAACAGAATGGAATGAGAGAAATGGACTTTCCTACTGTTCTATGTGTACTGCTTGTTTTGACTTGTACTGTTGTGTAATCTGACTGGCATTTTGGTCTGCTAAGTATGTTGCTGATATATATGATACACTAATGTCGGAATAAATTTTTTTAAACATTACGTTCAGCTAGCTTACTTACATTTAATAAGATATAAATCTGTTAAACAAAGCGGTGTTTCTTTGTAATGTGCTGTCGACTTGTTTTTGAAAACTCCAATAATTCAGAGAGGAGCTGAAGCATTAGAAGTTAAATGCCCAGCATGCCCCAGCATTCATACAGATTTCTGCAGAATAGCTGGATGTGGTATTTAAGTTTCCTGCAATTTTAACTTCACAAGTTTCTTACATGATTGGAGAAAGCCTCCATCTCACTCACTGCTCTCTTCCACTTGATAGTCACGTTCTTTAACTGTCTTTGTGCAGTTTCTTAGGAATGAATTACCAAGTGTATTAGTTCTGCACGTATCGTAGGTAGGTAGCATGCAGGGGCAGGGATGGTATGAGTGTGTCATTGTCCGTGAAGGTGTTTAGTTTTGCCTGTTCCTGGAAGTTAAGTGAAAAAAGACTCTTTGTTTCCCCCTTCCTTTAGCTGTTGTGTCGACAGTATGTTAATACACATTCATTTTCAGCCAGGCTCCTCTAGCCCCCCCATCCTTTAGGTAGAGTTTTCAGTCTTGTGATGCCAGGACCTGAGGTGACTTCTCAAGTCTTCAGTCAGTCACACACGTAGTTCACATAAATAGCTTTGAGCCCATACTCTGGAAAATATAGCAGAGCTTAAGCTTTTCTAAGGGTCTAGTCACATATTGCTGTTCATAGATACCCCTGCATATTTTCATCTTTTTTAATGCTTTTCTGGTAGGGCTTTAGATTAAACTATAGGGACGCTGGATTCAAGTGAATGGCTTGCTCTCAACCAGCAGCAGCATGTATCATTCCTGTTATACCACGTTATCAGAACTTCTCTGGGACCAGCATCACCTTCCAGACTTTTCCTTTGTAACTTTGAAATGATCAATTCAGACAGGTTGAATAGCAATAATCAAGTGTAAGACATGCATGAGATAAAGAAAAACATCTTGTCTACATTAAAAGAAGGAAAAAAGACCACACAAGGTCTATATGGTGGTTTTGGCCCTGGCCAGAGGCCAAATGCCCACCAAGCTGTTCGTTCACTCACCCTTCAGCCAAAAAGAGGAGATAATACATTTTTGGAGGTTTAGGCCTTGAGATAAGGACAGGGGGATCACTCTCCAATTAGTGCAATGGGCAAAACAGACTCAGCACAGAATAAAGGAAAGTGATTTATTCCAACTACAACTAATACACCCAGTGAACCAGAACGAGATAAGAGTAAGAAGCGGCCAGGTCTTAAAGCGCCTTCCCCTCACCCCTCCCCTTCTTAGCAAACTTAAACCTCATCACGATTTTACTCCCTTCTTCCCCCCGCCCCAACATGGCATGGGGAGGGGCAGGGAATGGGGAGTGAAGTATCAGTTGCTTTCCTTCCCCAGATCTTAACACTTCTACTTCCCTCCACCCCTCGCCTCTTCGCACCCTTAGCTTTAATCATCAATTCGCTCCCTTCTTCCCTCCCATCGCAGCATCAGGAGGGGCAGGGAATGGGGAGTGGGGAGTTTCAGTCCGTTCCGCCTGAGCTGTCTTCTGTCTCAGCTGGGTGAGGCATTCCACACACACACTCTTCCCTTGCGGTGCCGTGGAGTCCCACGCACGCCAGAGTCGTATCCACAAACTTCTGCAGCGTGAGTCCTCTCCATCAGGGAGTCATCTCCTCACCACAGGCCTCTCAGCAGGACTCCCTTCCATAGGGTTCTGACAGTTGGGCCCGGGCTCCCCCGGCCTGGCTCCCTGCAAAAGTCACAAGTCCTCCCAGCAAACCTGCTGAGGCGTGGATCAATCTCTTCACAGGGCGTAGATGTCTCTGCTCCCCGTCCTCATCCATGGGCTGCGAGGGGACAACCCGCTTCACCATGGTCTTCTCCACGAGCTGCAGGGGAAACTTTCTTTCCATATTCCCTTCCCCACATCTCCTCCTGGGCCTGGCCTTGGTTATCAGTGCAGCTGGTCACATCTTCCCGCTCTCTGTTCTGGTGGCAAAGTGCACCAGCCGGCAGGTTTTTTCTCCTATATGTGATTCACAGAGGAGCTATGAATCCATCTGGGATTGGTCAGAGGTAACTTTGGCCTCCAATTGGCCAGTTTACTGTCTGGAACTTGCAACAAACTGTAACTGCTGCTTTGCAAGAGCCATCTCAGAAGCACAGCTACAGCAAACTGCAACAGTCTAGTTATGTGTTATGTTACTACCACTGTGCTGGTTACAAAGGTGGGGTAGGTAACTCAATCAGGTATCAAAAGGAAAAATAAAGCATTAACAAAATGGTGGCTAAACCCAAGTGAGAAAGGAGAGGGAGAAAGAGCAAAGGCAGTTCATGTTCCTATGCAGGTTATAAGGTATATTAAGGTTTAATAAAACCTTAAAAAAGTGGTAAAAGCTTTCAGGTGAATTCCAGCTTCATTCTTTGAGGTTAAATCTTGGTGGGTAGTGTAGCTTGAGTGGGGGTGTGATGTCATCCAAAACCAGTCATCTTTTGTAAGAGAGAGCAGCATGGTAACTTGTGAGACATTTGCAAATCCTGGGACATACCTGTTTGTCTCCATGATAAGAAATTGTAGCTTCCCTTCAAAAGTCTTAATTCTTTCATCTATCCTGGGACATAAATGAAAAGCTGCACCAAAAGTTGATGGATGTACTCTTTGCATTAGAAAAAAATAGGTGTAAGGCATCTAATTTACGCAGCGTTCTCATCTACCTAGAATTAAAGGGTCTTTCTAAAACTAGGTCCTTGTTTATACAAAACACAGTAGGGAACACTGAAACAGGAGAAATGTTTTGAACATCCACATCTTAATCGAGCTTGTGTAAAGTACATTGTCTTACAGGAGTAAAAAAATGTGTAGCCTATTCACTAATAGATCAGTGGAAAACAACAGCAAAGTTTGCAAGAAATTTTATCCAAAAACACGAAGTCTGCACATTTCATGCCTCTCTTAGATACATGGGCTCTGCAGCAACTAAAATCTTGTCTAACAAGCCTCAAAATGTTCAAAATTAAAATAAAACTTGTGTTTCTGAAAATAGCGTCTTAAACTTAGTGCCAAAAATACATGGAGGTCAGCACTGCTGCACCAGCACTGGGAGCTCCTGCAGTCTGAGAGCCCAGCTTGTAACTGGAAGTAGAGTTAGAACAACACATGGATGAGAGATGCAAGGTATGGGGTTGGGATTCCTGGTGTCTGGTGTGGCAAAGAGTCTGTGCCAAGAGAGGTCAAAGGCAGCTCTCATGAAGGACTCATTTAGACATGAAAATCCTTCCTTCTCTAAACAGATGGAAAGTGATAAAGGAGGGGGAAAAATCAGTACCGTATGTATGATAACAATAACTTCCAGAATATTTGAATTGCTTTGTAACCTCATTAAGCCACATCTGGTCTTCCTGCACGCTCAAGGTGGTCACAGCAACTCTGAAGCATAGTCTTGGCATCCTTAAAAAGGGACATTTAAATTAAATCTTGTTCTGGTTTTAAATAATCAGTTGTCTCTACCTAACACTTACATCATTCCAATGCAGCTCAGGAAGTTTTTTTTATGTAAGCATGTGTACCGAGAAATCTGCTGGGAGATGAGTAGGATGTGAAATTCAGCAGCCATATCAATTTTTGGAAGGCACATATGCACATTCCTCTGCAATAATTAGTGACTATGCTTTCTCAGTCAGAAATGAGTCAGTCTGAAACATGTATTAAGTGTATGATTCCTTTAAATTATTTTTTTTCAACTCCTGGACAAAGCAGTGCTGCTAGCTAGCATTTGTATTGAAACTACTGCCTGACCTAGCTTTGTCCTTGGCTGTTCTAAACACCCAATGCTATCCAGCATTTCAGTTTGGGAACTGAAAGATGTAGGGACGTCGTCGTAACTACTCCTGCACTCAGAGGCATTAAGTAAATGAGCTTTTAAAAAATTGTAATCTTGTCCCTTCCATACCATAGTGAGTTTGAAATGCTTGACAGTGGTAGTGTATCTAGACCATACCATCCTCAGCAATGAAAAGCTGTGGTGTAAGGGTTTTATATCAGATGGCCCTTAGTTCCACGCATCTCCTGTACTGATGACTTTTACCACTTGTCTCAACTAACACGTGGTGCGTGGTAATAGGAAGCCAGCATTCAAGAAGCACGTGGGGCATTCTCACTGGCTGTTTCAGTATGTTCTCAAAAAGGAATAAAAATACTCCAGATGGAAGGTTTTAGCAGGCAAAACTGATAGGAAGGCTGGATTCTTTCTGCCATGTCACAACCTCATCACAACAGACAGTTTTGCTATCAGATTCTCACGAATAAACATTTCTGTTGCCATTAGCCCATTAGTAGAGTGTCACCAAACAGTAATGCCACATTTACATTAAGCAAACAGTAATGCTACGTTTAAGGTTTTCTGGATGCAACATCTATATTATCCTTCAGATAAAATCGTGGCTTCATCCACAATGATGGAAATTGTACTATTAGTTTAAGAAGTGGCCAAAATGTCAATGCTTCTCTAACAAAGATTTAGGTTTAAAAAAAACCCAAAACCCAACACAAAAACAACAACAACAAACCCCCAAACAAACAACAGTCAAAACAGCTTAACATCTTTGTTGGAGACATGGAGAGTGGAATCAAGCACACCCTCAGCAAGTTTGCCAATGACACCAAGCTGTGTGGTACAGCTGAAATGCTGGAGGGAAGGGATGCCATCCAGGGTCCTTGACAGGCTTGAGAGGTGGGCCTGTGCAAACCACATGAAGTTCAACAAGGCCAAGCACAAGGTCCTGCATGTAGGTCGGGGAAACGCCAAGTACAACTACAGGCTGGGTGGAGAATGGACTGAGAACAGCCCTGAGGAGAAGGACTTGGGAGTGTTGGTGGACTATAAGCTCACCGTGACCCAACAATGTGCACTTACAGCCTAGAAAGCCAACTGTATCCTGGGCTGCATCAAAAGCAGCATGACCAGCAGGTGGTGATTCTGCCCCTCTACTCCATTCTCATGACACCCCACCTGGAGTACTGTGTCCAGCTCTAGGGTCCCCAGTACAAGATTATGGACCATTTGGAGCGAGTCCACTGGAGGCCATGATCAGAGGGCTGAACAGCTCTCCTATGAAGACAGGCTGAGAGAGTTGGAGTGTTCAGCCAGGAGAATAGAAGGCTCCCGGGAGACCTTATTGCAGCCTTCCAGTCCCTGAAGGGATCTACAGGAAAGCTGGAGGGGGAATGTTTACAAGGGTGAGGAGTGACAGGATAAGGGGTAATGGGTTTAAACTAAAAGAGGGTAGGTTTTGATTGGATATTGGGAAGTAACTCTTCCCTGTGAGGGTGGTGAGGCACAGGCTGCCCAGAGAAGCTGTGGCTGCCCCCTCCCTGGCAGTGTTCCAGGACAGGTTGGATGGGGCTTTGGGCAACCTGGGCTAGTGGAAGGTGTCCCTGCCCATGGCAGAGGGTTGGAACTAGATGATCTTTAAGGTCCCTTCCAACCCAAACCAGACCAGGATTCCATTTAATTGGTGTGCCAAGAGATTTCCATACAGCTCACCATATAATGGCAATCTATTCATTTTAAGGTGCCTAGACTTCATGCTGGTCTCAGAGAGCTGCTAGTGCATTGCAATCAAGAAGGAATCCCTCCCTGCTTTCTCCTGTCACATAGTAATGCCTCTGTGTCATGATAGCTTTCGTGGCTTCCTCGGAAGTAGTGCAGGAGACAAGGTGGCTGTAGCACCGAGTGCTGAATCCTAGGTGCTATGTCACACTTCCACTCATCTGCTAGTAGAGGGTTCCTTGTATGGGTTTTAGCTTCTCAGCTAGAAGTGAGACTCATGTGCTTCCAGAGCATCCTCCCAAGACACTGCAAAGTGTGAGGGGACACATAAGGAGATACAGAATTGGGGTGGGGAGAAGCATATTCGTGTGGATTCCACATTGCATGAACATGTCAAGAAATATTCCTTGTATCTCAACCAAGAACTCAAAGTGCCCTGTGTTAATGGTGTTTCCTGCCACTTAAACTCCGCTGCTGCTTCTGGTGTGCTTAAGTTCAGGACAGGAAAACAAAGGTTCAGGACAGAGAAACAATGGGAGATGATCCTGTGGAGAGTGCCAGGGGTGTTTTCTTGGGAAACAACAAATATCCCAGCCTCCTACTTTTTCTCATGTGTTGAGTGTGGGAACAAGAAGATCCTGTGTGTTTTATGCTAAGCAATAAGTAGCTTGATGCTTTTTAATGATACATTTTGTTGTGCACTCATGTGAAAATAGCAAATTATTATGTGGCTACAACCAGGTTTTCACAATGGCTTTTTAGCCAAATGAATGTACTCTCTCTGGGGTTGGTAAAAAGATGATGATCCAATTAATGGGGGCCCTGCTGTGATTAGAGCTGAAAGACATGACATGGGTAGAGAAAATCAATGCAGAAAGAAACCTGCTTTGTAGTTTTACTGTAAGTTCAAAGTGCTACAGTTACCTGCAGAACATGTGGGGTAACTGAATTTGGCGAGGAACTATGAAATCCTTCTTCTTGGAAGAGAAGAAGGTCATTTGGAAGAGAAGAAGGTCATGAGGAGTAGTCAGCATGGATTCACCAAGGGGAAATCGTGCTCGACCAATCTCATAGCCTTCTACGATCTCATGACAGGCTGGGTAGATGGAGGGAGAGCAGTGGATGTCATCTACCTTGACTTCAGCAAGGCCTTTGATACTGTCTCCCATGACAACCTGATAGCAAAGCTGAGAAAGCATGGAATAGATGAGTGGACAGTGAGGTGGGTTGAGAACTGGCTGTGGGACCGAGCCCAGAGGGTCGTGATTCGTGGAGCAGAATCTGACTGGAGGCCTGTAAGTAGTGGTGTTCCCCAGGGCTCCGTGTTGGGTCCAGTCCTGTTTAACATCTTCATCGACGACCTTGATGAGGGAACAGCATCCACCCTTAGCAAGTACCGATGATACAAAGCTGGGAGGAGTGGCTGACACGCAGGACACTGCGCTGCCATCCAGAGAGACCTGGACAGGCTGGAGAGCTGGGCAGGGAGAGACCAGATGAAGTTCAACAAAAGCAAGTGTAGTCTTGCACCTGGGAAGGAATAACCATTCATATCAGTACAGGCTGGGGGTGACCTGCTGGAGAAGAGCTCTGTGGAGAAGGACCTGGGGGTCCTGGTAGATGACAGGGTGCCCATGAGCCAGCAGTGTGTCCTGGGGGCTGAGAGAGACAATGGGATCCTGGGGGGCATCAGGAGGAGTGTAGCCAGCGGGTCAAAGGAGGTGATCCTCCCCCTCTACTCTGCCCTGGTCAGGCCCCACCTGGAGTATTGTGTCCAGTTCTCGGTTCCTTGGTATAAAAAGGACAGGGATCTCCTGGAGAGAGTCCAGAGAAGGGCTACGAAGATGATTAAGGGCCTGGAGCATCTCCCCTATGAGGAGAGGCTGAAAAAGTTGGGACTGTACAGTCTTGAGAAGAGAAGACTAAGGGGGGACCTAATTAAAGTTTATAATTATCTTAAGCAGGGGATGCAGGGGGAATCAGCCAGCCCCTTTTCAGTGTCTGTGGGGACAGGACAAGGGGCAATGGCTGCAAGTTGGAGCACAGGGAGTTCCCCACCAACATGCAGAAAAACTTTTTCACGGTGAGGGTGACAGAGCCCTGGGACAGGCTGCCCAGGGAGGTGGTGGAGTCTCCTTCTCCGGAGATATTCAAGACCCATCTGGATGCCGATCTGAGTGATATGTCCTAGAGAGCCTGCTTTGGCAGGGGGTTGGACCCATTGATCTCTCGAGGTCCCTTCCAACCCCTACAATTCTATGATTCTATGATATGATAACTCTGTCTTCAAAAGGGGGAGGGTGAATAAATGGGGGTTTAAAGGCTCATGGAGAAGACACAAACTGGAGAAGACACAAAAACTGAGGCACCAGACAGGCTTGAAGCCAGGTCATGTAGAGAAACTGCCATGGAGACTTATTAATACTCATATGTGATGAAGAAGCCTTTAAATGTAAATGCTAGTCTGTCAGCAAGTCTCCCTTGCCTAGGGGAGAGGAGCCAGTTTTATTAGTAGTTAATGCAGGAACTGTAACAGGACATCCAAGAAGTTGTTTCTGCAGGGGAGGGAAAAGCAGGCTTTCCTCTGCCTTTGCACCTGGTAGAAATTAAATGCAAGGAAAGCTTTTGGAGCATTTGCTTCACTTTCAGTGCTAGGATGAACTGCTTCAAATGTCTATCCAGCATAACCAGACACCTCCCTGTGCTCCCGGAGCAGCCTCCCCATCTCCTGCACACTCACGACCCATCAGTGATTTATTCGTGAATCTGTCGCTGCAGGGACCTGACTCATTCCTGGGCACAAAGACAGTCACAGGAGCAAATGCTCTGCCTGAGAGCTCAGGGTGTCTGATGAGGATGGGTAACTTGGTTTCTTGTGTGGAGAGAACAATGAGAACTTCCTGTAAGGCTACCTTGGCGTGTTTCTGCATTCTGCAATAAGTGGCAGTTATTTGGCATGTATTTGGCACACAATGCACAGAATTCTCCCTTGTTCTGAAACTTTATAGTCTCTGTCCTCCAAAAGGGTTGATATTATTCAGCGTAAGAAAAGCAAGCAATATGGGATCATCATCTTCAAAGTACATGCTCCTTGTCACATTTTAAAGCCTGTTGGAACAGCAGCTGAGCCTGGAGGTGTTCTGATAGGGCCGATCCAAAGCAGGAGGTAGGAATTTCTGTCGATCTTAATGTCTTTGTTCAGATCATAGCGATTTGTCAGTAAAATGTCAAACACCAAAAAAAATATATATGAAGGCAGTCCCACCATAAATCTCTTCTTAGAACTGGCAATAATGATACAGGCAATCACAAGATGTTCATGTTAACTCGAAGAGAGGAGACGTCTGTCATGTAAAGTGGAAACATCGTGCTTTATGTCTCTGCATTTGGAGAGAAAACAGAGACAGATTTCTGTGGAAATGCAGATACCATCTTGGACACTGTTCACAGGACTCTCCTTGCAGGGACTCTCTCTTCATCCCATCTGTGGGGCTGACTGAACATCTCTGTTACCTGCATGTTTCTCTTCCAGGGGAAATGCTGGACTCAGAGAGCACAATTTTCCCTTGCAGCCTTGTCTTAGCTGAAATCATGTGACACCTAACCCTTCCCTTTCTGATAGCCTGCCATCTGAGCCAGCTCCACTGTGTCTTTTGAGATGTTGTTTTGCAAGATAACCAGGACAGTTTATCATGTTTGCTACTACAGTACCATCTATTTGTTTACAAGTCAGAGCATGGATCACTATTTGGCCCTGATGCATCCACTGAAAACCCCTGAAGGTGTCAAACAGTGGTGGGTTCTAATTTGCCTCCCCATATGGGCAATAACTACCCTGACCAGTGTGCCAGTCACCTCTGTTGTCAGTGACTTGCAGAGACATGTCCAAACTATGTTGCATCTGTGTAGTTTCCAGCTTCACCTCTTCAACACTCGCCCTTTCTTCTGACTGCTTACCGCCCCTCGTGTGTATTTGCTAGTGCTGCTGCAGCAGCAGCAGGATGCTAACATATATCCTATCATTCTCTTAGCAGATAGACTCACCAAGCCTAGGTATTCCACACAAATCTTGTTTGTCTGCTTTTGTTTCCCTTAACACACATGAAGAAAAACTAGCATCTTTTCAAGAGCATGGTGAGCAGCTGCCAGGATCCCCGCTGGGTGGGGTGGATACTTTCTGAAGATGGCAGCATGCAGCCTAAATACTTCCATCAGTCCTCTCTTCTGCTTCTGAGCTGGTGGGGACTTTTCAGAACATGTTGCTATCAGAGTAGCCTCCTCTTTTTGTAACAGGACAGTTCCGAAAAGTCAGCAGCAGAGGGAATCTATATAACCAGTGTAATTCCAGACCCCCTTTTAGCTGAAGAGATGAATATTCTTCTGCCATTGAAACCAACAGGTAAGCACCATCAACTTCCCAAGATGGGATTACACCATATATGTAGGACGTACATGAACGCTTGTGCAAATTGGACTACTAATTTGGACAACAAATCATAAAATCATAGAATCATAAAAGCTTGGGTTGGAAAGGACCTTAGGGGGCTTAGAGGACCTAATGGACTTAGGCTGTCTTTTACACTATCATCTGACCTCCCTCATGCTCCACATGGACTTAAGAGAGAAACCTGGTCTCTCTTTTTTCCCATCTCCTTCAGGTTGTATGATTGGTCACCCATCTTTTTAGTGAAGAAGGATTAATGTGGATCATTAGAAGTGCTGGAGAGCATAGGGCAGCTTTTGAAAGGCAAGAAATCTATTTACAAAGCCCTTAGGACAACACTAGTCAAGGCACAAGACATGAGCAAAGCAGAGATGCCCATGTAGGCCAGGGAAGCGTGCACTGTGCAGAGCCATTAGGTGTCATGTTAACCACCAAAGGGACCTCTCAGTGATTTGTGATGTGCACTGATGATGAAGCACACACCATTCAGAGAGCGATTAACATTCTTGTCATAAATGGAAAGAAACAGGCAGCCTGCCAAGTAAATTTGTGTGTGAAAGCAGAAGACCAACTTGATTCTCTGAGTTGATTCCATGATATGAGACTGATTGAACTCATGGATTCCATGGAGATTTTTATTAGAGCTAAGCTACCTCCAGGGAAAGGTGTTTCCATGAGCCATGGGGACCTTACAGTAAAGGAGAATTTGAAAGTGAGCAAGACGTGACTGACAGAAGGGACTACTTGCTTCACAGCCATTCAGTTAAGTGATAAGCAGTTATTTCAGGGGGTTGGTTATTATATGGTACTTCCAACAGAAAGCAAAACAACCCCAACACACAAACACTGTTCTTCCAAAAGCTATGAGAGCTAGTCTTTGCAGTGCTTGTGATGTGTTCAGTCCTTCAGAAAGCAGAAGACATGCAGAAAAAAAGCAGTATGTACCATATTAGATGTGAATGAATTGGCAGTATCAGACCAATTACTGGAAACATACATCACTCTAAAATTAAACAAAATAGAACACAAGATGAAGGAGGGTAGGTTTAGACTGGATATTGGGAAGAAATTCTTCCCTGTGAGGGTGGTGAGGCAGTGGCACAGGCTGCCCAGAGAAGCTGTGGCTGCCCCATGACCCAGGGTGGATGGGGCTTTGGGCAACCTGGTCTACTGGAGGGTGTCCCTGCCCATGGCAGCGGTTTCGTTTCCAACCAAAACCATTCTAGGATTCTGTGATTCTGTGAAAACAAAAGTAAGTACAACTGGTACCTTCCTTATCAAGTTAAAAGCCAGGGGGAGAAGTGTTCTGCACAGCAAACATCTGGCATGATTCAGATCAGTGTACAAAAATTGAGATCCTTTGTTCTGGAAATAGCCGCAGTGATTTTATTGGAATTATATACAAAGTAAGACCTACAGTTTGGAACTGTAGGAAAATATTAAGTGAGAGAGAACAAGAAAATGAACAGCTAAATTCAAAAAGTTGTGTGTTGCAGAAATTAATTACCAAGCTGCAGCCCCCAGGGTGTGATCTCAGGACATTTGGTGAACAGCAATAGAACTAGGCTCAAAGCCTACCTTTTCTTATATATTTATATACATCTCAGACTTGATCTTTGCTTGGCTGTAGTGTAATGCACTTTTTTTTTTCATGGATAAAGCAGGTTTCATATCTAAGAAATGCCTGTTCCTCAAGAAGGTTTCAGAACAACCAAATGGTAAGACAATTTTTGAAGAACTGGCATCACTGCTGAAAGGAGAGCACGGAGAAGGTGTAACTGTGTATGGAAGGGTTTTCAGCTAAAGATAGACCACTGGTAAAATACAATGTTTACATTCAAAATAGTTCCATACAGAAGGCCAAATCCTGAATTCCTTTCTTGATACTCCCCAGAGACATGTCTCCTGCTAAGTTAGGTAGGAATACAGTCCAAGCAGAGACTTTGACATTTGTCTTTCCCCCCTCCTTTAAACTGTTATTTTCTAATGGATTGAGAAGTTTCCACAGTGCTAAAAGAGAGAATAAGTAGCATCACGTTATAAGAGCTTTCTATCTACACTCTAGTGTTTGGCTTTGGCAAACAGAGTGGGATTCATAGATTATACACTGCAGCATACAGAGATAGCACCAATGGTAATTCTGATCACTTATCCAGCTCTGAGGAAAAAAAAGCCAGTTAAGAACTTTTCGTAAAACAGTGCCCTTTAGGTAGACAAGAAGAAGTAGCCAGAAAATCTTGGCCATAAGTGGAGCCAAAAAGTGCCTCAAGTACAGAATGAGTTGCAATAATCAGACGTAAAAACAGTACAAGTCCATGGCGAAGGTTCAGTAGACATCAGCTGTTAAGCTGAGGGCTGTTGGGCTGAAAACCAAAAGACAGAAAAGCTTGTCCTGGATTTCATGATGAAAATGGCAGGTTAAGGGACAGACAAGCAAATCTTGAACAGGTTAAAAGACAGACAAGCCAATCCTGAGCCTGGTAAGGGCTGAAGGTTGAGCCTTTTCAAGAGTTTGAGCTTTCAAGTCTTGTAACAGACCAATAAATATGTAATTAAAATTCTTCTCCCGTGTAGGAGAAGTCCTGGAATAGTTAAGGACGTCAGAACTGATCACACAGAGACTGAGTCACACAAGAATCAGTGGGCTCAGATTGACTCAGATGGAATTGAACAAGCCAGAGGGACTCCTTGAAACATCTACATTTCTGGCTAACTACATCCAGAGGAACCTGGGAAAGAAGGACAGACTTGGAAGTGGATCAGTACTATGCTCTTAAATGTATGGATGTGCTTGTCCTTAATATAAGCCCCTCAGTATATATTTTCTCCCCTGGCCAGCTGAAAAGGGGAGTGATAGAGCAACTTTGGTGGGTGTCTGGCCTCCAGCCAGGGTCAAGCCACTATTATATATATATATATATAAAAATCTTAAGGCGCTAAATAAGGGTCCAGAAGCACTCTAACCAAGTCAGTTTGTGTCTGTAGAGCCTAATCATGCCAGAGCAGTGCCCTGTAATATGGCTGTTGAAGCTAGTATCACCCCATGGCACTACACAGTGCTTTGGGAGACACAGCTTCCTCTAGTGGAATTAAGTAGTTAATTCACCAGCTCTGTGATGATTTATTTATAGCAAAAAATAAGAAAAAAATAGATATAAAATATTTACTCTTAAACAGCAGTATATAAAATGAAATGTACATGAAGCCAAAGCTTGAGGGTGTTCCCTGTGACATTTAGAAAAGGGATAGGAACTGAGAACCTGATATTTTTAGTTACATTTACATTTTAGTTATGTCCATGTTGAAGTGGATGGGTAGAGTGATTTGTCCTCAAGCTAGCTATGTGGTACTCCGGACTTCCCCTATTAGCAGTGCCCTAAAATAAAGTGGAGCTTTTCCTGTCACCTTGAATTATGTGCTGCTCTGATGTTTCCAGGGGAGGAGAAACATCTTACGTCTTCAACAAACCAACAGTAGTAGCGGTTCTGTGCTCTGATTCCTTCAAAACATTTGATAGTCCTTGGTTTTCCTTTGTATCTTGTGGTAAGAAAAAGAACATTTGGATCTGTATGCCTTCAAACCCATCTCTGATGAGGTGAGACTTCTGTTATTTTTTGGTGTCTGTTCTCCATCATAATCACTTGTGAATTTGGTTTGGTCAATTTGCTAGAAACATAACAGCCCCACACTTAAAAGTTCCCTGCCATTTTCAGAAGAAGAGTTTCTTGGATTTCTCTTAGATCCTGTCCAGGGTCTGGAGTGAGGAGAGAGTAGTAGAAAGATAGGGTTACTGAAGACAGGAAGCCTCAGGTATGCAGATACAATCATTCTGATGCACAACAACAAGCAATATTTGATTTTATATTATAAATAAAATCAAGGGAGGCTTTTTTTTTTTTTAATTAAAATACTAGTCTTTTGAGCATATGCTGGCATTGCTAGCTTGGATTAGTGTTATAGTTTTATGTCATAGCAAACATATGACATAAGAATCCCCCCAGCCCCCGATTCCTTATATTGCTATTTTGGATCCAGATTGGAGACCATTCTATTAGGCTTGTTTCTAGAAATGTGATCACATTCAGTCTTAAATTCACATGATAGTTGTCAGCCTGTCAAGAAATAAAACTAAAGCAGGAAATACAGGATGAATAGAAGGGTGCCTCAGTGAAAAACAGGTTCCTTCCTGGGAAGGCATGAGAATCACTAATACCTTTCTACTGACTCTACTAATCCAAAGCATCAACTAAAGACTCATGCTTCCTCATTTATTTTTTCCTGTGGTCGTACACACTCTCTCAATATCCTTCTACTTAGCAAAGCTATGGCAAAGCAGTAAAAGCACACAAATGTCTTTACACCACTGGAACTTGTTTTGGCAGTAGAGGGATGAAGGCTAAATGTGTTGGCTGTCTGTATCACCACCAAAATACATGTTGTGAATATAGATTACTAATTATTTATTATGTATATGTTTCTCCTTAGAGAAACTGCTTTACATTATACAATGGAATCTCCAAACATTCTTCCTACCCAGCATTTTATGAACTTTGGTTTAATTTAGTCTATTCACAAATCAATATTTCTCCTAAAGGATTATTCTCCCTCCTTCATATAAAACAAACAAAACACAAACACCTGAGGCATGGGAAAAAGGAATGACAAATCCAGGCTCTAATATCAATGCCAGACTCAACACTGTAGTCCAAGAGTCTGCCCACAAACTCAGACATCAGTTCCCTGTTGCACTAAGCACAACAATGTTCCAAATATCTATAATGAGTTGTGCTGTGTTGTTTTTCCTCTCCAAATGGTTTCCTCACTGAGTGATGTATCTGAAGATACTTTTGGTATCTTTAGCAGTTCTAGCAAGTAAGTGTCTATTATGGATTTAAGCTCTGTTCGAATCAGTGTGATCTGTGATCTGAATCTACAGAAACTCCTGTCCAAATTTCTCTTAATACTTTTTAAATAATGTTAAGAAACAAGTCAACAGAAAAAGGACACACTACTGCAGCCCTTAGAAAAGCTGGGTCTGATTTTCTACTTCTAGCAATAAAAAGGCACCATAATACATTCTTCAGTCTGTACATTTCCCTCAAGGTTTTCCACGCAGTGAAAAGAGACCTGACTATCACTGAGAACAAACTGACTCTTGCTTAAAAGCCTTGCCAAAGCTGTTAAACAGTCCAATGATGGACAGGATGGAACAACAGAATAAAGATAAATTAATGATATAAATGATCATTAACTATCATATTAATAAAAGATAGGATAATATGCTGCAATCTTCAGCTAAATTTCACCGTGGGTAATTGCATCCCACTCACCAAGTGTTACTTTCTTGTGTGCTAAGAGAATTGCTACTCTGGCTCAACCCCAGAGTAGGTGCATTTCTGTCTCTGTAACATGACAGATGGCTTGAAGGCCTTTGGGATCCTTTGCACTTAGCTCATGGAGCGGTGCAGGAATTCAAAGCAATGGATGTTTCTGTAACATCTGGGAAGAAGATAAGCACCCCCATTTACTTTAAAGGTCGATATATTTGATATTTTAAAATTTCTCCACCAATATGCAAAAACAAATATTAAAATGAATATGAATATCCCTGCTTTCATGATTTAAAAGGCGTGAGCCACTGAGTATTTTTTCATTAGTTTGGGTTTTTTTTAAAAAATCTAGTTGCTAATATTTAAAGCAAACTATATTTTAGACAGGAAAGGGAGAAGAGAGGAAATAAATCATAGAATCATAGAATCATAGAATGGCATGGGTTGGAAGGGACCCCAAGGATCACAGAGCTCCAACCCCCTGCCACAGGCAGGGCCACCGACCTCCAGGCCTGGAGCTACACAAGGTTGCCCAGGGCCCCATCCAACCTGGCCTTGAATACCCCCAGGGATGGGGCACCCACCCCCTCTCTGAGCAGCCTGTCCCAGCACCTCACCACTCTCTCTGTAAAGAAACTTCCCCCTAATATCTCATCTAACCCTTCCCTCCTTCAGCTTCACTCCATCCCCCTTGTCCTGCCATTGTCTACCTGTCCTGGTTTCAGTCAGGATAGAGTTAACTTCATTTATAGCAGCTGATGGAATGCTGTGTTTGGGAGTTAAAATGAAAGCAGTGCTGATAACACCCTGATGTTCTTAGTTGCAGTCAGACAGTCAAGGACTTTCTCAGCTTCTTCGTATTTCTCTATTCATGAGAAAGGAGGGGCGAAGCCAGGACAGGTGACCCAGATGGGCCAAAGAGAGTATTCCATGCCAATTACGTCCTGCCCAGGAGAACGGGGGGCTGAGGGGAGGAAGAAGAGGGGCGGTGGCGGGACGCGTGCTCCTTGGGGGGACGGTCGGGTTCCGGGACAGCTCTGGGTGGTACGGCCTGAGTTGTGTGGTTCGGGGAGAAACTGCATTGGGTATCAAGAGTTTCATATTCTTTTGCTCTAAAGTCCTATTAGCATTGTTGTATTTTATCTTTCTGTTCTCTTAGTAAACTCTCCTTATCCCAACCCACGGGCCTCTTAGTTTCTTGGTTTTGGAGTTATTTGCCCCTTCCTTTTCCCTTCCCTTGTTTCCCCCTTTTTCCCTCTTCCCCTGCTCTTTTACTTTAAGAAGCAGGCAGCTGCGTGGATCTCGGCCCACAGCCGGGGTGAAACCACAACACTACCCTTTGAACAAGCCGATTCCCCTCCTGTTCCTCTGCTCCCTTCAGGGACTGGGAGGCTGCAATGAGGTCCCCCCACAGCCTTCTCTTCTCCAGGCTGAACAAGCCCAGCTCCCTCAGCCTCTCTCTGTAGGGGAGCTGTTCCAGCCCTCTGAGCATCTCCATGGCTCCTCTGACCCCTCTCCAACAGTCCCACATCTTTCTTGTATTGGGGCCCCAGCTCTGGACACAGGAATCCAGCTGGGGCCTCCCCAGGGCAGAGCAGAGAGGGACAATCCCCTCCCCGTCCCTGCTGCCACCCCTCTGCTGATGCAGCCCAGGATCCCATCGCCCTTCCCAGCTGCAAGAGCCACTGCTGGCTCATGTTAAGTTCCTCATCTACCAGAATCCCCAAGTCCTTCTCAGCAGGGCTGCTCTCCAGGAGCTATTCTCCCAGTCCCATAAACCTTTATGCAATGTAACGGGGTATTTTCTGGCCAGGCAGCAGTCACACATGCTGACTGTCTATGACCTGGTGCTGCCGATTTTCCCCGTGCAGTCACAGTACCGTGATGACTGGCTGCACCACTGGCAGCTGCAGCAGCTGCCACAGCAGGGTACGGACCTGCCCTGCTGCACAGGGGGCAAAACACCTCTGGTGATCCGAAAATTAGATGCTGCTGTTAGAGTTCACGCCATACTTGTGTGCTTAAAAGCAAAATACCCTTTAATACAAAAAGTGCAGCTTTCAGATACCTTTGTGCTGGCTTGTTTTGTTTTGCTACCTTCTCCAAAAGCAGTAACAACTTTCCAAATACTGAGCTTTTCAGTAAGTCATTAAGAGTATTTAGTCATCTATGTTAGTGCAGAGATTTCTGAGCAAAGTATCTCCTGTGGCTTAAAGCTAGAAATCACCCTGAGAAGCTAGTGTGCAGCCTCTGTGATCTGTTATGTACCATTTCTTTTGCTTATTAGGCTATTGGCAAAACAATGTCACAGTGTTCTAAAAGCTGAATGGGGCGTAGGAAAGAGAGTAGTCCGATTTACCAGCTCTAAGCTGTCATATATCACACTTAGGTGAAGCAGTGGGAAAGCTACACTTCCTGGTAGAATCTTCTAATTGGCTCTGTGATCTTGGCCCAAAGTTCCAGATTTCTATTCCCAAGCAGCATGAGCTGGCTGAGGGCGACCTTCCACGTGAATGTGTACATTCTGCCCATAGGTATGCATTCTTCGGCACATTTCAGCTCAAGCCTGTTCTCTTTTGGACACAGAGAAGGATGAACAGTCTTCGTGCTGTTGTAGTGATGCAGAGCCAAGGTCTGATCCGACAGTTCGAGTTTTGCCAGGTTTGTTTTATACCATAGAAATTACCTATCATCTGGCCCGCAGTTCAGGAAATTAAAGTCTCATTCAAGATGCAAGCGACACCCATCAGGAGGAAACACGAAGCAATTCTGTGAACTCTGAGTATTACAACGCCTAACAGCTACTCCTCTCAATGCCGTTGCGCAACACCCTTCCCAGGAGGACATCATAACCACACTGTGCACACAACCCAGGTCTGGAGTTGGATGCACAAAAAAAGAAAAAAAGAGCCATTTCATAAAATATATATTTAATCACTGCTGGGTACATCGCCAAGGTAAGGTTGCTGTATTGTCGGCCCAACTTTATGGAGTTTTAGCTGGGGCTTGGGAATCCTTGCAGGTTGGAGTGTGGGATTCAGCATAGACACTTCTTTAATGTGCCGATACGTGGACACTACATCTGAATTATTCTCAAATTGCCCAACTGTATGGTTTTTCAAAAGATTCACCCAGCTGTTGCTGCGAGTCACCTATCATGGCACTGGGGGGTAAAACAGAAGTCCACCTAAGATGCTCCTAGAGAGCAGTCCTCACAAACCTTGAGGGAGAATGATGAATCCTAGTTTAAAACAATCTCCTTGTGTCCCTTTTCAGTCAAGGGCTTGGTACAAGATTTTATTTCAATAGTAATAGAAATAGTGAATATTTTAAATAAATACAGAGCTGTTGCTTTTTCCAGACAACCTCCTTCCTGGTGATCTGACAAGCAAGAGCATTATTTTTGCCTTACTTTGGGATTTTTGCACTTCCAGAGTCCCAGAGAAGGTACTAAATTGCTTTGTTCTTAAAGTGGAATCATACTCCATTGGATTCAGTGGAGAGCAACCGTGAATAGGAAGGAAAATTGGGTCATAATTTTTGAGGTATGCTTATGCTATTCTCAGTCCCAAATAACTCTGTATTACAGAGGTGCATTTAAAGACATAACTAAGATTTTAAGCACATCATTTATTTCTGAAGATGATACTGTATCATTTTGAACAGTATTTTGGCACCTTTTAGTAGATGGGCAAAATAAAATCTCTTAGATTAGTATGATCAAATGAATTTAAAGTGACACAAACGTATGATTATTTTTCAAAATGGATCATAACAGACATATTAATTTATAAGATCTGCATTTGTGACACCTGGGAAAGAGCAAATCCATACTGTGATGTACTAACAGCAAAGATAAGGTCAGAAATTGAATTTAAATAAATCACAGTTTTAAATCACTGGTATCTAACACTGATGAAAATTTTAGTTTAGAATGTCTTTTGCTTCAGCAAGACTAAAACTTAGTGAAAAGAACTGAACATTGCTGTGCTGACTTTGTAGTCCCCTGAAAGGATTCTACTATATTTAGACCCTATCCTGAGGGTTATTGTGGAAAATGTTGAGATTGGATTTATATTAATAAGAAAAACTAGGATAAGAACTACGCCTGTAATTCTTCATCTTTTTCAATTAGCTTGTTGGAATAGCTTAATCAGAAACTTGTAAAAGTTTCTTGTAAACTTTTTGAGATCTGGACTAGAATTTTCTGTACAATGTCCTATTTCACCTGCCACAGACGCCAGTGGAAAGAATTCATTGGAATTTGAATTGGGCCTTTTGTGAGATGGGTCTGTCTGTGAATGGAATTCATGACAGAAACAATTACTGATAAAAATTTTTATAAAATAGAATTTCTACTTCAGGTGGCTATGGCAGCAGTGCAGTTACCTTAATATTTTACTATATCAGATTTGTTGGCTATTTTGCATATTTTAGCTGATTAAGGACCAACTAATTGTTCCCTAGTAGGAGCCTATACCCAGGAAAGTCTCATATGGCCTTTAAATTCATTTTCATGTGATATGATAAATGATTTATCTTTCTCAAATCAGTCATCGTTCACTTATTAAATTACATTATTTCACTAATAACTACTGCTGCTGCTCAGGAGCCTTAGCACTGAAAACGTGCCCATTCCAGTGCTGAGCTTCCTGAAGCTCCTTGTACATAGAGTGCAAATAAACAAAGCACCCTTGCTTGCCCTGCAGGTTTCACAGTGTGAAATTACAGCTCAGAAAAGAGCTCGGTACCTTTCTGAAAGGCTTGTGTTACAGAATCCAATCCCTTTTCACCCTGGCTAAACAAGTTCCTGTTCCTACTGCCCCTCAGAAAAAAAAATAAATCTATCCCTACACTCTTCCTGTGAGCATCTGCAATGGCACAGTGGAGCCATGAAGCACAGGGAGGACTTGCTTACGTAACTGTGCAGCTTTGCATGTACCAGCGAACCCCCTTTCTCGGCAGCGTAGAGGAAAGGACGATGCTTGACTGAAAGCCACGCTGAAAACCACATTCAGTACCTGCCATGACTGAGAGGACTGTGTTAAGATGCTAATTTAAATAACTATGTTATTACACTCATTAGCAACATTTCAAGTGATCAGAGTTTCCTTTTTTTTTTCTCTCTAGTATTTTTTTCTTTTACGACTTTGAAATGAAATATTGAAATTCTACACGGGTTAGTCATTGTCGGAATTTCTATAGGAAGATAATTGGCCTTTCTCGCACAAACGTGGCTTGCAGCTGAAAAACTTCATTAACCCTCCACCAGAGGGCAATGTCAGAAAAAAATATTTATATAAATCCGAAGAGCAGTTGCTTTTCAGCTATTGAGGCTGCAACACATGTTTTCATCTTACTTTTAAAATACACTGTTTACATTTTGCCACCAGCGAGGCAAGAAAAGGAGCATAATAATTTTAGAAGGATTTGTGCAGAGCACAAATTAGACTTATTATTGTTGTTGTTGTTGTTGTTGTTGTTATTAACAAATCTACAGAAGCTTAAAGATTAACATGAAGCCTAGGAGAAATCTAATGGTGATGACCTAGAAAGGAATACTATGCTTTGGCGTCTCCACCCTACTTCAAAGTGATTAAAGCCGGAAAATTACTACTGAATTATGGAAAGAAGAATTGCTCTGTTCAGAACACGTCCAGCTCAATCTAGTGCTGTAAATACCCCAAATCAAGTGTAAATGTTACGCTGGCCTACTGAGAGGCAGAGAAGCAGAGCAACAAATGATATGAAATTATTAAATATGAAATTATTAAATGCTTAAGAGAAACCAGTCACTAGTGGATGGCTATGAAACAAGCTATGAGAGTAGCAGGGGATACAGCGATAGATGCACCTTTGGAATAGATGCCAACTATTTACAGCAAGGCAGGAGTATTTGCAGGTGATGTCCTCTCTCCCCAGAAGTGCACCTGGCTGCACAAAGACCATGTCCTTTCTCCACACGAACGGTACAAATGGGTGGGCGACGCTCGCCCCGACGTGCGGCACAACCCGCGGCGCAGCCATGAGACGGGGTCTACGTGGGGCCGTTCCCCGCGGGCGCGGGCGGGCGGCGGGGGCGCGTCTCCCCGTGAGCGGCGTTGGCGTGCGGGGCGCTGCGCTGGCCGCGGGGCCGAAGGGGCGCTGCGCTGGCCGCGGTGCTGAAGTGGGCGAGGCGCCCCGAGGGTGCCGCTCGCTTCCGCCGCCGCCTCGGGGCGCGACCCTCGCGGCCGCGCCGGGAGCAGCGCTGCGCGGGCGGGGCCAGCGCGGGCACGCCGGGGCTCTTGGCCGTCCGAGGGGTTTAGCCAGGCTCCGGGGCGCGGGGTAGCCCGCAGCGGTCTGCCTACGGCGGCGAATCGCACCCCTCCCCCTCCAGCTCTGCAGCCGGGGACACCGCCAGCGCCAAACCGAGACTGCTTTGAAACGCTCCCGCAAAGGGATCTCCGTTCCCCTCCAAGCCGGGCATGGCAGTGCCTCCGCCCGCCGCCACTGAACCCTGCAAGGCCGAGAAGACTTTCTGACCCTGCCTGGATACTCCGCACTGCCGGGAAAGCCGGGGGCTGCCTGCAGCGCTCTCAGACTCCCCGCTCGCCGCCGCACACAGGCGCGTTCCCTCGCCTTCGCCCTCGCCCCCCCTTCCCCCCCACCCCGGCTCCGCACGCCGTCTCTCCCTCTCTCTCACACACACACACAGGCGCGCACGCTTTCTCTCACTCTCCCTTTACCCGGAGGTGCACTGCTAGCCATTTAATGAGGGGGGAAGTTAAGGGATTAAACCAATATGATCCATCGTTGCTCGTAGCGCTTCCCTATCCAGAGCAGAGCAGAATCCAGCGAGCATCCCTGCAGGAATGGAGTCGGTAAAACAAAGGATTTTGACCCCTGGCAAGGAGGGATTGAAGAATTTTGCTGGAAAATCGCTCGGTCAACTCTACAGGTAAGACTGAGATGTCTTGCAGGGCTCTGCTTCCTAGAAATAATCGGAAGCTTTTCTTAACTGCCAGCTGCGGAAGGGGGTCGAATGCTTTGGGGAGGCTGGTGGTGGAGGGGCTGGGAGCTGTTGAGATACTGCTGATATAATCTGGATCCTGGAAACTAGTGCTGAAGCTTCGCAATATGGCACCCTCGTAACTTCTCTATCTGATTCGTAGATGGTGTCAGTAAATATGTAGCGAAAGATTACCCCGTCTTTCTCTCACAAACCCAGGATCCCATCTTGAAAAGATAATCAGGGGGAAGAGCAGCCCCCCTGTATTTTTGTTCTGTGTTAATTTTGCAATGTAGACACAGGATCTTTCCCCCTGCCCTTACCAATCATTAAATAATAATAATAATAATCTTTCCTGGTTTCGATTAGTCTTGTCCCTTGTGTAATTCGTCATCAGAGGAAGATAAACATGGAGATGTATAAATAATTGATATCCGAACGATTTTTTTTCCTTCCTGAAGCTGAAACATATAGAGGGATGTGTTTAATTATTTATCAGTCTGCATTGAGAAGCATCTACTTGTCTTATAAGTAATACACATCTGCAATTGCTGCACTCAAAAGCATCACACAACAGTATGTTTCTGCGTGTGCAGAACATCTAGCATCCTCGAGCCCTGTACACACAGGAAAACAAGCCCGAATCCTCGCATACCTAAGAAGTGTATGTACCAAAGTTGACAGACACATCCTGCTCCATCCAGTCTGCCGACTTCGGTGGTCTCCGGGACGTTTGAGAATAGTCTGTGAAATTCCAGTGTATTTTCGATTGTGTCCCCTGCTAGAAATTACTCCGAAGAGTGGGGTGGGTTTTTTCCCGAATTACAGATGAAAGGTAACTGCGGATTTATCTGCCTAGGGCAGGTCACGTAAAAGTCTTTTTTTCCATACCTATGCGGCAGTATTGGGCACAGGCACAAGGCTGTTCCACAGCATGAGTCACAACTTCTGCTGCCATTTTCAGGAAAGGGGACATATCAGTGAAGTCATGAAGACAAAATTAAGATTTCCATTTTAGTAGGAAAGGTACAATTTTTGAAATGCCGCAAGCAAAACTGAAGCCGCCAGAAGAAGAGGTTTTTGGTCATATTTAAATCAGAGGGTTTTGGTCATATTTAAATCATTTTCAATGGTCAGAAAAAGAATTACTGATAATCCATAATAACCGCTTAAAATATAAATAAGGAAATAAACATCTTTTTTTCGCCCGAAAAGGCTCTACAACATATAAATAAAACGAGATCATGTCTACTGTCTTTTATATAGTCACACGATGAATAATGGAGAAACAGTGCTTGTATTGTCCAGCAAAACCACATTTGAATTTCCCCCCTTGATTTACAAATGCGCGATTTTACTGATCGTTTCTCGACGCAGGGCACTAAACTAATTTTTTCCGATTCTTAAAATTAAACCAGCTTTCCTGTCCTTTACACACTGATTTCCAGTGTCTTCCCCAGGACAAGAAGCCCGTTCAGAAGACACGTCTACCTCACCCTTTATTCGCATGAACGAATTTTGAATTTTTTTTTTTTTTAATTTTATTCAAAACTTTAAGACATTTCTTAACGTTGCGGTCTTTAAGCATGGGAATAATTCTCCCAACAAAGGCAAATCGGGAGGATGTGAGCGAGTAACCACTTGAGAAAACACAGGGATTTTCTCTAAAACACTGAGATCCTTTTGAGCCCGATTCTGCTAATTGTTACTGCCCCATTAGCCGGGTGAGTTAACTTCAAAGAGATGCTCCTCCGAGGAGAATTTCTAACGTGAGACAACACTCTTAGAGCAGGGGTGAGAGCAGCGGTAGAAGAGTCCAGGGTGTCGGGAAATGGTCATCCTCAAGGCGATGGAGCTAGGATGGAAGCAGTTAGTTTTGCTGTCTTTTGGGTACCTCAGTGACTACAAAAGACACCTATTCGATAAATCCGATTCTACGACACGGCATTTTTAAAGCTTTCCCAGCAGAGAAATAAAACGAAATCTTCTAAATCACTTTTCGTGGATGTCGGGGGATTTGTTTTTTCCCGTTTTTTTCCCCCTGTTGATTCGAAGTAGCTGCAAATAACAATTTCCCTTCAGATTCCTGCACATTGTTTCCTAGGAGATCGGATTCTCATGGTAAAACAAGGGAGTGGGGGCAATGAGATCGAGTTTAAAGCCGATCTTGGGAGTCTAAACCTGCGAAGCGATCAAAGGCTCACACCGCGCAGCCGAGCAGATGCCGTCTTTTGGAAAGCCTCTCCGGAACTGCCACATCTCTAAAGACAGTCATGTTTTCTTCCACTGCATGTGACAGCCATTTTGCAAGTCTAAAATAAGTATCAATATCTCCCCCTCCCCATCTCCCTCCGCCCCCCTCCCCCTTCTGTTACCATTTCTTTTGTTCCCAGATCTGAAGGGAGACACACATTAAGATCATCCCTCCCCACCCCCCCCAACCCCCCCCCCCACACACACACACACACTCCCTTGGAGTTTCTAATACAGCAAGGAGGCAAAAAACCCCTCAAAAAGACTGTTTCGGTTTCCATACAGAAGCTTGGGCTACCCAACATGGCGCCTCTGCAGTGGTTACAGATGATGTCTTCTTAATGCGTCCTACATATTTAAGCAGAAGTCTTTAATGATAGATGAGCAATTCTCAGCTAGAGCTCCTCCCTGGGCTTCTGCGGCGGGGTGGCGGGGTGGAGTTGGGGATGACTAATCGTGACTCCCACAGGTCATAGCTAAAGAACAGCTGAAGGTGAATGAAAAACAATGAACAAATACTCAAATCCAGCCAAACGGAGCCGAAGGGGCGGGGGGACTGGTGAACTTAAGCCTTCAGCTACCCGAAGTGGCTGTGTTCAGGGCTTGACTTTCCCTCCTTCTGTCGGGCAGAGTCCTAGAGAAGAGGCAGAAGCCCGGGGACACCATCGAGCTGACGGAAGATGGAAAGCCCATGGAAATGCCCGAGAAGAAAGCACCGCTGTGCGACTGTACCTGCTTCGGGCTGCCCCGGAGGTACATCATTGCCATCATGAGCGGACTAGGATTCTGCATTTCCTTCGGGATCCGATGTAACTTGGGAGTGGCCATCGTGGATATGGTCAATAACAGCACCATACACCGAGGAGGAAAAATTATTAAAGAGGTGGGAACTCTTCCCTCTTAAATCTCATGTCCTCCTAGTACAACTCCCAGGTCAAGCACCTTAGCGCAGGCGATACGGGCTCTGCCGGTTTCGGGGCATTATCCCCTCGCCGCTTCAGCCCGCCGCGGTGCTCCGCGGTCCCGGGGCGGGCGGCGCCCCTCGCACTCCCCGGCCCCGCCGCCGCCCGTTGTGGGACGGAAACCCCATTCCTGAAGGCGAAACAATTTCTACCGATTATTCCTATTTTTCTTTTTCTGTTCCCAGCCTTATTTTGAGGTAGTAATTTGCGGGCACATTTATTGGTTGTGGGTTTGGGGTTTTGGTTTTTTGGGTTGGTTTGGGTTTTTTTTTTTTGGTTTTTTTTTTTGTTTTTTTTTTTAATTTACTTTTGTACACAACTTTGAATAACGCAGATATCTCGTAAAACAAATTTAGGGGATGGGGGAAGGAGGGCGTCGAATCCGCGACTGCTAGCGGATGCGCCGCGCGGTAACGGAGGCGGGGAGGTTTGTGCAGGAATGTTTGGAAACAGCAGGGTGAAAGAATTTGCGTAGTTAAAAGGCGTTAAATGATAAGACCCGTTTTAAAGCGGGTTACAGCCTAACGAGAAAGAGGTGAACGGAGACAGCGAAACCCCTATAGCTTACTCCTTGCACAGGCAAGGGGTAGGTGCCTCCGGCCGCAGCCGTGAGGGCAGAGAGGGCAGGAGACGCCCCGCAAGCTCAGATACACGGCTCCGGGGCGGTGCGGAGCAGCCGGGTGGTCCAGAAGGTCCCAGCGGCTCTGCGCTGCCCCGGCCCGGCCCCGCGGACCCCGACACACGGTGCTCTCGCGTCCCGCGGAGAGGCACGGACGGTGCTGGTTTCATTGCTACTATTCAATTTGTTTTGCTGTTTATCCGGCCGGCAGCTAGAGGATTTGCTGTGGGGGGCTAACGCAGAGCGCGCGTCTTTGGTCCGTGTCCCCGCGTCCCGGCCGCCCGGTGCCAGAGCCAGAGTTAGAAACCCTCCTCTCCCCAGTCCCCACCCCCTCCCGCCGTCGGCTGCCCCGTAAGAAGTTACTGCGGATGAATGCTTTAATCTGGCACGATTACAGCCTCCTTGTTTCTCTTTCTCTCCTCTCCCCGTCCCTTGCGTTGGAAGAAAGCGAAGTTTAATTGGGATCCTGAAACAGTCGGCATGATCCACGGCTCTTTTTTCTGGGGATACATAATCACCCAAATCCCCGGCGGGTATATCTCGTCCCGACTGGCAGCTAACAGGTAACGACGGCCTGAACAACCCCAGGGTCCTGTACGAGTCCGAGCGGGAGGCGGCCGGGGAGCGAGGGGCGGCTGTCGGGGAGCGCCTCCCGGCCGCAACCACTGTCTGCCCCCGGGAGCCGGGACACGGCAGAACGGCCGGCACCGCCGCAGCCGAGGCTTCCCTGCACCCTCCACCCACCCCCGGTTCAAAGTCAGTCGCGTTAAATACGGAAGCAACACGTGCATGAAATCTGGAGATGCGGGTGTGATGATGTATTCATTGATCACCAGCCTTCAAACTCCCTTCTGGGTTTGCGGGGGAAATCTCCTGGTGGTTTTTCTTTTTTCCTTTAATAAGTCATTTAAGGAGGCTGTGTCGACGATATATACAAACAACCCGTATTCCGAGGCAAACCCAATGATTCGTTACTTCATCAAGGCTTGAGAGATCTATTTTTTTTCCATGACGAACCAAAGAATTACATGCTTTTTTTCTTTCATGAAAAAGGGAAACCATCAGCAGGAATTTTCCATTAATGCACAAATGAATTTAGAACGGTCGAAAAAACATGTTTCAATGAGACTTCCACAATGAAAAGAAAGTGCAGATGGTGCGGGGACTTAAGGACTCGTTTCTATGGTGTCTGGCAATTTTTCAAGCACCCAGGGTGAGATTCTACCTGTTAATTAGATCCACTGAGTATTCTAGACACATGAGGCTTTCACATCCGTGCATAATGCCATAGTCTCAGCCTTCGCAGAAGTAGCCAAGGTCCTAGCGCCACTCTTCAAAACAATAACAAACTAAGTACGAATGGATACTGAAATCAGCAATATATACCTTTAACTCTCCTCAGGAGCGTGCAACATCAAGGCTAGGCCTGGATAAGCAGAGATGCTTTGCCTGGTGAGCAAGCTCAGTTGTGTTCGCTTGAGAAAGGGGTGAGGGAAGAGGGGAACTATGGCAGAAATGCTCTCTCCAAGGTAAATACCCTTTAGGCAGAGACCTACGTTAAAAATAATGAGTATTTATTAGTGGAGACATGCTCTGCAACTGAGATAAGCCTAATATCATTCATTTTAAAGCAAATAAAACAGAATGCAGCATTCATTAAACTCTAATTCATTGCCTGCCTGTTCACACGTGCTATCTTTCTGATAACGGCTCAGAAATGTAAACGGCTGTTCCAAACAACAATTAACAGCCAGTTAAAGGGTGTTTTTTCCTTTTTATTCCTCCTTAGAGCATTTCTGCATCTTTTTACAGTCTGTAACACCCCCAGGATTAATTGGAGTTGTGCTTGAGTAAAGACTGCAGAATTTGACTCGGAGAAACAAATATTACTATTGTGGAAACTTCTGAGACAGCTCAAACACAAGGCTCAAACACTACGTGACATAAATCACAGGTTTCATTAAGGAACTGGCTGTGACATACATGCCAGCAATTGCAAATAGTAAAATATGGATGATGGCTGTGATTTATATTTAGTTTGTAGATAAAAATGGAGAGAGCAGAGTGCTGAGTTGTTAGAAAACCAGGGTTTTGAGGAGGTGAAAATACAAGTTAGTTCCTTGAATGTGAAAGGGGCAGGATGACTATAGGGTAAAGTGGCACCCCCAAAAATAGGGTGCAAGGCTTGATGTCCATACCTTTTCCAAGAGAAAAAAATCAGACAAGTGAGTACACAGTCCTGGAGGCTTACAGCACCAAGTATGAGCTACTATAAATCTCTGCTGATTTACATGTCCACAACTATTTACAAACCCCACTGAATATCTTCATGGTGTCAATGGTTTCCTTTGCCTTCAGACCAAGTCTGAATTTATACAGAAAACCAAAGTTCAGATATGCTCTACATAGAAAGTAACAGGCTCTAGAATAGCATCACCAGATTCAAGATGGTCTGTGAGACACTCAGTCTTGAGCTCAAGAAAACGGGAGATTTTAAGAGATTAATTCCCAGGAAGGGGAGATTGATTGCATGGAAAAGAGAGCATGGATTGAAAACTGACTTCCAACTGCTAAGGGTGTCAAGGAAGGAAACTGGGACAAAGGTTAAGGTGTGCTTTGTGAGTTTGGTTTGTTATTGACAGGCAGCTGCTGAGTGTATGACACTGAGTTTGCTTGACATTAAAATTCAGTCTAGCAACCAATTATAGAGATTGGGTTGACATACTTTGAAAGTTTTTCTAAGGTATAACCCATGGAAGAAATGACTCTCCCGTGGTCTCAAGAAAACCTTTCTACACACAATGCATCAATTTCAAGATAGGCTGAAACCCTTTATTTTCATTCTGACCCCATTTAAAAGTGCTTGCTGTCAATCAAGAATTAGCAACCCTGAGCTCTGAACTCTCTAATCTAATTTCTTCAACTGAGTGTGTCAATGGGTAGCGTTTTACAGACATCCTTTGCTAATTGTTAGGACTCAAGACTGCTGCTGCATGGTTACTCTGTTCTGCCTTGACCCATTGCTCTTATCACACACAGCTCTCCATTACTTCTGACAGGTCAGATGTAGTGATTTACAGATTTACAAGTAATAAATGGGAATGATAGCACGGAGCTCAGTTTCTCTCACATTGCATAACTGAGGATTTTCTGTTATGGAGTATTTTCAGACCTACATGAAGACAAATGCTTTCTTTATAAAAGGTCTATTTACACTGCTGTAGTACCAACAAGTCCAAGCAAAACTGTATTCAAAAGTTCCAGAGAATAGACAGAAACAACATGTCACCTGAGCATTTACCCCTCAGGTGGTCAACAGAATTTAAGCAAACAGGTAACAAAGGTCAGTGCTTCTGAACACTATCAACACATATTGACTCCTGCAGGAATGGGAGAACCTGTATATGTTGCAGACAACACAATTTTAACAAAAGACATGGATTGGGCCTTAGGATTCCCCCCATGCGCAGTCAGCAAAGCTTTAAACTTGCATCCCTTGAGTAGGATGTGAAAATAGAAGAGGATTCCCTATTGCCACAAGAGAACTAGAGACCTCTCCTCCTGGAGGAGGCTCTGCATCTGGAAGATGCTGGTCCGGAAGCACTGTGCAACTGACCACCGTAGACTTGGGACCAAAGGAAGAGCAATGCAGAGTCCCATGGGCAGGGTTCATTACAGCTATACCTTTTCTCAGGGTTAAGTTCTCAACGAACAATTAACCTTAACATCAATTAAGCTTGATGATAGCTGAGAGTATTGAGCGAGCTCTAGCAGGCTAGAGAAGGCATTTTGGCACACGGATGTCCAAGTTTGCAACTAATCCAGGTTACTTCACCTCTTCTAACACATGTACAGCCTTTCACTAAAAAAAAGTGCCCTTCTCTCCAGGCTGGAGTACACTGGGAGTAGAATTTATGGTCCCTGGAGAGACATTTATGTAACTGCCTTTATCAAGAGGACATCACCTATGATTCAGAGCTTTTTAGACTGTAGAGGCAAGAATAGACAAGCAGATTCCAGAGACACATCCTAAATAACAGAAATGCTTACAGATCACAGGCCTTTCTGATTAGTAAAAGCAAAGTTTTCTCCCCAGAAGGTGAATAAAGAGTGAGAGGTTTTTGGGGACTTTTTTGAGATTGTTGGTGATTTGGTGCTATGTGTTTCATGGAATCACACTGGATTTTGGTTAGTGTGATCATGTTTTTTGGAAGGAAGGAATGAACTGAGTTACTTTTGCATTGTTTAAAAGTATTTTTCCTTGAAAAATACAAGAAAACATGAAAATTCAAATGTGATGCCCTATTACCACATATCCACACTATTTAATCAGCAGAGCTATTACTCATAATGGCAGTTAATGCCATTTAAAAGCATATAAATCTCATTTCAATGCTCTTAAACTACAGGTTTTAACAGCAGCATTACAGAAGCTCCCACCAGAGGGGCTGTCATTATATGATTAGAATGCAATGTGAACAGAAAGAGTATGAAATGCCTACAGTCCTCCAACCCTACTAGTCTTAATTTCTACTTAGCCCAAGAAAAGAACTTTTGCCATGGCTAATCAGAATTCATGTAATCTTTACAAATTTTAAAAAGCAATCCTCATTTTCAGTGACTGAAATCTTATTAAAAGAAAGAGAAATCTGTGGCTTGGTGCTTCTTTGAGGCTATCATTCAAAATGGAATTTAAATTGAATGCATTTAAACACCAATGGTCAAGAGGTTTAAATGTTCTGAAATCATGCAATGAATGCAACGCTCTGGTGTGAAAATCAGAACTATCATTCAGTTATTACATTAATTTGTAGTACCTTACCAATTATATCGTAAACACATTTTACTGTTCTGATGCTTTGAAAATAGTAAACTGGAAACTGGTGCAGTTTTTTTTTAACTTGGAGCTCCTCCAGGAAGATTTCTACTGTTAAGCTAAGGGAGTGAGTTAACAAGTACTATTCCAACCTCTGGTGTATCACATCACTCCCAGATTATGCATGTATCTGCCTGTAAAGGGACCCTGGGTGACTTGGGGCATTTACCTGGGTCATCATGTGGTGTGATGAAAACCCTTCTTTTTGTATTTTGCACAATCAAGCAAGTGCTTGTAGCCAGACTAGTGATATCTATCACACCAGGAGACTAGCGATTAATTGGTCATGAACCTTTCAAAGATTTAGATGCTGTAATGATATTGCTGACTAGTCCTTCAAAACAAGATCTACTGTGACCTTCACATCTCATCATCCATTTTGTGAGTGTGTAAAAACACTGATAGACTAGTGGGTACAAAAAGGACCAGACAATCAGGTTATACATTAAACACCTTTTGGTAAACTGGCTTTTGGTCAATATATATGACACTCAAGTGCAAAGTAACATCAGTGAGTGGCAAACCACCCTGGAAAGCAGTCACACCGAGTGGGATCTTAAGCCAAGCTGAACTAGAAATGCATCAGGAACTTCCCACATGATGCGCTAATAAGGAAGTCGATGTAATCTTGGGGTATTTTTTTTCCTGGTTTTAGTGCAGTGAGTGTTTTTAGGTCAGTGAATCTGCTGACTTTTGTGGATAATTTGTGTACATGCATATTAATACAATTGTTGAAAAATTAGATTTTTTTAAAAGACATTTAATTACTTAAAAGATGCTAGTATATAATGCCACATAGCAAAAGAACTAAGTGTTTCAGTATATATTAAAAAAAATTACTAGGGTGTAATTTGATTACTAACTATGCATGTAACTACTGAAAAAAAAATGGCTGGGTATAAATGTGTTCCATAGCAACAGGAATCATTAAATGAAAGCTAGTTAAATTAAAAAAACATAAATACTAAAAATAATGACTGTCCAAACAGAGAAATTATATGCTAGATTCTTCTTCTCTGGTTGTTAAATTTCTAAATTGGAAGTTATATTTTAGCTATTATAAACAAATATTTTCAGTATGGGAATATTTAAGCAAAATAGAAGGGATAATCAAATAAGACATAAGGGTTAATGCCACGGTGAATACCAGGCTAGGTGCCCTTAAAGCTAAGTCTTTAACCTAGCGATATAATAATTGTATTTAAATCAGTATTTCCTATTCCACATTCATGCTATTGCAAAGCTGCAGCTGTCTGTGAATAAACCACCTGCTGTGCTGTCACATGTATATGGAAAGTTATGAAACTCTACTGATTTTTACCACGTCATCTCAGGATAATTTAAATACCTTTATGTTTCAGCTTCCAATGCACTCTTAAAAAGTTGTTTTACAAACATGCTGGAAATCTCCAACTGTAATCAATCCCCGCACCCTGTCAAAGGCATGTTTCCTCACTGATTTCCTAAGTGAACAGTTTAAGCACTTACTGCAAATCAGGAAAGATTATCTGACATTAATGAGCATTGTTAGATTACACAGGACAGGGAACTAATACCCAAGTTTACAGTTACATATTTAAAATAGGAATGCCAGTTTTGGCTGTATGTGTCAAGTACTATTTCAGAAATAGACCTGCAATAATCACAGGCTGTTTCTGGTGAAAAAAAGCTGAGTGACCATTTTAGCTCACTTGTGTATACTCAAATATCAGAAATCTCTTACACAAAGAAACACAAACAGCAGAATAGGATAAAATTTCAAGTCACCTTATAATTCTGATAATGACATGTGTTTCTCATTACCTGTTAAATAGCAAATCCTGGCACTATTCATATTAAGAATTGTCACTACATAACTACTAAATCTCTCTACAATGCAATTATCTCTGATCTATGTTGAACTCTTTGTTATTGCATTCTAACATGAACAAAAATATATAGATCAACCTTTTCCTTCAAATTCATCTTTGTTTTTTAAGTGCTATTCATCTTGCTGTTGAGGGCTAGATGCTTCTTCCCAGCAAGTAAATCAATAGTAATATTTGCATGAATTAACAGAATGATATTTCAGACAACTGCATGTCAGTGCATCTTACCTCAGAGTCCCAAAGACTTTCATTGAAACTGTGTCAGTGAAACCAGGATATTTCTCCCTAAGTCAGTTTTAATGGCAAGAAGCATAAAAAATGTAAGGCAAAATATTGGCTTTGAAAAGCAAGTCCAAAGATTTCCTGGAACTTGACATCTTTACATTTTCTTGTTTTAAAGAGAGAAATGATTCAGTCTCCTTTAGCAGGTAGACATATTGTGTGATTTTCTGATTTGCAAATAATGTATAATTCACAGCATGATGAGGGAATTTGTGGATGGTTAGAGAAGAATCATCTTTTCAATTTCTGAAGACATAGGCTGACCTTGCACTGTAAGAGAGAACCCCCAAAGCTGTCCTTGCCAACCCTACCCTTCACAATCAATTCAAAATCCTGCAGATTAAACTGGGCTCTGATTCCACGCACTGGTGTTGTGTTTGTCTGCTTCCAGGCAAAGAAACCAATCTTGCATAAAAACCCCAAGATGATTTTGTCACCCTAATGCATTGCAGGGTCTTTTCAGCACCAGTCACTGCAGGAAGAGGACCAGGGAAACATCTACGGGTGGCTGGTACCGCCGGTCCCTCTGCCATATGGCTCAGGGTCTTTCCACTTTTCTGTCATGAATGATGAAGCTGTTTCCACAATTTAATGATGCAACAAGGGATTTGGATGGAGGTTTTGGTTGATAAAAGGAGGCCTCAGATGTGTGACAAAAATTAATAATGTATCCAAGCCCTTATTATACTAGATTAGATGGCGGGAGGTCGGCTTTTACATATTAATGCTTCATGAAGGGCTTATAATAGGATTTAGTATGAAGGGCACACAGACACATCCCCCTCCTCCCCTGTACACATACAAATGAAAATAACCTACTTTATCACGTTTTTTAAAAAGCCAAACAGAGCTGCTATACTACAGATTCTGGCGACGGACTATTAGTAAGGAGGATCTGTTTTAAGCGGTGCTCTCATGAAGCATGTGCAACCTAAGACTGGCACTTGGGAATAAGTGTTCCCCTCTAATGGCAAAGGTAGCTCATTCTATCTGTTTTGCTGGGCAGCTGAGTTCATCAACCACTCCAATATTCATGGCATAACAGCAGCTTTGTTAGCCCTGTGCCATTTTATGCAAATTGATCCAGGAAAAAAACCCACTGTATTCTGTCCACCATTTATGAAGCCATAAACTGTCAGGATGGGCATTTCACAAGAATATGTCTACAGTCAAGGGGCCAACAGAGTCATCCAGAAATTAGCCTATACTAGAGAAAAGTCAGAATGATGATCCATGTCCTAGAACAGCTAAAGAGTTTCTCCACACTCTGGATTAATTTTCACTTAGTCCATTTCAAATACATAAAGGGAAATATAAGTTATCGCAGGAAGGGTAATCAGCATGATTGCGAATTAAAAACATTAGTGTAAGAGAAATATTATTGGAATTTTCCAGGCTACAAAGCTGGTGGACAGGTGATCATAACAGTATATATTTAATAAATGTCAGTATAGATAATGTAAATATTGCACATGAGTGGCTACTCACAGTTCACAGTCAAGGAGGCAAACATTGATGCACAGTGAAACAACTGAAAAAAAAATGCAAACAGTTGTCAAAATATATCACCAAGGAAAGCTAATCTTTTCAGAAGTCAGTAAGACACTGCTGGCATTTACATAACTTAAAAGCAAGTAAAACATTTATTAATGGTGTTAAATTTATAGCTGCCAAGCAAATCTCAAGCAAGTACATTATAGACTAGAATATTATTTTCTGTGTTATTGAGAAACACCTGTATTACTCTCAGTTGACTAGTACAAGTCCACAAATGTGGATTTCTGTAACTGCTTGGATGCAGACTAGCAGTCACCCTCCATATAGCGAGTGCAGAGAACTAGATTTATTCTTGACAATTATTTTTTTCAGGACTAAAAATTCCAGAATTTGACCCTGCTTGTTCAAACATAGCAAAAAGTAGGACTATGTCTGAAATTTGGACTTATTTTTGCATTCCATCCTCCACTGATCCAAATCCTTCGAAATTGGTATCCGTAGAAAAATTGCTGCAGAGTTTAGATAAAATCACACCTGCCACTTTCAGACCAAGCTTATAAAAGCCCAAATAATTTATTTGGATTATATCATCCAGGCATATCAAGTCTGTCAAATAACATTGATCACGGTTCTCTCCAAGCCTTCATGAATCGCTACCACGTGTATGATACCTCATACTCAGGGTCCTTCTCAGATAGGAAAAAATCTAATCCTCTGAAACAAACCCCATATATGCTTCGGAAATAATCCCAGTTAATTCCAACAGGTATCCTTAGTCACCTTTACCTGCTTTGATACTTTCACCCCAATACCATATGTACAGCAGATTTCATGCAACATAGTGCTGTTTAGGTTTGTTGCAGAAAACCACTGCTGTCACAGTTGATTTACATCTAACCTGAACAGTCCAGATCCAATCAGTTGTTACATGTGGCCTGTACATAAGAAAATGCTCTGCAAAGAAGTACAGATGTAGCTTTCGAGTTCAACGGACAGCAGTTATCCTCTCAATCAGCTCCACAAAGCATTTCAAATTTCAAAGCACAGATGATTACTTTGATAACTGCATTATGTATCTCTGTATGAACAGAGGTGGTTGAATCGCAGCCTAAGCCCTGGAACTCGGTAAAGTAATTTGAATGAGACGGTGTTGGTTTGAAACATGACCTAGCAGATTACATATTTAAAGAGCAATCCATCCCAAAGCTAATGAGCTAGAAGGAATGAGTCAGCTGTATCTAGACCTACATGGATATAATAAATTGTAAGACAAAACCACAGGTTTGAGAGATTCCCCAGAAGAATGTGGACATGAGTGAGAGACGGTCGGTGGGATGACCAAGTGAAAAAAAAAAAATAGACAAGGTGAAGAGAGCCTGGCTTGCTCAGTGGTACAAAAGAAAGAAGATAGGAATGCTATTGGGGTAAACTGCAGAGACCAAAACCACTGAACCAAACCAGCATGGGTACAAGATATCTACTGGATGTAGGAAATAACAAGATGGAAATGCCTCCAAATTAAGTAGGGCAAATGCTAACGACTTCTGAGAGGGAACCTGATCTGTTTATGAAAGGATGATGTAATGCACTTGCTGGTAAGAGCAATGATCACAATTTAATGACCCAGGAGTCTTTTATATCTGACAGTGTCCAAGGTGTTTATAAAATACAGACTGAAGTATCAAAAATAGGTCTGTGAGAAGGAATTGGAAGGTGCAACCTCCCAGAACTATTTAGGGTCTTGGTTTGTCTTGCATGAGTCAGCAGCACTAGTGGGGCTTGGAGAAGGCAGCAGGCTAAAGGGATTTTATGTTACTGACATACATTGACTTGGTCTGTGCATGGCATTTCACTTTGGTGCTTGAACCACTTCTGGTATGGTCTGCTTTGCTGAAAAGCTTGTGAATATTTTGGGATTTATTTATCTTCAAAGCTGGCAGATCAAACCACAAAATCAGGTTGTCAAAATGTTCATGTTCCATATCAAAGCCTTAGAAGGTCCTCATCACACCTGAGACTACTAGAGATACACTTTGTAAGAAGGGAAGTGTTAACTGGCAGCTGAACCTTTGGAATTTCTAGATATTTAGTCACTGCAATAGAATACATTAAAAAGGATGATCACAAATTGTCACTGCTGGCAACATTTGCAGAAGGAAGGATTCTGAAAATCTGCTGCACGCCTACAGGCGTTCCAGCTAGAGCCAGTCCTGTTCCTCCCCTGACATGATGTTTTACTCAAAAACTGAAACATTTAATCCAGTGTTCAGACTTGCAGTCCCTCTCAGACAAGAAATATTTGGCTTGCATAAAAATGCAACATAATAGTTCTATGTTGTGCTGTTGGCCTTTTGCAGAAGGAGGTGTGTCAAAGATGAATGATAGTAGGTAGAGTCAGAGTAAAAGATAAATTTTAGAAATCTTGAGCTGGCAGAGGAGTCTAAACTCTAATTTTTATTTTTTTTTAATTGGTAGAATTTTTATCTCCTCTTTAAAGTAGGTCGGGAAGACTTTGCAAGGAAAACTCACGTTTTCACTCCTGTTTAGTTTCCACCCTTACCTATTTTCTCTTGAAATAAATATATATTAAAAATGCTGCTTTGAACACCAGGATTACTTTTTGATTTTAGTTTTTTTTAAAGCAAAAACTTTAGTCAAGGTACTTCAGATGCTTTAGAGCAGGCATATTATTTGGTTTCCATAACAGTTTAGCTTTCACAAAGTTGGACCACTTACTCAGCGAACGGAGACAAAGATAATCATGGAATTTGACAATTACATAAATAGAAATAGACAGGATTCAGACAGCTGAGGAACAGACTCATCCCCATACACATATGAAAGGGGGTTTAGATTTATTAAGTCTTTGTAACAATATTCACTCCCAGCCACTGGGGTAAAAGGATGCTTCCAGCCAGGACCCCTTACTTTGAGATATCATACGTGTAACCCAATATGTCACCCATCTGGCATTCAGCATGTGGCCTGTGTCTGTGTTCCCACTGTTCTCAGCTCACTTTTTGAGCTGTCACTTCTTCCAGCCGAGTAACAGTATCCGTAATGCACCTCCACGCAGAATGGAATTGCCTCAAAAACAGAGATGAGAATAGTGGTGCTGCATAGATGCAGAGATTAGAAATCCAGAGATGAAAATAAATCTATTTCTTTCTCTTTAGTTTATCCCCAAAGAAAAAAATGAGCCAATTGGCTTGAAACCCAAAAAGATTAATTCCTCCTGCAACCTCATTCCATTCTAAGCATTTCTCCTGAATTGTCAGAGTCATTTCCTTCCTTTGCTCCCATCCCAAACGGCTCTTAGTCAAATATGATTTTGCTATTATTACTACTTGTATTACAGGAGGACTAAGTCACAGCTCATGACCTTCATATAATGCCAATGTCAGTAAAACACTGAGGATCACTGTTAGATTCTGTCTTTTGGGACTGAGTCTACCAAGTCTAGAAACAGATAAGCAAAGCATAATTGCTTGTTTCAGGGCTTCTCCTGGTCACTTATGAGGACCAGGATTTACCTTTTTTCCTCTCCTTGATATACTATGACTGTATTTATTAACTTGTCTTCTGTATATTAATTTTTTTCTTCTTTATACACTTGCATTGTTGCTGATTTTGGGTCAGAAAGGAATTTTCCCTCAAGTCTAAGGGCTGCAGAAGACATGTCAGGGCATTTTAATTCCCTCCTAGTGCCAAGGATGAGAATGACAGCAATTTCATTGGCCTCTCCTGCTCTGTCTCTGTGGCATGCTGTAGTTTGCCCAGAGTTTATCTTCAGTCTGCTAAAGCTCTCCATTTGTGCCATGGTTTTAAAACATGTTCTGTGGGGCATGGAGTGTGCTCAGTATGGAACGGCTGTTCAGGAATACCTCTGAATGAAAATTCAACAGCACAGGTACATGGAATCCTTAGGCCAGGCTCAACCCAAAGGGCACCGTGCAGCAAAACTTGGCTGGCTTTGTAAGACATGTGAACTTTAGTGCTGTCTGTGCTTGAGGTATAGAGCCTTCTCCACAAGTCTGTGCTGCTACAGAGGAAAAGACTAAGGAAATGCACAACAGGGCACAGCAGCTTTAAGAATGTGTATCCCGTAAGGACCACACCTGCCCATCCAATATGATATCTGAATATTAAGAGGACAAACAGATACATGTATAGAAAAAATGCACTGGGGTGTGTGATAGGAATGGACATTCCTAAACTACATCTGCCTGAGAATGAACATAATGCATCTTCAGTTGCAACAAATAAAACTATGGAGCCCCACGTGCTGTCCATGTGCCATGGATTCCTAAGTATCTTAAAGAAAAACATGCTTTCTAATCCATGTTTGGAGCTGAAATTGCAGTAAAATTGAACAAATTGGAGCTGTTTGAGAAACCAAAAAAGAAAAACTAAAGAGCATAAGATTATAAAATCAGTAGCTTAATAAGCATAACAAAAAAGTAAGTGCAAAAAAGACCACCACAATTTTGAGGTTTGATGTGTGGGTCAGTAAAATGCCTTAGAAATACCCTAAGGATAATCAGAATGTTTCATTTTCCAATTAAAGATGTTCTAATGTGAGCAACATTTAAATATATGTAAATTTATTGTAGCTGAAAACAATTCTTATTTGTCTAAAATCATAATATATGTAGTTAGCTGAGCTATTTAAAACAATAAAATAGTAAGTCTGTACAAAACCCAGAACTGTATCACAATATTCTGCTAGAAAGAATTTAGTATTTATGGAGGTAAAATAAATGCAACAAGACCAAAGAGCACAAAGGAGAAATACTGATTATATTTATGGCTGTGCATCGAGAGGTGCAAAGAAAATAAATGTAAGATGTATTTGCTCTTTGCTAAAACTTACAGAGGAAACAGACCCACTAAAATAGGCACGCACTAAATTCATAGTGCTGCTTTTAATATGCATTAAAGAAAAAGGATTAAAAAGCCAATTCTGACAAGAATCATAATTTATTTCTAATTTATTCTACACTTGCATATCCATAGATTTATTTTTTTAACCGATCTGTCTTTGAGAAGGCTGTTCCAATAAAGCATGGTTCTGAGAGAGAATTGACTTACATGAGACATTGTGGAATCATTTCATTATCTGCTCACTGGTACTTGTGTGTTTAAATACAGACAAGGTTTGCATTTGGAAGATGCATGTCTCTGACAATTTCTTAAATTACATTTTCCTTTCTCTTCTGGAAGGGACAGACTCAAGGAAAGAGATTCTCTTTAGTGAACATGAGAACAAAGGCAACTCTGGGAAGTACAGCTTTCAGTTGTGGGAAACAAGATTATTTCTGAAAAACTGGAGTAAATTTCCTTGCAGAAACAGTTACAGACCTTAACAATATTGCAAAATCTCATCCTCAGAAGGAGACTGCATTTTAAAATAATGACTTCGACGGGAAAAGTGATGTAGAAAGCATTGCACTGATTGACACTAGCTAAGAATCTGCTGCAGCAAGTCTATGCACAATCACATATCTAAAAACATGTCGCTGCATTAGGCTTTTATCCAAGAATCTGTTCAGAAGATAATCAGGAAAGGCTACAAACCAAACAGTCCTTTCTTCCTGCTTACAAACAAATAAGGATTTTCTTTGACGAACCTTTAGAACAGTTTATTCTTTAAAGAACAGCTAATTTTAAAAAAAGAATTTGTAAATATCACAAGCAAAGCTCCAACGATTCCTAAACTCTTCTCATTAAAAAATAAAGAGAAAACCCCTCAAACAAAAAGCAAGATGCCATTGTGGATTTTGTGAACATATGGGGCAGGGATTAAAATGTAAGGAAGTGAACTGCACTTGCTTTTGGAGAAGAAACGTAAAGAAATTAAGAATAAAGACAGAATTTAGGCCAAAATAGTTCACACAGTGCAACACAAACAGATGCACCAGTCAGTCCCAGTAAATGTACTGAACATGCTGCCAAACAAAGCCAGAAATGTGCTGCACAGACGGCTAGACCTTGTTTAACACAAGATGGAGATCACAGGGAACACAATGAGGAGACCAGATTTAGAGCTGTTTAACAATGGTACCTCATCATACTGAGATGCTTTTTTCTGCTGCCCTTTAATATTTGTCAAATAAAAGTGGAATATACTCAGTTTGCTATTTAAAGATTCATCGCAGGCTGTAATTCTAAACAGAGAATGTGAAACATAGATGTCTTTGGGAAGGATTTTCATCTTGAAACTTATTGCTGCTTTCTGCTTCTTTAGCCCAAGGTCTGTTTGTCACTAACTTATGGCACTGTACCAATTTCTGAAAAACACATGCTAAGGTTAAAGGTTTCTGTCAAATCAGTTCCACATCAGATACCATGATGTCATATGTTAAGACAACTTCAGGATTTATCTTAACATTGCATAGTTTTGTATAAAGAAAGAGGCCAGTCATTGCTACTGGCTTCATCCCTTTGCATAGTTCCACTGATGGAGGGGGTGTGTGTGTGTGTGTGTGTGCAGATTATTTCCACAATAAAGGAATAAATGAACATGACAAAAATGGTATAATAATGCTGGAGAAAAGGCTTCCTCCTACAAGAAGCAGATATTAATTGAATCAAATTAAAATTTAGTCAAAGCCATGGAATTTTGAAAATGAGTCATCGCTTCACATGTTTAGACCTTGTAATGCACTTTTCTGGAAGCAAGTCCTAGTATGCTGTTGGAATTGAAATCAACAATATTCCAGAGTAGTTTCTGAAAGCCCAACAGAAAGAATGATCTGTTTTCTATGGATATGTCTTTCCAGATGAAATAACTCTCCTGTCTAAGAAAAATCTCAGCTCTATTTTAAATTCCCCCTGCTGTTTTGTTAGAAACGTGGACTCTCTTCTGCTTTAGAAGCAGTGAATGCATGGTACCACTTTCTTACAAATCAAGCACTAACAAGAGTCTCTCTTTTACTTAGCCACCTGTTTTAGAAAACCATTTGGTTTGATCTAATTTCTAATTTCTCTAGGCAGTGAATTCAATCAGAATTGGCTGCAATAGATGTGAAAATCAAACAAAACAGTGGGGCTGTATAAGCAGAGTAAGATCTATACCTGTGACTGAGTAACATGTATTTCCTTAGGAAATTATGCTGAATAGATATATACCCCCATGTTTCCTCTTATCAAACAAGTTATTACACTAGATGGAAGCAGACGCTAATCCACTCCAGCAGTTAGTATATTCCCTACATAAAGAACATATGTATAAATACATCTATATTGATATGTGAGCACATGTGGAATAAATCAATCGGAACAACGCTGAAGTTACTTCCTTCCTTTTTTTCTTCACCTTTGCAGAGTATTTGGTGCTGCTATCCTGCTGACATCCTCCCTCAACATGTTAATACCGTCTGCAGCCAGGGTGCACTATGGGTGTGTCATCTTTGTTAGGATCTTGCAGGGCCTTGTAGAGGTATGGAAAAATTATAAAATAACCAGTACATGTGATAGCTGCTTGTTAACTTTAATTAGCTATTGTAAATTTTCAGGGGGAAATGAAAACTGCTTTCAGATTATTACTGATTTTCAATGTAATGGACTGTAATGTATGAATTACAGCTCTTTGATTTTCCTTCATCTATAAGATTACATAGCAAAGCTTTCTCTTGCTGAGAAGCCAGTGAGATATGTACTTAACACTGAAGTTTCACTGAAACCCTGTACTACACATGACTTAAACTCGTGCCATTCTCAACACTTCTGTGCTGTCCAGCCTCACAGATTAAATCTCTAATAAAGGATTAAGCTTCTATCGTAGGTCCTGACCATGCTCTTTTTGGTATGGATGAGAGGTTTGCCATGATTTAAGAGAAAAAAAAAAAAAAGCTCCTGCCTTCTAAATTTCTGTTTGCTTCTTTACTGAAAGACGGATTTTTAAGCCTATGATTGCTGGTTCTTTGTTCCTGCTTCTGTTGTGTGAACTGATTTTAACTCATGCACTTTGTTGTATAGAGACTCCAAAAGAGGGTGCAGAATGTTCCTGAAAGTTAGTCAATCAAGTTCTTAAAGTATACCATGTAAAAATATGGATCCATTCCTCAAAAGTGGTCCGCATGTACAGAGGTTTGCCTGTCTGCAAAGAGGAGAGGAACAGAAACGAGTGGGTAATTACAACCATAGCTATTTAATAGCTATTTAGGTATTTTATACCCACTCATTTCTGTGCTACTGTTCAAAGCAGTTGTGAATGCAAAACCATCTCAAACAGGACAGTCTGAAGAAGCTTTGCAAGAAATCATGGCTATCTTTCGATTGCATCTTTTTTTTTTTTACATTAACAAAGGACTGACATGAACATGAAATTGGTTACAGGACGTCCTTTCAAAATACAAGAACACATTTTACAGCCTATTTTGTATATTGAAACTGATAATTGAGACTGAGATTGATGATAAGTTCAACATTTGCCAAAAATTAGCAGGTTTTTTTTTCTATTTCTCGCATAGGAAACAAAATGTCAAATTAAGAGAAATGAGATCTATATAACTATGCTTACACCATAATAATTTTTAACCATGGATTTTGTTAAAAAAACCCAAACAAAACCCACCAAAACCAAAAACCCAAACCAAACCCAAACAAACCAAAAGCAACCAAAAATGCATATTTCATATTAAATTTTGTAAAATTTCAACACTGCAAGATGCCATGATTTCTGCATAGCCTTCCGATCACTAAGTTAAAGGTTGGTTTTGAAGAGAGACCTAAAAATAACTGCTTTGAAACCAAACCAACCAATACCAGCTAATTATTTCCTTTAAGTGCTCAAGAAGGTTCGTTAAAGGAAAAGGTAGTGAACAGCTTTTCTCTTAACATTGTAATTTTAAGCTCTTATAGAATGTATTTTCTAGTCTTAAAGCAGTGGATCAGCAATCTGGTTTTCCTAAATTATGCTTTAAATATTAGATCAAAAGGGCCACCAAAACTGAGGGTTGGAGAATTGAGCCTAGCATTAGAAAGACTCCAGAGTCTGTGTTTCCATCATTCCGTTGACTCTGGTACTTGTGCATTAAGATTCTTTCAATTGTTTCCAATTCTTTCCTGGAAGGGGAGGGGGAGCAAGAGGATAGAATTATGGTTTATATTTGTTTCATAAAGCCTCTTTAATGATTTAAAGTGATATAAAAAAGCCATTTCAACTTTAATCGATTATTGAAGTTTTTCTACTGCTGTGCTCAGACTTGACTGTAGAAATGCAAAGCATTCTCAACTTCTCCTTAGTAGCACTTTAAAAAAAATAAGAAAAAAAAAAAAAGATGCAAAGACAGTGAACTGAGTGACTGATCAGTATTAGCTAACTTGTGGCACACCCATTCCCCAGGGGGTCACCTACCCTGCCTGCCACGGTATTTGGAGCAAGTGGGCCCCCCCACTAGAAAGAAGTAGGTTAGCAACCACTTCCTTTTGTGGTAAGTAGCTTTCTATTTTTATCGTTCTTTCATTTGTAATGTAAAAGTAATTTGAGACTGACTTTGTCTTCCTTTTCATCCACACACGTCTCTTTTTGTAGGTTCCTATGCAGGAGCTGTTATTGCAATGCCTTTAGCTGGAATTCTAGTGCAATATACGGGGTGGTCTTCTGTGTTCTATGTGTATGGTATGCATTTTTCTCATCTCACTCCAATATTGCCTGACCTCACCCTGCCCTTTGTAAAAATGCAAAAGCTACTTTTAAGAGGCCAAAAATAGAGAAGTAGGTCTGTTAAGCTAAAAATACAGCCTAGAGAAAAGGAGAATGAAAGAACAGCATTTGAAGGAGAGAGTAGGAAAGAACTATGGTTGAATAAGAGGGTAGTTCATTGTCAAACCTTTATCACTTCTAGTACAAGCAGTGCAAACTGCTACGCAGATCTGTAGAGTCTAAGATCAGTAACACTGCTTTTTCATTTATACAACTGTAAGTTTAGAGTATATGCCCTAAGTTTGTCCTCATTTTTATCTGAAGACCTACATAGCTTCATTCACACTAGTTGTGCTACCCTAACTCACAGTGATGAAAAACATGTCTCAGAGGAGTTCATTCTGCACTGTGAAATTGATGTGACTTAGGAGGAAATCTTATGGAAATGAACTACTCATGAAGTGCATCACTATTTTGAAAACAATGCCAAACCTTGTATTTTGTGGGTAAAATTTTAGTACGGTAAAGAAACAACAGTGGCTTAGAATCATAGAATCCTGGAATGGTCAGGGCTGGAAGGGATCTCAAAGCTCATCTAGTTCCAACCTCCCTGCCCTGGGCAGGGACATCTTGCACTAGACCAGGCTGCTCAAGGCCCCATCCAACCTGACCTTGAACTCTGCCAGAGAGAGGGCATCCCCCGCTTCCCTGGGAAACCTGTTTCAGTGCCCATTAGAACAGAATGGAAATGCATTTACAGTCTGTTGAAATGAAATGGAAGGTGTTTCACTGCATTTCATTGTACAATTTTCTATTAAAATACCAGTGAACATTCACTTGCAGTGAAACAGTTCTGTAAATGAAACAAAGACTTCACTGAGTTCCACATCAGCATGTTTTCTGCACAAATATTGTTTATGGGACCCGATTTTGTTAGAATGACTCAGTAGAGAATCAGTAACAATTGCCATTTAAATTTGCAATGATTATTCAAAGACTTTTTCCTTGTTTGCTGCTTTCCTGTGCATTTCTTTATGAAGTCTTTCTTTCCATTCAAAAGGGAGCTTTGGTATAGTTTGGTATATGTTTTGGCTTTTGGTTTCATATGAGAGTCCTGCTAAGCACCCTACGATCACAGATGAAGAAAGGAGATACATTGAAGAAAGCATTGGAGAGAGTGCCAACCTCCTAGGTGCAATGGAAGTAAGGATATTACTCATATTCTTGTTTCCTATGGGATATCATAGGAATAATTATACCTTCCCCCCCACCCCCAACCTGAATAGAAACAGCAACAATCAACTAACCAAAGAAAACCTCAACAAAACCCAAATACCTTTCTTCTTTAAGACAGAAATGCATGTTTCAAACATCACTTTTTTTTTTTTTCCCTCGGGTGGGAAGATCTGAAATCTACTGATGGATTTCAGGGTGGATATTGCTTCTGCAAGAAGAGAATATGGGTTCAAGTTCTTCTAGTAGATCACTCATGAATTTATGCCTCTTTTTCTACTCCAAAGTATATAAAAAAACCTCTACAGATACATTTGAAATTGCAGGTTTATTGAGACTTGCACGGTACTTTGAATTCAAGTGGTTCATTTCTTTTCTATGTAATCCCTTCTGGAAGATTTTACTCTTCCTAAAACTAAACTGGAGTAAAAGCGCTATTCAGCGTCTCTTGAGGTCCTTGACCACCAGAAAAAAAAGCAAATCCTGACCATTCTGTTTAAATTGGAAGAAAGACTGTAAGTTCTAATAGAGCCTGCTAGGAGAGCCACAGGAATGTTCCTCAGGATTGTGGTAACTCTGCTGGAAACGTGCTATCAAGCCTCTCCTAATGACTGACTTAGTTCTGCACAGGCTTAGTTCTCTACAACTCCAAAAAACCAGCAGAGAATTTTGTAGCCATTTAATAATCCCATCATGCTAAATAATGATTGTATTATTTCTCTAGCTATTGGAAAGCTCTAAAGAAACTATCCCTACACTTACTAACTCAAGAAAGCAAAAACCAGTTTGCTCTTAAGCGTTACTTCTTCTGCTCAAATTTTCACACCATTCATTCCCAGTAGATCCTCACTACCACTCTTCATTATATCTTCTAATTGGTCAGAACATTTGTTCTTGATTGAACCAAGGAATGAACCCTTTTTCTCTTAGAAAAAAACCTTTGATCCAGATTAAATAGGGAATTGGAAATATTGCAGAGTGATTTATTTGATAGCTGACATTTTTAGATGTTCTTGAAGGAGCACCTGAGTTGATACTTAACAGCATCCAGCAGCGTTCATTGTTTCTTAGACCTGTAAGTGCTTTGGAAAATCTCATGTGAAATGAGGTATTTCAAAGGATGTTCGTAGAAATCTAACCTGAGCTGTGTATTTTCAGTCTAATTTTCAGTGCTGCTTTTCAATTAAAGATTTTTTTGGAAGTGATTAGTTTCTTCCCATAGCACCAAGATATTTTTTCTCTCAGGCTTCTCATTAATTAAGTCACACTTAATACTTAGCTCTCGCTTAAGTGTAATTTAATAGGTATACAAAGCATTGCATTGCATATCTATCTCTAGGCTGTTTTTCTTTGAAGAAGAGACAGTATTCAAATCAGCAGTAGACCAAATTCAACCTGATACCTTGCTGCAGTGATTTTCAAACACTCATCTGGGTCTGGATCCTGTGTTTGGATCAATGCAGATGGGCAGAAGCCTGTGCTCATGGAGGGGTGCTGCGACTCAGCAGGATTGTAGTTCTGTCCATCTGTCATTTTTTTTTCATTATGCAATTAATTTTAAAAACAAAAATGTATTGACTAAGCAGTTTCAGCTGGGGCTTGATAAAAAAATATTCAGAATGCTGGGATTAGGATTTCAATGCTAAAATACATGCTTAAAATAAATCTGGATGAAATAATGCACTTCCAGTGTAATACCTGACTGTTGCCTTAGATAAAACAACATTGTCTTTTAAAGACCATTATTTAGTATATTCATGTTTACATGACTGTGAAAACAGCACTTCCATCAACATAATGAGTTTGTGCTACAGTTCAATGTCACCGAGTTTCTCCATTTACGTATTCTGTAGTAAATTTTACTTGTTTATGCTTTTAAATCAAACTTTAATCATCCAAATGTGTATGCATGCACTTTATGATAACTGAAATGATTGGAATCCAGATACATCAAGCTGCACATACATGAGTTTGTTGGAATATAGGTAAAAATAACAGTGAAGATAAAGGGGAAGACGGTTAGTTGTTAATGGTCAAAATGGTGACTGGATCCCCCTTTCTGTTTCAGAAATATAAAACTCCATGGAGAAAATTTTTTACTTCTATGCCAGTCTATGCAATAATTGTTGCAAACTTCTGTAGAAGCTGGACATTTTACTTGCTGCTAATTAGTCAGCCTGCTTACTTTGAGGAAGTCTTTGGATTTGAAATAAGCAAGGTATGTAAAAATAATGTACAGCTTTTGTCTTACCTAAGTAAATACCAGAGCTACATTTGTGGAATTTATTAGGAAAAAGAAAGAAAAGTGTTCTGTGTCTATATTACGGGTTTACAAGCCTTAAATCTTATCCCTCCCAGTTACTGTTCCCTTTACTAGCGTAACAATGACAAAGGGTAAATAGAGGAAGGTGAAGACAGGATGAGACCCAGTGATGATCTACTTGGAGCCACATTACAAAAAGACCTTCAAGTTAAGTGCTTGAAACCAGATCATGCATGGTCTCAGAAAGGTATTGAGACACCCATTGCACTCTGTCCCTGATGCTTCTAAGGGTGGAGGATCTCACTGAGGCTGCAAAGAAAGTATTCCATTGAGAAATTGTTTCCATTTTCTCAGGTGAATTTTTTTACAAAGCAGGACCATCCAGTTTTAGGTACCATTTATCCGATTTTTACATTACCCTTTAATGCAGTGAGAACTGCTCCCCTTTTTTCACTTAGGAAGCAAAAGAAGTAATGGCAAAACAGGAAGTACAGGGATGATCTAACGTTCCACATCATTTAGAGCACAAAGCACTTTGGGTCAGACCTGTAATGTAAATAGGGATACATGCAAACAAGCCTTCAGAGTGCATAATACAGATTTCCTTCCTGAGAAAGTAATGGGGCCTTGTGCTTTAGAGACATGTATTCTTTTGATATTGTTCCATGAGGTTATGCCACCTGAAATTGTGGTGTAAGTGACAATTAGATGAGTAGCTTCCAAGGTGTTGCTGTGTTATGGAGTATTGTCACATATATGTAATGCCATCTTGCATTTAAAGATGGTCTCCCATCTTTACCTGCAGTTATTTTAAGAAGCTTTGCTATGCTTGAAACATCATCTGTTACTGTCACATCCTACAGAATGAATGTGAACATTTTGCTCTAGGAGATTTTTCTCATATATTCAAAGATATGCAGAGATTTGTAAACAACAAGAGCACAGTCACTTTTCACCTGCTGTAGATATGGATGCTCCTAAATGATTAGTTATCGTTTACCCAGGAACACCTCAGAGCAGTAACTGCAGTACCATAGTTACCTCACAGTTCATACCTGGTGCATGGGGAGAAACATCTATTAACATGAAGCTAGCTGCCACAACACAGTTGTCACATAGATAAACTGCAGCAAAACACACAATTTCACAACTTTAATTGAAGAATAGAGAACATATTTTCTTTTTCTCGTGGAGTCTGTCAGATCTGCACACTGGGGTAACTCAATCAGACACGAGGCCAGCTGATAACACTGTTCAGAGAGGAATTAGGTAAAAACCCCCGTGCTTCAGCATTTTTTCAGATATACACAATAATCAGAATCCCCTAATAGAACAAAATGCCATGTGTACTAAACAAAACTATCTGCAAGGTAGTTAGGTTGGCAGGCAGTAGCAGGTGGCAGTTCATGCCATGCTCACAGACACACTAGACTACTTTGAAGGAATGGTCTTCAAGAACATTATTACATCTTGGAACAGCTGTCACAAAATTATTATGTTTCCCTTTGATAATATTTATAGCATTTTTAATATTGTCAATGAATATTTAATATATTATCTCTCTCTATGTACAGTTTCTTAGATATATTTTTTGCCCATGTGAAATTTGAAGCTTGAGGGATGGTCAGAAACCAAAGGCAAATGGTCATTTTGCATGTGAGCATGATCCACAGGGCATCTGTCCAGACTTGCTAGGTTTGCTGGGCAATGCTACAACTAACACATCATCAGCAGAAATACAGCAACTCAGTTCAACACCTTTGCTCAAACATTTTGGGGGAAAAAAAGGGCAGAGGGGAATTAGGTTAAATATAGACTGTGAAAACAATCTATAACCAAAAAGTGCCACAGCATCAGAAGTTCTTAAAAGCTATCCTTCATAAAACATGACTCAAGGTCAGCAGTTTTGTTCTTTTAATAAACCAAGCTAAGATTTTTAGTTTTAGCACATAGCCTGGAATTGAAAAGAAACAATTAATTAGTTGCTGAATGCTTCAGAAAATGAAGAATCAGTATTTTCTCACAGTTTATACTCTGCTAATTCTAATGATTGTTTTAGGTGGGTATCTTATCTGCTGTGCCACATTTAGTGATGACAATTATTGTTCCTATTGGAGGACAAATTGCAGACTTTTTAAGAAGCAGGCAGATTCTTTCAACCACTACCGTGAGAAAGATAATGAACTGTGGAGGTAAGTCTTCCTATTTTATTAATAAGCTACTGGTACAGATTCAATGTCCCTATAGTATGCTGTATACATTAAACAAATGGCATGGTTTTATGTACTCATGAAGCCATCCTTTGTCCATTTTTTGTATAATGCAGATGTGATTACTAAATAAAAGTAAACACAGTTGTGCCTATTCTCAGTTCTATGGATTTGAAAGAGCATTTAGAAGGATACTAAAATTTAGCATTTAGAAGGTGCCCAAAACCAGATGAGCTTCCAGGGTGGGTGTGATTTGCCTACCCACAGCTACTTCCTGAATCTTAGCTCTTCACCTAAACACCCTCTGCACTTAGAGAGCCCTAAAAACTACCTGAGGTTACATTCTGACTTCTGAGAGGTTTAAGTCACAAGAGTTGAACCCTGGCTGTGATAGGGTCTGCAAAATTCATAAGCTGGTTAAATGCATATTCCCATTAGGGTTGGATGGAATGACCTAACCAAATCACAAGTATTTCTTTTCATCATAAAATTGACAGGAAGTAACAATAAAATAGCAGATAAAGAATAAAATTAATATTATTTGAGATAGCAAGAACACGTGGGTTTTTTAGGGATGAAAGAAATAGTATTCTACTCTGAGGTAGGGTTTTGCCTCTATCTTCCTATGAAATACTACCATGTTCTAAGACCAGCACTATTTGAGAGAGAATGAAATGTGATGCCTGGCTTTCTTTATGATTTCCCCAGGTTTTGGTATGGAAGCAACTCTTCTTCTCGTCGTGGGATATTCTCACAGTAAAGGAGTGGCTATTTCATTCTTAGTGCTTGCTGTGGGCTTTAGTGGTTTTGCCATATCTGGTAAGATTATACTACTGCTGTTAATACATTATTTTATCTTAAGGGATAGAACATCTCTTTTGGGTTTCATTCATTGACAATAATTTAAACAAACTCAGAATTCCTAATGATTTAAAATTCAGCCCTTTCCTGCTGATATATCACCCCTTTGCCTTTCCCAAACACAAGTCACCTGGCTTTCCCTTGTTTTCCCACTGTGATGTTAGTATCCTCTCCCATGCTGGTTCCTTATGTCTAAAACAGGCTCTCTTTTCTTTTGTGCCAGACACCTAAACTCTCCTTAATCAAATCTGTCCTAATCCCACGTATTCTGCAAGGTATCATGCTTGTTTTGTACAACTTGAAAAACATATTGTTCTTTCACTAACATTTATCCTCACCATATCACCTATATTTCCCTTCTGTTACCTTTCTATATCCAGAGGTTTGTTTTCTGCTTTTACTTGCTTAAGTGCCTATTTTAGGGACAATGAGTTCTGTCACTTCAGAGAAGCATATCGGGTTTTTTCTAAGGTAATTTAAATAGTTACCACACCAAACTGAACAGAACTAAGCTGTTGGAAATGCAAGAGAACAACAAAAAAAAATTATAAAAGTAATTAATACATCATTTATAGATAGTCTCCATCTTATCACTCATAAACAGAAGGAAAATCATGGAATATGAGGAAGGAAAGTGGTACAAGCTGGAAGAAGAAATGACACGTTATTTACAGCATGGAAAGGTCATGAATAACACTGAGAAAATATGAATCCTTGCCTAAATATCTTCCGGGCTCTCTGCTATACACAGCCAACGCTGGGATTTTTTTAAAAAATGCCATGTTGGGAGGAAATCACATTTGGTATCCTTTTATAATATATTTTTATAAGGAAACAAAACCAGAGTCTCTCTAAGAATATTTCACCACTATAAGCCTTTTAGAGAAAGAGAAACGCAATTAAACAGCCCAGATGTGTCATAGTAAGATTGTGAAGTGATAGCATTACTTTTAGGAACTGAAGTAATGCTCTGCTTTTGGTATGAATGTTCACTGACATTTGTATTGCAGGATTCAATGTCAACCATTTAGACATTGCCCCGAGGTATGCCAGCATCTTAATGGGGATTTCTAATGGAGTCGGAACCTTGTCTGGAATGGTTTGCCCTATAATTGTTGGAGCAATGACAAAGAACAAGGTAAACGGCAGTACAGTTTTCAAACCTTCCGTTTAATGCTAAGGGCTTAAAGAAAAAGACCTTTCCATAGCACAGCTTGCCAGGATATCTGTATTAGAGTCTGGATCCTCCAGGGAATAGCATCCAGGAACTTGCAAATTTGTAGCATGCTTCAAGAATGCTCACTAGGTCAGTGCTTTTGTAGGCTAATGAATAGTGAAGATAGATATAAATAATTGGAAACTGGACATTGGAATGTTTTAGTTTTGCAGACTATCACAACCTCAATTCCTAATTTAAATCTTTCAGATAAGTCTATGCACCAGTCTGATTTAGCAAATTTCTTCTTTACAGACACGTGAAGAGTGGCAATATGTCTTCCTCATTGCTGCTTTAGTTCATTATGGAGGTGTTATATTCTATGGCATATTTGCTTCAGGAGAGAAACAACCCTGGGCAGACCCTGAGCAGACAAGTGAAGAGAAGTGTGGCTTTATTCATGAAGATGAACTTGCTGAAGAGACAGGGGACATTACTCAGAATTATGTAAATTATGGTACCACCAAGTCTTATGGTGCTACAACCCAGGTCAACGGTGGCTGGCCTAATGGTTGGGAGAAAAAGAGGAATTTGTACAAGAGGAAGTACAAGACTCATACAACTACAAGGAAGGAGATTATTCATAACAAACCTAAATATTTGGTATATTTTGTAGTGTTTGTGATTAAATTCATTGTGATTGTTTGCACACAGAAATAAAATGTGGTATAAACATCTAAACACATATCAATCAGGAAGGTCTTACTGTAAAAAAAATCATTAAAGTGCAATCTGTATGAGTTGTGACATGTCATCACTTTCATTAGGTTATATCTGTTCTATAAACATTAGAGTTTTAAGGGTTTACTGGTCAAAACTATAGAGGCAATTAGATACTTACAGTATACAAGAGCTAAAACTCATAACTAAGGATTAAAGCACAACTACGCAAACAAGTTGGCACATCTAATGCTCTTTTTAGAAAGCCAAAATTACTTGATCATTAAAATGCACTTATATATTTGTTACACTGTATTGAAAGAGATTGTGTTAAATGCACACGTTTACTCAGTGCAATGTAGGAATTGTGTGTTTTAGTCTAAGACAAGAGCTTTCTCAAAGAAGAAAGGTTGAGTCCTAGGCATTTACAGAGGATTGGTCCAGTTCCTTTAATGGTAATTGTATCAAGCCTAAAGGAACAAATAGGGCATATTGTATGTTTATCGTGATTACATGCTGCAGGCTACTCTGTGATGAATAAAGGAATTATTTAGGAGTTTTATACTGAATGTTTGGGCACAAATTCTTATTTCTATTCTTTACAGAATCTAATGAAATTATAGGCATTGTCTTGTTTTTCCCTCCATTTATCAACTAATATAAAAACAATATATAATGTTAAGTCTGATTTTCATTCAGACTGTCAAATCCCTTTATCAAAAAACAAGCTTTATTATGCTTTTCTTTGCAGTATATTCCAACTTTGTACTGGTGTCTTTAGCAAGAAAAAACCAAAATAACCTAGATGATGATATAGTCTTTTACAAAATTCCAAAGAGAAATTTACTAATAGCAAGTAGCCCTATGAAAAATGTATTTGTTTTGCAGAATATTTTGAAGCCAATAGAAGAAACAGAGAATAATTTAACCCATATTCCTCTCTTAATAGCTTCCATATTTTTACACATCGTACCACAGTTGTATACATAGATATAAGTTTATTGAAGATACTGTAATTATAGAAAAAGTTGCTATTTTAGAAATCCCTGAAATAAAAAATGTATGTCTTTCAATTAAACCTAATAATAATGGACACTGAATATGAGTAACATATAAACTCACAATAAACCAAAGTGGCAAATAACTAGTGTTGGGTTGAAAGAAGCCAACAAGCATCACGCTTGTCTTTTTAGAATAACTCAACAGTGACTGCAACATTTGTGTACCAAGCAATAAGTGCAATGCATTATGAAGTGCATAATCTTCTAGACTATATATTAACCTTCATTTAGCTTGTTGTATGTATTTGGGGTTGTTGGGATTAAACCAAGCTGAATCGAACTGAAGTTAGCAACACCAGACCACTTCTTAATACTCTAAAATGACAACAATGATCCATTTCTTAATTCAATCAAATGATTATTATTGTATGTAATAATCCATTCTGGATTCTTGGTCTGTTCATTGTATTGTGCTAGTGATTGGAAACCCTGCTACCGCAATATACAACTTGAGGATTGTTTATTCTCCTTTTTTTTTTTTAAATGCAAATCATACCTTGAACTTAAGGAAAAAAAAAAAAAAGAAAAAAAAAGTATTTTGCTTTGTGCCTCAAAGTGATGTAAAACGTGACCATAGCTTTTGCTGTGTTTAATGAAAAAGATGTGGACTGTGTCACTTTTGTTGCTGCAAAAAGTGTTAATAAAATGCTCTATTTATCCTTTTATATAAAAAAGGACCTTTGTCGTTTCTTGTAATTTTTTTAGCTGCACTTTAATGTAGACCACCAAACAGAGAACAAATTCTACTGTTGTCATGGAGATAACTTATATCCCAGCTGAGAGCTACGCTGAATACCCAACATCCTGAGTTAGCTACTCTCTCCTCTGAACATGCACAGATGTGTGGCTGGAGAGGCACCTAATTCTAGCTTGCTATTCCGCTGCTCATAAGGATGGCCGGAGTAGGTGTGGAAGAGAAAGGAGAAGAATTATTAGTGCCAGCAAGTGCAGCAAAACCTGGAAAAGACAGACTAACCTGTACTAGCTAAAGAGCTGGTGAGGATTCTTTAAAACAAGTGAAAAGCATCACAATTTGCTGTTCTTGGACTCTGTTTCCTTCCTTGCTTCTGGAATGCGGCTTTTAAAACTGAAACATAATGTTTCTTTCTATCTATTTTTGGGTAGACAGTACAGAAATCAGTAAATTTAACAATCCTACATTAAAAGTCTTTTTTCTATCAAAATTTTTACTCTTCAATAATATTCTTGCACCAAGTAGAAGGCAGAATCACCAAACTGAACAAAAGGCTGCAAAACACTAGGCAGAACAGTAATGGGCCTGGTGTTCCTCACCAACCAGCTAGTTGTCATGAGGTGCTGAGTCAGGTAACACAAAAAGTTACTGCTAATTGTTTTGATGGACTGCTGTGGTGTTGCCATGGAAACACCTTGAAAGATTCAAAAGTGGGATAAATAGAGGCTGTAAAAGTACTCTTGTGTTTATTGTGGGAAGTGGACTGGTCTGAAAATGAAAACTAATTAATGAAATTAAAATCAATTCTTCTTAGTTTTCAGTCTAATCTTAAAGGTTCTCTATCTTGGATTTTTTCCAATAGTTTCCTTTCACTAGCTATAGGTAATTTTATTTTTTTTCTTATTAGCTTGACACCTTTTAATTACCTAGAACAAAGGAGAGACTTTAATCCAGGTGTTGGACACCACGCTGTTCAGCCATACACAACTTAGTGAGAACTCAATGATTGTTTTTAGATGCCACACTGCCCAAAGATCCTCCACGTTCTATTTTAACTGTCTGCTTCTGCTTTGACTTCTTTACCTCCTCTTTAAGTGGCAGAGTGGAGGACTCCATTCCTCTGGGAAGGAAGAGAAGCATGACAGGTTTTAAGATTTTTATTTCTTTACAGTCTCATATGAATTAAAAATACATGAACCAATCATGAACATGACTGAGAAAGGAGAAATTGAGAAAATAACTGGGTTCTTGCAAAGGATAATCAAGTGAAGACAAACAACCAGCTGGATCTGGTTTTGGGCAAAGGAGAGTGTTGAGGGAACATGATCTTCATATAAGCTTCTATATTCCTTCTGTGTAAATACATTTATTTTTCTCCTTTGCTACTTCTTCTTCATAAAGTAGCATCACAAAATTATACCTTTTCTGAACTGTGCCCTGTCTGCCCAGAAGTTTCTCTTCTGCACTTGGATTCAAAGACTAGCACCACAGAAGTGTTGCACTTGAATGGCACAGTACTCCTCTTTTAGAATCCTTCACAGATCAAATCATGCCAGTTTATCAATCAGGCTGTGTTCACAGCCACTTCATTGTTTTGTCCTGTCACCTATTTCTGTTCTGTTCCCCTACCTGGTGCTCTCTGCCCACTTACTATGTTGAAAAAAAGGAAAGGAATTTTTAGTCACATTTTTATTTATCTATTAGTCCTCCTCTAAGTGAAGAAAGATAAGTAAAAGGAAGAGGCAGAATCCAGACTCTAGAAAATCATTAGAAAAACTTTGAGTTTAGATGGGCTAGAATATCACCTCAAATGTTCACCTTTATGTCCTCAAATGATTTGATATAGATATCATTCAATCAGTGACAATTTTTAAAATATTTGAATCTGCATTGGTCGGATCCCTTCTGTTAATACATACCCTTTGCTGCAGAGATAAAGATATCATAAAATGCCCTTTGCTTTCAGATGTGATCATGAAAGTCAATGGACCAAATTTCATAAAAACACTTTTCTATGAGGGAAAAGAAAGCTTCAAGGTAAAGGTTGAATAACTGTGACAAAAGAATATCTGCAAATACGAATGAAGTCCTCTTTCAGCATGAAGATAGGAATAGGAATGTATGTGGAAGTCAGAATAAATGTCACAGTTCAAAGCCCTATTGCTAGGAAGATAACATCACAGTCTTAGTTGCTGCCTCTGAAAGATGAAATGTTTTGTTCCCTTTAGGATAAGCTGTAAAGGAGTTTGAAGGCTAGTCTCATTCTAGATTAACTACTTCGTAGCAGCTGCTTTTGTACCTATTTTGAATTTGTCTGTGTATTTTGTTTGAATAATGTTCACTGCACTGGGAGATTTAAGAGTAAATAATCAGTACTTAGAACTACAGTTGGATATTTTGATTAGACATCTGTATATATACTCTCAGATCCAGCTAACGTGTGGAATGTTGCTATTCTAGCTTTGCTTAACACTTTTTTACTCTACTGTAATCCAAAGCACAGCAAGGAATGAAATGTGTTATATGTGCATATGTTTACAACTACTGAAAGCCAAGTGCTTAGACAGTATCTTCCATGCTTGAAAATTACTGTTACAAAATGATTATTAGCAAAGACCTCTTTGGTAAGGCTTTTAATATTAGAAATATATAGTCCTTACTATCTTTTCTTTAGGTGAAGCCACATTCTCTCAAATGCTATAGGTGCGACATTAGAAAACAATAGAAAATAGGATTTTGAGTCACAGTCTAACCTCTGGTGGACACTTATCTGTAAGAAAGTAAGTAGAGAGTAAGTATGAAAGAAACAGTACGTTCTTCTTTCTCAAATAGAGAAATGGTATGAAAGGCAGATGTGATGTACAACATAAAATATAAGAATAAATTAGAAATTCCAAGAAATAAAACGTTGTAGGACATTAAAGGGAAAGCTTATAGAAGAGCTGCCAAATTTCCTTGCTTTCACTTATGGCAGTAGTGAGAATTAAAAACAGAATGAAGTCCTAAATACCTGGTCCACACTATCCTGAGCCTAAGGTATGATCAAAAGTTGCCTCAGAACCTGATTAGTATGTTCTGGATGCACCCTACCTTGTGCTAAAATTGTTTCTAACACATTTCTCTGTCAGGGCCTTGAGGGCACTTATAGGCCTTAATTTTCCTGAGCATCCTGCCCTGGGATTCCCACCTGCACTCTAGGACTGTTATTTCATTTAAGGCCTGGTCTTTCCTGTCTCTAGTCTGTCTCCTGAATAGAGGTTGTGCCCTTGTCTCCAGTCTAGCCTTTGTCCCATCTCCCATTGCTCCTGAGAAGTCTCTTTCTGGATGGGCCCTGGACCTGATTCATTCCCTGTTGTCAAAGAATCACAGACTGGTTTGGGTTGGAAGGGACCTTAAAGATCATCTAGTTCCAACCCCCTGCCATGGGCAGGGACTCCCTCCACTAGCCCAGTTTGCCCAAAGCCCCATCCAACCTGGCCTGGAACACTACCAGGGAGGGGGCAGCCACAGCTTCTCTGGGCAGCCTGTGCCAGGGCCTCACCACTCTCACAGGGAAGAATTTCTTCCTAATATCTAATCTAAATCCACCCTCTTTCAGCTGTCTCTTGGGCCATTCACTGGTGGAACTAGCGCCCTGGTCCACCTTCGTTGCTCAGGCCCTTTGGGACTGCACCCTGGCCAGTGACAGCAAAAACAGCAGCTGGGCCACCCTGGGCTCATGGCTCACTTCCCTTGTGAGCTGCCCTTCCTACTTTTTCTATGACCTGCTGAATGCTTTTCATGTTGTATTAGTGACAGTCCAAGGAGACTTGTTAAATTTCACCCAGTGAAATCCAATACAGTTAATTCACAATCATGTGAAGAACCTTTGTCAGTCCCTGAAGAGGCAGAATTCTGCCTAAAGATTTTATTAAAATAATATGAAACATACTGATGTGCCATGCAGGAAGTTCAACCTGCTAGATATCAGTGTCGCGGTTTTGCATAGTTGGCTACTGAGAGAGAGGGCCAGAGGATGCAGAAAATGGCTGCTATAATCTTCTGCAAGCCTGCTTATAGCGCCTCTGAGACTCCACCAGAACATGGAGTGCCAGGAAGGCTGCAATTTTGGCTCGTTAAGGGCATTGGGATGTATATTTGCATATAAATGTAAGCAGTTGACAGACACAAAAGGCCGGGAAGACTGGGGGAGGAGGCACCCAGGTACCCAGGGGAGAGATGCCCCTGCAGCCCGAGCAGAAGCACATGGAGTAGCTGGAGGAAAGGACCCATGGAAGAGGCTGAAACCCGACCTGCCCAGTGGAGAGGCTTCACGCTGGATGGAGCCGGTGGAGACATAGAGAAGATGCCGTGACTTACATTGGGATGAGCCCCTGCCAGCATAAGCGACCTACAGAGATGAGCCAAACAGGTTTACTGGAGGAGGCATCATAGCCCCGTGGAGGACTGGGACTGAGAGACACTGTGATTTATTGCTGCCTGCCAGAGCAGAGATGAAGCCCGGTGGGAAGAGATTTGCCTTGGAGAAAGTTCGTGGAGGACTGTCTCTCGTGGGTGAGATCCTATGGTGCAGCAGGGGGAGGCTGTGTGGAATGAATGCCCCCATCCCGGCCGAGAAGGAAACCATCTTGCAAGGGACTGACCAAAGCCCCCATCTCCTAGTCCCTGCCCCCCCGTCCTGTGCTGCGAGCAGGAGAGGGGAAGAAGGCAGCAAAATCATGGCTGAAAGGGAAGTCTGCTTTAGACTGGAGGGGTGGGGGGAAGGTGTTACCAAGACCCCAATTTCCCCAGTCCCTGCCCCTCCTGGGCTCCGACCGGGAGGGAAGAAGGAAGCAAACTTCTAACTAAAGTCTGCTAAGGAGGGAGTGGGGGGAAAAGTGTTTGCCTGGTTTGCATTTGTTTCAAGATTGTTGGTTGCACTCCTGACTCTGGTTCCTTTTCACTGTTTTCTCTTTAACGCAGTGTAATAAATGAGATAACTTTCTCTTCAGCACTCTGTGTTGAGTCTGTTTTGCCCGCGTCATTAACGAGTTTGCCTCTTGAGCCACCCAATTATATTATTTCTCCCCTGTCCAACTAAGAAGGGGAGTAATAGACTGATTTTGGTGGGCGTCTGGCCTTTGGCCGGGGCTCAGCCACCACACAGAGCATACTTTATTAGTAGTAGGTTTTGGATTCCTACTTAAGGTCTCTCTCACAGATATACTCAGCCATCACAGGTACACTCACAGTGCCAGTTTCCTTTCCCTGGAGGAGCTATGTTTCATCAGCTTGTCGTGATTGAACTGTATCAAGTTTTGTTTCTTGCATCCACCACGGGCTTTTTTAATTGTTTAGAGGAAGCTGCTCTTAGTATCCTTAGTCCTTTCTGAGATGATTGGGATTTGCTTGCACTTTAACTAACTTTTCAAAACTGATGTATCTTTACACTAATTCTGGCTGGGCATTGTTGCACAATGACACACTGCTCACAAGAAGTAGGCAAGCAAATAATGTTCTTGATCTTTGCACTAACTAGGGTCAGCAGTGAAAGCTAATCGTTTGCAAAACTGGTGATGAAGGCTCTATAAAGAGTCACACAACCTGGTATGACTGACAAGGAGTTGATGATGAGGTGTTGCTTGTAACCTAAGGATCAAATGGCAGGTTCTGTGCACAAAGAATAGTGAATGAGATAACCACTTGACATGGGCAAACAATACAGCAATATTTGGTTTAGCAAGATCCTAATTCATACAAAGTGGAATACATCTACTCTGACTGTGGCACCTTGAACACTAATTACATAATTTCTACATGTACAAATTTACTCCCTCTACTGCTTTTCTTTCAGAAAATACCGAGATTGCTTGTGCCATTAGCAACCTAACAAAATCAACTGGTTAACCTAATCAGCACCAGGAAGGATTTTATTTCAAACAGTAAACATTTCTTATATGAGGAAGATAGCAGCCATGCAGAAAACCTGCGCTTATTCAAATGAATCCAATTACAAAGCTTCACTTAAAATTGAACATGAACCATGTTAGAATATTCTTCTAGCTTTGTATATACATACACAAACATGTATATACAATAAGCACACACACATATATATATATATATATGTATATATTTTATAGAATCATAGAATCACAGAATCATAGGGGTTGGAAGGGCCCTCCAGAGATCATCGGGTCCAACCCCCTGCCAAAGCAGCTCCCCAGCTCATATTGCACAGGGAGGCATCCAGACGGGTCTTGAATATCTCCAGAGAAGGAGACTCCACAACCTCCCTGGGCAGCCTAATCCAGTTCTCTGTCACCCTCAAGAGAGCAATAGGAGAGAAATATCAGTGTACACAGAAAGCTCTTTGTTCTCTTTTGACCCGATCAAAATCTTAATGTATCTTCAGCAAGTTTAAATAGTAATTACGTAAGTCTTGTCTCAAAACCACTATAACCTACCGTAAATAAACATGGACATCAACAAGAAGTAACAAAAATTTTAAATCATACATAAAAAGTTTGGTTGTTTTTGTTCTCTCTTCTTTTCTTCTGAAAGAAGATCTTGAAATCTGATAGCTTGAGGGAACCTCAGAAAGGCAACCTAAAAGGGTCTGCAAAACTGTGTGGAGATACTGTCAGGAAATATTTGGTGTTGCATTGCTTATCTTGAAACTTCCACCATTACATTCCCCAGGTCACAAATGTAGAATAATTTATTATCTATTTACCCCATAGCACAAACATAGTATTTAGGACTTGCTAAAGTTGATATAATTAAGGTTCATAATTTTTATTGATGTATGAATAGCCTAATAGTATTCCTCAATTTAAGGGATCTTCTGAATTTGGGATGCACTTTTTCAGAGCATCTCTGTTCTCCGTTGAAACGGAACTATGAAAATAAGCTTTCCTTGAAGAATGGAATTTCTTATTCAAACAGTTGCAGTCCTCCTGCCAGGGTTTTCAAGCTGTCTGTTCATCACGCTTACTGAAAAATCTGAACTGATTAAGCAGGACATGCAGAGTGAAAATGTTACTTTACCCAGAAGTGCTGGACTTACTATTTCCATGCCATGCAGATGAAAGGCACATGACCAGTAAATATGTGTCTAGGTCCACACAAACTGTGCCTGGTTTAAATGTGACTGGATGGCTGGATGTCCAAGGACCCAGAGAAAGGAAAAAATACCCCCACATTTTGAAAAATATTTCTATGTGATACAAGGAATTGTATCCAGAAGAATCCAGATACTTGTATGATACCCCCACTCACTTATTTACTTCTCTCCATTGTTGTGTAGCATCTGGCAAGGTCAACAAATCAAAGAAAAAGGCTGCTATTATGCCAAAAACTGATATTAAAAAAAGAAAAAAAAAGAAAAAATGATGCTTGGAAACAGAAAATGAACTACATAAGAAAGCATTAAAAAATAAAGGATGGCACGGTGAAAATTGGAAGAATGCCATTCAATTAGAGTTTGTCTTGTGTGATCAATTAAATGTGTCAACATTGGATAATTGCCATAGATGGGCATGAACTAAATAAGTTTTGGACAAGGGCATGATAATTTTATTCAAGGTAAACATCAGAAAAAGTAAGAGAACTGCCTCCAGTTTTAATCTGGAAAGATAAAAAAATGTTATTTCCTTTTTTGTAAATGTTGCTTTGTGGAATTAAAATGGAATCAAATAAAGACAAGGTCAACCAAAGCTCAACTTTTTTTTCAGCTGCTTTTTTCTGTGCAGTTGTGTCTGATCATAGGATCAATAAAGCACAAACTGTTCACCCTGGATAGATGAAGCACCAAATTAAATCGAATGTACGAAAAGATGCTTGTTGGCATGTACAAAGCTTACACAGAAAATTACAAGGCAGCCCTAAATTAAATATGTTTAAAATGCATTAAATACTATTTTAAAAGATGTGTTCCAGGAAACATATTTTTGATTATTTTTTCCCTATTTATCTTCTATCTTAATCATATGTACGCAATTAAAACTAGATCTCTCTTTCCTTCTTTCTCAGATATAGCCTGGGTCATACAGAGAAGTTTAAAATTTTATGTTTTCATAAATCAACACATATTTCTTGTCAAACCAAATAATATTTTTTATATACTGAACACTTTTATCAACTTATGAGGCAGAAATTAAAATCTAAGAAAGCAGAATTTCCTCTTTAGGCCAATTATTTCAAAGGACAATTTTTTGTGTGCATGTATATGTTTCAAATGAGTAAAATGCAAGGGTATATATTTTAAAAGAATTTTACATTTCTTGTCTTAGAATATCTTTATTAGCCTGGAAATTTATTCGTTCAATGCCAGCCTTACTGCAACTGTCATTTATTGTTTATATTGCTAAATGTAAATGCTCCATGTTTTATTTATAATAAAGTCCTTTGGGCCATGAGTGGTTTATTTGTTCTTGTACATTAATTTGTTGTGTGAGGATGCAGAAAGTGCTTAGTGGAAAACATACGAGCTGCCATAGTTTCTTTAGAGTTGGAATACCAGCACTGTTTAACATTTAACTATTGGCACTCACTTAAGATCTATTCCCTAAATGATACTTCAGTGCACAGACTGTGAAACTTTAGAAAACTGGGCTCTATCCTCAGTCAAAATCTGTAGGCAATGCGGTTTGAAGACAGTGACTTCCACACAAGGAGGATAGAGCAACTTTCTCAAAATTGCCACTAGCGTGCACTGTGTTGTGTAACAGCCGTGCTGCAACCACTGAAACTCCCTTCGGGAAAAGCCATTGCCAGTCAGATCATCTGCAGTGCTGCTTCTCACTAGATTTGAGTCTGCATTCTGATTAAACAGAAAGGAAGAACTGGTACAGAGAGAAAGCCCTAACTATACTTTCCTCACATTCAAACCTTCTGGCATTTGATAGTTCTCTGTCAGAAGGGAAGCTTTATCTTCACAGGACTTCACAAGAAAAGTGGATCAGTTCCAGAGTAGTCCTTGGCTATGAGCTGCTGCTGCAGTGAATCACAGCCTCAAAAGTAAGCTGCTCATATTTCAGGCAAATGTTCAAATCCTTCTGTCACTGAACTGATCTTCCGTAATCTCTTCTCCCTTCTGTTTACTTAGCATGTGTTGGTAAGAGTATTTGAAGCAAAGAGAAACAATGTCTTTGTGGCACAGAGTAGAACTGGAGAAGGTACATCACTAGGAGACCAGAATCACGGAATTGTAGGGATTGGAAGGGACCTCTGGAGGTCAACTGCTCCAACCCCCTGATAAAGCAGGATCGCCTCATGCAGGTTGAGCATGATCATGTCCAGGAAGGATTTTAGTATCTCCAGAGAAGGAGACTCCACAACCTGTCTGGGCAGCCTGTTCCAGCACTGTTACTTCTCATGCTCAGCCAGAACCCATTGTCCCATGTCCCGTCACTGGGCACCACTGAGAAGAGTCTGGTCCCTTCCTCTAGACATCCATCCTTCCAACAGTTTATAAGCATTAATCAGTTCCCCTCACAACCTACTCTTCTCCAGACTGAACAGATCCAGAAATCTCAGCCTTTCCTCATTAGAGAGACACTCCAGTGCCCTCATCATCTTTGTAGCCCTGTGGTACGGGAATGCAGAACTCCAGATGTGGCACTGCTTGGAAATCCTTTTTTGCTTTTTTTTTTTTTTTTTTTGCTATTAATTGAATCTTTTGAATCTGTAACTTTCAATTCTGATATAAAACTGAACTAGTGGATCATATGTAAGTTTCTTAACAGCCACATATTCATAGCAGGATTCCCTGTGGAACTGCCAGTTCCATTTTTTTTTCTTTTCATTTCAAGCAAGTTTGGATCTCTTTTTCTGCTATAAAGTCACAAATCATGTGATTCCTCACGGAATAATCTCAAAAATAATTAAAAAGGCATACAGAAAAAGGAAGGTGTAAGAAAAAATGAGGCAGAAAAGAACCTTCAGATGATTGAGGGGAGAGATATAAAGGTCACCATCAAAACAGGCTGCAAAACCAAACATCAGGGAAGACAATAAAATCTATTAGAAGAATTATATTGCTGATATTTGAAAGTTAACTGTCTTAATAACAGGGTATAGACATGTTAGGTATTTGAACAGTATCTTCCAAAATAAAAGGTCTACATAATTTTTATTAGGAGCTAAATTTTCTTTTAAAACCTTTTTTTTTGATGTGTGTCTGTTAGAGTTTATATGGACAAAAAGTGTTTAGAGAGTAGCTTGAAGCCTAGTATCCCATGAAGTATGGCTTTGCTTCTGTCCCCTGAATGAACAGCATAGGATCCCCTGAGACTGTCTCATCTGCAGTGAAATGGTGTTCATCTCGCAGGGAAAGATGCTGGAGTTGGTAATTTCATTTGTTATTTGTAGTCATTAATTTAATTTGGGTTTACTAGAAAAATACAGGAAGATATATACAGATTAATTATTGATCTGCTTTTGGGCACTCATTAGAACAGGTTCACAGCTGATTTCTAAAGCACTCTTTATTGTGCATGCAATAAAAGCAAATTTAATTTGATCTCTGTTGTTCTTGTGATTAATTGAATGTATGAAACCAAATCAGCATTATGCTTTGACAGAAGGAAGGGCTTGTGGTAAATTTAGTACACATGAATATTTGATTTTTTAGCAGGTAAAATGCTTTACTAGGAAAATATAGTAAAAATGGGGGGAAAAAAAGGTCATTTTACGGTAGTAAAATAAGAATTTAGCATACGATTAGAAACTGACAATGTCTTTCTCCTTTTCCTTTCTCCTCCCTCACCTCTCTGAGCCTAGGATATGACATTGACTATGGCAGCAAAGCTGGAGCTCCATAGCAGGCTTCCTCTGAGGCCATGCTGTTCTTAGCTGCGTTGCTGGGGTAGTGCTCCTTTCTTCCCTTTGGCACAAGAAACAACAGTTTGAAAGACCAGCTTTGGCCACAGAGAGTTTAAAATGAGGAGCCTCATTAACTGTGCTTCCAGCACAGTTCTCATGTCACACTTTACCATTAGGATTTTATCTCAGGTTTTGAGTAACCCATAATGGTGCCACACTCCCAGGAAAGCAAACCCAGAGTTTATAAAGCATCCTCTCTTACTAATTAATTTTAAATTGCTTTTAAATGCAAATGTTTTAGAAGATCCCAACTCTGATATGACACCAAAAAGTGACATAATTATATATTAAATAGGAGAAATGAGGATGCCTACATGAAACAACAGTTCTAATCTCTTTATTACTTTTAAAACTGTATTAATGCTAATTAAATTCATATCAGGTTTTTGGACTAACATCCACAATTACCTGACAACTTCGTATTGTTATTATAACTTAAACAACAGAAAATCATCTCTCCTTTTTCTTTTGAGGTTTAAAAGCAGGTTACAGTCCACAGACAGAAGCATAAACCTTCCTGACAATTCCTCCTGTCTTCTACCACCTCCAGATGATGCTCAGACATCAAATTGAGCATGTGCAACATACACTCGCTAAAAATTCTGGTTACTACATTTTATTTTTATATGTATATATGCAGACATTTGTGTGCATAAAGATTAAAGATTGCAAAACACAGTACTAACAGTTAGGAGATATCAGAATTAAAATTCACATGTACAACCCTAATCAGCTGCTTTTCCACATGTATTGTGAAACACTGCATGATGAACTAATGTATTTTTCCATGAGACCTCTGTGTCACTCAGTACACAAATGAATAACATAAACTAATGAGCAGCTATTGAATATGTTGTTTTCTCCTCCTTGTTCAGTGCTATCACCCCAATTAAATCCTGATTTGGAGACAGAATGATTAATTTCCTTACTTATTCTTCAATAGTACTCGTCACTACAGTGTCCTGGTGCTTCAGACATTGATCCCATTTCCTCAGCACCTATGTAATATAAGAGAGCCTTGGTTACATGCTTAGGTAAAGACCTAGATCCCCCCAAAAAGAAAATTGTAGCTAATTTATAGGGCACTGATTTGAGAGGTTTAAATCAGATTTTTCAGAAAAATTGGTGATAAAGAAAACTACCTGAGTTTATAATATTGCCTCCCATGTCAGTGGCACTCTAATAGCTTCAATCATCTGACCATAACCAGGCTGTACAATCTCATATAACCCCCCAGAAATATGAAATCCAGTTATTTATTATCTAGGAGAAATTTTGTTTGCTTTCTTTAACAACTCCTTAGTTTCATTCCAGAAGTTTTTTAGAATAAGAAAACAGGAAATCAATTCACTGGGACGGTGTTTAACAGTCTCAAAACATCATCTCCTTTTGCTGGTAATTTGCTAGCAATCGTTTGCCTCAGTCACCACACGTGTTTCAGCTAGTGTGACAAGTCACTGTTACTCATCTACGGAAACTTTTGTCTATGCAACTAAGCAGTCAAGGATCTTAGGAGAACAGTAGTGCCCTGTCCCCAGCCTACGTTCCTTGCCTCACTCTCCATCAGCCCAAATCTGCAAACAGCAATTACCAGTCCCAATATATACTGTCAATCTCATTTCACCCCTTAGTCCAGAGGAACGTTTGGCTGGCAAAACTGTTGTACCTAATCTACCAATATGTCAACTCATTTATGTGGTTAGTAAGAGCAGCCATAGCAGTCTGCATCACCCACAGAATCTTTTTCACGGGGATTCTCTGTGAGCTGGAAGCCTGTATGGAATTTATTTAAGTGCATGAAGACAAATACTTGTGCGTTTCAGTACAAGGAAGTGGTGCATCTTTCGCTAAATTTCAGTGGAAAAATACAATGATTGTACATGCTACTCTAAACCCCAAGTATTTGAAAGCATGCTTTCAAAAATGTCAAAGTTTAAAGTATTGCGTATTGATTTAATTGTCTAAGTAATTAGCAGTCTCTGGCTTCTTACTCTGTGAAATAATGCCTTCATTATTTCATGTATATTGAAGAAAAGGCCAAAAGTGGATGGGATGTTGTTAAAAACAAAACAACAGGGTTGCAAAGAGTGTCCAACTTTGGTAGAGTAGCTCTACTGTCTTCTGATGATGCAGGCCAGTTTGATAACAGTAAGGGCATGCAACACCCTCCCCCCAACACCCCCACCCCCCTCATCTGCCATGTAAACTTTGGAGGACTTCTCTATGTGCTTTTCTTATGAAAAAAGTATGACACTAAAAAAAATATCAGGCAAAATTCCAAGAAACAAAACTGTTTGAAAGTGATTATAAAGAAGCTGCTGAAATACTTTATAAAGGAATTTAGTCATCAAATATCTGGTTATTTTTCACAGCTATGTACTCAAGAATCAAAACCTGCATGTACATTAAAGCAAATGTAGGAAAAAACCTCAACAAACAGTGAACCATGTGCAGTTCAGTCTAAAAAAGGCAACTCCACAAGGAGCCACTAGAGTATAAGAAATTTCACTTATTTGTAAATTCATGAGAAATACAGTTAGCCAAATTCAGACAATGAGTTCTGAATGTTCTGAACAAAGGGGGAAAACTGTACATCCTGTACAACTGACAAAGAACACTTTGGCATCCAAATACTGAGAAAAATACTGACTATAAAGTAAATAGGACCTCACAATATGAAAACCTTTTTTTACCTCAAAGCTGCCAATCTAGTGGTGAAATATATAGTTTGAGGATGTTGCCCTTTATTTACATAAAGAATGAAATGCCAGAGGGATGAATTACATCATCTATCTGTCTTGTATTTCTGAATTTCCTCCCCATCTTTTCGTTAGCAACATCTGTTTATCAGAACAGCTATTTTTTAAAGAGAAACATTTGCAATTAGCTACACTTTTTGAGTACACAAACTGTGGCTATTACATTAGCTAACAGCAAAATAGAGCTGGCAACATGACGTGCCAAAGGTCAAGCTCTCAAAGTGTGGATGCGTACTTCTAGCTACTCCTACTTTTGCATAGTTCTGACATGTGTCTCGCATCCTTCATTTCTGATTCCTGGAAGCTACCAGCCTACCCACTCTATGTCAAGTTGATTAGATATAGAATCGTATACACTAAGGACAGAATCTTCACGTGACAGCTGTTAAGATTTTCTTTTCAGCAAGGTGCATTCCTTTGGAGATTTTCCGGTAGACTACGTTCATATGAAGAGAAATAATTGCCTGACCTAACCTTGTAAACCAATTCCACATAAAATATGGCAAATGTGTTGAGTTTCACTTGTGTTCTCTCGCAAGCATGCATTTTCCCTAGATCCTAAAAGCTTTTAAAATCAAATCCTTCTCCCTTTTCTCTGTCAGGAGAATTCTACTGTCAGGACTCTGGCATAAAAAGATCTTGCAAGTCCATGGCAACTTCATTTTTAATCTGCACCATCAAAACGAAGTACGCACGCGTGGCTTCTTCCCCCACCCCCTCCCTCGCTCTTATGCTCTGCTGACAAATTCAGCATTTGGAGGGGATGGGATTAGTTACTGGAGCAGCGAGAGAGAACCAAGGATAGCTTACAGAACTGCCTTCAAACTGTGTGCCTGCTACTCATCACTCCCTTCATGTGAGAATTCAGAACTACTTGGCATGTTTTATGGCAAGTTGCTTTTTTAAAAATAAAAGGATGATAATGAGGCCTCTCTGACAGCTGCTCTGTGGTTTGAAATATAAATACTAGTCCCAGTGGAGGCAAGATTAGAGGCCAAAGTGCAGATGAAATGGGGAGAGGTGACAGGTTCTTAGCTTGAGACATGTGTCTCCAAAATTTATCTTATAGATCTTCACCATATAGCTAATTTTTAGCTTTGGTTGGGTGCTCTTTAAAATAGGATCTATATATATAAAAACTATATATATATAAAATAATATAGGATCTATATATATATAAAAACAGATATTCCAGAGTCATTATACACATGATATACCTGAAATGTCATTTAGCAATTTTAGGAAAGAATATGAATCATAATCATAAGGGAAAAAAAATATGTATTAGAATTAGGGACTGTATTAATGACACAAAGAGGAAAATCTTTAGAGTAACTTCTTTTCTTTTGTTCATAAATTGGTTTCATATTTCCCCAAAGCATGCACCACAACCAAAACTTCATTTATCCCTTTTCAGCATAAAAACATGTAGCACATGCTGCTCTCTAACTCTTAGTGGAACCTACATACTGTCTCAGGATTTGCACACCGTTGATACCGTACAAAGAGAGGTCTGCTAACATCTCCTGTAATATAATTTACCTTTACTTACTCCTTTTAAAGATACCTAATACAAAGTAAATATATAGAACATTATTCTCAAAAGAACATTTAATTAAGCACTTGACATTTGGGAAATGCATGAGTTATAGAAGATTCTGAAATTTCACTTTGTGTGTCTGTCTGTACCTGTATGATAACACCTTGGGGAACTTTTGACACATTTTGCACTCATTTTGCACACACAAGGTCCACAAGGACAACACTGCTAAGAGCCCTAAAGCTATTTTAAATTATGCTTTTTCAAAATTTTAAGTCCTAAGTTATTTGCTACTTAAACTGCATTTTTAAAATTCTGCAGTATTCTATACTGATATTCAGTAAAAGCTTTTACATCCAGAGAAACATTCTTGTATCGCTCTGAACCTGCCAAGGAGTCCCTGAAGTACTCAGAGAATGATCGATGCTGTGGAAAACATCAGACACATCCAACTTCCTTCTTCTCCTTAAAGCATTAACATGTAGTATATGTAATTTAATGCTCAAAAATGTCACATAACGTCACGACCCATGACAATACTGTGTCTTATCTGGCAGCTTTCAAAAGCTATTCAAAAGGCTACTTGAGGGGAGAAGATAAATATTACTAGATTAATAATAATAATATCTTTTTTCTCTATATAAAGTTCAGTGCAAGTTTCAAAAAGAGAAATTTAGGCTGCTAGAGACACTTGAGTAGGGTCAGTTACAGTGCACAGTGGGCACTATCAATGTAGGGAATTTAATCACCCAGACCAACTCATGAAAAAATTTTGATTAATTGTGGTCTCATACAAGGAGAGATGCCAGTCCCTGTCTCAGTAGTGGAAAATAATGCAGCCTTGTGGGGGTTTTAAATCTGGCAGCTGGCAAACTGCAACGTTGACCAGGAGAAGGACTAAAAGCAAGAGCTACTTTATTTTTAAAGTCAGAATTCTCTGTTCAAAGTTGGGAGTTCTCTAATTTCTTTTTCCTTTTCTCTCTGCAAGTTTGGAATCGACACAGAACAATTCTTCTAGGTTCAGGTGTGGCAATTCCAGAACCCAGGCGATTTACTTTTTATCGTTATCATTTCTTTCAAGTCGCAGATATGAAATTGTGATAATCCTGGTGCAAAATAATAATACAAGCATAAATCACTGCGAATGCAGAATTTATCCTAATGTTTCTCCTCAAATAAATATTCAAGAAAAGAGGAAGTAGCCAATATTTTCTTATATTGCTTTTCCATTACACAAGTTACTCTGTTATGTGAAATGGCTGGTCACTTGGCATGCATTTTGGAGAAATTATGTGGAATTGAGAGACCAGCAAAGGTACTGGTCCAGCAATCTCACTTCTGTGACCATGCAGAATGGTTGATTCACTTTTCTGGGCCCATGACGATGGGAAGAAGAGCAGATAGCAATGAAGAAAGATGTGGCTACAACACAACTGTTTCATGATGATGACAGCAAAGCTACTGATTGTTATATACTTTTTGAGAGTGATCTCAAAAAGATCTTCCCAGAGAAAAGCAAGAAGGAAAACAGGAAGGAAAATCCATGTACAGCTAACTGAAAGGACCAGGACACGTTCAGCCAGCAGGCTACAGAATGCAGTTTCCAGTTCTATTCTACTATTGAAATATGTTACCCTGTTTTTGGTGAAGAAGAAACAAGTAGACCCATACAGATATTGGATTAATTGGATTGGACTTTGGTGAATTTCAGCACAATTTAATTCTTGATTCCAACAGAGCACTGGCTTATCGGAGTCTGGAAATTGTGGCTGGATTGCTGAGGGTGACCCCTTTAACAATTCTTTACTCTCATTTCTGTAAATAGGACTTCTATAACAGCAGGCTGTGAGCACTGAAGATGTTTAGCAACTCAGAGCATTTAAAACTAAGACATCATGTTAAGTCCTAAATAATTTGATGGGGAAAAAATATTTCTCTGTCTCCTTTTGGAGGCTCCCTTGAAGGTCTGGGTTTTTCTTTTAAAAAATCTATTGTTTTCCTTTAAGTACTGAATTGTAAGACACAAATTTTTACTGGACACTTCAATAAACCATTTCGAACTTCTTGGCTTTGAAGACATGCAATGAATGAGTAATAGATGCTCCTTGAAGGATCAGAGCAATTGCCAGTGAATGAGATTATATGCCACATCCTGCTTCTATCTTGGCAGCACTCACATGTAGGAACTCTAGAGGAAGTTATTAGAATTTTATTACTTGGGCCATATACATTTCTAAATACCACTATTATCTCCTAAGAAACCCAACATCTGCATTTCAGGCTCTACACATCTTAAAATGCAGCATTTCAAGCAAAAATGCATGAGCGTGCAGGGTAATTCTATGTGAAGAAATTCAATTTTATTGAATTTTCTGTGCTCATATTTTTGAAAAAGCTTTAAACACTGCTTATATTTTTTCCACAAGGGATACCAGTCTGAGAATTCCTTTCTTTTAGAAATATGTTCATTTCTGCACAAATGTTACAGAAGAATACAGAATCCCTAATAGTTTATCATTGAGATAAATGAGCAAAGAGCTCTCTTCTCCCTCATTCCTAAGAGTAAGCAAGTATATTCCTCTGTTCCATAAATCACAAATATATGAGAAATCCAACCGATTTTCCAATAAAATATGCTCTCTTTGGATTTAACATATAAAATATAAGCTTTCTGTCCTAAGACAATGACAATGCTTTTATCACAGTGAGCGACTGAGCTACACATACCAAGGGCAGCTGTAATCTGTGCTGCCAACAACTTCTGCAGCTTTTCTTACCTTCTCATTGTGCTGTTCAGTACAAAATGCACACAGGTAGTTACCATGGTAATTCCTGCATCACATGATAATCATAAGCTGTCACAGAGATCTAGACCATCTTCTTAAAGATGCATGCATAGGTGCAATAAACAGAGTTCAGATAAACTTCCTTGTTCGGTAGCGCTTCAATCAGATCAGGTGTGAAAGCATTAGCACAGAAAAGATCATGTCAAGACTCCCTAAGCTCAACAACTGTAGCAGTGGAAACATGCTGGCAACTAGTGCAGTGGGTACGAATGACTGATTAGATTTTAAAACCTTGGGACAGCAGTTGCATTGCTTTCTTGCACAGTGTAACAGTACAGCATATACTTTGGAAATAATCATAACAAAACTGACTTTTTTTCCCTTGTATAAAGCACTTGATAGATATGCTTTATACATATCTAGATACATAGAAAGTACCTGTACACATTGAATTAAATTCATACAGTCAAGCAGAGACAGCAGAATGAATTGGATTTTGAAATTCTGGGGCTTTTTTTCAAGTATCAACTTCCTTAGTAAAGCACATGTTTTAGTCTTTGGTCACAACCTAAACAATGGCTGAAGGAAATATCCCAGTTACTCAAACAGAAAAAAGCATTTCAAGCTTAGGAGTATCTACAGTAGGAGCTTCTACATCTGAGAACAGAGCTCTTTTTGCTTTTGAAGCAGCTTGTCTTTGTATGTGAAGCACTCTCTCTCTTGTCAGAAAACTCTAATGTTCTCATTTTGGTTGATCTAAAGCAATGCCTGGTACGTGACTAGGGAAGGACATGAAAGGATGGGGGAAATGTAAAAATGCTTCATTAAAAGGTGTTTGTTTACGTATATAGGGTAGCAAGGAGAGGAGATGGAGGAGGTAGTGTGTGTGTTTCTGTGTGCATCTATCTGTCTGTCTGTCTATCTATGTATCCCATCACTTTTCCTGCTTCACTAATGGAACTACTGAGTTTTTGTGCGGCTCGCAGCATGCACAGCCACAAAGCCCATTAGGCAGTCTTGTGCCTGTTCTCTGCAGCATAGAGGCAAACAGGGATTCTTCTTTTTCTATTTCATGTTGCTTACAACCCCTGAGAGTGATCTTTCATGGAAACTTTCTGCCTGTTGAGCCAAATGTACAATAAGGAGTAGAAAGATGAGCTTGGTATAAAAGTCTGGTCTCTTCTCCATTACCAACCATACAGAAACAATTCAAAACAAAAGAGCTGAAGTGGTAGTACCACTAGCATCTTCCATCAGGATTTATCACAAATTTCAATGTACTGAAAATGCAAGTAATCTGGTGGATTTCTCTTGTTTGCAAGGACTAGTAGCACCTCTTTACATTTAAGCAATGTAAAATGTATGCTTAAAACCAAAATTTTTACAGTTATTTTAAAAGCTTCTAAAATCATGGAATCACAAACTGGTTTGGGTTGGAAGGGACCTCAACACCCATCTAGTTCCAATCCCCTGCCATGGGCAGGAACACCCTTCACCAGACCAGGCTGCCCAAAGCCCCATCCAAACCTGGCCTTGAACACTGCCAGGGAATGAGGTGTCCACAGCTTCTCTGGAGAGCCTTTGCCAGGGCTTCATCACCCTCATAGTAAAGATTTTCTTCCTAATATCTAATGTAACATAACTTCTTTCAGTTTGAAGCCTCTTATCCTATCACTAGACTTCTTGATGAACAGTCCCTCTCCCACTTTCCTGTAGGACCCCGTTAAGTATTGGTATGTCATAATTAGTCAATTCAAATACTAAACAACGCATTTCTGCATTCCATAGGAATCTACTCCTATTGTCAGTACTTACCCCACATCACCTGGTTAAGAGCAATGGTGAGATCCCATCACCATAAAGTCCTAGGAAAACTCTATCTCTGCGCGGAACCAATATTACATAGGTATTATGCTGGACACCCTGCTTTTTATCCTTCAAGGACATATGAGTGAAACTTAACGTCTGCATTTAAGCAAGCAGATGTGATGAACACAGCTGTAATAGGTTCAATGTAAAAGTACTGCTGAGTAACCCATTTTTTCAATTTTCCTTGATTTTTAGTTGTAGAGAGAGGAGTCCAGATCAGAGAGTGTAGGTAATTTTAATTTGAAAGCCAAGACTGGTACTCTTTGTCAAGTGAAGGTAGAGAGAAAAATAAAACACAGGTCCAAGAAAGGACAGATAGATACCAGCAACATTTGATTCTGTGTATAGGCAGCTCTGCAAGGAATGGGGAACTTCGGCTTCTGCCAGCATCTGAAGACAAAGAGGGATCATAAGCACTTCTCAAAGGCTTTTTCTAACTTTTGAAAGATCTGGTTTTTTGCATATTTTCTTTGTCTACTTTCCATATCAGAGCAGACTGCATTTTCCCTGTTCATTGCCATAAGGTACTTACAGCTAACAAAACTAAATGTCAAATCTAATGAAAAAAAAGAGAGGAAAAGTTATAAAAGAGAGAATGTTGGCAACAAGCTCTCCTATGGGTCACATTCTCACAAGTTCTGCAAGTTCTTCTGTTTCATCCAGTAAAATACATGCTACCACCTCAGTCGCTGCTGCTGCTGCTATTGCTGCTCTGGTTTGTGTCACCAGGGTATTGTCCATAAAAAGAACATCTCCTAAAGCAGTGCATAATATCAGTGCTGGTTGACAAGGTGGAAAAACAGCTTTACTCTTCAAAAACACCAAAAGGGAACCATGGGGAGTTTACCCCTTTTCTTTCTTTACCATGAAGCAGATTATTAAAGAAGTGGAGTATAACGATGTCGACGAAGAAAGAATTAACTATTTATTATTGTAACATGACATTCAACGATCATTTTGAGAATATTAGGATATATGATGGATCCAAAGCCTAAACAGAGTCTAGAAAAGAAGGTTTTGAGGTCCTCTAAAATGCACTCCAACACTGAGAACCCCGAGGAAATGCCACTGGTTTGTAACTTAGATATAATCAGTACAATGGACTTTGTTCTGGACCTTGGAAAGATAGCAAGCACAACTGACCAGGATAAAAGTTAAGGCTATGATTTAACTAGGAGGTAGTGGGAAAACTATAGGAAAATAACAGAAAGCATGTCATAAAGTTTAAATTTTTTTTTTTAATTGCCTGTTGATTATGTATTTTGACAGCAACTGGTTTACAGGTAGAGCAAAATTAATTCTTAAAAGAATGGGGAAAATAATCCCCCATCAACCAGACCCTTAGACAGATAGATCTGAGAATCCCCACAGAGCTTTCAAAGACACTTTAGATTACAAATATCATAGTGAGATTTTAAAATGAGTCACAGTGAACATTAAGGTACTAATGACTGTGGGAAGAAAGTGGTGAAATATTTCTGTTAAAAATGAGTGTAAATGGGACCCTCCATCCATCACTTACTGAACATTATGAATATATTCTATAGTTGTAGAAATCTGCAAATCTGCCTTACCTCAATATCAGAGAATCATAGAATGCATTAGTTTGGAAGGGACCTTTAAAGGTCGTCCAGCCCAAGCCCTCTGCAGTGAGCAGGGACATCTTCACTAGATCAGGTCACTCAGAGCCCATCAAGCCTGACCTTGAATATCTCCAGGGATGGGACCTCCACTATGTCTCTGGGCAACCTGTTTCAGTGATCTACCACCCTCATATTGAAGATTTTTTTCCTAATATCCAACATAAATCTCTCCTTTTCTAGTTTAAAACCTTTACCCCTCATCCTACTGCTACATGCCCTCATGAACAGATCTTCCCCAGCTTTCTTATAGGCACTTTTCAGGTATTGGAAGGCCACTATAAGGTCTCCTTCTCTTCTTCAAGCTGATCCCTCGGGGCAACAGGAATCTGATGAGTGGCTCAAGCATGGAACAGTGTAAAATAAAGATTAAAGTACAAACTAATTTATAAAAGATAGAACATCAATTGTCTAATCATCTGACCAATAAGATCCTGGAACACCTTGCTGCCTGGATGTTGAGGAGAAGAAAACAAGTACTTTTAACATGAAGCTTAATCATTTTATGTGTGCACGGAACATGGTTGTCTGAATAGTAGCAGAGTACATATTCACAAGCTTACCTCTAGTACTTGCAATGTCAGATTATTTCTAAAGGATCAAAAAGTAGCCACAGGAAATATTCTTCTGAGAGGCCTTTCAACACTGCTTCACATCAACAGCGTGTTGTGCTGCTGGTTTGGGTTTTTTAAACTTTTTTCAGTAAGCTGGATTCTGTTACAGAGGTAACAGTAACTGTAATGGAGTTACTGTCTTTGGTATTAATCACTGGACTGAATAAGGGTTGCTCCATATGGTACTGATGAAGTGATCATTTTGATGCTGTTAATTGGGCCTGCTATTGTTTTGGACCTAACACCTATGTCTCCATTTGGCTTTTGGGTCTAGATCATTTCTGTCAGTATCAGGCAGCTTTCCGTAACTGCTGTTTCGGACTGACAGGTACAACATTATCTGTTGTCTTTTTACCTTGTATGTTTTCTGGTAATAAAAAAGTTTTTATTCTCTAAATAACCAAACTTGGTTGGTGAGGATGAAGATGAATCATTTGACACAGACATATTTCCGTGAACATGTGGGTGGACACCAGAATATTTTATCCTTACTGTTGTTAACTTTCAGGCTACAAAATTATCAGGTATGAAAATTATGTCATTAATTCCACGGAATCTTCACTACGGAAGTCTGACAGGTGATGACTAAGGAATTATTCTGGGATTTGGAAGATTTAAATTGAGTCCTGCGTTAGGATACAGGTTTCTTGTGTGATCTCATGCATGTTACTAAGGTCATTCAAATGTGATGCAGAAAATCTATACTTTCTCCTCTGTATGATGGGCTTTGTTTTCAGTTGTCTCAGAACAGTTGTCTAGTCATCAGGGAATAATCTTTTAACCCATCTTTGCTGCTGTAGCAGTTCCACATGGCAAGGACCACAATTTACTACTTTGACGCCAACAAAAAACAGAAGTGAGGATCTATGGAAGAGTACAAACAAGGCAAGCATATGTGATATTTCTCTAGTTAATATTCTCCCAGCCTCCAAATTTTTCAGCTTGGAGATTTTCCAAAGCCTGCTGGTATTTGTCTACTCAGTAATCCTTAATGAATATCTCTTCCAAATACTTAGTAGTCTCCTCTTAATGCAATATATTTGTCATCCAGTATGTTTTAAAGCAAAGACTTTCACAAATCTAGCATAACTTCCTTCTTGGGTTTTGGGGTTTTGGTACTGTTAAGGTGGGTTTTTTCCCATCCTAATTTTATGGTCCTGATTTTCTGTTTTGGAGGTCAGAGGAACATAACTGTTCACCATGCTTATGATGTTACCAAACCATGGGTAGGTCCTATCGTTTAATGGAGTTTTCTCTTTCATTCTCTTTTCCTGTTCTACCAATTCCTGATGTTTGATTTTCTTTTTAACCTTTACTGAGCATGGTTCTCCATACTATGACTTCAATGCCTTGTTCTTAAATAGTGCTGGTTATCTCAGAGCCCATCATATTCTATATGAGGGTAGGACAATCTTTCTCATGCGTAACACATTGCATATACATCCAAATTCTCATAGATAGTTCATATAGAAATAGTTTAGTCCAGAAATGAGAGCCAGAAATAGTAACACAACCAGTGTTACATGGAATAGAAATCAGATGCCTAATACCCACTCCGCTAAATAATTAATTTTTATATTACTTATTGATTGGAAATAAGAACCATATCTCACCCTTTATAATTTACTGCTAACTCCAGGCTGTAGCCTCTTTCCCTTGTCTTAAACATGCCTTCTCTCTTGTAGACCTCCATAAATATTTAATTGTTCAAGTCAGTGGGGGACAGCTTCAGGCAGGAGGGACTAACAGAGTATTATTCCATGGTATTTTGCTGGCTGATGACTAAAATCAGAAGGGAGGTAGGGAGGGAAGGAGGGAGGGAAGGAGGGAAGGAGGGAGAAAAAGAAGGAATGGGGAACAGAAGGAGAAAGAATGGGGGACAGAGGGTGAGAGGGAAAGAGGGAGAATGAGGGAGGGAAGAAGTTAAATTTGTTAGACAAAAGAGGGAATTGTATTCAAGCCTACAGCTCATATTAATCCATGTGCTACTGAGCTATTAGATGCATTTTGGAGCTTCTGCTCTCTTTTGAAATAGGGTTGACCTCACCTCAGAAGAAAAGCTGAAATGCTTGATTCCCATGGAGAGTTCAGGACTGAACTGAGAAAAATAAGGGATCAGGATGTCTGACAGACTTTTAATTCCTGGATAGGAGATGAGTTGAAGCTATGCCTTTCTCACCCTGATTTTCTCTTTCTTTGGTCAAAACTCTAGCTTTCGCACAGCATATTATTACTAAGCCTGACTCTTGTGTTCTGCCAGGTCCAAGGGACTTTGGTTGTGGTTTCCATGCAGTAGCAAAGCAAACGAGTTAGGACCTACTAGGTGTGTCATTATGAGATCCAAAGTTGGTCCCCTTGCCACTGTAATCTGAGACTAACTGAAAATCAAATGGATTTAGGGTCAACAATTTGAAGTCTGAATTTTAACGTTTTAGACCCCTTTTAAAGAGAAATAAAATGGCTATTTTTAGAAGATCTTAGAGTAAATATTTACTTATTTTTTTTAAAATGACACTTCAATTCCCAAATGAACTAGATACTGAAGCACATTAAGAGTTCTAACATCGATTTGGTCAACTTGCCACATCTAAGATTAGTATGGAAATACTTTCATTGATGTTCCATTTCTATCAGGATTTTATACTTTTTGGTAGCATAGATTGTTTTATACTGTATATACAATACCTAGTGTAGTGGGGGCCTAATCACATTTACAGGCTGTAGTACCATTTGCAAGACAGTGCCCACCTCTTTGATTTACATCTGATCCTTAGTCACCACTATCTACTTTTAAGACTTCTTTCTCCCTCATGAGGAGAAAAATGCTTTCAAAGTGGTGGTATTCGTAGACAGCACTGTTGGCATAATCAGTTAACATATTTGCTTCCCTAAATGTGAAGAAGAAATGTGAACAAAGTCAGCAGGTTCTTAAAGTGCTTTGAAAACTGAGGATTTGTATTTTAATTTTCCATTGAAATAAAAAGGAAACAGCCAAATATCCTGTGCAAGTCTGAAAACCGCATCTTAAGATTTATGACAATGTCTACAAAGCTTAAAAAGGAAGTTCTTTCCCCAGCAAAAATATATATTATTGATCTCCATATTTAGTCATATTTTCATTTTTCAGCAAAGAAGAAAATATTGGTGAGCCTACTGATCTTATTTTTTAGTATTCCTGGCAAATATAAGAGTGTTTTCAAACACTCAAACTACTCTTCCTCAGCTATGCACCAGGCATTCTCTGCTAAGCAGTAATGCAAGCTTTTCTTGGATATGTAAATAACTGTTACACGCAGCCAAGTTTAGTTAAAGCAATATGGCTGGATTTAAAGGGCACAAACCCTTCAAAGACCTAAAAATTACCAATTCCTTAGGGGTTTCTGGAGCTTTTAAGAATATTTCTGCAGTACAGAAATCTGATATCGATTATAAAAAGAAAACAGTGCCCTAATAGCTTACAGTATTATTTTACATCACAAAATGGTACAATCCAATGTGTACACTACATAACACGGGACCAGAATCTGCCTTTCTATGTGTCCCCATTGATTTTACCATTATTTAAATGTTGAAAACAGAAAGAAAGCTCTTATAAACTTTTTAGGCTGTAACATACTTTACTGTAATGACATGTATTGTGTTAGCATATTCTGTTGGCCCATTTCACATGGGCCAAGTCTACCTCTGGCTCCAAAAGTGAAGAGTCCTCCTGGCAGTGAACCAGGGCAATTCTACTCAATGAGGGATTACTACATTTCAGCACCCTCCCTGAATTACAGTGACTATATTTTAGTGCAGCATTTGAGTATATGGAATCTGAGGATGCAGAATTCAATATCTGATCTTTAACACCCACAAAGCATTGATCAGGCCTTAGAGCCTAATTGTTTAGGGGGACAAAAATCGTTTTTAGTTTAAACAGCTGTTTGCCTGTGCTGCAGTTTATTGCTTTTAGCTTTCTGGATCATAGCAATGTCATGATGCTATGATGTCCAGCTTTCCTCCATATGCATGAGGATTTAAAATTGGCCCGTTTTGTGGGTTTTGGTTGTTTTTTGGGGTTTTTTTTTTTTTGGTAAATGAAAGTCTGGAGCACCTCTGCTATGAAGACAGGCTGACAGAGAGTTGGGGTTGTTCAGCCTGGAGAAGGGAAGGCTCCAGGGAGACCTAATTGCAGCCTTCCAGTACCTAAAGTAGCTACTGGAAAGCTGAAGAGGGGCTGTTTCCATGGGCTGGAGGGACAAAACAAGGGGTGAAGGCTATAAAATGAAGGAGGGGAGAGTTAAATTAGATATTGTGAAGAAATTCTTCCCTGTGAGGGTGATGAAGCCCTGGCACAGGCTGCCCAGAGAAGCTGTGGTTGCTGCCTCCCCGGCAGTGCTCCAGGCCAGGTTGGACGGGGCTTTTTTGAGCAGCCATGTCTAGTGGAGGGTGTCCCTGCCTGTGACAGAGGGGTTGAAACCAGATGGGTGTTGAGGTCCCTTCCAACCCAAGCCATTCTATGATTCTATGATTCTATGAACGTTTGTGATTCTCACTGGCCTGTCTAAATTAAGAGGTTAGTTTTTGAGCAGAACTGTGAAGCATCTTTGCTAAAACGCTGACAGTTCAATTAAAGACAGTTCCTCAGTGGTGTCAAACAAATTCTCAAGAAAGATATGCTCAGGCCACATTGATTACATTCATTAAGGTTCCACCTCTTCTTAGCTACCGTGAGAACAGAACTGAATCTCATCCAGCTTAGTTATTCACAAAGCTGATTCTAAAGTCTGGGATGTATTATCATGTCTTTGCCACTAGCGTGGTTAGCTGGTATGCCATAATCTGTGGGAATGCTAGGATTTGTAAAATATTTTTACAAAGGAAAAGTTCAGTATTTGCAAAGAATTATACACAGATGCTGTAGGACTATGGCTTTGCATATGCAGAGAGGCAGAAACAATACAGAGAAATTAATGCTTTCCTTTGAAGACACCTTCTATGGAGCCTTTCTATAAAGTCAGAGTCAAAGGTTTTTCAGTTTGCTCCTAATAGCAGAGTCTGACATTAAAAAGAAGGAAATTTTTGGCAAGGAGGAATAAACTAAATCAAAATGAAACTCTTGTTTAGAAAATACTTGATTGGAATATTTTGCAAAGCAATGGACTTCTTTGCCAAAAGCTGAAACACTGATTTCATTGAAATATCATTTAGTTGAAAAATCAAAAGAGGTGTCAAGAATAAAGCATCCTGTTTTGGCACTTCTGAAGTGGGGAGTCTGTAGTTTTCCTTACACACAAAGTGGAAGCAAAACAGAATGATGTTACAAAACATCTTATTTTTTTCCAAAAATTTTCATATTAGAAATTTCAAAATTTAGATGTTTTTTCCCTAAGTGGAATAGAAATAACTACTGAACTCTTAATTTTTCCACAGGTCGTTTTTTCTGTCTTCTGTGTATCAAAGTGTTCTACCATCTCAGAAAAGAACGACCATCCTCATTGGACTACATACGTCTACATCCTCATTGGACTGGTGTGCTGAGAAGCTATTTAAAACTGTATTATGACCTGCAATTTCCACTCTCCTGGGAGAATGAAAAAAAGCAGTGTCACATGAACATTAGATTTCCAGACGAGTCTTGATAACGCTTTAAAAAATGATGTCACATAAGCTAGCCATGAAAGATATATGCTACGTTATATTAGATGACTGTCATCTTGTTTGGCAATCCCAAGCTCAGAGAATAAAAACAAGCAAACAAAGCCCAAACCAGTAATTCCTTGAGATATACTAAAGTATCAAGAAAGAGTCAGCAACCCCAGGAAAATCTTTGTATAGCCTTGTGATGGGTTTGTAGCTAGTTGTGGTGGTTGAGCCCTGACTAAAGGCCAGACGCCCACCCAAATCAGTCTGTTACTCCCCTTCTTAGTTGGACAGGGGAGAAAAAAATGTAATTGGGCGGCTCAAGAGACAAACTCGTTAATGACGCGGGCAAAACAGACTCAACACAGAGTGCTGAAGAGAAAGTTATCTCATTTATTACACTACGCTAAAGAGAAAACAGTGAAAACACCAGTCAGGAGTGCAACCAACAATCTTGAAACAAATGCAAACCAGGCAAACACTTTTCCCCCCAGCACTCCCTCCTTAGTAGGCTTTAGTTAGAAGTTTGCTCCCTTCTTCTCTCTCGTTTGCAGCACAGGACAGGGGGGCAGGGACTAGGAGATGGGGGCTTCGGTCAGTCCCTTGCAAGATGGTTTCCTTCTCGGCCGGGATGGGGGCATCCATCCCACACACCCTCCCCCTGCTGCACCGTAGGATCTCACCCACGAGAGACAGTCCTCCACGAACTTTCTCCAAGGCAAATCTCTTCCCACCAGGCTTCATCTCTGCTCTGGCAGGCAGCAATAAATCACAGTGTCTCTCAGTCTCTCTTGCCTCGGTGGCTAAGAGAGCCAATGGGACCCTGGGGTGCATCCGGAGGAGTGTAGCCAGTAGGTCAAGGGAGGTGATCCTCCCGCTCTACTCTGCCCTGGTCAGGCCCCACCTGGAGTATTGTGTCCAGTTCTGGGCTCCCTGGTATAAAAAGGACAGGGATCTCCTGGAGAGAGTCCAAAGAAGGGCTACGAAGATGATAAAGGGCCTGGAGCATCTCCCCTATGAGGAAAGGCTGAGAAGATTGGGACTGTTCAGCCTTGAGAAGAGAAGACTAAGGGGGGACCTAATTAATGTTTACAATTATCTTAAGCAGGGGATGCAGGGGGAATCAGCCAGCCCCTTTTCAGTGGTCTGTGGAGACAGGACAAGGGGCAATGGCTGCAAGTTGGAGCATAGGAAGTTCCGCACCAACATGCGGAGAAACTTTTTCACAGTGAGGGTGACAGAGCACTGGAATAGGCTGCCCAGGGAGGTGGTGGAGTCTCCTTCTCTGGAGATATTCAAGACCCGTCTGGATGCCTATCTCAGTGAAATGTCCTAGGGAGCTGCTTTGGCAGGGGGTTGGACCCGATGATCTCTCGAGGTCCCTTCCAACCCCTACAATTCTATGATTCTATGATTCAGTCCCAATCCTCCACGGGGCTATGATGCCTCCTCCAGTAAACCTGTTTGGCTCATCTCTGTAGGTCGCTTGTGCTGGCAGGGGCTCATCCCAATGTAAGTCACGGCAACTTCTCTATGTCTCCACCGGCTCCATCCAGCGTGGAGCCTCTCCACCGGGCAGGTCGGGTTTCCGCCTCTTCCATGGGTCCTCTCCACCGGCTACTCCACATGCTTCTGCTCGGGCTGCAGGGGCATCTCTCGCCCAGGGACCTGGGTGCCTGTCCCCCAGCCTTCCCGGCCTTTTGTGTCTGTCAACTGCTTACATTTATATGCAAATATACATCCCAATGCCCTTAATGGGCCAAAATTGCAGCATTCCTGGCACTCCATGTTCTGGTGGAGTCTTTCTCTCCTATATGTGATTCTCAGAGGCACTATAAGCAGGTTGGCAGAAGATTCTAGCAGCCATTTTCTGCAGGCCCTGGCCCTCTCTCTCTCTCTCTCAGTAGCCAACTATGCAAAACTGCAACACTAGTATTTGTGCTTCGTTTGCTTGCTCACATAATTCAAGGCAGGTAGCACAAGGTCATGAAAAGAAATATTTTTCTTCAATATGTAAAGAAAATACTGATTATATACACATTTATTAAACCATCTGGTTTGACCACACCTATGAGTTCATGCTACTTAACTACAAATGAAAAACATACGTAAGGAGAATAAAGACATGTAGATTTGTACATGCTGGTCATACAGCTAGTAAAAAAGATTTGTGGTTCAACATATTTGCCACACTTTTTTTTTGTAAATTAGATTATTCTACAAACAAATTCTACAAATGTAGAAATAATTTTAGGTTTTCCAACTTATATCGCTTTCTAGGTAATCTACAGTATAAAAAGGCAAATGAATATTAACCACCCTTTTTTGTTGACAATTTAATAGTAGGCTTTTTTTCCATTAGGCAGACAGATTTTGGCAATATTTACTTATCCTGTGTTTCCTTCTTCTATGGGGGCAGAGTAGGTACAATATATTAGGGCTCTTAGCATTTGTGCTTCTAACTGAATTCATAGATGCTGGCAAGCTTTGCTCATTCATTAGATTGCTCTTTGCTCTGCTTGGTTTCACAGTAGCTGTGAAACCAATCTCCAAAGCCTGTGCACACCACAGATATTTATGCATATAAAGGGTTGGAAGCAAGAGAAAGCTTTCAAAGAGCGGGCTGGCTGTTCCCATCTGGAGCTCTAAATGAGGAGCTTTAGCCTCACTCTGCCCCACAGGGGACATACACACCAGTGCAGTAAGGTTTCCTATACATCTTGTTAAGCCAGCATTAGATCGAAAAATGCCAGTTTTCATTCACACGCCACCATCTCCTGAGCCCTCAAGCTTGTCCTCAGGTCTCATAAAATACTTGCTTCCACCTGTTTCCACCAGTATCCCCTAGAGTTTACCATGAATTTAATTGCCTGCCAGTTTTTATGTCTGCTTAAACTACAAGACCTTTAAATAATTTATGTCCTAATTACTGTTCATCATTTTTTAACTAGAAGGCTCAATTCTATTCACACAAAAGAAAATCCATGGGATTCATTCTGAGGAAATACTTTCAAGGAGCCATATAAAAATAGCAAGTGTGATCATGGTTTTGAAAAATGAACTTAAACTTACTCTAATAAAATGTCATAAAAATATTAATCATTCCCTCCTGCTATGGATCATGGTCATTTTAGCACAGCTTCTATTAAATAAGTTCATAGTTCACGTGAAATGCAATACCTCAGATTTCTGGGAGAGCTTATTTATTGATCATCTTATTCAGGGCTACCATTCTGCTTGCAATTTATATTTCTTTCTCCCAACCAGCAGGATTAAACCCAACTGATGTTTCAATCAATCTCAACTAACACAACCTCAGGCTATCAAATTCATCTGCAGTAATTCGGAGCAGAAGCATGCTATGCCTCTGGGCCACAGTTCAGAATTAAACTTCTCTTTTTTTGAATAGGAGAGTGATTTATTTTTTTTTTCAGGACTACAGTATTTTCAGGTACAAGCAAGTTTTGCTTAAAGCTGCTCCATGATTTGTTGCAGGGCATCTTAGGGAGAGAGGAAACCATTCTAATGGAGTGTTATAAGTTTCTTGAGTTCAACAAGTTAATCGAAGACACATGTCTGAAATAATTTTGCTGTTAGCATTTTGTCTGAGAAATAGACACAAAGGAAAAACAGAAGATAAAATTATAGGACAAGGGTAGACAAAAGGCTTTTGAAGTTTTACTGTTGCTACCAGGAATAGCTGTAACTCTTGTACAGGTTTATGGTATTTCTGTTAAGCATATCCTTGCCAATATTTTAAAAATCTGATTGTATATCCATGCATGACTGCTTCTTTGCTTTTGCACGACTGGGCCTATTTAACAGAGTAGGGGCTAAAAGTTCCAATGGTCTATGCATCCAGAAGCTCCAAAAATTAATTCCTTGTGAGTTTGAAATATACAGGATTTTGTAGACAAAAATAGGAGTTATATGAGACATTGGTTGTTAAAATGTTTACTTAAGAAAATAAAACTGTTAGATGTTGACCATTGTAGAAAACAAGAACAAAAATAACATGAATGCTCAGACTTTTTTTGCATAACATTATTTAAATGAGTAGTGCAAATTTATGAGTAAATTTGTCAATGTAGAGATGCCCAACCTCTGGCTGCGGACTGGATCTGACTCACCGATGTAATTTAATGCCTGGTCTCCAATGCCCTCTTCCCAGGAAGCCCTTCAGGCACAACCTACAATACAACCTATCTGGCCTTCAGGGTCCTGAAGTGCCACATCCTTGCCCATGTTAAGTGTTTATAGCACTGTTGGATGAGAATGTTTTTACACTTGTATTCATGAAAACAATGTTGTGCTTGCTATTGCACCCCTGGTGTACATACATTACATGTTGGTGCCCGTCTGCATTTGATCACTGAACAGGTACCCTTCAGTCATGTAACCAGGGGCAGGAGAATATATGGCTCTGCATTGTGTTTACAAGATGTATCTGTCCTTACTCAGAAGAACAGTTAGAACAGTTGGGAAAAAAGACAAAAATCTTCAAGTGAATTCGGTCAGTTGTGATCATAAGTTACATAGGAGATAAAAGGTTTTCCATCAAATTTTCTGTACACCTTTTGTACTAAAGATGCTACACAAAAACCAAACCCACGGCCCAGTACATTCACTGACTGCATATTTTGATTACAGAAGTCATATCTCAGTTGCCCACACTTATCTTGACTTACTTGAATACCTCTTGAATATCTGGGCTTTGGCGAATCTAGGCTCAGGAAGTGTGGTTAAATTTTTCATCTAAAACTGAAAAAAAGGTGGCCAAGACTTCTGAGTCTATTTTCTTCCCCAGCTTTCTCCAAAAGCCTAGCAGATATGCTACTTTTTCCCTTCAGGAGAGGCAACATAGGAAAATAATATGGGGCAGATCTCACTCCAAGCCACTTTTAGGCTCTGAAACCTGATTGTTCAGGCTGTGAGAGTATTTCTCAACACAACTGCTCTCATCTGCTATGTTCTTGTTAAAGCAGTCACTTGTTTTCAGTCCAGACGGAATAAACATAGCGACTCACATATTCTTTGGCCTCACAAATCAATGTCTCCCCATATTCCCAGCCAAGGCATATCACACCTCTATGGATGTCTGTCAAGAAACCAGCATACAGCCACCATTGATGGCTTGGTATAAGGCAAATTCTCAGCACTGGGTGACACTGAAGGCTTTTAAAGGAAGCTTAATGCTTTATATTTGTTTCCCCAGAAATATATGTGCACCAAAGGCAGAATCCCAATTTCACAAGCCCAATCTTGGAAGTATCCCGACGGCAGAAGAATATTTTGCATGATTTCAAGCACATAGGGGGATTACTGAGGCACTCTTTAGGGCTGAATAATTTCATATACTCAGGTCAGGTATACTCTTCTGATCTTTTATCATTAAAATGAAAAGGAAAGGTTTTTTTACTGTCAAATTGCATCAAACAAGACTTTTGTTTTCACCATATCTCTGGCTTACAATCAGATAGTCATATTCGTTACTGAAAGCATCGGTGTGAATTCATAAAAGGAAACGGAGTACATGCAATCTGTTTAGCAATGCTAATACTGCTTTGCCAAATGTTTCATCCCAATAATTTTTGTACCAATAAGGGAAGTTCAGAGGATGTTGCTGTAATAAATTATTTTTTTCTGAGAGGGATTAGAGTCTCTGGTGGTGCCCCATGTGTTGTAATAACCCTGGGCTACAACGGCTTAATAATACCATGGTATCCTTTGTTGATTTATTGCTTGGCTAATGGTCTTTAGAGGGGAGACTTGCTAATAATTTTAATTCACTCCACATACAGTTCAACACAGATAGCATTATGTGTACCATCCCACTGTGATCTTCTAACAGGCGAAAAGACTGACCAAGCAGCAGGCCTCATTCACACGGAATTAATATCTAAAGGGAAGGATAATCTTCAGTCAGAAGGACACCCATTAGGATACATGACTTGTGTCTCTTTTAAAGAGACAGAGACTTCTAAAATTATTTAGTAGTTTTTTAAAGGACATAAGATCACGCATCATTTCCCACATAGCAACAACAACAACAACAATCTCACTAATTAGTTAAGAAGGCAGAGTTTTATGTTGATTATAACTTTGAAAAGATGTAGGATATGATGGGAAAAAACCAGTTAGTTACTTTGTGGTGCATACCAAATGGGTTTTTTTTTCAACAGAACTCTTTTTGGAATATGAGCTGCAGATATCTGTGAATATATAAAAACCCCACAGTTGCAGTTTTGCATAGTTAGCTACTGAGAGAGAGGGCCAGGTGCTACAGAAAATGGCTGCTAGAATCTTCTGCAGGCCTGCTTATAGCACCTCTGAGAATCACATATAGGAGACAAAGACTCCAACCAGAACAGAGAGTGCAAGGAAGACCACAAAGTTTGGCCCGTTAAGGGCATTGGGATGTATATTTGCATATAAATGTAAGCAGTTGACAGACACAAAAGGCCGGGAAGGCTGGGGGACAGGCACCCAGGTCCCTGGGCGAGAGATGCCCCTGCAGCCTGAGCAGAAGCATGTGGAGTAGCCGGTGGAAAGGACCCATGGAAGAGGCCAAAACCTGACCTGCCCGGTGGAGAGGCTCCACGCTGGATGGAGCCGGTGGAGACATAGAGAAGTTGCCGTGACTTACATTGGGATGAGCCCCTGCCAGCACAAGCGACCTACAGAGATGAGCCAAACAGGTTTACTGGAGGAGGCATCATAGCCCCGTGGAGGACTGGGACTGAGAGACACTGTGATTTATTGCTGCCTGCCAGAGCAGAGATGAAGCCCGGTGGGAAGAGATTTGCCTTGGAGAAAGTTCGTGGAGGACTGTCTCTCGTGGGTGAGATCCTATGGTGCAGCAGGGGGAGGGTGTGTGGGATGGATGCCCCCATCCCGGCCGAGAAGGAAACCATCTTGCAAGGGACTGACCAAAGCCCCCATCTCCTAGTCCCTGCCCCCCCGTCCTGTGCTGTGAGCAGGAGAGGGGAAGAAGGCAGCAAAATCATGGCTGAAAGGGAAGTCTGCTTTAGAATGGAGGGGTGGGGGGAAGGTGTTACCGAGCCCCCATTTCCAGAGTCCCTGCTCCTCCTGGGCTGCGACCGGGAGGGAAGAAGGGAGCAAACTTCTAACTAAAACCTGCTAAGGAGGGAGTCGGGGGGGTGGGAAGTGTTTTACCTGGTGACATTTGTTTCAAGATTGTTGGTTGCACTCCTGACTCTGGTGTTTTCACTGTTTCTCTTTAGCGTAGTGTAATAAATGAGATAACTTTCTCTTCAGCACTCTGTGTTGAGTCTGTTTTGCCCGCGTCATTAACGAGTTTGTCTCTTGAGCCGCCCAATTATGTTATTTCTCCCCTGTCCAACTAAGAAGGGGAGTAATAGACTGATTTTGGTGGGCGTCTGGCCTTTGGCCAGGGCTCAACCACCACACCCACGAACCAGGTATGTGCTTAATGCTTACACTGTAAGTACTGCTGTGCCTTGAAAAAAACAATGAATTTGTGCAATACATCCATGGAAGATAAAGAAGGTTTTCAATTTTCCTTAGGTGAATTGTGTTTATTCGCTGACTGAAAGAGCTTGACACATTTTATAGGTGCTAATTTGTCATTAAGCTTTGTAGGAAGACTTCTATTTAAGTTTTTAATGCCAGAATAAAGAATACTGAAAATAAGCTCATATGAATTCTCATTAAAGATAGAAAATTGTTGATACCATTGGTCTGCTTCTGCCTGGAAATTTCCTTCCCTTAAAGTTCACTTTCTTTGATGACAGACTCATTGTCTGTCTAATGAGTACATTAACAAGTAAGCAATTGGTGCATTTGCTGATTCGGTGTAGATGATTGCCTTAAAGGAACAGGGCCTAAAAGGTTTATTAGTTCATCGCTGTTTCATAATTTTTTCCTGTTTAAGCTATTTTTTTTCATGATATCTTTGTGGGACTCTAATGTAAAGTGTTTGGAAAGGTAAAGGAACAGAATCCATAACTAGAATCCATAGCTAGTGGGAATAGAATCATAGCATCATTTAGATTGGAGAAGACCTTTAAGATCATCGAGTCCAATTATAAACTTAACACTGCCAAGTCTACCACTAAACCATGTCCCTAAGCACTATGTCTACATGTCTTTTCAATACCTCCAGGGATGGTGACACCACCACTTCCCTGGGCAGCCTGTTCCAATACTTGATAACCCATTTGGTGAATTAAATTTTTCTTATTATCCAATCTATCCCTTGGTGCAACTTGAGGCCATTTCCTCTAGCCTTATCACGTTACCTGGGAAAAAAGACCAACACCCACTTCACTTTTCCATGATCTATCAGCAATCCTGGCAGCCTGGGGAAGTTCCACTCGATGGGAGCCTGGCAGATGTGACACCCATATATAAGAAGGGTCAGAAGGAGGATCCAGGGAACTACAGGCCTGTCAGTCTGACCTCAGTCCTGGGGAAGATCATGGAGAGGGTCATCTTGGGAGCTATCATGCAGCACATGCGTGATGGCCAGGGGATCAGGCCCAGTCAGCATGGGTTTACAAAAGGTAGATCCTGTCAAACTAACTTGATCACCTTCTATGACAAGGTGACCTGCTTAATGGACAAGGGGAAGGCTGTGGATGTGGTCTACCTGGACTTCAGTAAAGCCTTTGACACGGTTTCTCACAGCATTCTGACTGAGAAACTGGCTGCCGCTGGCTAGACAGGTGGACCCTCAGCTGGGTTAAAAACTGGCTGGATGGATGGGCCGAAAGGGTGGTGGTGAATGGAACAAAATCCAGCTGGAGGCCGGTCACGAGTGGCGTCCCCCAGGGCTCAGTCCCGGGTCCAGTTCAGTTCAATATCTTTATCAATGACCTGGATGAAGGGATTGAATGTTCCTTCAGTAAGTTTGCAGATGACACTAAGCTGGGAGGAAGTGTTGATCTGCCTGAGGGCAGGGAGGCTCTTCAGAGGGATCTGAACAGACTGGACCGATGGGCTGAGACCAATGGGATGAAGTTGAACAAGGCCAAGTGTAGAGTGCTGCACATGGGACAGAACAACCCCATGCAGCGCTACAGGCTGGAGAGCTGTCAGGCAGAGAAGGACCTGGGGGTGCTGGTTGACTGCAGGCTGAATATGAGTCAGCAGTGTGCCCAGGCAGCCAGGAAGGCCAATGGCATCTTGGCTTGTATCAGAAATAGTGTGGCCAGTAGGTCTGGGTAGGGGATTGTGCCCCTGTACTGGGCACTGGTGAGGCCGCACCTCGAGTGCTGGGTCCAGTTCTGGGCTCCTCACTATCAGAAGGACATTGAGGTCCTGGAGCGAGTCCAGAGAAGGGCAACCAGGCTGGGTAATGTTGCAGTTTGCTGTAGCTGTGCTGCTTAGATGGCTTTTGCAAAGCAGCAGTTACAGTTTGTTGTGGGTTCCCAACAGTAAACAAGAGCCAATTCAAGGCCAAAGTCACTTTTGACCAATCCCAGATGGATTCATAGCGCCTCTGTGAATCACATATAGGAGAAAAAACCTCCTGGCTGGCGCACTTTGCCACCAGAACGCAGAGTGGGAAGATGTGACCAGCTGCACCGATAGCCAAGGCCAGGCCCAGGAGGAGAGGGGGGAAAGGAATGTGGAAAGAAAGTTTCCCCTGCAGCTCGTGGAGAAGACCATGGTGAAGCGGGTTGTCCCCTCGCAACCCATGGATGAGGATGGGGAGCAGAGACACCTACGCCCTGTGAAGAGATTGATCCACACCTCAGCAGGTTTGCTGGGGGACTTGTGACTTTTGCAGGGAGCCAGGCCGGGGGAGTCTGGGCCCAAATGTCGGAACCCTATGGAAAGAAGTCCTGCTGAGAGGCCTGTGGTGAGGAGATGACTCCCCGATGGAGAGGACTCACGCTGCAGAAGTTCATGGATACGATTTCTGGTGTGGGTGGGACCCCATGGCGCTATAAGGGAAGAGTGTGTGTGTGTGTGTGTGTGTGTGTGTGTGTGTGTGTGTGTGGAATGTCCCCTCCCCCAGCTGAGACAGAAGACAACTCGGGTGGAATGGACTGAAACCCCCCACTCCCCATTCCCTGCCCCTCCTGGTGCTGCGATGGGAGGGAAGAAGGGAGCGAAATTGATGATTAAAGCTAAGGGTGCAAAGAGGCGAGGGGTGGGGGGAAGTAGAAGTGTTAAGATCTGGGGAAGGAAAGCAACTGGTACCACCAGAACCTCACTCCCCATTCCCTGCCCCTCCCTGCGCCATGTTGGGGGGGAAGAAGGGAGTAAAATCGTGATGAAGTTTGAGTTTGCTAAGAAGGGGAAGGGTGGGGGGAAGGCGCTTTAAGACCTGGCCGCTTCTTACTCTTATCTCGTTCTGGTTCACTGGGTGTATTAGTCGTAGTTGGAATAAATCACTTTTCTTTCCTTTATTCTGTGCCGAGTCTGCTTTGCCCATTGCACTAATTGGAGAGTGATCCCTCTGTCCTTAGCTCAGGGCCTGAGCCCCGGAAAACATATTTTCTCCCCTTTTCGGCTGAAGGGGGAGTGAGCGAGCAGCTTGGTGGGCATTTGGCTTCTAGCCAGGGCCAAAACCACCACACTGGTGAAGGGGCTGGAGGGCAAATCCTATGAGAAGCAGCTGAGGGAGCTGGGGGTGTTCAGCCTAGAGAAGAGGAGGCTGAGGGGAGACCTTCTCCCCACCTCCACTGCCCTGACAGGAGGGTGCAGAGAGGTGGGAGATGGTCTCTTCAGCCAGGTGATAGGACAAGGGGAAATGGCACGAAGCTGTGCCAGGGCAGGGTCAGGGCAGATGTTAGGAGAAAGTTTTTCACTGAAAGATTTGTCAGGGCCTGGCCCAGGCTGCCCAGGGAGGGGCTGAGTCACATCCTTCCCTCGATGATGTGGTTAAAAAAAAGGGTAGATGAGGTACTTAGGGATATGTTTTAGCTTAGGATGGGAATGGTTGGACTTGATGATCTTTAAAGGTCTTTTCCAACCTTGTGATTCTGTGTGATACACTACAACCTCCCATAAGGTAGTTGTGGAGAGTGATAAGGTCTCCCCTCAGTCTCCATTTCTCCAGACATCCAACATCCATAGCCTTTCTCTCATCCACCAAATGGGTCAATCTGTCATAGAAGGTCATAGAAAGACCTTTTAGCTGGTAAAACAGGAGTAAAGCCGTCTACCTAATTTTAGTTTCTAAGGCCTATATAAACCTTCTCTTCTAGTCCTCTTCACTTTTGTCAGGCACCAGGTACCCAAAATTGGTATACTTTGTATGAAATGCATGAGTAGAATATATCCAGGCTCAGAGTAATCTCTGCTCGCTATATATAAAAAGTATTCTAGGAGTTTTGTAATAAATGTGCAAGTACACAAATGGAACTGGCAGCTATTTCTGACCATGATGTTTCAAAAGTATAAGAGATCAGAATGGTACTAACCCTTAGTCAACAGTACCAGAATTAAAGAACTGGTCCAAAATAAAGTAACTGACAATGAGATTGTCTTTGTACGCATATCATCACCTCCATAGATAAATGGTGGTGTGTCATATGTGTTGAAAACTTCTTGATATATTTCCATTTGTGTATGCAAAATTGCAAAGTTTAAGGTAATTGAAAAGGTAATGGAAATCCCAAACTGTTCATCTTAGATCTTTTACTTAATTGTCTCAATCTGAAGGGAGACCATACTTTCAAAACCCTGTTAACATTTCACCTGGAATGTCACAGGCATCCCTCTGTCCCCTTGACATTTCACATTCTCCAGCTGAATGCTGAAGAACTAGAACACATTTTCTTACAGAGTTTTCATGCTTTCATAAGTGGATGCAGTGCGATTGAAAAGTAACAGGATAAATCAGCAAAATTCAGTTGTCTTTTGTGTACACAGTAGCAACTCGGTATTGTAAATCTTAGTATGGCACAGATCTTAGTAGCTTCCTCTGGGTGTATCCTAGTTTGTGCCTTAAATGTGAAAGTATTTGACAAACTTAGATTTGTGGTTTTATTTTTAAAACCAGTCTTTCAGTACTTTGAATTTACCAAACGGTTCATGTTGGTGATGTACCTGAATATGTCCATGGGAAGGGCAGAAAATCCATTGACTTCACCCAAAACCAATGAGCCTTGATTGAAACAAATTTATCTTCAATTAATACACGGCATTATACTGTAAGCTTCAAAATTAAATCCTGAATTTTATCTAGCTGCTGGGATTTTAAAGAAAATACTGAAACCCTAAACCAAGTGCAGTGAGAATTGGCAAGGGGGCACAAGCACTAACAAACACATCTGAACATGCTTATTTAAATTACTGACTGTTATTAGATTCTGAATGATGAGGATTTAAATATCTATTTTATCAACTACTTCTTTCCACTGAAGGAAAAACAACATTGTACCATTAAGATGCTCTAATCTCCTTTGCAGGATAAATCACATTGGAACTATATTTAGGTCAACGAGATAGATATCTTCATTTTCATTCATTCCAAACAAAGGGTACTGAAGACCAAAATGGCTACTGGGATTTCTGAGCATTATCAAAATGATGTTAGTATGGCAGATTTATTTTCATTCTAGTCACATAACTATTGTTGCCTATGGCACACACTCATATGTATGCCATAGGCAGTATCTTGCTAACGACAGGAAGAATGGCATAAGATACAAGGCTGTGTACTTCCTAACTATAAAAAATCACAACAGAACTAAAGACCATATCTGAAACAAAGATCAGCTTCTGGTCTTTTACCACTAGAGATGAGATTTCTTACAAAAAATCAGTGAGTAAAGAATTATTTAATTTGCAGGTCTTGCTCTACTATAAAAGTAGGCACAGACCCAAAGACAAGCCACATATCCAAACTAGAAAACACCCATCTAATAGCAGTTTCTAAGTGTTTTTCCTTGTCACTCAAACAGATCTAGTGAATTTGCAGACTTGGTTTGCTCACTGATACAGAAAGAATATTTTTGCCTTACACAGATGAAACCAAATGAAGCAAAGGACAAAAAGTGGAAACTATTACTACTCTAAAGGTATTTCATAATTGTCTGAAGGATTCCAATTTAATCAAACCCACCTAATGTTATTGGTAGCCCCATCCAGTGTTGATTTAATCAAGCTGATACAGGGCAATTGAAATTGGGGCCTGGTTCAAGTAGCTTCCTCAACTGTAATTTATTTTCCTTGTGGCTGGAAGTATTAGTTTCCCACACTTTGACATTTCTGATAATGAAAACATCAATAGCTTGGTACAGTGGTAATGAACATATGAATAATAGGAAGGATCAGCCTTTTTGTCTGTTACAGATACCTGGGGAGACCATGCTACTTCTGAGTGCAGCACAGGAATCTGATGCCAATGTGAAATTAGGCAGCTGTGATGGAACAACCCCACACAACCCAGACTGGGTACCACTGGCTATGAGAGATCTCTTCGCACAATGAGAGGTGGGGGTCTGGTGGACAACCAGAACATGATTCAGCCATGTGCTCATTCAGCAAATTCGGCCAATGGCACCAGGCTGCGTTAGCAAGAGTGTAGCCAGGAAGCTGGGGGAAAAGACTTTCCCCCTCAATTCAGCATTTATGAGATGGCACCTGGAATCGTAACCAATTTTGGATTCCCCAGGATGAGGAAGATACTGACATACTTGAGCAAGCCTAGAGGAGAGCCATCTATATGGGCAGTGTACTGAAAAAGTTAGTTATATACTAGGAGAAGGTGGATGCATTCAGAGAAAAGGGTTTGGGAGGAGACTAGAAGTGAATTGTACTGCTGTCTTCAACTGCCTGTTGGGAGGGTAGAGTTAAACTCTGAGGGGTGCACACTGTTGGGACTAGAGACAACAGAAAAAGTTATAGGAATGAAAATTGCCAGAATGTATTAGGAAACTTATTTTCACCATAGAAGTAGTTAAATACTGGTAGAGGTTGATCAAAGAGGTTATGAAACCTCTGGCCCTGCTTTGCAGGCAGTGGTGTTGCACCCAATAATCTCCAAAACTTCCTTCCAGTTTGTGTCAGGACATAGGATCAAACACTGGCATAACATTTTTTACAGTGTTTAATTGTGTTTAACTGCCAGAACTCCATCTGACAGAGCTTTGTTCAGTGCAAGCCAGCATTCTCACAATGCTTTGTTCAATGCTTGGGCATGATATGAGGCTCAGCACTGGGCAGGGATAGTTCTCATCAGGCAGTAAAGCCAAGGCCACCTCTAAAGGGAGGAACAAATTCTCATCCTATAGATGTGAATCCTGCTGTGCCAGAGAAAGTGTCTTGATCTATTTTGCTTGCCTTGATGAAGCAAAAAAGAGGAGGGCTTCCTTTTTTTATGAAGCCTCCAAAGATAATGTCTTTATTTTCCTGAGATCTTCTCATCTGCTAAATAATGTTTGAAAACAGTAATTTCAGTGTAATTGAAAATAATAATTTTGCATGCCTTTTCTAATGAAGTTAAATGCTAATTTTATGAGTTATAAATGAGCATTGCTCTAATATTTTGAAATAAAATATTCATTAGATTTCAGCATTATAGCAAAATTAGAACAGTTATATTGGCTAGCCACAATTGAACACTAATTGCTTGTCACATTGTGATGGATGTTTTTCTTTACATACATAATTATATGTATATGGTAGTACTACTGTTCTGTAATGAAGAGTCTGATTTTCTGGGGCAGTACATTTATAACTTAACAGTATGAAAAACAAATTTATTGATTATTTTAAAATCACAGCAGAATCGTCCCCTATGACTAATTGTGTATTCTGATGTTTTTCCAGTCTTACATCCTCCTGTAGAACTCCCATGAATCTTTAATCCCCTTCTAACTCAATGATGCCAGAATCAATTTTCATCACCATATTCATTCAGCTGAATTCCAATGATCTCCACAAAACAGAGTATCAAAATGTATTTCTGAGATTAATCACTTCACAAGTTATGAGCTATAATAAAAGAACATTAAGTTTCATTACCCCCCACACTCTTTTTAAAGGGTTTTCAAACAACATTTCCTCTGATTGTTTCAAATGTTTAGAAGTATTGCAAGGTAGCAATTGGTGATTCCAATATCAAAACAAATCCTTTGGAAAAATTATTTCCATGAAAGTAGTCATTTTAGTAAGTTCTTTCACTGTAGAAGTATTTCACCAAAATTGTAAAGAGAAAAGTTTCTGTGCATAACATGTTTGTTTTTCCCTCTTTCATCAGCATTATCTTTATCTGGCCATAACCTTTCATTTATTATTCCGTCATGCAGCTTTATCTGCGTCAATTTTTGTTGAATTTTTAGCACTGTATTTTATTTATATGTTAATGTATCATGTCCATAGATTTTCTTTTCTGTTACTGGATGAACTTCATTGTTGTTTCCTTCACTGTTGCATTGCTTGTGCCTTCTTCACAATGGAGAGAAGTGCAAGAGCAATGCATACTTTTTTACCATTTGCTGTAGGTTTGAAACTAATAGTTTTTAAAAAGACAACTTTCTTTTTCTCAATGGTATATTAGTTTCTTAAGTCTCTTAGATTGGAAATTAAAATATTCACATTTTAAAAATCCAGGGGGGTTGCAATTATTTTAAATATTTTATAATGCATTTATTACAATGTCTATATTTTATAATATATATTTATATTAGTGCTAGTAAAACATATTAAATTATGTAAAATACATACTGCGTATGTTGTTCGTTTTATTTTATAGGGAAAGCATATGGAGATAACCAGCCCAAACGATTATTCTTTTCTTGCAATGTTAAGTCTGCTTAAAGCTCTAATTTCTCACTTTGATTTCCACAATTTGACCTTTGACTGTAAGACAATACATGTTTGCCTTCATGTGTAAAAAAGGTATTATTGGCTCTTGGTGTAATTTTTTGAAACTTGCAAAGCTGAGAAAATGCAGCATAACTCTTTACTGAGTGACATAATACCGTTGGTGGAATCGTTGTTCTGAGAGGTGTCAGGAGAAAAATTGAGAGGAGAATGCCAAAGGAAAATCAAAGCATTGACAAACCCATACAGTCATTCAGACAGGCCTGCAGGAGGTGAGAGACAGCACACAACTTCACTGAACTCAGGAGAATTACCCCCAAGTTCTCAATTCTCCTTTACCATACAGGGAATCCACCTGCTACCCATCTCCTGGTGGCAAGTAGTACATTCCTTCCACACCAGCTCATTGCATCCAACCAGCGTGCCACATGAAAGCAGGTCATGTATACATTAGGCCATGTATACATCAAAATACATACATAACAGAAGCAACAGAGCAAAACTTGTAGGAAGAAAATGCAGTATACCCAGCATTTATATTGCAAGGTAGCCTGCTCTCAGATGAAAATCCCCCTTTTTCCCCCCTCCCTTTAGCTCCTTTGTTCTTGGTTGCCTACAGAAATGACCAGTTAAAGATATTATTTGTATCAACACAAAAGCAACACACTACTATCTACTGAATTATACCACACTCGAGATTAAAACCAGAAACAAATCCTAACACTTCTTCAACATTTCCTGAGACATTTTTATTAGAGCTACAGCTAATAAACAGATTTTTCAATATGGGGCAGCAGACCCTGAAAGCATGGTCTGACCAGATGGGTACAAGCTTACAGACAAATAAATAATTCAAGATAAATGAGGCTTCATGGCCCCTGCAGGAAATGAGTGACAGATCTCATGCTCAGAGCATTAACATGACATGAATTCAAAAGGCTTGAAATTTATGTGGACCGTCAATGCTGCACACATGTGCACAAACACATGCAATTTCTTAATCAGTCCTGGCTCTGTTTTCATGTACCAGCCCCAGGTCAGGAAGGGTGAATGCTTCCAATCAATATCCAGTTGTTAGAGTAACAGCCATGTCCGTTCTGGATGGCTGAGTGGGTGAAACCATGTTTGTTCTACTTAATGTGACACCGTCCCGTCAAATTAACAACCATGACTGCAGGAGCAGGCTTGCTTAATGGGCTGAAGTCAGTTCCACTGAGAATTTATTATCAACACTCAACCAATATATCTGAAACCTCATTACTAAAGGTTTATTTGCAGATAACAACTAAAGGCACACTTTATGTACATAGGCATTATCTGATTTTAAAGATACAGCATGCTACACTACTTAGTAAACAGATTGTCTTTAAATTGACATAACCTCACAATAACATCTGTATGTTAGGTGAGTAATAGAGTTATTTAGTCAAGCCCCTGGTCAGTTAAACTATAGTAGGTACTAACCTTGTGAAAGCCAAGGATTTCTTCTGCCTGCTGCGTGTCGATGGGAACTGTATAAGAAAGCTGATGGGAACTATACAAGAAAGCTGACCCTCAAGTTGTGAGCCCTAATCAAGGACTGAACCACAAGGGTTTAGCTCCCCTGCGTATTGCTAGAATGAAGTAACTGAGAGTGGTTCAAAGTCAGCTTCAGTCTGGACCAGCTCTTTGCCGCAGAATATGCAGAACTCCTTGCCATGCAGTGGTAGAATTCTGATAATCAGATTATAAAACTCCCAGGATCCTGAGGGAATTGGCTGATGTGGTTGCCAAGCTACCCTCCATCATATATGAAAAGTAATGGTGGTCAGGGCAAGTCCCTGGTGACAGTCCCCCACGATATCTTTCACTCTAAACTGAAGAGATATGGATTTGATGAGTGGACTGTTCGGTGGATAAGGAATTGGTTGGATGGTCGCATCCAGAGAGTAGTTGTCAATGGCTCAATGTCCAGATGGAGAATTGTCACAAGTGGTATCCCTCAAGGGTCTATACTGGGACTGGTTCTACTACTACTATACTTTACAGAATATTACTTTATACTGGTAAAGATCAATATCAGTGACATTGACAGTGAGGTTGAGTGCACCCTCAGCAAGTTTGCAGATGACACCAAGCTGAGTGGTGCAGCTGACATGCCAGAAGGGTGAGATGTCATCCAGAGAGACCTGGACAAGCTGGAGAAGCAGACCCATGTGAACCTCATGAGGTTGAGCTAGGCAAAGTGCAATGTCCTGCACATGGATTGGGGCAATCCTCACCATCAATACAGGCTGGAAGACGATGTGATAGAGAGCAGCCCTGCAGAGAAGGTTTTGGGGGTGCTGGTGGATGAGAAGCTCAATATGACCCGACAATGCATGCTTGCAGCCTAGAAGGCCAACCACATCCTCGGCTGCATCAAAAGAAGCATGGCCAGCAGATTGAGGGAGGTGATTCTGCCCCTCTGCTTTGCTCTCGTGAGAACCTACCTGGAAGCACTGTGTCCAGTTCTGGAGTCCCCAGTATAAGAAGGACATGGAACAGATCCAGAGGAGGCCACAAAGATGATTAGAGAGCTGGAGCACCTCTCCCATGAAGACAGGCTGAGAGAGTTGGCATTGTTCAGCCTCAAGAGGAGAAGGCTCTGGGGACATCATTTAATGGCCTTCCAGTACCTGAAGAGGCCTACAAGAAAGCTGGGGAGGGACTGTTTACAAGGACATGTAGTGACAGGACGAGGGGGAATGGTTTTAAATTGGAAGGAGGTAGACTTATATTGGATGTTAGAAAAAAAATTCTTCCCTGTGAGGGTGGTGAGGCCCTAGCACAGGCTGCCCAGAGGAGCTGTGGCTGCCCCCTCCCTGGCAGTGTTCAAAGCCAGGTTGGATGGGGCCTTGAGCAGCCTGGTCTGGTGAGATGTGTCTCTGTGAGAATGATGTCAAGTGGTAATAAGACAGCAGAGTCAATAACAGTCCTTCAGAATAAAGCTCCTTTTAACCAGACAGGGTTGGAATTTGTCTTACTTTGTCTTACTTGATGGCGCTTGATACTCAGTAGCGGGAGAATAAACTTCTCATGTAATCTATGTGAACATAGGAAAGGATTGTTCTTTACTTGACTCCTAAGTAATGGATATAACACTTTGTATAAGAATTTCATACTTATGCAGTATTACAGAGTCTGTATTTTATGAAATATATATTTACTGGTAGTTGGCATAGGATCAATAGTTTTCTTTTTCCCCCAAAAAAGTATTCTTTTTCATATGGAAAGCAGTGTGCTGTAGAACTGGTGATGTAGCAGACACCTTACCAGCTGGGCTGGTAGGATCTTGCAGTACTAAAGGGGATTCATGGCCATGAATTTCATTAATTTCATTAATTCCCTACTGAATTTCAAAAAAACATACTGTTAACTACAGAAAGGCTTAGAAATTCATATGGGAAATCTTAATTTTAGTGTACCTCTACCTGACATCGCTCAGTAGTTATCATTTTTGCTTCTAAAGACTGCTGATTAAATTAGCAATCCAACACTGAAAAAAACGAAGCAGAACTGAATTCTGCTGCCATAACGATGTGGGGATGTGGCCCAGACACATCTGCTACACAGAAGACAGGTTTTCCTTTCCTGGGGGAATGGAAAGGCAAAGATGGCAACTGAGGTTTGTGGGGGAATCTTTTTCTTCCAAAAGAGGTACCACAGCCAGCCTAGTTTTTTTAGAACTCTCAGCACTTTGCTTTCCTCAGCTACCTGCCACCACAGCCAAGCATCTACTTTGCCTTCACGTAGAAATAACCCCGAGCATTCCCTTGTGCAAAGGACAATTTTACATAGTTCACAGCCATTCCTGGTTGATTTCCACTGGGAAATCAAAATTCATTCAGATGGCACAATTAATTCCCTGTCACATTTCAAAAAAACCCCAATACTGTTAACTACAGAAAGGCTTAGAAATTCATATGGGAAATCTTAATATCAGTGTACCTCCACCTGACACTGTTCTCAGGAGTTCTCATTTTTGCTTCAAAAAAATGTATATTAAATTAGTAATCTGACACTTAAAAAAAAAATCAATCAAAATGAAAGTTTAATAGAATAATTTGTTTCTGAGAAGATCTAATAAAATAAAACGCTAGGCCCACATATTAAATTCTCCTGTAAGTAGGTTTGAAGGAAGTGTTTCATCAAATTATTCAACAGAAAACTATCCAAATTGTTCCACAGGAAATTTTATTTTCAGTTATTTTTGTTATTATTGTACAAAAAGAGCCTGCTTTCTACAGGCAGCTCAGAATCTTAACTAATAAAAACCTTAGAATCTGGAAAACTGAAATGTTTTGGCTGCAGCTGAGCATACTTTGATGCCATCTCAGAATTACAGGATCTGGCGTGCAGGTGCTTGTTCTTGTGCAGTAAAGAGGAGATAGAAAGGCACAGATCACAGACACTTAGTGGTCTTAACTGTGTAGTTAGCTAGGACGATGGGTCTGTAAGAGCTCTGTGGTTATTCCAGTTTCTTTAAGTAGCACATCAAAACTTCCAAAAATATTGCAGTTTCTATGTGTATGCAAAATCAGGTATATTTTTGAAATCTAACAAAATTTAGTGAAGGAAAACTAAGGTTTAACTCACACATGTCTGATTAATAGAGGCTATGTTTCTGTCACATAATTAGTTTAAAATTCAGTTTTCTAAAATAAAAGAAATTCATCACTTCAATCAATCAATCCATCAAATTAATGAGTCAAAGCTTTGGCGGCATCTTGAATTCACCCCTAACAATAGTTAATGAAGAAAAGCAAACAAAGTTTATTTAATAAATAAAGACAATTATTCTAACATTTTACAGAACTCTCAAAGGATTTTTTCCTTGAAAATGTTGTTGTTAAAAGTTCTTATACCTCCTAAATCTCAGTTTAATTATGTTTCTGCTTGCCAGACCCTGGAAAATATACTTGTGTCTGTTTTAGTCAAAGTATATTTACTTTAGAGTTTTTCAGCAACACGCCCCCATGATCTGCCCGGGAGCTATTAATACTGCCCACAGCATTCAAGGAAAAGTCAGACAGGAAAAAAAAGAAAGAAAGAAAGAAAAAGGAAGGAAGAAAAAAGGAAGGAAGGAAAGGAAGGAAAGGAAGGAAAGGAAGGAAGGGAGGAAGGGAGGAAGGGAGAAAGGGAGGAAGGGGGAAGGGAGGAAGGGAAGGAAGGGAAGGAAGGGAAGGAAGGAAGGAAGGAAGGGAAGGAAGGGAAGGAAGGGAAGGAAGGAAGGAAGGAAGGAAAGGAAGAAAAAACCAAACCCAAACCTTCATCTCTCTGATTTGGGACTTACTGTGTGAACATATGGAGGTGGGCACAGTTCATGCCTGCATTTTAGAGTTAGCTTTCATCTTTGAAGTGTAATCCACATCCAACAATTTGCAGTTTTATATGCCTCATGCTAAATTCCCAATTTGTCAGGAACTCTTTTAAGTGAGTTTAAGATTTAGGGAGGTAAATACAGAAAAATGTAACAGATTTGGGGCAAAATCTTGGCCTCATGAACTCATTCAGATTTTGGTTCTGACTTAGGCAGAAATGGAATCTCATCCATCTGGTCTGCCATCTTATGTGGCCTCAGCAGCATCCCTTGCCAAGCATCAGAACAGCAACAGCCTCTGATCAGAAACTGTTGAATTAAACTGAGAGCTTCCAATAGCTTAGCCAACAGGTAGAAAATTCCACCTTGGGATTTCTTCACACAAATAAATGATGAAGTGTAAAGCATTATGAAACGGGCTGGGAGAGCATCTATTTTGGAGACAAGAGAGCAAAACCCCTTGCTATTCTGTGACATGTGTCAGTCAAAAAAAGCAAGGTTTTTAAAAGAGATGACAGATACTTGGATCGCTCTGCCTGGTAATAAAATCCTCTAAATCCATCAGCACCGATGAATCAGCCAGCAACAAGATGGAAGCATATCACCTTCCTAAAAAGAAAGCATAGGGAAGAGTATAAGAAAAGAAATTGTAGGATAAGAGAATAAATAGTGTAGAATTAATGAGGAATAGTCAATAATTTTGCCTATTCTCCTTTTGATCTTAGTAAAATGTTGTCTTATGATACGTCTAAGCTGATGTATTCATATTTGGCTGCATTATGGGTGCCTGCAGGTTGGAGCAGGTGATTCTTGCCCTCTGCTCAGCACTAGTGAGACAAGGGTAGCGCTAGGTCCACTTCTGGGCTCCCCAGTACAAGAGAGACATGGACTTAAACTGGTACGAGTCCAGTGAAGGCCCACAAATGTGACTGAGGGATTGAGTGCTTGTTGCATGGGGGAAGCTGAGAGAGCTGTGGGTGTCTAGGCTGGAGAGGGTTCATTAGGGATCTCATCAATGTGGAGCAGGAGAGAAAGAAGATGGACCCACGTGTGGCTTGGAAGCACCCAGTGACAAGATAAGAGGCAGTGGAAAGAAATCAAAGGATATACTTAAGCAGCTTTTTATGGTGAGGATGGTCAAATACTGGAACAGGTTGCCCAGCAAGGTTGTGGAGCCTCCATTACTGACAACATTACAAATCCAACTGGAGAATTCCACTGTAAAAAAAGTTGGGTTAGATGATTTCCAGCAGTCCCTTCCACATTCAGCTATTCTGTGACTTTGTGATCTTCTAGGATGTTTCCAACCACGTTTTGGTATAACTGCAACTGCAGGAAGAAGGCCTGTGCTAGACGCAGACAGTACCATGCTCCATCCAGGTCCTGACTTTAGATGAACCGGGGTTTAGAAACTCACATCCCATGGAAGAACTTGTATGGAGTATTGTATTGTAACTAGATGGAGACACAGAAACTTGTGCTGTTCAGAGGTTGCTAAAGCAGCTTGAAATAAACTTGGATTAGGAAAAACAGCCACAGGTTATTTGTAGAAGAATGTAATTGACACATTTGTGGAAATAACCACCAGCCTAGAAGACCTAGGAAGAACATAAAATTAATTTCAATTAATTTTAATACAGTAAAGAACTGCCACTTACTCCTTTTTACAGTGCATAAAGTTATAATTGTTGAGTTATTTGTTCTTCCATATATCTTTCTGAAGGCTGGCTTCCCCTCTTAGCTGCTTCACATCAAAATAAGGTTATAAATGTCACAGCTGGTTTTGAAGTGTGGGGAGCACAGGTGTGTATCAGTTTCAGCAGTCACACAGGACCATTTTCTGGCCCAAAATGTGTGGATTCAATGAATGTTGGCGGGAGACTGAAAGGGGAAATGGAGGCTGTACATATGTAAAAGAGGGTACTCAGAACAGACATCTGCCACCCTTATATAGATGTACAGCATCAGAACAAAACAAGACAATGCAATGTATCTTTGAATGTTTGCGCTTAAGAGAAGGAGCTCTTACAGACAACATCTTAAGCTCTCAATGTAAATAATTTTCTCAAAAAATGCCACTTTTTGCCTTCCCTAACATCACAACTTATGTCTTGGAGAGGTGAAATGCAAGGGCTGTAGCCAAGCAACACCAAATAATCTTTAAGGTTCCTTCCTTCTCTCTTCAAAGCAAAGCAGAGCCTCAACCCACACCACTCATCCTTTCTTTATCAATGTAGACAACACATAGCACAGCCTGTATGCAAACAAGTAAAAGTCTTTGTGTTTCTTTATTTCTCCAAAACAAATAAGCAAGATTTATGAATAGATTAAGCTTTTTAAATATATTTGGAAAGCCTCCTTTCATAAGAATATAGCAAGACAACTGAGACAAGCGAGAAAACACAGTCTGCTCAGGCTGAAAGCACTTCAGACAATCATAGACAAAGCTTCTGTGCAGATTCTCCTGTACAGTAAACCTAGACCTGTACAATTAATTGAGTTGCAGATTTACTAGAGAGAAATATGCTTTAATAAAAGTTAAAAATATTAGACTTTCAAGAGAAAAGTCCTCACATAATGGAAGTTGGAGTTTTAGATTTAAAGTCAATTAACTAATTTTGAAAACAAGAGGAGATGGTAAGCCTTTGGAAAAGTCATGTTCTTTCCCCTCTCTCCCTTACCTTTACACTCCCTCCTTGGCTAAAAGAGCTAAACAAAGACACAAAGCATTTTCAAATGTCTATTTGTCATTAAAAGAGATTAAAGTTGCTCTAGTGCAGTCGTAAGCTTGCCTGCCCATGCAGGAATAGCTAGCAGGTTCTAGTGCTGACACTGGTTTAAAAAAAGTCTCACATATATCGTTTCAGGGAGGTTACAGAGCATTATCTGTTACATCTTGGCTTACCAAAGAAAACCACAAGTTATTTCCCATTTAACTGTCTGCCCTAAGCCCTTAGTCCTGCTGGCAAGACACATTCCTTCCCCCTCCCTTTCACTCCCTTCTAATTAGAAGATCTTAATAACACAGCTAGTATTAAGCCTTCAGAAAAAGATGGGCAGCAAGAAAATGTGTGTTTAGAAATGCTGCCACCTTGCAGGGACAGAAAGCTTGTTGCCTACCTTTTCTTGCCTCAGCTTCCTTCCTTGGAACTCAGAGGACAATAAAGATTTGAATTGAATTTTCATGATAAAATATGATCTGTGTACATAAAACTGCATCTTTAACTGTCAATTGGTCAGATGACAGGGTGCTTTGCAGTTAAACGTCTAAGTCTTCTTGCCATATATGAAGAGGAGAATGCTATACAAAGTGAAACCAGTACAGATGCTTGTTGTTAGCAGGACATAAGATGATTTTGCCATTATCAAGGATCTATGTAGAAAAAAATAAATAGCTAAACCACTCAATTAGAATTTTATATATTTTTCCCATCTGCAAAACGCTGGCATTTCCAAATTGTCTTTACTTAAAGAGGAGGAAAGGAAAGAGGAAAAGAATGGAGGAAAAATTCACTTAACACTAATTTGCATAATACCCGACTTTATTCATAACATGATGATTCTGAAACGGGTCCAAAATAGCAACTGCTTCCAAAGAAGTCCATTCCTAGAAATAAATAAATGCAGGTAAAAAACCCAAACAACAACACCCCCCCAAACAACCATTAGGTAGCTCACACGCTATAAACGGGTTTTTTCCACTTCAGTTGCTGAAACATTTAAACTGCTTGACTATGTTTGACATTGACTGCTATATAATAAAGTAAGAAAGGATGTAATTCTGTTAATTGATGATCAATACAGCCTTCTTTATATTTGACTCAACAGTTTGCCATAATAACATTATCAATTACCGAGTGCATTTTCCCTCTCCCACAATTTACTTGTAACACTATATGTCACAACATATTCAGTGGGCACTTATAACAGGAATATCAAAAAAACCCCCACCACCTAAGATGAATGTGTTATTCTCAGGGTTTCAGTATAGCCAAATAAATGTTGTTAAGGGAAATCAAACATGAAAGGCATTTTTTCTTATTTAAATTCTCTCCCAAAGGACTGACACAACTTTTCACTAGAAGTGAGTAGAGATGATGTGATGAATGACAGGCCAACAACTTAATTTAAGTAGAGACATAAATTTGTTATTGTCAGATACGCAGCTTTACTGAAGTCACATCCAACCCACATATTATCTCAGATAATCACTTGTAAGATGTCTCAGGTGAAATATCTCTTAACCTTCAGCAATATGAGAAAATTGCATCTAAAGTACACTGCTCTAGATTTTTTCCAGTGCAGATTCCACAGGACATCACCTGCTTGTATTATGTTTCAATCAATTTAAATTGATTTTATGAAACCTGTGTGGCGAGCTGTTGGTATATGGCAGTTTGATTAGATATATTCGACCTTGGTATAGCCCCTTTTTCTTTTGAAGTTGCCTTTTGGTAACATTTTGCAATTAGAATATAACTCATGGTGAATAATTTATTTGACAAATTTAGGAGACAGAGGCAGAACCTACACAGTGGCACTACAGTGTCTTTTGGGAGTAAACAGGAGAAATGGGGCATAAATATATCTTTTTGCTGCAAATTTGTTCACAGACCTGTAAGTGTGCTCAAGTACAGACGGTTTGGTGCACTTTCCTCTGATCATCAAAAAGTATCCCCTAAGTATCATCTAAAAGTAATCCCCTCTGAGACTCTTAGGGGTAATTATTCATCAAAAGGAATTATTCCGGTCACTCAAGTATATGTGTGTAACTTCAGGATCCAGACAGGACTTTAAAAACCTTTCTCCAACAGAAGTGTGGTGGTTGAGCCCTGGCCAAAGGCCAGACGCCCACCAAAATCAGTCTATTGCTCCCCTTCTTAGTTGGACAGGGGAGAAATAATATAATTGGGCGGCTCAAGAGGCAAACTTGTTAATGACGCGGGCAAAACAGACTCAACATAGAGAGCAGAAGAGAAAAGTTATCTCATTTATTACACTGCGTTAAAGAGAAACAGTGAAAACACCAGAGTCAGGAGTGCAACCAACAATCTTGAAACAAATGTAACCAGGCAAAACACTTCCCACCCCCCCCCCCGACTCCCTCCTTAGCAGGCTTTAGTTAGAAGTTTGCTCCCTTCTTCCCTCCTGGTCGCAGCCCAGGAGGAGCAGGGACTCTGGAAATGGGGGCTCGGTAACACCTTCCCCCAACCCCTCCATTCTAAAGCAGACTTCCCTTTCAGCCATGATTTTGCTGCCTTCTTCCCCTCTCCTGCTCGCAGCACAGGATAGGGGGGCAGGGACTAGGAGATGGGGGCTTCGGTCAGTCCCTTGCAAGATGGTTTCCTTCTCAGCCGGGATGGGGGCATCCATTCCACACAGCCTCCCCCTGCTGCACCGTAGGGTCTCACCCACAAGAGCCAGTCCTCCACGAACCTTCTCCAAGGCAAATCTCTTCCCACCGGGCTTCATCTCTGCTCTGGCAGGCAGCAACAAATCACAGTGTGTCTCAGTCCCAGTCCTCCACGGGGCTATGATGCCTCCCCCAGCAAACCTGTTTGGCTCATCTCTGTAGGTCGCTTGTGCTGGCAGGGGCTCATCCCAACGTAAGTCACGGCATCTTCTCTATGTCTCCACCGGCTCCATCCAGCTTGGAGCCTCTCCACCGGGCAGGTCGGGTCTCAGCCTCCTCCATGGGTCCTTTCCTCCGGCTACTCCATGTGCTTCTGCTCGGGCTGCAGGGGCATCTCAGCCTGGAACATTTGAAATTGTTGACTGTCACGTGGTCATGTCCTTAGAATTAGTCAGAGGAACGCAGCGGTGTAGTGAGAATAAAGAGGGTAGAGAGTCTCAGTAACTGTTCATACTCCCTAACGAGGTATTTTTTTGGATGGTAAAATACAAGTTAGACTGGAAGGCAGCAATTTTACATGACTCCTGTGGTTCTCCCCGCTTTTACTGCCTAAGTATCTGTGGAAGCTGGCATTGACTCATTCTCTAGGCTACAATGAAAACAGGAATTATTTACAGTTCTTTTGTATGACTAATGTAGCAGAAAAAGGCCATTAGTGCCATTAATATCATTATCCTTACAAAAGGCTCCACAAAATAAGTAGAAATCCAGTATCATAGGAGATATGTGGCCCAAAATGTTATATTTAGCTATGTAAGTGCATAAACCAAAATCTCCATCTGGTAACTGCAATGGAAGCTTTTAAACCAGATTTTGGGTTCAGGAGGTACTACCTGCTTGAACTGAAGCATCAATGCAAGTGCAAGGTTTTTATTTTAGTTCACAAGTTTACCAACCAAAACAACATTAATCTGTATTACCTTTCCTCTAAGGAAGAATGACATGGCAGTGATTGCAGTCTAAATGAGTTTATAGGCTAAGAAAGAATGGCCCTCATGTGATTGATGTTCACCAATTAAGGTTGAACATGGGTCCAAACACAGGGAGGAAAGTACCTGTGTAGACAGGCTGATGTGGAAGAGGGGAATGAGCCCTGGGTCAAAATAGAAAATCATCCTCATCTTGTTAATATTCTATACCATCTTTTTTTTTTTTTTTTTTTTTTCTTTGCTTATGAAGTTCATTTTGAAGGTGTGAAGATGACTAATATGTATCCTTTTTAAGTGTAACAGATGGCTCAGATTTTCTGTAAGTTGTCTTTAAAAGATGATACGGTGATATGAAAATAAGATGACTAAATGTTTTGGGACACAAATCATCAGATAATATTCTCCATGGGAATCAAGAATATAAAAATTCAGAAGCAATACACACGTTTTGTCACCAGATACTAACTCTCATAACAAGATCTTATGCCTTTTTGAGGTGCTATAGATAGGAGAAATAAGAGTTCTTTAGGTGACGCTTAGTTCTGCTGAAGAAACAGCTACGTACAGAGAAATGCAGTAAATAGGGGATACCTATCACTGGCTATACACAGTATCTACAGGTACTGAAAGCCTCCTGCCTTCTAAGAAGGCTTAACTATGGCACATATTAAACGTCAATCCTCCCTGGATTTCCCAAAACTTTCCAGTATCACTAAGAAAAAGAGCCAAAAGACCAGCACTACTTCACCACGTTGTACTGCAGACGAGTGACTAGCTCAGCTTAGACTTGGCAGCCACATGAAGACAACAGGGTGGATTTTATGGCATTTTCCCAGTTTGAAAAAATGCATTACCATTCTAATGAGGAGAAAACTTAGGTCTCTGGCTAAATTGGCAGTAAGCACCTTTGTACCCTGGTATACCAGCCTTCCATTTTCATGTAGATATAACAAACGTCAATCTATTATTTACATCTGTGTTCTCAATTACTAACTAAAGAAAACCAGGAAGATCCACATGACTTCACAGTCGTAATTCACCAAGAAAAATAATTCTCCTGACTTAGAGGAGAAAAATACCTGCAAATGCTGAGAACATATCCCAACACTCCAATACCTCTGGAAGCAATGGTATATTAGAAAAACACCTACTTTTCTTCAGTCGCTACTGCTCATATCTGTTGCCAAAGCAAGACAGTTACAGCAAGGGTTTGCAAAACTGAGTTCCGAGCTAGATCAGTGATGTGATCCAGGTTGAAAGAAAGAATGAAAATAAAAAAGAAAGAGAGGAAGGAAGAGTATGAGAAGATACAGAGTAATACGATTTTGTGAATAGGACATCGACTTAGGACTCAAACGTCTATTCTTTTCAGTGTTTTCCGTGGCCTGTCTTTTGACTGTAGATAATTTACTTCCTCTTGATGTCAGTTTGCTGTCTGCACAATAGGAAAATTGTTTTGTTTCATTGGTAAAATGCTGCAGGATCTATAGATGAAGAATGTTTTCTAAATTCCCAGTTCTCATTGTAATTGATTTAAATTCTACTCAATATTTCTTCTCCACTATTTCAGAAGACAGTTTAAAATGTGAATTAATTTCAATGTTTAATTATTTATTTTAGCTGATAAAAGTTCTCAAACAGTTTCTGTTTTCTTTCCATAGTAAGGACTTTTTTCTGCATCTGTCAGGTACACAGAAAAAAACTTCCATTATTCCAAATTTTCAGGATAATGAAAACTAGTCAATCATTAAGTAACTGATAAACTTTTTGAGATTGAACACCATGGTTTTTCTGCGGAACAGCAGGCTAAATAGAGCCATGATCTCAACTGGGAGATTTTTCCATATTTATTAAATAATGCATAATAGCAAATTTAATATTTTATTTGGTTATCAGTGAAAGAAGATCTTACTTTTAATTAGGTATTTTGAGAAGTCTTGATGTAGATATCACTGAGATTTCAGCATGAGTATAATGATGCTGTGTTGAAAAGAAATTATTTTTAATCCCTCTGAAATAAGATTCAATAATTCTTGACCAATATATTCCAGCTGGATAAAATGATGCAGGAAAAAAAAAGAGCAAATAAAATGGAATATGAATAAGACCAAAAAGAAATAACAGTGTTTAATCTAGCTACAAACCCTGTGTAGCAGAGTTACAAAAAAGCCCCAATCTTATAAATTCTTGTTGATGTGTAAAACTCTGAATATATGTGCAGTTTTATGCCTTTAAGACCTTTAAGATCCCAGACACAACAGCAAAGACTAAAATTAGGTATACATCTAAGTGAAATCATGCCCTGTGCATCGCCATTCCTAAAACCAGCATTATGGCAAAGAGCACAGGCAACGTGTGCCAAACTGGTGTTTTTGTTTGTTTGGCTTGTGGACCTAAATCATGGAAACTACAAAATTTTTAAGTTCTCAGTGGTAATCAAGAAGAGAGATATCTGATATATTTTAACATCAAACAAGAAGAGATAGAAAAGGGAAATAATCTGTGGCATAGCTACATGAATTTTCACTTTTGTAAAATGACTGCTCTATCCCTTAAAAAAAAAGCAAACCAAACATTTCAAAAACAATGAAAACCTGATTCCTAAATCCCCATCCTGATTTTCACTGGCAGATACCGATTCATTATTCATAATTGCTCGGAACTGATGGGCTGGCTAATCAAGAGCCAGTTTATGAATCATGAAAGGGAAATGTCTTTTCAGTATTCTAATTCTCATTCATTCATTCACTCTCCAAACAAAAGAAACAAAAAAGAAGGGATAGGCATTAATGATTTGTTACTGTCTCATTTCTCTATTTTTGAAGGCAACAGTCATTTGAGGGAAGAAAAAAAGTTTTAAATTACTGCTGCTAATAACAGGTGGTCACAGAATCACAAGGTTGGAAAAGACCTTCAAGATCATCAAGTCCAACCATTCCCATCTGAAGCTAAACCGTATCCCTAAGAACCTCATCTATCCTTTCTTTTTAAACACATCCAGGGAAGGATGTGACTCAGCCCCTCCCTGGGCAGCCTGGGCCAGGCTCTGACAAGTCTTCCAGGGAAGAACTTTTCCCTCACATCTGAGCTGACCCTGCCCTGGCGCAGCTTGAGCCCATTGCCCCTTGTCCCATCTCCTGTCCCCTGGCTGAAGAGACCATCTCCCACCTCTCTGCACCCTCCTGTCAGGGCAGTGGAGGTGGGGAGAAGGTCTCCCCTCAGCCTCCTCTTCTCCAGGCTGAACACCCCCAGCTCCCTCAGCTGCTCCTCAGAGGATTTGCCCTCCAGCCCCTTCCCCAGCCTGGCTGCCCTTCTCTGGACTCGCTCCAGGACCTCAATGTCCTTCTGATAGTGAGGAGCCCAGAACTGGACCCAGCACTCGAGGTGCAGCCTCACCAGTGCCCAGTCCAGGGGCACAATCACCTACCCTGACCTACTGGCCACACTATTTCTGATACAAGCCAGGATGCCATTGGCCTTCCTGGCTGCCTGGGCACACTGCTGGCTCATATACAGTTTGCAGTCAAAAATTAAAAAAATAAACTTAAAAATATGGAACGCTTCACGAATTTGCGTGTCATCCTTGCACAGGGCCATGCCAATCTTCTCCGTATCATTCCAATTTTAGTATATGTGCTGCTGAAGCCAACACAATTAGCAGATTCTTACTTATTGAATTTATTCCATGTATATAATAGTTGTCAGAATGTGCACAATTAAAATTATTTACAAACAATAAACTAGACACCTCTTGTAGGTAGTACATGTATCTGGTGACTACTAGCAGGCGAGAGTCCATAGGAGTAGAAATCAATTCACAAAAGATACATTTAAAAAACAAACAAGCAAAGATGAGAGGAGGTATTACTCCCAATTAATAAAATTAGCAGATGTACTTGAAAGTAATGCTTAGAACAAAACCCCATAAGAAGTGCTGCACTGACTGCCTTAAATCTAAGGGTAAAACTGTCTACCAGTGATGGTCAGTTGAAAAAATTTAAGGAGCAATATACAAACAGAATGTACAGATAAAATCCATTAAGGAGCCTTTCAGGGAATAGAGAGGAACTGCAAAACTGCTTTGACGATGTGTTCTTATTTATGTAAGTTTAGGACCTAGTCCAGCCTAAAACAATCAGATATCAGAAGTGGAGAAACGGAGCGGTGTTCTGCTGTTCATATTTCTCCTCCAAAGTGCAGCAAGTTTTCTCAATTCAAAACCAAACACGCCAAAAACTGTTCCTCCAAAGTACAAGGAGCTGATTAAGCTTTGAAAGTACTTGTGCCTTGACAAAGAATGGAAACAAATTTTATTTTTTCTCCATCTAAGTGTACCTCAACAGAGAAGCTGCTAAGTCAAACTGTCCTGACTGTGGAATGCTCAGGCCCTCTGTGGACTTTAAGCAGATTGAGAGAATGCATACGCTTTGGTTCTTGTTACCAGCATTCCCAATATTGGACCAGTAGGCGATACCAGGTTTGAATGAACAGTTTTTTGCAGAGTGCAAAGAGGATTTTGAAAGTCAATGCTACCTTGACAAACGTTCCTACCAACTCCCCTTCAATGCCCTGTAGAAGAGAACACAAGCAGAATACAACAGAAAATACAGGACTTGGAGAAACAGCTGTACAGCCATTGCCCACACAAGGATTAGATGCCATATTGGGTGGAGCACAGGGAGAGCAGCAGAGCAGCGCAGCCATGGCCGCTCTGTGTGCAGCGAGCCTGTGTGTTCACAGCATCCTGCCAAGAGTATGAATAACCTTTAAGGCCAACGCTATTAAAACCGTTTCTTGGAAAGCGTTACTGTGGTTTGCCGCAGTCAGCCAAGTTCAGGCTGTATCTGTGCTGCATTTGTGAGCACATGTGTTGTAGTAATCTCTCAGGGTAATGCATTGGCAGCAACAGGAGACATTTTATTTTTACAATTGCTGGTGCAGTAGAAGCATATTTGCCTGCACTTAAACACACTTTATGGTTATTCACATTAGGGGCAAATTTTCAAAGAGCTGCTAAAGTTTCTGGCCAGGTATGCCACTGCTTTTATTGGGAACTCCATGTGGTAAACCGAGCAACATGCTTTGGAAAACATATATGTGCTTTCTTCCTCTGAACATTCAGGAATGTCTGATCTTTTTTTCTGCCTACATTGTTAAGACAGTTAGTATGACCGACACTTTGAAAGATGTGCTGTGAGAACTTCGATTCTCTGGTACAAAGGGTCTGTGCCACCTGAGGGTCCTCTCCAGCCTGAGGAATCCTCCCGTGGTGCAGTTTGGAGGCCACTTGGCATCACTGAAGCGGGGCAAAGCACTCCAAAGGGTCAAAGAGCCAGGTCCAGTTGTAACACTCAAATAGAGGTGTTCAAGACTAACACAATACCCTTTCCCCTTCCCCTTCTCTGTTTGTCATCTTCTCCCAAAATCATAATATTTCTGTTTCAGAGCATTTTCCTTTTCTAATTTGTATGCGTAAGAAGTCTAAGCTGATATTAAAAGGTCATTTTCCAAGCTGGATGGCCCACCATCAACAAAACAAGAGTATATGTTTCATGCAGGCCCTTTGGTGTTCCTATTGGCTTCAGTCCTGCAGAAACACTGTCAACTCCGATATCCTGTCAGTCCACAAAGGAGAGCCAGCCAGGGAAGCAGAAGGACTGGAGCAAGGACTGTGTCCTCTGGAACCACCTATGGCAAAGCAGCAGCCACCACAATTTCAGAACCCCTATTGTGCTGCCCAGCACCCACAGATTCCCCTGATTATGGGCACATTTTGTGTAAAAGGAGTACCATATCTTTTGACTGTTCCTATGATGGTGATTAGAAAATTTTTAAATTTATAACAGTTATAAAAACCATAAAAGTTTCATAAATGTTATTATTTCAGTCTATAATTAAATGCACATTTTGCAATATGGATTTCAAATTGGTGTTCTTGAAATGTAAAAGTGTACTTACGATGTGAAACGTGCTGGCTAGAAGATGTTTAAAATATATTTTTATACTTTTTTGAAAGAAAGTGCTCATTACATGATACATTAAGACAACAGTTGTATATGCAGAAAAAAAGAGGCAGTCACTATACACCATCCAACTCGATGTGTTAATTACTGTTTAACGTGGCTACAGATGCTGCTCTAGGCAATTTTCGCCCAGCATTTGGAGAAAAAGTCCAGTTTTAACCATAATCAAATAAGGCATAATGTAAAACCGCTCTACAGCGACTGTACATTTCACCCTGTGCACATGCTGGGGCTATTTTTAAAAATAGATTAGAACATGTATGAGAATCTACTAGGCTTAGAAAACTGCTTTTCTTACCAAAATCTAATATAGCAGCAGATGGTGAACTGGCTCTAAAGAAGCTGCAGAGAAGTCAGTACCCCTTTTTTCAGCCTTGCCCTTTTATATGAAGCAAGATTTTTTTCCAGATAAGAAGGTGTAGCAAAAACTGCAGTTGGGTTAATGGAGAGGCAGAAGAAATTAATAATATCATCATTCAGCTCAGAACAACAAAATGCCATCCTGAGCAGATCCTGACAACTCTCTAGGAAGGCAGAATAAAGTATTTTTTCTTCTCCAAAAAGAAAGGAAAACCCAAAAGCTACTGGAACAGTCACCCACAAAGGCCACTAGTTCAATACTGAAAGGCATATGTTGAGTTTACTCTTCTGTAAGCCATTTCAAAGAATGTTTTTCTGTGAAGCTAGTGACTCCTGGTTTAAGTATGTAGAGTTGAGCTTAAAGGAGAGCTCACAGACAGAGAAGCCAGTTGAAGTCTGCATTTGTAATATGATGCTAACATTTTGGATATTTTCACCCAGCCTGTAAAAACAGCATCGATGTAACTGTTAAGCCATATGATACAAAGTACCCATATGTACTCATCCCAAGGATTTAGGCATTTAGGTTTATGCTCTTGGCATATTTTAAATCAGCACTTAACCATTAAAAATTAAAAATAAGATAAAATGAACTTTCTAAGTTTATCATGATGCTGAGATAGTGGATTTTGACAAACCTTCTGCTATTATGCAGTTGAGAGTCTCAGACAAAAGGGAGTACTTCTCTATAGCTTGAGAATGCAAATTCTATAATGTTGTAAAGCGGGCTTGCTGCTGGAAATCCAGATGACAGAGCTGAAAATATCAATAGCCAGCAATTCCATAGAGCTGGACTATTGGAAAAAACCTCCCAAACAACCCGATCATAATCCTATTACCAAAAGGCATTGCTATAAAGAAATATCACAAATTCCAAAAGACCATAAATCTGTGTTCAGGGAATAAAAACAACCACTTTCTCAAGCAGCAGAAGTTGGTGGCACTGGATGTGATCTACCATCAAGTCTTGAGAATGCAGCAGCAGCACAAAATAAATGGCCACAATCTGGAAGATATTGTCTTCCTCCTCCCCTACTGATGTCTCTGTGCTCATAACTGAAGAAAAGTGTCAGATGAGCTTTACACATCTCTCTCCTTCCCTATATATACAGTTCACTATATAGAACAATAAAACTTGCACCATGTCATACATGTGTTTGAGGAACCTAAACCTCTACCTTCTTACCAAACTTACTTCGGCAGGTTAAATGCAATTAGGAACCTTATTTATGGTTCATTGTGGACATAGAGTGATGAGATGATGATAAAACCATTCCAGATGAAGCTTTGAAGGAGGCTAGAAACGTGACTGAGTTGAATGCCTTTTGAGGAATTTTGAAAATCCCAGTCTAGGTAAAGAATTACATTTTTTAGAGTTGCATTATTCTGAGACATCAGAGGCTGTCAACAGAAAGGATCCACAGACATGGTCTGCATGTTACTTATTACATGACTTTATTACATGCCAAACTTTTTTTTTGCCCCTGAAGTGTTCTCTTTTTTTATATGTACTTTTGTAGGCCTGTTTGTTTGTTTCATCCTTTTTAGATTTAACTGGAGCACCGCCTTAATCATCTCCACACAGTACTGCACGATTTGTTAATTCAAGGTCTGTTTCTGTGTTTTCTCTCCTGAATTGCTTATTCATGTAGGCAGTGCTTCCTTTGAGCTGAGTGGCAGTATCCCATCACTTTCCTGCGACATCTGCTTCTTTTCCCCACCTATACCCAGCAACAAAAGGTGGTGCCTATTTCTTCACCTTGATCAGAGTGCTGCAGTGCTGGATGAGTTCAAGCTCTGCTTGTGCAGCAAAGAAACAAAGCCTGTTTTTTTTTTCCTGGAACAGACTATTGTTGAGATGAAGAGGTAAAGATACGCCAGAACCTTTCATTTGCTGCAGAGGTATTGTTGCTTACTTCAAAATGCAGAAGGGCTTTTCTAAGCAACTGTGGTTAGAGCTTGCTGGCCACAATGGTGAATATTGAAATTGTTTGCCAGGATACAGAATACCAGAATTGGCTGAGTTTGTGACTAATAGAAAAACATTTTCTTTTGGGTTCAGGTTTTTGGGGTTTTTTTTTTTTGAGGGTGTGTTTGGTTTTGTTTGGTTTAAGGGTTTTGTTTGTGCATACAGTACTATATGATGTCTAAAGAAAACCAGCTCTTTGCTAAGGTAACGTATTTTCTCACGTACCATTTCACAATACCTAGAGCATTTTGATTAAAACTTCCAGATATATGCCGCACCCAAAGTGACTCAAATAGCCTGTAGTTATGACATACCTGCAATAGTCAAACAGCTGGGTGTAAATAAATAAAATGGAGACAGTAAACACAGCTTCAGTCTGAACAGTTTTGTCATATTTCATCCCCTCATTTTAATTCGATACTAAGCAAAGCATGGAAATGTTTACCTTTGTCTGATCTTTAATTCCCTAAATTTATGTGGAATCATGCACAGATGCTCTGGAAACCAGCCTGGAAAAGCCTGGCATTTTAATTGATCCCAGAGCCTCTTTCCTCACAGCCCCTGCTGCTACAAAGTCTGCTACTTGCTCCAAAGGGCCTGCGCGGTTGCCTAGCCACAGCGAGCGGCCAGGCAAGGTGGAGAAATCCAGGGGAGGAAGTAGCCAATCAATTTTTTAATTTCCCTGTGTAAACAGCAGCAAATCAGGATGGATTTTGAAATCTCATTAGTGGAAAGTGAGATGTATTGTGTGCATTTTAACATATGTATTAACTATATGCAGTGGCTTACAGCCAGAAATTATAAGCCATTGGGCATGCTTCACAAGGCTTATTTCAGAAGGCAATCTGAATCTGTCACTTAAAACTCTGGATGGTTGGGTTTTTGCTTTTTTTTTTATTTTGGGGAGGTGTGGTGTGATAATTTTTAATCCTCTCTCACTACTGATTTATTAGTTTTAATGTTTCCCTATACAATTAATTACTCATAAGAAATGTACTTTCCTTTATAGCTGAAAGGCATTGATGGAGTGGGAGAATGATATACAGAACCAAATCCTCATGTCAGGAAGATTTAGTACAAAAAGAATTATATGCTTGTCCTCGAAGATTTTCAATTAGTGTTGCCTTGGCATAGAAGTAAAAATGAGTGCAAATTTATCAGTGAGGTATTTGCAAGGCAGTGAGTTGGGTGACCCTTCCTGTGTAACAGGATGGGTTTGAATAATTTCTAGGTTTTGAATACAGGTTGTCTAGGAGGCTTGTCCATCTCTGTTATTACAGAGAAGGTATTTTTTCAAAGTATTCCATGCTTCCCGCTGTATCACCCTAGTAACTTCCATGGAGAAAGGATAAACATCATTTAAAACACTAACTATTTGCTAATTTCTATAAAAACATAAATTCTACTGCGCCACTAGTAGTATGCCACTTCTGCCTTTGAGATCCCTACTGCCTTAACATGGCCCAAAATTTTAATCCAGACATTGAAGAGCATAATGTATGCTATCTGACTTTACCATAAGACTATATAAGAATTTGTTGTGGTGATATATATGAAATTTGAAAGCTATGATGCGTACCATAAGCTTTTTACTCCATAAAAAACTGAGTTGAGAACAAATACCATGCATACATACACACAGAACTTGCTGGAAAATGGCTTTTAGACTTCCAATAGGAAAATACAAATTTGCTTTGCTGGTTCCCCAGAGAAACCCTTTTTGGTACAGTGAAAGTATTAAATATGGACATTAAGGACTGTAGAGATCAACTATTTTTCAGTATTAGTGGGGGGGAAAAAAAGAAATCACAGCCACATTCAGATCCACATGAGCTCTGCCACTGACTTAAAGACAACATTTCTTCCAAGGTCTGTACCAGAGAAAAGCAAAAGCCACTGAGAAAGTGTCAAGGCTGGCTGATTACTGGAGGTGTGTATGACAGGGGAAAAGAGGAGAAGCGAGAAACTGAAGCAGGACCCTGCAAAAGGGACTAGGGAAAACTTTTCAAAAAAATAAATTCTAAGCCTATCTTCATGAATAAGGCAATTGGAGCCCATGCAACTCCAACCTAGCAGTGCTTTGGGGAGATAAGACTTGCAAAATCTAATCCTTCCGCTGTCTAAATGCCCAAGTTATTCTGAATGGCAACTAAACCATTTTGGCCACTCTGCCAGAGTGCTGCAGACTGACATCTCTGAACGCTACTGCATTTTGAATTATTATTTTGATATTAAGAATAGATATAATGCTCCCCATTACAATCTTCTGAATGCTGAGAGTCATGTTTGGGAACTCCTTGATGGATTGTCGTCCTATAAAAATTAGAAGCTGACCATGTCTGGATTCTGGCAATAGGTAAAGATGACTGGAGAAAAGGTCAGAGCTAACTTTTCTGAAGCATGAAAAATACCATCCCCCTCTTCTTACCCACAGTCAGCTCACATGCTTATTACAACTTCTCCAAAGATTTCACTTCACACTCTATCACAAGCCTTAATGCAGATGTGTCCAGATGAAAAGAAAGCACATAAAAAAATGACCAGTGAGCCAGAAAGAATTCAAACAATTCCAAGACCTGAGTGCCAATGCACATGTTGAGAGGTGTGGCAAATCATCTGGTTTTGCATAACTAAAAAAGGGTCTGGTTTATTTATATCCAATGCCAGTAAAAGGCTTGAGTTTCCCAAGTACTTGAGGAACAAGAATAGATATCATTAAAAAAACACAAATAAAAATAATTTTTAAAGTTCGGTTCACAGGCTGTGAATTTCAACTCAAGAAAACTTCTTGGAAGCAGATGTATTAAAGGCCCTTAACTACTTCTTCATACATATGGGGATTTGTACTCATTTAACTGAAAATGAGATTTGGCCCAAGGCTAATAGCTTGTCTGAAAAGCCTTACCTAGAAGATAAATTATTTTAATAGGAAGAACACTGTCTATCCTAGACTATAAATGTTCATTGAGTGTGATTGAGAAACTGCATTAATCTGCACAGAGTTGTTCACACCTGATTTTTGTATCGGACCTCTGAATGAAATAACTGTCAGAAACCATGTGACCTTTGTAATTACCAATATGTCTAATATGAATGAGCACTGGTATGCTCCAATTGGAAAAAGTACAATCACAGCATTGGCAGGGTGAATGTGGAAACCGGTATTTTCCAAGAGCTTTACTTACCAGGGATTTGGTATACACGTTCCAAATAATCCCACCTTTAAACTGCTAAATTCTTGTGTAGGGTAGCTGTCTTGAGAAAAACAATCTTCAGCTGAAAAACAGCTGTGCAACTGGAGTGTTTATTAAGAAAACTGTAGTGCTAAAAGCCCTAGAAGATTTTCCTAAAAGAAAAGCTACTGTTCCATATCCCTCCTTGGCATTTATGGACCTACATTCTGTGTCCTGAAACCCTAAAACCTTTCAGAGGAATTAGGAATTGGGCCAGAATTTATCTGCTGTTTTCTAGACTTTAGCTTACTGAAGAGTCAGCCCAGTCAGCTCCTTTTTTTCCAACAGATGAGACACTGACAAAATTGAATTACATGACTGTTGTGTAATGAAGTAAAAGGGGGATGAAAATTCTCAATGTGTTGTTGAAAATTGTTGATCCATTGGAAGCTGCCTGGCAAATTTAGACCAGCTTCACAAATATGAAACAGAACCATGTTAAACTGGACAGCAAAGTATTCTTTCCAAGGCTATCCCCACACTGCTTTGCCATCAGCCCATTTTGTCAAGTAGGGAAACACACATGTTCTTATATTAAACATAATTTAAAGACCCTGACAAGCCTCTAACATTTAGAGTAATATTTTGCATTTAAACTAGTGTTTTGAGTGAGCTAAAATTATCATACTAGTTTGATGTGTTCTTAATAATGAAATAACTAGACTGAAGTAACAAAACGTATATTACTTAGGGACTGGCATTAACGTATTATCATTAATATTCATGAGACAAGGTGAAGCTCAGTCAAATTATACTAGATTTTATAATAAGTAAAAGATGAACAAAGAGGGGCTTTAGAGGTGTTTGGGTGTTCAAAAAGTTATTTCTTGATTTGCTTAGCAAAAATACTTTTCGTTGTCTTAGGGTTTTATATAACAAAGTTACTTACATAGGAGCAGAAGAAAATCATTGAAAGTATCCTCAGTAAAATGCCCCTGGAAGGAGAAAAAAACAAACCAACCCACCCATTAAGCATCAGCTGTAATCTGTAAAATCCCTTTGTTTACATTTCTTAGCTTTGATTCACCCTCTATGGACAATAATTTGATTATGAAGGTCAATGAAACCTGTCTTTATCAGGCGTAACTGAAAAAACGGTACTTTTATAAACACAGAGACTTCCCTGTTTCCATCTCTCAGTTATTGCCTAGAGAGAATAGGGAATGTGTAGGAAATAACACTAAAGGGATGTTTCATTCTCAACAGACTATTGTGTCCTTGACCGTTTTGTTCTAGCCTCCATTCAAATTGCCAACTTACAGGCAAACTGGTAGCATTTTTCTCTTGTAGATGAAAATCCAATAGGGAAAAATAGACTGACTTGTCTATTGTTTAGAAGACCTATGACTTCTTGAGTCTTCAATCATTATCAACTTAATCTAATTCTCAATTTAGAATATCAGGTGATAAAAGTGTCACAGGGACAGCAGAAAAAAAGTATTTACTGAAAATCTTTGTTTTCAGGACACTGGCAGTTGCTGTTAAAACCAAAATAAAATCTGGTAGATAGAAACTGATTTCAAGTAAAATAAGTATCCACACCAGCTTTTTGGTTTTTTGCTTGGAAGTATTCCTTTACAATGAATGAAAGAGGAGACAAAGATATCTTTTTCAGAGAGATCAGATGGCTGTCACAGATCAGGCATTTATTTTATTGTCTTTCAAATAGCATGAAAACCTCCAATATCTTTGATCGGTTCTATACTTTGTAGTCCAACAACTGGTAACAATCTTAAAATAGGCATTTCATTTTAAAAGATTGGGGGTTTTCCACATTCACCTCATTAGGTCTGAGGTGCTACGATGAGGAATAAAAACAAAAGTAATTTTCTTTTGCAAGTTTGAAGGACTGCATTTTAGACTTCTGCATTACAAGACCAGCCATCAAATATTTCTTCTCTCTCCTACAATTCTTCACAATGGATTTTCCACTTCTTTACCTTCTTGTTCCTACATAAACATTAATTTTCCTCCCATTTCATTGTGTGCAACCAGAGAGGTGAAATAATTGAGGATGTTACCCTTTTTTCATTGTGGTAAGTAGGAGGACTCTTTTCATGCTGACAATATATCCACAAAAAGCTGGACTTTACTCATCTTACCAGACATTTGCTTTTTAAAACTCTCAGAGGGCCTGACCATATGTTCAGCCCACATGTACACAGCCTGGTTAATTTAACCCATTAGAGTCTCATAACTGCTTAAGGAAGTACTTTTCATAAGTATACCAGGATCGTAAATGTAATTCTATAGAATACAAATAGATTTTCAGTGTTAGGACACTCAATCTAGGTTTTCTTAAATAAATTGCAAAAGTCTCAGGCCAGAAACAAAAAAGTCATCCATTTAAATCACCTCTCAGACACCAGAGATCCTTTTCAGCTTGACATGGTGATATGGAGAATGAATTTCCAAAGGGTTTTTTTAATTGATCTTTTGCTAAATGTTGCTTTCCTCGTAATGATATATTTGACTAGTATTTTCAGATGTTTACAAAACTGGCTCTTCTTGTCCTGTACCACACCATTTATATGTGCCAGAGCAGCAAGACTCTCCAGAGACAGTAAAGGGAAGAGTTGATTACTCCCCAGCACTGTTAAAGCCCTTTTTTTTCCAGGCCAGAGGAAATTCCAATAATTGAGACAAAGTAAGAATGTTAGCAGGAAAGGATTCTGAAATATTTAGTGATTCCTGAACCTGTCTTTTCTGTATGTAAAAAATTTTAGGCTTTATTTAGTCAATGTCTGGGGAAGGGGAGGGTAATGCAGAACTTCTACATCACATTCAAAGTAGACTGAATAAACCAATACAACTATTTCCTTTTAGATGGCTGTCATTACTGCAAAAGCAGGACTCACCATTGGTGAGCTTATGTTGAGCCAGGCTTAATACTATTCTGGATCTGGTTTGTCATACCGAGGCTGAGATTTTCCAAAATATGCTGTCTTGGCCTCTGTTTCTTTCCATATACTAAGTGGAAAGAGAATTAGCTAACACTGAATGCTTTAAAATTCCTGTCCTTCTGTTATTTTACTTATTCATAAGAATATGACGTTAAAGATAATGATTACTTGTTACTAGTTTCAGTACCACCTTCAAATACAGCAGGCTCTACAAGATGCAGGGAAAGAACCATTCTTCCCTGGAAGGTTACAGGATAGAGGACAAGCAAGTGGAAGAGAGGACATTTCATCTCAGACAAGAAAGCAACTCAGGTAGTAAGAGGCTTAAGCAATCCTAGTCCTTAAAAAAAATCATACTGAAGCCAGTTAAAATCTTGATTTTTAGGATTAGACTCACAACGAATAAATTGTAGAGAGATGGAACAAAATATATAACCATTAAAGAAAAAAAGGAAAAGCTTTGAAAATGAAAATACAGTTCCCATTACTTTCATCAGCTGGAAAGGACAGTTAGTATGTGTGGCTGTGCCACATTTTGGACAGCGGATTTACAAGCTACTCTGTTAGATATTTGTTTTATAAACAAATGAGACAATAATAACTAAAAATACCCTTAACACTCTCAATGTCTCTCATAAGTGAAAAGCAGAAAACATAAATTGCAAGAATTCCTTCTTGCAGAACTTCATCTGAAACGCTCATTTTCAGGGCTAACGCTTCATTTTCTCACTATGCTGGCACCTAGGTAACAAATCTTAGGTACATGTTCAGGTTACTTTTCTCTGCTCCTTGCACATTCCTTATTCACTTACTTAATCCTCAAAGTGGCTCTGCAAGCAGGAAAGCACACTATCTTTCCATCTTATTTTCTCAGTGACAGTAGAAATGCGTGACAGGGATCCGATCCCATCCACTCATAAATTGAAGTCTAAATGTTTTAATTACAAGGTGGTTTGGGTTTGGTTTTTTTCTATCCATGGGAGAAATTAAGTGAGACACGCCATTTAAATAGCATTCATACCACCTAATTTTGAAGAACTGACTACCTCTACTCCTATAAATGAGTATACAATCTCATTTTGGAACCAAATCAACTCAGAAGGTCTCATTTCCTCTCTTCTAATACAAAGGGTCATGGAAGGCGAGGTTCTAACTGAGGCACTGAATATAGATTGCAGGAGTACTAGCCCTGATTTTTCTTAAGGCCAGGAACTGCCCAGGGTACTTTTCTTCCAGTCACTGATTGGAAGCACAGCACGCAGGGTGCCTGGTAGAAACACAGACTAACTTTTTCTGAATTCCTTCCAAATTCAAAAACAATTCAGCTGTTTTCATTTTCACTTGTTTCCATATATCATTGTTATTTTTACATTTTAAAGGAAAAACTCTTACTCTTGCTGGTCATTCTGTTAACAGCAATTACTTTTTTAATCCCATTACAGAGAGCAGCATGGTGTTTCACAGTAAGAGCTGTGACTGGTAGTTGTACTGTCTTCTCCTGTGTCACTTCAGTGCAGTGGATTATCTCATTAATGAGTTACATACCATAGCATCCTACAGCACTTTGTAAACCTTACTCTGTGGCCTAAATGTAATGTGGCTCAATAGCCTGCTCCTGCCTTTCTAAAGGCAGATCACAGTTGAAATTCAATTCCACAAATATGTGCATAGAAAACCTACATGTAACCTCAAGATCTGCAACGTCAAAGATTGCTTCAAAATTTTCAATTTTAAACCCTGATCCTGCCATGACACCTCCTGATGACTTTGGCAAAGCTGGATCATCTCTTCAAAAAAAAAAAAAAAAAAAAAATTCACAACTGAAAATGTGATTTGTCATAGAATCATAGAATGGCATGGGTTGGAAGGTACCCCAAGGATCACAGAGCTCCAAACCCCCTGCCACGGGCAGGGACACCAACCTCAAGCCAGATCTACACAAGGTTGCCCAGGGGCCCATCCAACCTGGCCTTGAACACCCCCAGGAATGGGGCATCCACCCCCTCTCTGGGCAGCCTGTTCCAGCACCTCACCACTCTCTCTAAAGAACTTCCCCCTAATATCTAATCTAAACCTTCTTTCCTTTAGCTTTAGTCCATTCCCCCTTGTCCTGCCATTGTCTACCCTTTGAACAAGCTGATTCCGCTCCTGTTCCTCTGCTCCCTTCAGGGACTGGGAGGCTGCAATGAGGTCCCCCCACAGCCTTCTCTTCTCCAGGCTGAACAAGCCCAGCTCCCTCAGGCACTCCTCATAGGGGAGCTGCTCCAGCCCTCTGATCACCTTCGTGGCTCCTCTGACACCTCTCCAACAGTCCCACATCTTTCTTGTATTGTGGGCCCCAGCTCTGGACACAGGACTCCAGCTGGGGCCTCACCAGGGCAGAGTAGAGAAGGACAATCCCCTCCCTGTCCCTGCTACCACCCCTCTGTTGATGCAGCTCAGAATCCCATCAACCTTCCAACCTGCAAGAGCACACTGCTGGCTCATGTTAAGTTCCTCATCTACCAGAATCCCCAAGTCCTTCTCAGCAGGGCTGCTCTCCAGTAGCTCTTCTCCCAGTCTGTATCTATGTCTGCGATTCCTCCGGCCCAAGTGCAACACCTGACACTTGGCAGTGTTGAACTTCATTAGGTTCACTCAGGCCCACCTTTCCAGCCTGTCAGGATCCCTCTGGATGGCTTCCTTTCCTTCTGGGGTTCATCAGAGAAAACTTGAATGGATTACATGCATGTGACATACATTCCTACTCTTATTACCTCTAACCTCTAATTCACCTTTTGTAATTTTTTTTGGATTATAATTGCCAATCTTGACAGCAAATGATATCGGCACCACCATTCACTGTCATTCAAAAGGTGACTCTCCTGCCTGGAGCAAAACCCTGGGAGAAATGGATTTGCTGATGAAACGTTTCTATGGGATTAGACTAGAAATGAGCACCGAGGTCTATAAATCTACTACTTAAAATGAAAAATAAGGAAAATTAAAAACATGGGATGATTTCAAGCTTTGTAGCCCTTACAGATGAATTTTGCCCACTGATAAAGCAATCACCGAACCCTAGAGTAGTTTGGGTTGGAAGGGACACTAAAATCCTAACACGGGCAGGAACACTCTCCCCTTCCCAAAGCCCAAGCTTCGGTTGCCCAAAGCCCCAGCTTGGCCTTGAACACTTCCAGGGATGAATTTGGGGCAAGTCATAGGATACTATTTTTTAGAGTCAGTGGGTATTTTCTATTAGAAATGAAATTTGGCTATTCTCTATTACTGTACCAGGCACTGGAACAGGCACTCCAGAGAAGTGGTCACAGCACCGAGCTTGACTGAATTCAAGAAGCATCTGGACACTGCACTCAGTCCCATGCTCTGAACTGGCTGGCCCTGTGTGGAGCCAGGAGTTGGACTCAATGATCACTATGGGTCCCTTGCAGCTCAGGCTGTTCTATGATTCTTATGATTAATAATGCAGTGCTCTCAGAATAGAGCAGGAATAGCGTCTCACTTTAAGAAGGGATTCTGCTTTGCCCTAACTCCTCTTCAGCTAGTAGCAGTAGCTTGGTGGAAGCTCTTCCAAATATTCAGATTTTTTGCATTATTTAGAGGAAGAAAAGTTTGCAAACATAAAAGCATAAAACAGAATAGTACTTTTTTATTAAAATAAAAATTGGAATTCTGATACTGTTATATGTTTTAGGGAATGAAGGCTCTAGGTACAGGGTTAACAACCTTGTGATTTGATCTGCTCCCTTTACTTTGACCTTTCTTCTGGTAGTTAATGACACAATTTTGTGATTCTTGCTGAGGAGAATCAATTATTTTAGATTAGTAAAAATCATTCCTAAAATGTGTGTCTGAAACAGAATGAAAACATTCTCAGTATTCCAATATTGTGTTTAACAATCACAGCTGCATGGTAGCAATTTTTACTTGTTTCATTGTGTAGCAAGAATTTCAGATATTCCAAGCAAAATCCTATTTAATTGACCATGTTCATTACTTCAAACCTGCATCATTTTTCTTTCTACAACTCCTTCCACACATCTTTTGTAAGTGAGTTAAGATACAAAGTTAAATTCTGATCAGGAGGTCATGTTTTGGTTTTATTCTCCAAAATTAAACCAGCAGCAAAAGCTGCTAATATGGACTGATTCTGCTGCATGTATTAAATACAGGCTTTGGGATGGATACAGATTGTTGTCACAAAATGCACTCAGAAGACCAGTGTTTCTGCATGTTTGTGAGAATGTCAAACTACAGCATCATTAACATTGTGTAGTGTCCAATAATTCTGTTCTCCCCATGGACAAGGACTGTGCAGAAATAATTACTTGGCAATCACATGCACTTCATCACTTCCAAATTAGATTTTAGTAACCCACCGCTTTATTTCCAGAGTAATCAAATTACTACAATGGAGTTTCCTTCACTTTTTTTTTTTTAATTTCTTTCATTTGATACTTATTGCCACAGATGCAAACTGTGAGTTAAGCAGAGTCAAGAGAAACGCAGTTTGGGAAGAAACAATTGGATAATGTGTTTTAAAACATTAATTAAAATGATCCTTTAAATCTTATCCATTCCAAAGTAAATGCACTCAATAAACCAATGATATAAAAAAAGAATCAAAAATATATCTAGAGAATACTCTGAAGCAGTTGAGATTTTGAAAAAAGAAATAAAAATCAATCTGATCACATAGGAATACCTCTTTCACTTTTAACACTATTCTTTCAGTGGAATCCTGTTTAAAAAAATCATTTAGTTACCTTAGAAAACTTGGGGTGATTTCATTTTGCTGCTATAATCTCACCAGAAAAATATCAAACCAATTTTTTTTCCTGTGCTAATAAATAATTGCCATGTGAGAACCTGAGGTTTGCCTGGGCTCTGGATGAGGCAACAAGCCCACATTTACCAGGTCATGTCTATTCATCCCAGTATTTAATCGAGTGCTTAAATTTAAGCACACAAGCCTCTTGCTATTGAATGAAACCAAAAGAGATGCTTACATAAAAATTGTATTTCAGGAATTCACTAAAGCAGATTTGAACACATTTTACATGCTCAAACATTTTGGGTTGGGATTTTTGTTATTAATACTATTCATTTTCTGGATTGAGGACTTGGTGCTGAACAAAACCTATTTGAATTAATTTCAAAACTTGTAGACCCTCATGATCCATTTAGCAAGGTGAAGATTATTTCTGTATTTTATATCCCTCTTTGTATGAGTCTCTAAGACAGATTTTTATTTTTTCTATCACAAATAGGTAGGTCTGAAATTCAACCTGATGACCTAGTGGTTATTTGTTCAACCAGCACTGATTAAACTGGACCTTTAGGCAATTACATACCTGGATCTTACCAAACTCTCAGTATGCCTTTTATGGATGATTTAAATCCTATAAAACTAAACCAGGATCAATCACTGTTTTCTGAGTCCTCAAAAAGAATAAACAGTGTTCGTTCTTAGTGATATATTTGCAATTAGAAAGGTATGCAGATCAAAATACTACTAGAATCTTGGAGACTTGGAACTTAATGGCATGTTGTCTAGAAGCAAAGTTCTCTGTTGCTTGCTGCTGTGATATTAATGCATTGAAATATTATTGCATCTTTATCTGTGAATGTATGGATAAAAGTACCAAGGTAAAATGACATTCCAGAAATCAGTATTCTTAGTAGACTTAGAGCCTGAATCTTTATTCCTACAATAATCTAAACCTAATGTTTCAAATTAGAAATATAGGCTATTGGTTATTATAGCACAACTCATAAATCTCTCTTTCACCACCCGTAGTCCAGAATATGTCAAATGGATTTTACTTCAGGGAATATATGTCCCTGAAGCTTCACAAGTCAGGACAACAACCACATTTCATATGATTCTCCCACAGTCTTTATTGGATTTTCAGTCTACTGGCTTGCACATCCTCTGCTACACAAAGGCATTCTCTAAGATCCTTTGATTCAGGTTACTTACTAAAGAGGACTTTCAGGCACCCTCAGGGGCACAGCTTGCTCTAGTTCTCGTATGTCATGAGGTGACAGAATGGAGATTGCAATACTGCAGCCACCAAGGTCAGCCTTGCAAACCAGGGAAAGAGTACCAGATACCCGTGTGATGAGGATCTGGAGAGTCTTTCTCAATAGGAAAGAAAAGATACAGCTCCTTTTGAAGCATAAGCTCCTTCCCCACAGCACTACCTTTGTGCAAAAGCTATTTCCTCTCCCCAACAGAGGAATTTCTGTAAAATTCTGGCTTCACTAAAATCAGTGTGAGTTTTGCTATTGCTATAACCAGGGATGCAATTCCTTTCTGTCATATGCTCTCTTGTTTTGAAGCACAGGCACAGCTAAGTCAGCACTTCTATGCAAATTTAGCTTGTAGTGTTACCACTGCAGAGCAAAAAGGCAAGCAAGGAAAGAGGTGCCTGTGTGAACTCTGCATCAGCCTTCCAACCTTTTTAATAGCAGGAATACTTCTGATAGGATTTTCTTTCAACTCGAATGCTGATGCAAACTGCCATTCTTGCTGGCAGAATTGTCTCTAATGATACTTTATGTTTTCTATTTTACACCTATTTAATAAAAATCCAGTGTCAAACTCAAAAGCTCAAAGTGTCTGTTTTCAGAATTAGCAAGTTCATTTAGCTTTTGTGAAAGAAATAAAAAAAACCCTTGCTTTTAACTACTGAAAGCCTAAACTTCAGCTTACACCTTCAGATATGATATACCTGAGAAACAGGTATTTTCTTGTTAGCCATTTATATTAAAATTGGGTTAAAATCATGCAGACATTTTAGTGGAGATTCACACAGCATAAAATAACCCTATTTTTAAGGCAAAGGAAGCTACTGCAATGAGTCCATTTCAGCCAAACATTCTGGTGCACTCTAGTGGCAGAACACTGAGATGTACAATAGCTTTGCTTTTTCTGCTCTAAAATCCTGGAAAAGATAATTATTTTTTTTTTTTAATTTATTCTAAATGTATGTGTAAATAAAGGTTCCTGTACTCTATTTAACTACTGTTCTCACCTGAAGGAGAAGCAAAGCATTCCTAATTGTCAATAGGAGATGCTTTGATAACCGGTCTTCTGAAAAGCCAACAGGCTTCAAAAGCAAGGAACCCCTTACATCCAAATGGTGCTGATTTGGACTCCAAATTTCTCTCCCCTCACTAGGAGTTTGTAGGCTTTCACTTCCAGTGTTTTATGACCGATAACTGCTACTACAGAATTGATGTAAGAGGCGTATCCAGGCACACATGGGCAATTGTGTGACCTTCTGAGCACGCGCATGGGGGTAAAACCATTATGCCAGCCAAAGGGCTGTAACACAGGAAGTGAAAGGAAACTGGGCATCCCATTGACCATTGGGCATGACAACTGCCCAAACGTTCAGCAACTGAACCAGACAAACACTTGAGAAAGAGAAGAAGCCAAAAAAGGAGACTTAAGCTACACCAGTTTTGCATCTGTTCAAAAAAGCCAAACACGCAGATGCCAGTATGATATTCTAAAGCTATAAAGTGAAAGAGTAGTACCAGAATTGCACTGAAATATGGTATGCAGAAGACTGCCATTGTTGTTAACAGAATAAAATTGGTTTTTCTACAGTGGCACAGATAGATCAAGACAGCTAGTTCGTACACACCAAAATTGAGATACACATCGATGAAGTGTCTTGTCCAAATTAATTTTGCTGCCTAATGGCAAAGTTGAATTAGATCTCATGTCTCTGAAGTTCCTCTCTGGTGCTTATCCAATAAAGAGTCCTCCTTGGTAATGCATGTATGTTATCTTGAAAACCTAATGGAAAGGTGCTTGCTTTTGTAGAAGCTGTCTCTACCATAATCACTATAGTCCAGCTGATTTTTCTAAATGGTTCTGAGATGAACTCTTCTTTAGAAACTGCTAATGCAGCACAAGATAGATGCTGGTGACTAAGAACATTATACAAGTGTATTTCCCCAAGAGAGTAGCTGCATTAGGACAAAATAAACTATGCTGCCTATCATGAGCACTCAAGAGTCATGACACTACTTGTCTCTTTCTCAAATACATAGACTTGATGTTGTTTTCACTTGTTTTCTAACCTCTAAATTTCTAGGTACTTATTATTTCAAAGCATATAGGTTTCTCCTAGAAGCTTACTTTAAAAAAAAAAAAATCACGATTCCAGATCTCTACATGTCCTAGAGCTGAAGCTGTAAATCAAGACTAAACTTCATTAAGTCTGTGAAAATTCTGAGAAATGACAGAAATTTATATAGCTAGAGATTACAAATAAGCAAGCCAGAACACAGGATAAAAAAATAAGCAAAGATTCTCTGACTGAAGGTCAGCAGAAAAAAAAAACACACCAAAATCCTGCATGTGTAGAAGCCATACCATGTTAGTAGATCAGAGTCTGTCCCTTCGCTCCCCCTTGCCAGGAAGCAATGAGGTCTCCCCTCAGCCTCTTCTTCTCCAGGCTGTACAAACCAAGAGACTTCAGCCTCTCCTCATAAGACTTCCCCTCCAGACCCTTCATCATCCTTGTTGCCCTCCTCTGGACTCTCTCCAATATTTTTATGTCCCTCTTGTATTGTGGCACCCAAAACTGCACACAGTACGCCAAGTGAGGCTGCACCAGCAGAGAGATTATGTCTACTTTGTAGTATAGAAACATGATGAGAACTTCTGTTAATGTGTGTAAACTAGCTTTAAATCAGTTATTTTCTATGTATAGTAAGAATAAAACCAGTTGTTCCTACCTAGGACCTGAACTCTGTGTTCTACACTGGAAGCCCATGCCGCAGCATCTGGATATTCTCAGTAGCCCATGTTACATGGTAAAAGGTTTCTACAAGGTGCAGTCAAAACTTTGGACTGAACGGAAGGTATTATCTCTGCACAGTTTCAGATCCTTTCAAATTTAGAACAACAACTTGCATTTACCCAGCAGAGGTTAATTTCTGGTACACCTAAACATCATGAATGTTATCCTGCACTGCAAATGAATCCACTGAAACCAAAGGGATCCCTCAATACACAGAAAGTATACCACTTTCAATTCTAGGCACACCAAAGGACTTATTTATTCAGATAAAGAGACACACAAAGTAACTTTGTTGTCTCGGTGTTCCTTCACAGCATCATCACCTGACAACGTTCAGAGAGAAGTTTGAAAAGCAAAAAGTCTTTGTTAGTCCAGTTTATTGTTTGTCAGTCAGATGAAAGCTCACCTTTGCATTATTCTACTGAGCTGCAGTTGTTTGCAATTGCTTGCCTCCCCCACTTTCTCAGAATGAATGAAGAGACAGAGTTTAAAGACAGTTTACTTGAAATGACTCTTGAACATAAGAAAAATAAATCTGTAAACAGTCATTAAAAACCTTCTTAATAGAAATAGCTATTCACACAACTCAGGGCCATGAAAACCATTGTGTTTTTTGCTGTAAAAAGAAAGGAAAAAGCAGTCTTCATTTAGGACTCTCATTTTGCCCTACACTAATGAGTTATCTCCCATTTTCCATATAGATTTTAACTGGGGAGCAGGAGGAGCTGTTTGGGGAACGTGTTTCACAGAGCAATTCAGAAAATAATATTTACATTCTATCTGGATGTTGCCTACAGGCTGGTAGCTATCCAAACTGGTGGGAGGAAGTCAATCACTGGTGCTGTACTAGGGGTGGTATGAGACAAGCAGTGTTTTACACACAGAGGATTGATATATCCATTATGCCCAAAATCTGCTGCTAGAGAATTATGCCCAAAATCTGCTGCTAGAGAATGGTTTTCCCAAGCTGCATTGCAGGCTCTGAGAGCACTTGTATGCCAAAAATCCGCCCGCCCTAAGGACACAGGAGCATGTCCTGCTCGCAAAGGGATGTACATCTTCATCCTAGGGTATACAGGAAGGCAATCAGTTCACAAAGCATACCAGGAAAGTTTGTGAGCAGCAGAGAATGAAGAGGTTTGGCAGCTGTGCCTGAGGAAATGAAGAATTTTACTTGACTTATTCTTCAGAGTACCCGTGTTCACAGCAATAGCCGTTTCAAACTATATTTAAGTACATTTGACCCCCTTGTGAGATTAGGTAGAAGAAAAGACTTAAAGCAGTCAGCCCAAGGTCTGTTACCATAATTGGTTTTAGCATAATTTCAGGCTGGGGAATGCCCAAAGGATGTTAATCTGCAAGAGATGCCAGAGTGGGCTAGTACTTCTGCTATGCAAGGGAAATTTTTCATTGCTTGATGATTGAACAGCACTGGAGAGAAACTGTAAACTGCATGGACAGCTTTTGGATGTGCACACTGCCCAAAAATTTCAATGATTGCCTTAAGTTTCTCCTACATGGAAAATGTCTCACCATCCAGACAGGACTGTGGATGCAAGTGAAAATTAAAATAAAGGATTTTCTTTGCCTGGCTCCTGTAAGACTCTGAGGTATGGGAAGGAAAATCTGAAGACCACTGATTCCAATTTTTACTCTCTCAAGTGATTTTTAAAAGAAAATAGTTGCAAAAAGTCAGTACATTTACTACACCAATGAATATACGAAGTTTGGGGGTTTTTTTCTTCACTAAAGAACAGGAATTCTCTCACTAACATATACTTTGAGAATGAGGGTCAGACCTTGGTGACAAAGATTCACTGCATCAGATGTATATATACTGAATCCATTACCTAGTGTGAAAATACAATTTAGGAAAAATAGAGATGCAAAGTTTTAATGAGCAATCACATCCCTAAAGACAAAGTGCCAGATGGTTACGCTTGTCTTGGAACACTGAAGAAGAATAAAGAGAAAAAAAATTATTTTTTTCTGAAAAGAACTACAGCAAACTTTTAAAGATCCCTCCCAAATTAAATTAATGCCTGTTCCATGAATATTCACCATACTAACTGCTATATTATCACATGAGCTGGAACGTGCCTATTACATGATGATGTTGGGAAAGGTTTTTCTTCCCTTTTTAGATGTGAATTCAGTGGAGGTGTGAACTGTGTTCAGCAAAGGTAATGTAGCCTAGCGTGATTTCTGGTTTAATAACCATTGCTTCATTTAACTTCTGGAAATTTTTCAGATTGCATTATTTTCCATTTCATAATGCTGCAGTACTGCCTTTTAACTGATGGCTCTTTCATGCCCAAAGTGTTTTGCCTTTGGGGTTCTAAGTCACAAATTGATGACCTGGCTCATTTGCTTTTGCAGGTGCTTGCAATAGAAGACTACAGACCCCATAAACCATAATTTAATCATGATAGGCAGATAACCCATGAGAGGCTGCTATCCCTCTAGAGAGAAGAGTGAATGCATTCCTGCAGAACTGCAGGATAAGGAGTCAATCTGCCTGGGGAAGATGACCCATGGAACAACAGAAGGGAGCTGCTGGCAGCACCAGGCAAGGTTTTTGTGGTTTTTTTCCTGTGTTCATATCGCCATGCCCCAGAATGGAGACAGGAAAAAAAACCAACATAGACCAATTTCTCAGCAAATCTAGAGTAATCTTAAAGACAACAGAAATATTAGGTGAAAAATACATAAATTTAAGAATCTGTTCAATTCATTAATTGCAAAGACACTTAGGAATGCTCTAGTATCCCCTTACCAGTATGATAAGAGATGTAGAATCTAGAAATATCCAGGCAAGGAGAAACAGTAACAAGTAGTACAAAACCTAAAAGGAATATAAAAGCATAAACCCAAGCCTTTTTAAAATGGGAAATAAAAGACAACTGTTAGATACAGAGAGCAATTACAGGGACTGATTATAAACTCACGTTCCCTGGATAAAAGAGTGCAGTCCTCCATCTGACACAAAAAGCACTGCACATTGTTCAGACTGGTATTGATTGGGCAAAATATTCCAAGTCATTTCAAAGCACAGCCTGGGACTAGACTGAGAAAGTAAAGTCAAAGGGCTTTCTTTCTAACTCTGCCAAATAACACAATGTTTTATCTACATTAAATATTCTGGATTGTTTCAGTGGATCATTCACTTTTCAGGTATAAAAAAACTTCATCCAGGTCCAAATGTCATGATTTAAGAACATTTATAATCGGCCAGTCCAGAACTTCAGATCCAGACAGCCTTATTTTATTAGGAAATCCGGATTTAGGACTGCACTTTCACAATGGAAACCCTCTTGTGTTTATGAATGGCTTTGAGAACCACAGTGAAAGGTATTAATAACAACAGTCCCATAAGACCCACAAAATCTTCTCTATAGCCATACTGGGATTTTACATCTCAGCCAAGAATGCTCTGATAGCAGACTTTCATGTTGTTGCTTTCCTAGTTTAAACTATAGATTCTGGCACCTATATGGGTGGTGTTCTCCTCTGCCGGCTTCAGCATCTCCACTGGACAGCCCTGCTCAGTTTCAGCAAGTGGAGCTGCAAGAAAGGTTCCAACGAGGAAGCAGAGAAGACTGCAAGTTGTATAACCCTTGTCATGGAAGCACACAAGCCCTTCACTGCAACGTTTTGTTCTGATGGATATCTAAGACTTGCAGATATAAAAGCTACAAGGAATAAATAACCTGAACACATTTATCTTCTCTGCCCTTTTGGTCCACTACCTTCTTCCCCCATCTCAATTTCTCAACTCCCATGCTAGTATTTTTATCTTTGCTTTCTCTGATTTATGCTTCTTATAAATTCCATGAATTCATTTGTTGTGCTTATCATTGGCATTTCATGTGATATAGAAATAAGCAAATTATACCTGTTTCCTAAACTTCTTTGTTTCCCGCAGTCCCATTTCTCAGATTTTTGTCTTTTAGACTCCTGTTCAACATTAACATCCACCATTATCTGTCTCTGAAAATATTCTTGACTACTCTTTTCACTGACTAAAATACAGCTTGTTTGCTAACTTTTTCTTTCCCTTTGTGAATTACTCATTAAAATCTCCATTTTAACAAATATGTCTTGTGGGAAACTATTAGCTGAATCTTCTAACATGTATTTTAGACACCGAATTCATCATTAAGAATTCCTGTTGAGCCTGGTTTCATATATTCAGCAAAACCTATGTGCTGAAATCTAAGTCAGTCGATCACAGAAGTGACATTTATTTTCTGTGACATGATGATGATCATGTTCCTAAAACAAGTTCCCTGCAATTTCACATTCAAAATCCAAATCCCATATCCTGCAATACTCTCTTAAGGTTTCCTGTGTTAGTGAATAGTTATGTCATTAAATTCGTTTCCTACAATAATAATGGAAAATGAGAGCAGAAGGTAAGTCTAATAAGATGAGTTGATTTTGATAGCTGAAATAATATATCTTCATGGTTTCTGTTGCTTGCATTTGGCTAAGTAAAAGCATTTCTGCCCTAAGCTATGAATAATGCCAGTGTCTTCGGTAAACTGAAAAAAAACCCCAAAACCACTGTGCATTAGAAATATGGCAGAGCAACTTATTTATATGTGACACTGCATGCTAAGTGTGGTTTGCACTTGTTCAGAAAAAACCCAACAAACTGAAAAGTAAACAGAGATCAAGATGTTACCAAAAGTCCTTGTTGAAATCAACACAGACTGTATTACCATTATCTAAAAATTCAGTGTCTAAATACAAGGCCTTATTCATAGACTAAAACACAACTGATAACTAACTGTAAGAAGGGAAGTTGTAATGAAGTCTAAATGGTTTTCCAAATTCAAGTAGTAAAACATCTTAATCAAAACCTTAGAGAGAAACTCATCTTGGTTTTGTTCTGTGTAGCTGCTGGAAAACTCACAACTGAATACAAACTGCACTTTCATACCATTTTAAATAGTTTTACATACAAGTGTTTGCAAACAGTGATGAAGATTCTCCTTAGAAACAATAATTATCCTTGCAAATTGTACCATTATAACCAGGCAATTAGTACACATGTACTTTGTTACTGCAAACTACATTGAAAAACAGTGCGACTATAAGATTTGAAAGGTATAACTTAAAAGCTCTAATAATTTACTACAGCTATTTTGCACTAAAGTGGTCTATTCCCATTTTATCACAACATCATGAAGCAATTTCCATCAATATTACAGCACAAAGATGATAAAATGTTCTGGAAGTAACATATACACGTGTGCTGCAGCCAATTTTCAAACTGAAGCATCTTAGCAGTTTCAAGGCTTTGAAGACTATCTTCTGAGAGGGGTCCTGCTTGCAAAAAGTCTAAGGTTTCTTTAATAGGCAAGTGGATTTTGGCAAAAAAAGTCACACAGGACTCTCTAAATTACCTTTCTGCACTTCTCAGTAACTGGAGCATAACTTCAGATATTACAATCATTCAGGACTGTAAAAAAATGCCTTGATGCTGAAAAGCCGGTGAAGTTTTAACCTCATACAGTCTGAACAGCTGGGGCAAGAACCTCACAAAATCCAGTTCTGCTAATAAGATAAGCATCTCAGTTCCCATTAGGAGCAGCATTTCTAGAGAAACAATTGTTTTTCAGGGTGTCAGATGTCTGATCACAGCCGCGACCTTTCTGAAAAGTCCTAGACAGTCTTTGGAAAACTTGACATTGTCTTGAGCACATAGACACACAGCCCAACTCTAATGGCACCAAACAAAAGCCCTTGCTCAATATTTTGAATAAAAACACTGCTCCTGCATCTGTCACTCACATGCAACAATCATTTAAAGCTTCCTACTACCTCTTTTTGGTATTTCATTAGATTTAAGGCTCTGATAGTGCAGTAAAAGCTTGAGGGTTGGTAAAAACAGCTTTTTCCACACTCTTGCAGGAGAAGATGTGATACATGTCTGGATCACAGTGGAAGGCTGTCATCCAGAAAAGAAAGGTTTGCTATCTTACCCTAGTACTGTTATGATGCACTTCCACTGTTGTGAATGATCAGAAAACCATAAAGCTTTCAGGAAATGTTATAATCCCCTCCCAGTCCAAAGGTGGGTGGTGAGCTGGGAACAAGCCTACCTCACTGTGAGCATGGAGGCTGCTCACTGTCAGAGACACACACTTCTCCCTACTAGAAAGCGTCCTTTGCCAAGCAGAACAAACTCTGTTGCCCATGGATTCCCATCCAAGAGATTTCTATAATTATAGCATATTTTTCAGTCAACAAGTGGTTACAGAAGTCAGAAAACAGCAGCTAGTGGAGGAACAGCTGCCAGACATTCTGTCCATATGAACCACCATGGAGATAGTCGTTATTCTGGACTCCTCCTCTAAGTGGGCATTATGCACAGGTCCTTATAGAAAGCCTCCCTTCACTCATAACCAGAGCTTGTATGCCCTGACAGCAATAGCATTCACAGCACCTACTATGCCAATGAATACCTCTGTAGGGAGACCACAGCTACTCCCCTTGCCTTTTATTTCACCATATGCCTGTGCTTAGCAAAGCGTTGCTGCTGTGCTCAGCAGTTCCACTTCACCTTCCTACCTGCCGCTGCACACTAGAAAACAAAATCAGTGAAATTTAAAAGGCCCTAAGCCAGATGTGGTCCCACCATTTCATAAGAACATATTTTGATAAAAACGTGTGCCTGGAGTGCACAATCATATTATCCCAGTGCCCAAGCACAGGAGTCTTACAACTGGGGTTTCCCATCCCCACCTCAAGGAATCATTCAGATTTAAAATCCTACCAAAACGTAGCAGCAAAGCGCAAGAAGGCAAATTTATTTCTTAAGTGGTAAGAGTAAACTAGTGAACTGGCTCAAGTCACAATGCAAAATCATTAGTGAGCCTAAAACAGATGGTATCTCATTTTTAGCAATAGGCAAAATGCCAAATGACATGACTAAATAGAAAAAAAATCCCTATAGTATTGCATTTTTGTGCCTGTTGAGCATGGAGACTGGAAGGCAGGAACATTTTTAATAACCTTTCTTTGACAAGCTTAAAGCCATTTAATGCTGAAGCCTGTCCTTGACATAAAGCCAAGAGAATAGGCCTCTAGAGAAAACTCACTGCTGCACAGCTTCACCTCCCAGCAAAACACATTATGCAGCAAAGCCACATAATACTTACTTTCCATTAAAAAAACCCAGACCCTCACCCGCTATCGCAGCAGTGACCTTTCAATCCGGGCTTCTGCAGTATTTATTGGCTGAAAAGTTGTTTCTGAGAATAGCAATTGTCTGGTTTAAAAACTGAAAATCTCTTTTCTGTTTTAGGGAACAGCATTTGTAAAGGCAATGGAGTTTGGCGTAAAAGCAAAGGTACCTAAAAGTAATCAAATACCATGTACTCAATGGCTGCTACCAACAACTACTTGTATTGCAGAGGTTTTGCCAATACAGCAATCTTCATCGGAGTAATTCCAAACACAAAGGCCCTCCACATGAAAGCATTCCAGACATGAAGGCTTCACAACACCTTTGAGAAATACTTAATATGACAGATGGGTAAATTAATTAAATAACAGGTCAGGCTCTGGAATTCATTCTGGCCCAGTTTTTGCTCCTTTGACAGCAGGAAGAAGCCAAAAAGCAGCTCGATCTTTCCATCTCAGGATTCACCTGGCACTGAGAAGTCTCCCGCTGGCCTAAGTGGCACCTACTTAATGCTCACCTGGAGCAGGATGCCAAGAGCTGTAAGGACACTGGAGCTGCAATTTCCCGACTGGCAGATGACCCATTCCAAGCTGGAAGGAGGAAGGCTGGATGATAACAGCATCAAGACTGCAGTGATTAATGCTGTTGCTCAGACAAGGATACAATTTGATCTAGAACCTGAGAAAATTACATTTTGGTGACTTTCTGCTCTTACAAGATCAATCTAGCAGACACAGGGAACAACTTTGATGGAGGCCAAGGAGACAATGTTTTGTCCATGTACCGCACTGTGACTCTTTGGTAGAGCTGAAAAAGTTCAACACTTCACAGCCCTGTCACACAGCCCCCATGCCCTGACTCACCCCCACCCAGCTCCTAAACATGCATGTAGTAAAATATAGAAGAGAAACAACTCTATTTGGAGATAAAAGGCAAAGGGTACCACAGTGAAAAGGTGGCAATTTTGCAGACCAAAAGGCAGAATTAAGTTTTGACCAGCCTCCTGGTCTTTTTCTAGCGCCATTAAAGGAATTGGTGCTGAATTCTAGACTGATTTAATCCCCAGTGGAATTTCACTGGAAATCAGTGTTGCCAAATCTTGTGATTTTAATCCCAGATCTTGAATTAATTCGTGATTTACTGTTTATCAGCTTAAAGAATCCAAGCTCATATTCATATTAAGTGAGAATTTTTTTCTTTTTCTAAAGGTTCTTAACACTCTGGGTGTAGGAAAATAAAACAAATCTGAAGAGCAGAAGCCTTAAGGCACTAGCACAGAAGACAAGGTGAAAAAAGTAAATGCATCCATTTAAAATACTTAGATGTTTTAGCCAAATTTATGATTTGGAGTCAGATAACTCAAATACCAAAGCTGCAACTATCAAGCATTATAATAAATATAAAATGGAACAAGGTTTTAAGCTGTGCATTTTGTACAGTTTATGTATTATTAATCAGTCTACAAAAGCAGAATAGGGAATTCTCAACAATAAGATATTAAAATTGTTTTTTCCCAGCCTAGTGTCACCCAGAGCTAAATTAGTAATTTAGCAATCTCTTTGCTCCTTTGAGCTCCCGTTGTTGGCACATATTTTGCCAATAGATTGCATTTGTTTTAACAAAGGTTCTAGTAAGAACCTTTATATAGACACTGGACATTTCCCGCTTGCATTAAGGGTTTCATCTTGTCTCAGCTGTTTCATTTTCTTTTCAGCAGCCCACAGTGTCCCTGCTATAATAACGATGAGCTCCCAGTTCCTTCTCTTCCTTTTCATAAGAATACAAGGGCATTGAGGCTACTTTCATTCAGAGCTTACTGATCGCTGTGTTTCATTTAACCCTTGCTGTGTAAGCTAATAGGAAATCCAAACACCCCCTCAACCTAACCCTAAAGAAGGTAAATCCTGCAGAAAAGTTATCAATATCTTGTTACTGCAGTGCTGTTTGCTTCAGCCATATGTGTTATGACCTCCTGGTTCTGCCACACTGGATCAGACAGGGCAACATGTTTTACTTTTCAGTATAAGTGAAAGGGATTTAAAATACCATTAAACAGAGAGGCAGCAGAGTCTGATGTAGCCCCAATAATGTGCACATATGTACAAAAAGTATGTTGTAAATACATTGGTTTTCCACTTCATTATATGTTTACAGGTCTTTTTTTTCCACCTACTCTAGTGGAAAGCATAACAAGACATTATCAGTCTCAAATGACTGTACTTTATCCTATTACTACTGATTTGCCTTATGACTCATTAAATTACATATGCACATTACATAGGGCCATTTTCAGAAGATCTCTCTAAAGTTACCACCTTTGGTCTTTAAAAATATTATTAAACCTTATTTTATATGATAAGTAGCACTTGTTCTTTCAAAAAAAATGTATTATGCCTTGCATATTTATGATGTATTTAATGTTACTTAATGGCTATATTGCCATCTGATCGAGATATTTCTGTATCTTAATATCATAGAAGGTCTTGGGTTGGAAAGGACCTTTAAAGATCATCTAGTCCAAGCCCCCTGCCATAGGCAGGGACATCATTCACTAGCTCAGGTTGCTCAATAAACATGAGAGCTGGAAATGAGTAACAAAATGTATCCTCCTTAACCTGTTTATGGATGAGGTAGAACTCACAGGACACAGAATAAGAAGTGTTCTTGCTCAAGCTGTGCAACATCAGAACACTTATGGCAGCAGGTCCTGACGTTCATTACATGGTACTCTCATTGCTGCATATGCTATTCAACCATGCCAAAACCTGTCAGAGATGTCTTGCAGCAGACCAGTTATCCTTCTTAGCCTGGCACACACCCTGCTCCAAAGAATATTCTTTTTAAGCTAGGATGGTGCTACAGGAAGTTAGCTAGATGTATATAACCTTCTTTTTAGAGACTGCAGTTCAACTAGTCCTTATTAAACACAATGAGAGATTCTATGACAGGTAACTCACATAACAGGTTTCCCAATGGGCACGGCAACTCCCTTCACAGACTTTTGGCAGTGGCTGCAATGGGAGAGATCTTCAGCCCTTCCACATCCTCACATATTCCAGGCAAAGGGGAAAGTGTTTCTAAAGGTTCTGCTCTTCCTTTGTCTTTCCATTTTAAGCATGATTCCCAGCCTCCAGCACTATTACAGCAGAGTAGTGAAACTCACCACTGCCTTCTTTGTAAACAGGCATTTTCTCCCCAGAATTACACCTTTAAAACCCCTTAAAATGCAGTTGCAGCATATACCCCATCAGGAAAATTTAAGAAAAATCATGTGCTCAGAAGCCTTAATAAAACAAACAAAAAAATCTTGTACCTGGTAGAACTGACAAGCACGTGAAGAGGAACATAACTGTTGCCAGTGACCTCATGAACAGCGTCTTTTAGAAAAAGAGGAGGGAGGAAGGAATGGGATGAAAGATGGTCCATGTTTCATCCACCCCATAAGCTGATGAAATGACTTGCCAACATGTAGGCATGACACACATTCTGCAAACACTGTAACGTTTGCCTACAGAAACATATAAGGAAGAATTTTGGTTCATGGGGACTCCCGTTTCTGCATGATCTCTTCATCCTTCCTCCTAACAAGGGAGAGGAGAAACAGGACACAATCCTGCCTTATGAACATCAAAATTACAACAACAAAAAGATTAGCATAGTATTTTATCTGATTTTCTATACTTTGGGCATTCAGACAAAAATCTTAAAGTCTTAAAGGTATTGTAATGATCTACTTTTTGCTTCTGTAATATTATAGCAAATTTATTTTCCCTGTTATTTAAACATCTCTACTCTGAAATACTGAGCTTTTGAAGTTACAGAAGCAGCAGTGAATTTTATTTTTTCCTTTTCCTCTTAAAAAATTAAAGATTTGTCAAATTCTTTTACTCCTTCAGGTTCTGTGGGTTTTTTGCTTTGTTTTGTTGGGGTTTTTTTAAATGTAAAAATTTGTTGGTGCCATAGGCACCGGTAATGCTGCAACAATGGAGAAGGGACAAAGAAAAGTTTTTAAATAGGTACTTTACCTACCCTACTATTTTGGTTGATAAAAAAATTCCCACTAAAGAAATTAATAATACTGAAGTGTCTTCTGCAATAAGCATTCAAGACAAGTAATGCTGTATTGCTGACTGATGATTAACCTTTTGTACCTCCTGGATTTCTGCATTATTTGTTTTCTTTCAAAAACAAGAGACAGCATGAGTATATGCTGTCTCAGAAAATTCTCAGTAGAAAAGAGCTGAAATGGCATGATTGCTATCCTCTACCTCCTGGAATAGAAATCTGCATTAAAATATCATTTAGTTTGTTCCCTTAAAGTATAATGTATATGGCAAAGTATACAGCAATCTATCTGGTATTTGTATCAGATACCTTATATTCCCTCAAAATGGCCTGCTCACCAATGTACCTAGTTATGAACCACAGAGTGATAAAACACAGAGGTAGATTCAAACCAAGCCTGAATGCCATATTTATTCACCATTTTTGATCATATTTTGTCCTTAAAAAAAGTTCAAAAGTTAAGAATCTTGAACCAAAATTTAAGCAAAAAAACTTCAAAAGATAGGAATCTTGAACCAAAATTTAAGCTTCAATTACAAAAAAGGCCATTAACTAGTACAGACACACACACACACCATTTTCTGAGATTGAGCTGTCTCTTCTGTTCTTGACCTAAACTTGCTATTCTTTCCCCTGAAGAAGTTCAATTATTGATTTTAGACACCTGAGCATTTTCTTATTGTGACAGAATCATCCATACCTTTGTTGTACTGAACACAAAATAAATGTGAATGTAAGAATGAAGATAAAAATCTGTTTAGCATAAAAAAGAAATCTGATAAATTAGAAAATACAAATAAAAATGTTAGAATGCTTTTAGCGTGCTTGTATGCATTCCTATGAATGCATATTGAACTGATAAGATATACCCAAACAGTACTGTTCTTCCCAATATTCCAGCCAAAAGTATTGCTTCATTAATTAATGAAACATCTTGGAAAAAAAAAAAAACAAATTTAATTTGGGTTCACAGATCTCTAGGCAACAAGGAACATCTAATTAATCTTGTATAGGTTTAAAAAAGCCTAACAAACCAACAGACATTTCTCAGAAATCCTGCAATTGCAGAGAAGCCAAACACTCTTCATCTCTGTTTGTGGTTGTTACAAGAACTACAATAATTGTGAGACTCAGAAATGGGCTAGTGGCTACCATACATGCTAGGCAGCTCTGTTGGGCACTGAATGGGCTTGTGACACAACAGTCATTTTTGCTGTGAAGCTATGGAAGGCCAAGGTCCCACACCAAGAAAGAGCTGTTTATATGAAAGGTCCCTGGATAATCACAGTTAATAAAAATTGCCCTGAAACCACGAGGGCACAGCATGAACAAAAAATGTACAGGTGTGGAACAGATTCTAGCACAGGGGGAGAATCAAAGTATTGGTGAGTGGAATTTTCTCTACATTTGGCAGAATGTTTATAGAGAAAACACCATGGAAAGTGAGAAAAATTCAGAATACCGAATATACTTTCCAAGTATCTGTGCCAAGAGTAGTAAAAATTTTGATTATTTACTCCATTAATGCTTTTCATATGTACAAGACCTATGGAAGGGCGAATGTGATCATATTACTTTTAAGGATTATTATGCTGCAAGCATGAATCATTATTCTTTCCTGTTTATTTCAATCTAATAAAGAGTTCATCTTATCAATAGAATAAAGAGAATCACTTACACTTACTGATCCTCATTAAAGAGCCTTTAAATTAATTAATGCATCCATAAATCACTGCAGTTACTGATAGCTATATGGATGTATACTAAAGTTAATTGCTGTATAAATAAACATTAGACTTTTTTTACCTTGAAAACCAAAAAAGAAAGCTAACTACAAATGAATTCTCAGATTTGTATTTCCTTAACTTTGTTTCCAAAATGAAAGTAAAACCAACAGATGAGAATTGCTTAGTTGCATTGTCTTCAGTCAGCAGTTACCACATGAAGAAGAGGACAGACATGTCTGGTGATGAAGCCATAAAAGAATGACATTTGTCTGCAAAAATGCTGTTATGCATTGGCCAGAAGTGATGTTAGTCTATTCTCAGGTTTCCATAAGAAAATGAGGCCAATACAGTGCAAATGAAATCAAATTCTGCCTGAGTCAGAAGACTGACAGGTTGATAGAAGAAAGTTTTTCATCTCTACCTTGCCAAAATTCATTTGTGTAATTCTGGGGATCAGCATATTATCAATATCAAGAGTTATGAAGTAGCATTAAACCCAGAGATCAACATTATGTGAAAGAATGTCATTTGAGGGAGACAGGAAAGTGTAGTTTACTAGCAGATATCTTGAGTCTCCCAGATGTCTGAAAAGAAAGACTACATCATCAGTCAAAACAAAAGCCGGTTCATGAACTGCTAAACCAGAAACTGAACGCTCTTGACTTCATGCCAGAGAGGATGCAGTTCATCACAGTTCCACGTACTTAATCTCTATCATTGCGCTCCATACTGTGAAACTTTAGACCAGTTCTCCTGCCCCAAGGAGTTGATCATTAAAATTAAGAAAAAGCAAGTCATGTAGACAATGCAGTTCAAAAATAACACACCATATTTTATGAAATAGATGCACTAAAAAATTTGTAATTTGATATTCAAACTAAGCCATAATTTATAAGGGACCTTAAATCTGCAAAAGATGAAGAATTCTGTGAAAGAGGAAGATGCTAAATGTTCTCTGATATAGAAACATGCCAGTAGGCACCTCCAAGGGAGTGATAATATGCAATCACTATGGATTTCAGCTATACAAGTATAGCTCACAAGCAACATCCATGGTATCCATCCTTAATGTAGTTTTGCTCTTTTGAGTAAGTTTTGCACAAGAACTTATGATATTAGCATGCACAGGCCCTCTAGAAACAAGATTCTGTATTCCCCAGCTCAGGTGTTACCAGGGAAAAGTCCACTAGACCACCCAGTAAGGAGAGAAACATTATTTATTATGGCATACTCCATTACAGGCAACTATCCTAAAGATTTCAATAACCGCTGAGTACTCTGCCCTACAATCTAGCCTACAGCTAGCATTTCCTACTTCCTTCATCGGGTCTTTCTATAAACCAGCAGCAAGGCCATGCATTTTATATACTTGCTTGGTACAAAGCAGAGTAGAGGATGGCACAAGGTAGTTTCATAGCTGGTGATCCAAGATCTGTGAAAAGATAAATATGGTAGCAATGGTGAAAAAAAGCCAAATAAAATATCTATCTGCAGGCCCTTCTCCCCTAACATTAGATTGCTTCAATAAATAAGAAATTCTGATGCTCTTAATATGTTTTCCTTGGGTATAAACCATTCATAACTGTGTATTCACCCAGCTGCATGCCAGTGAGCTCATAACTTTAAGATGTTTGTACAAGCACAGTACAACTGGGAATCTTAAAGTATTTATAATGCAGCTGAGAGTCTAGGAGTTTTGAAGTTATTTGTAAAGCTGCAGCCTATCCAGAGAGATGCTCAACATCCCTTGGTGGCTGTGTCCTAGCCTAGCAGCAAAAGGAGTGAGTGTAACATTGGATTTCTGGAAGACAGATTATTCATCTCTTTCAAAATGACTCAAACTTGGAAAGTGCTGTTCAGTAGTATCCAAAAGCTTAACAACATTTAAGACAATTTTGTTCTTTAAAGCTTATTTATTAAGAAACCTCAAAAAGTAGGTTGAAATGTTCCTTTTCTTATAACTTCCTTGAGTCATATCAGGCCTGACTTTGGTCCTCAAACTTTTGAGGGACAAGCATGACATTAGCCCACATTCCATGTGCACTGCCATGCTGGTTTCTAATATACTAGCATAGGAATTGAACTGTGAACAGGCCAAACTGATGACAGGTACAGATCAGATACAGACTGATTATCTGATACTTGAGTAAAAAAAATGTCATGTTTCAAGGTATTAAAAAAGAGGATTAATGCCTAAATTACACCGAATACTCTCCATACTACATCTTAATACTCATTTCTAATAGCCTACTTGTGTGATACCGAATTCCTTACATAAATTACTACAAGCTTTTTGTTCCATTTTTTAACAAACAGTCTGAGCTAGACAGACATATAACGATTTCCTGGAAGCAGAGAAATCCACAGCAGGTAAAAACACAAAGTGATCAGCCTTGCCAGGGACTGCACCATAAGATGATGTGCTCCAGCAACCCCCAAACAGTGATTTAGTGCAGCAAGCCCTTCCATTTTTCAGTTCCAAATTCCAAGCTACTACAGAATAACTACTACACAGATTTTCAGTTTGGCAATTTTTGTGAAATGGGGAAAGGCTTACTGTGCAGGATGTAATGGCCAGAACATCAAAACAAAATCTGACTATCCACTGCAATAAAATCGGACTCTCAGGTTTCTATTTACACCCCTTTCAAAAACTGAGGCACTCAAAACACATCAGTTACTCTCAGAAGCTCTTCCCACAGTTGTTCATGAACTGTGATGCCTATCATATCATAGTGACAGAATTCATAAATTACAGTAACATATCCCAGTAACATACATATCCCAGTAACATACATATCCCAGTAACATACATATCCCAGTAACATACATATCCCAGTCCTAAAAGATATTTCCTGCTGTTGAAAAGTTTGGGACTGTGAGCATGTCTGCACCTGAGATTTGCAAGATAAAAGCAAATTTAAATAGCTGTATACTTGTCTCATTATTACGGGTACCTCCAATTATCAACTCTTGACACACAATATTGATTGTAACAGAGGCTAATAATGTTTCTGACTGGCCTGATACAAGATGCATTCAGAGAGGATATTTTTTTTCCCACTGGAAACTGCTGTGGACTTCCTGTAGAGTAGAATCTCTGCTAGGATAAGTACGCAGATGTTTGCGGCCCATCTCATTCCCACCTTGTTCATGCTATATTTGTATAAGTAGCATTGGTGGCTTGTCAGTCTTCTCTCAGAATTTATATAGGGTTATTGTTTTATTTTTCTTTTGTATAGGTATTAAGCTTTCTCCTGTTTACTAAATCACTCTTCACAAAACAGAGGTCTCCCTTTTCTGATGTTCACTAAAAATCTGCATGCTTGCCAGCTATAGGACACCCATACTGTCTCTACACCTGATCCCAGTGGTCTAGTAAAGATGTTTTGGAAGGGAATACAGGAAACTGACTTTGGAGCAAAGTCTAAACAACATAAAAGCCAATAGGCTGGGCCATATTTGAAAGTGTCCTATAAAGATGAGGGATACCTCAGCAAACTAGCAATAAACAAAAAAAATATACCAAAGCAGCCAATATTAAAGGCACAACAGTCTATTGGCATACACCAATATGTAACAATTGCGTTTTTTCAAAGATAGTGTTAGCTTTATCAGGTTACCATAATGCAATTTAAGCATCATATTAATAGGCAGGCCAGCACCATTGAACCATACTGTTTGGCTAAATGTGGCAGGCTAAAAAAGTTTTTAAACTCCCAGCTAACCTTGTAACCACACATTTTAAACCTGTTAAATTTCATTAGAATAGAACAATCAAGAGAGAAATCCTACCATTCAAAGTAATGCATCTAAATGCTTGTCTGTAGAAGAGATTAAGTTGTAGAGTTGTACTTATATAGAAGTATAGCCAAACTGATACGGTCAGACCAGTGTAATTACCCCAGGTTAATACTTTGGTTACAGAGTGAGAGTAGCTTTATATTATTTAAAATAATAATTGCTTGGCCAGCAAACAAGCAGTTGCCATTGGACACTTGCCATGCTCTAAAGCCTCAGTAACTTGCTCAAGTGCCCATATCCCAACATCTCTCTTGGATGCTGACCAAACAACTGGCATGATGCTTGAAAGTGCAATTACGATAGCTAATACTGAACACTCTTTGAAGTGAAGATGGTACATTCTTTGTTCTCTGTGGGAGTGTTTATAATGTAGTATATGCTCTACAAACACGGTCCATCCAATCCATCCCAGTCAACAGGGTCAGCTGAAGATTTTAAACATATTTAGTTACTATCTTTTACATAAGGATTTGATCTTATGACCAACGTTACTTAGGCAAACAAAAGGCATGACAGAAGTCCCCATGACCACTTTTGCACTACGGTGCAATGAACTTAAATTTTATTCCTAAATTCAGTGAGTAGAGAATGTTACACAATTAGTTCACCACTCACCAAAACCAATCCAGAAAGAATTAAAAGCATTATTTTTTACCATTCAACAGAACAGAAAGACACTACCTTAAACCTCACTGGGTCAGATCATTAGCCAATACAGCTGTAGCCTAGTCATGTTTGTTGCAGCAGGGGTTGTTTTTTGACAGGTGAAGGCCCCTTCTTACATCTGCAATGACTTGTCCATACCAGGTTTGTGGAACAGACTTAAGCTTCTGCTAAACTTAATTCATCTGCACTGAAGTAAGCTACATCTGCACAGCACAGCTCTTTGTGACAATGTGCATTCTATTATCAATATTGAAAGCATATAAAGTTCAATGCTCATTAGGTCTTTGTTTATAACATTCTTATGGACACATCACTACTCCATATTAGCTTGGAAGTTCTCCAGTCATCTCACACTGGTTTGTGTCCCAGCAGGACAGACCCTTCTGAAGCCCTCCAAAATTCTGATCTCAATCCTATTTAAAACAGCTGCACACTGCCAGAGACTTCTCATCAAGGTTGCCCATAAACTGAACAGAGAAAACACTCCAGGAGTACCCAAAAGACTTATTACATTCCTTTGTATCCGGATGCCAAGTAATGTAATGTGGAAAGAATCAAAAGAATAAAGTTCACAATCTGCCAATATCAGGAGGAAGCTGAAAGCTGCGATCAGAATTGAGGAGAGATACTTTATTTCAATATTGTAGGCTCGAAATAAATTACCATTAATACTATCTGCAAATCTCACAACTGAACAAATACAATACACAAGAAGAGGATCCATAACGATCCAGCACTTAAAACCTGTGAGGAATTCCAGGAAAAAACCCAACAAAATGTGCATTCAGAGATCTCTTAGAACATGAAAAGCAAACACAGATGGCTCAAAAATGCAGAGGATTCCTCTGGTCTGAGTAAGAGGAATTAACCACTCTGAACTGGTTCTCACTTTGCTGAGGAATTGGCTCAAAGAATAACACCATAAAATCATGAAAAAGTACAGAGGCAATTTCTGAAGATCACCAACAGGCATGACTGGCTTCCTCAAAAACACAGCAAAGCTACTCTCTTCCAGAACAGCAAAACAGCTTCCCTGAAACAATGCCCGGACCACAGGACCAACAGCACTAAATCTCTGCTCAGCACACGCTGCTGCTTTCCTCCCCTTCCACAGCAAACCTCAGCTCTCAGCAGTAAGATCAGTAGCTCTGGGACCAAACTTTCCAGTATCAGTGTACAGCGTTTCAGCCCATGGGTTACTGGTGACAGCTGCTCAGCAGCTACAAAAGACTTAATGAATTTCAACTTGTACATTATAAAAACCAGCTCCTAAATTTTTTAAGCAGCTGTATTTCAAATTGTGATTTCATTATATTTGCACTTGTAATAGTTAAATATCTTTTGAGTTTAGATTTGAAAATATTTTTCAAATATTGAGTGCTTAATAAAAATTATATATACTTCACTATCTCTATGTAAATATGTGCAAAAATATTCTCTGAAATGTTATAGAATAAGGAAATATGATGAGTTTAATAAAAAGTGCATTTAAAATTGCATAATAATATCCCTGTAGGCAGATGGGAATATGAGGCACTGACTGCACGGTCCCTCCACTCTGCTCCAGGGATTCTCATGTTACATATGGCATTCCAAAAGCCTTGGCCTTCCTGCCTCTTAACTACTGCTGAATACCTCTTTGCTTTCCAGAGCCAGGGGAAGAGAAACTAATTTTTAGAGAAACGAAACTCTCTAAACTAGGGGATGCATCTTTATGTGCTCAAAGAACTGTAAGAACTTTCCTACTACTATTTAAAATAAAAAAACCCAACATTTTTTTCAAATATATATGTTAAAGACAATTAAGGTTTTCATGTATCCACATGAAGACAGACTTGCAAAGGGCTCCTGTATTCATCAGGCACCCCAGCACAGCAGAAGAGAGCAGTGGTCCATACTGCTACGGCATCTCTTCTGCAGAGTACCCCACTGCTGCCCAGAGCATCATCTCCTCTTAGGCATGACAGCAAAGCTTCAAAACAGAACCTTTTTTTCCTTCCTTCTTCCCCCTCCTGTTACATGACACAGAGCAGCAATCTCACACAGGCTTTATTTTTCAATCCATATGTTGTTACAATTCAAATAATACGACACCTTAGGAACAAGACCTTGCCACTGAAATTGTTTCAGAGAACATCCTTATAAAAACTATAACCTAGTAAAACATCAATCTTCCAAAACATACTCAGGCAAAAGGTAAGCAACTGTGTGTCATGTTGAAATAAGCAGAGAAGGAAACATTTTAATTAAGGAACTTGAATGTTTGAATTCATCATGGGGCTTACAGAAAGGGGGCAGGAGGGTAGGGGGAAGACAAATTACTGTTCTTGGTAAAGGCCCCAAGGAAATAAACCAAGCAACATTTAACAGAGCTCAATTTTCATTTGTCACCAGAATAATGAATACTAAAATAATAATTGAATGACCTACAGATTTCTGTGGTAGCTGGCAATAACTATATCATGAACCACCTAGTAAATTTTTTGCTTTAAGATTCCTCAGCTGTAGGTATGTTGGTTTAGTGGCCTGAAATAACTACGATACAAAGCCTCAATTATTTTCTTGTGTGCATATCCCCATACATGGCTGCCTAGGGGCCTGAGTAGCGGGACAGCAGCTCTGCTATCACAACATCCTTTGACATTACCTTTAACTGCACAGTCTTACTCCACTTTGCAGGGCAGGCCTCTGCAATGAGCCTGGTACCCAGACCAGGCTAGTAAGTCCTACCAACAGCTGGCTAAAGCCAAGTCCTAACAAGGACTGAGCTTAGAGTTTTTTTGCATTTAGGAACACACAAAGACTAAGCTTGTAAAAGACCATGACCTGTATCTGCAGCTGTGTAAGCACTCTGACACAGGGTGCTCCTTCTCTCTCCCTTTGTCTCTTGCTCCACAACACCACCAGGACCCTGAGGCTAGCTAAGTGCCAACAGCACTTTTGCAATACAAGTGACAGCAATTAAAAGTTTAAAACGTTAGGGAGGGAGAGAACCTAAATATTCTTCTGACATCATACTCTTGGCTTTATGGGAGTAAAACAATTTTTTTCTTAGGGTAGCTACTAGGTTTGACCATCACTTGAGGATACTATTTTTCTGCCATGGCATTTAACCTGAGTAAAATTATTTTGTCAGTCATTATTTATGCTATGTAAACACTATGCTCTTAAAGGCATGAACAGGAACGCTGCTTTTATGTTCTGACCAGAATAACTCAATAGTTTCTTTCCCCAACTTATTTCTTGGAATAAGTTTATACTAATAAATTGGATAAGACGACTTTGTTTTTTTCATTTTGTCTGTAGCTGTGAAAAACTTGCTGTGTGATCATAACATAGAGACTTTGTATACATGCTTTCTGCATATTAAGTAGATTAAGTGTATATTCTCACAAAACACTGTGCCAATTCCTGCTTTCTAGCAGAGTAGCAAGACAGTAAAATAATTTGAATGTGTATTTATATGTTGATTTACTCATTATTCAAATAGACAGAAATTGTCTATTCCACACCAACATGGGGAAGAACTTTTCCCCAGTGAGGGTGAGGGAGCCCTGGGACAGGCTGCCCAGGGGGTGTGGAGTCTCCTCCTCTGGAGAGATTCCAGAGACCAACCTGTGCAATATGAGCTGGGGAGCTGCTCTGGCAGGGGGTTGGACCCAATGATCTCTGGAGGTCCCTTCCAACCCCTACGAATCTGTGATTCTGTGAAATTCACCCCAGGAAGAAATAAAAAGGCAAAGAAAGAAAATAGAGATAATATTGACAATAGCAATTTAAGGAGTGACAAAAAGTCAACATGATAAAAGAGAAGAAAGCGCCACTGCAATATTCTAGAAGGATAGATTCAAATATAATAGCCTCAGAAATCCAAGTCTGCAATGCTGAGAATATATAGAAATGTTCAAAATATATACAAACAAGTCTGTGCATTTGTTAAATAATTAAGCTATTCTTAAAAGGCTGGTTCAGTACTTTACTGCCTTGTAAGAGCTTATTTTAATTGTAACTTAAATGTTCTAAGTGAGAATAAGGTGTGAATAGACCTTATGTTGCCTTTTGCACAAGATCACTTTCAACCCTACAGTAACACCTAGAGAGAAATCGGCATTCTTCAAAATGTCACCCTGCTTATCCTGTTAGATCCAGCTACCAACTCCAGTTTAACAAATCTATATCCATTCTTTGTAGGTCTTTTATGGGAGGAAAGTGTAAAACAGCAGAATAATTATGGAATTATAGAAGCAAAATACAAATTAAAGAAAAAAAAAAAGAAAACATGTTAGCTGCAGTGCCTGCACCCTGTGTTCCCCACCTCCCTGGCTCAAGCTGGACAGCACCCACTTGCCAGTTCAGCTCCCAGCACCCACTTCCTCTGCTTTTACCAGCACCAGCCTCTTGCATGCTACCAGGATGCCATATGGGTCCACCCTACCTTTTTCTTCTTTCCAACAGAGACCCCTGTTGCCTTCATAAAGTAGATACCATGTCAGACTGTCTTGGAGATCCCTCTTTCTCTAGTCTGTGCTGTGGCAGGTCACCTGGCTCAGCCTTTTGAAGCCCTGGGACTTCCAAATTCGCCATCAAACTTGATTCCCTTTGCCAATCTTGCCCAGCAGCAGGGTAAAGACTGACCTGGGAAAGAAATGTCCACTCATATTACAAAGTTTCTGCCACATGCAAATAAGCATCCATCTGAAATGCAATGAAGTCTAATTCTCTGTATCTAAAAAAACCTGTTTTCATCAACTCATTAAGCATACCAGAACTGTTACAAATTACTTTCTTCAAGGGGACTGCAGAATTAGTATTCTAATTTTCCAGTTCATAAAAACTTCCCTAGATTGTACCAAAAGAAATATTTGATTTACTCCCCTGGAATCCTTTTGTACTTTTGCCTATGCATTCAGAGTGAACATTGCATGTTCAATCAAGATACTTTAGAAGATAATTTGAGGCAGAAATGCAACTTGGCTCCAAACAATCCTGTACCACCAAGAACTTCTGGCCTTCCTTATTTGATAATTTTTATTATGTTTCCTACAGAGCCTGGGAAAAGAAACAAAATCACCACCCCCTCCCCAAAACACAACCTTGTGAAAGAACGCATATATTGAGGTGACCATTTGGGCAGTCCTATTCTGTAGCACTTTGTGAAGTCTGAATCTTCCCTCGGGTCAAAAGTACATGGATGAGAGAATTTTGACCCTAAGCCAATAGATACATTACTGTCATGCAACAGAGTCAGTATTTGACTTGCAATTTAGGTCTACATATTATCATCTCCTGATGTACAATAAGAGAATACAGGAAACCTAATGAAAGCAGTTGCTTGCTGTTCTTGAGGTGCCAGGGGGAAGAACTTTGAACTATTAAGTCCTTTCCATACCGGTTTCTACCAGTGACAACAGAAAAACAGCATTCATGCTTAACAATTATTTTCTTTGAAGCATCAGTTCTTTTACAAATGACAATTTCAGGGCAGATATTATTAGATGCTTCCTATAAAGAATTACAACACAAGAGGAAATTATGACCCTACCTGCTGATTTACAAAGCATTCAGGGTAGCACACAACCAGGCAACATTCAAACACTATGAAAAACCTGAGCCATTTTTGTGAAGCAACACTCAAGAAATCAAGCCACAGAAATCAATGAAAAGACCACTAAGTTTCCATGGAGATTTTCAGGTACATCAGTGAAATGGCAGTGAATTCGTACAGCTTTATTCCCCCTTCATCTCTATCAACAAAAATCCTTTGCGTTAAGAATATTGATGATAGGATGGCTAAACATGGGGCTGTATGTACAATGCTAGCAAAGTAAATAATCTAACAAGTCCATAGATTAATATTAACATATTTCAGATAATCAGATGGTATGGCTTATTGAAATCAGCAACAGTTTACTATGTCCTACACATTTAATATCATGAAACCAATTCAAACCCGCATTTCCCACATTTTAGTTGTATAGAATTAAGGGGTTTTTCCTAGACTGATAGTTTTTTGCAGAAAAATTTAAAACAAATGTTGCTGACAGCAACCACCTACTGCTTTCACAGCATGGAAAAGTTTCAGATTCCAGTTACTGAAGAACTCCATATGTGGGTTTGTTTAGGTGTGAGAGAAAGCTTAATTGATCAGCTGAAAGTTTATCAGCAAACGTATTTAATGCTATTAAATTCTGCTACAGATTTAAAATAGTAGCAAAGGCAGGAAGACTTCACTTTCATCAGGTTACACTTATTTCAGTTATTATAGTACAATTATGGCCAGAAATAAAATTCTAAAATATAACTGTAAAACATTAACTTTAACAAGTGCCAATCCTGAAAGTCTTGAACAGATAGAAAATCAATGCCTTGTGACCCAAGCTGTTCCACTACTTGGAAGGTGCAAAATTGAAGTAAACCTGGTTGCCTCTTCTATGTTTTATATGACATCTATATCCTTCTCAAGTAATCTTGTATAATAAGAAGGATTTCCTCTAAATGGAAATTAAGTTTGGTATTTTTTCTTTTTCAAATTTGGAAATAAGATTTTTAAGAAAGGAAAAGAAAGTAACTGAAGTGAGGCCACTAATGCACTTTTAAGACTAAATCTAAGCTGATTCAGCAAAATATACTAAAAGTTAACTCTTTCCTATGGCATCTGAAATGGCTACATAAATAATTCATCAAGACAGCCCAGCTTTTGCACCAACACCAACACTTTTTGACTAATAACAATGTCAACCCATTTTCTAATACTGTTGGTAACAAATAAAGAAAATACACCAAAGGTGTACTTAAAGAGAGTGTAAATTACCAATGCTTCCAGAAGAAACTGCTGCACATACCTGCTGCTCCAGCCATATGTTCCCCCAGATGGATCTTTCACCATTGCTGTAGCACACACACTCTTGAGCTACAAGGTAAACCAGAACTGGCAACAACTCAAGCAAAGTTTAAGCTGTGCCAGGCTAGCAGGGCCTCTTACCCATGTAACAGGGTGACCATGTAAGCACTTGGCCTCCCCTAGGAGGTGGCAGGTGAGTCAGGCCACCTCCTTGAGAGAGGTTGAGAACTGGCTGTGGGACCAAGCCCAGAGGGTCGTGATTCGTGGAGCAGAATCTGACTGGAGGCCTGTGACTAGCAGTGTTCCCCAGGGCTCCGTGTTGGGTCCAGTCCTGTTTAATATCTTCATTGACGACCTTGATGAGGGAACAGCATCCACCCTCAGCAAGTGCTGATGAGACAGAGCTGGGAGGAGTGGCTGACAGGCAGGACACTGTGCTGCCATCCAGAGAGACCTGGACAGGGAGAAACCTAATGAAGTTCAACAAAAGCAAGTGTAAAGTCTTGCATCTGGGAAGGAACAACCATTCATATCAGTACAGGCTGGGGGTGACCTGCTGGAGAAGAACTCTGTGGAGAAGGACCTGGGGGTCCTCGTGGATGACAGGGTGGCCATGAGCCAGCAGTGTGCACTGGGGGCTGAGAGAGACAATGGGATCCTGGGGGGCATCAGGAGGAGTGAGGCCAGCAGGTCACAGGAGGTGATCCTCCCCCTCTACTCTGCCCTGGTCAGGCCCCACCTGGAGTGTTTTGTCCAGCTCTGGGCTCCCTGGGATAAAAAGGACAGGAATCTCCTGGAAAGAAGGGCTATGAAGATGATTAAGGGCCTGGAACATCTCCCCTGTGAGGAAAGGCTGAGTGAGCTGGGACTGTTCAGCCTGGAGAAAAGAAGACTAAGGGGGGACCTAAGTAATGTTTATAAATATCTTAAGCATGGAATGCAGGGGGAAATGGCCAGCCCCTTTGCAGTGTCTGTGGGGACAGGACAAGGGGCAACGGCCTCAAGTTGGAGCACAAGGAGTTCCACACCAACATGGGGAAGAACTTTTCCCCAGTGAGGGTGAGGGAGCCCTGGGACAGGCTGCCCAGGGGGTGTGGAGTCTCCTTCTCTGGAGAGATTCCAGAGACCCGTCTGGACGCCAACCTGTGCTCCCTGTCCTAGCGAGCTGCTTTGGCAGGGGGGTTGGATGATCTCTGGAGGTCCCTTCTAACCCCTACAATTCTGTGATTCTATGATTCCTTCAGCAGCAGTAAGGCTTGGAGGTCTGTGGAAGCATTGCATTACTGGGCTAGAATCCCAGAATGGTCTGGGTTGGAAGGGACCTCAAAAATCATTTAGTTCCAACCCCCTGCCATAGGCAGGGACACCCTCCACTAGCCCAGGTTACCCAAAGCCCCATCCAACCTGGCCTGGAACACTGCTGGGGATGGGGCACCCACAGCCACTGCTCCAGGCCCTCACCACCTTCACAGGGAAGAATTTCTTCCTAATGTCTAGTATAAATCTCCACTCTTTTAGATTAAAGCTATCACCCTTTTTCCTATCACTCCGTGCCCTTATAAACAGTCCCCCTTCATCCTTCCAGTAGGCCCCTTTAGGTACTGAAAAGCTGCTATTAGGTAGCCCCAGAACCTTCTTCAAACTGGACAAGCAGAGCTGCTTCAACGCTATTATCATCTTCTTGCCCTTGCTCTGGACTCAGTCCACCAAGTCCATGTCTGTCTTGTAACAGGGACCCTAGAGATGGACACAATACTCCAGGTGGAGTCTCACAAGAACAGAGCAGAGGAGTAGAATCACCTCCCTCAACCTGTTGGTCAGCCATTTTTAAATATGGCTGGCCACCTAGGCTACACACATGCACTGTCAACTCATGTTGAGCTTTTCATCAATCAACACCCTGAAGTTCTTCTCAGGGTTGCTCTCAATCCATTCTCTGCCCAGCCTGTAGTTGTGGAAGTAGAGCAAATAGAAAGCACCGTCCTACAGGGCAGGAGAGGAGTTGGGCTGGGCTGCACAAGGACACAGCACGCTGCACAGTAAAGATACCAAAGCTGCTGGTGAGCCAGTATAGCTCAGTGCCCAGCACCAATACCAGGTGACAAACAAGCTGCACACTGCTGGCCTCCTCACTGCTGTGTCTCGGCTTCGGCTCTCCAGGCTCAGAAGCAGAGAGTCACAACATGAGAGAAACAATCTAGCCTCTTGGCCTTTTGTAGGCCTTTGGATAGATTTACTGGTCTTGGAAAATGAATCCCAAAGAAGTCAAAGAGTGCCAGTGGTTTTGTACCAGCAGGATACTCTCAAAGAAGAAAGTACCTCTTCCCCAGAACCAAAGAAATAAAGCCCTAATAGAATGAAATGGCCCGGTAACTATTTTGGAATTGAACCAGTGACGGTATTTGGAAAAATAATACAGGCTGCCCGTGCAGAAATAAAAGTTGATGGAACAGTAAAATGCCATCTCAGAAATTATATCTAAAGCAATCATCTATTTTCTCCCTCCAGAAGCCCAATTTAAGCGGGTGTAACTTGTCAGAGTGCTGTGGCAATTCTGTATTAGATGAAAATTTCCTCCTTGAAACCTACAGATTCATGACTGAGAACAAGAGATAGGAGAACACATTTCCATATATATCCAAGAACACTGATATTTTGGCTAGAGCTGGTTTCTAATGCTGCGTTTCATTAGGAGAGCAAAAGGAAAAAAAAATAAAAAACAATGACTGCCCCATGAAAAATTAGGAGAGAAGAATTTTATAAACCTTTGTTAGTTTAGCTGTTACGAGGCTATTGCATAAGTACCCCATACTAATTTTATTGGCTCACAGTGCATATAATTTGAAAGTATTATGTTACCTGCATAAACCATACATATGGTTCAGAACGTCAGCATAATTGTCTGTGGGAACGGTAATGTATGGTTCTGGAATAAAGATGGTGAACATAAATTATGCAAGGTATTCTCTAATCCCCACAATATTTCAAGGAATAGGACAGCCATTATGTAACAAGAAATGTCTCCTACACCTTTCTGACAGATGGGACACGAACATTATTGCTTTTCCCTGTTCCTTCAGGGCAGGTCACTCTCTCAGTTCACTCCAGTAATGTGCCACTAATTCTAAAGGCTTCATCATTCATTCATACTTCAGCATTTCATTCTAGTGGAAAAGCTACCATTTTCCATTTGCTTCATAAGGACTTAATTACTTTTTACCACGGGAGTGCCAAAGGAGTAAGTCAGTCACCTAGATGATGGCTACAACGGTGAGAGTGATGGTAATATCAAATGACTATTTTCTTTTTCTTAAAAGTTGCCTTTGAACCGCTGCAAAACATCTTATACTCATAATTAAACAGAGAGAGATTTGCAACGAGACTCAGAAATATAAATAGCTGCATCAAATGGCTAGCTGTCACAAACTCCTTGTATCACCCTGCACAAGTCATATGGTTTCTCTGAACTTAAAGTTTTCCATTCACTTGACATCCTGACAATGCCATTAGTTCCTTTCTTTAGAACTTAATTCAATTAAGAGATAACTTTTCGATGCTAACTTTTAAGTGAGTGTATTTTAAGTTTTAAAACCACAAATTTCACAATCTGGAAATATGATTTGACAGTGAAAAAGCTGTTACACTTCTTAAAAAAACCCGGTATGTCTGAAAGTACATACAGGCATATAGACTGAGATTTTGTAAAAACATAATTCATATAAGAATATGAAAATCCTAATTTTACATTTCAAGAACTTTCTCCCTGACACTAGATGGTTTAGTCTGACCAAAGCATTTCAGTTACATTGTAGTACTGCATACAAGAGGCTTGCAAAGAAAGACTGAAAGAACCAATGTTTCCAACCGCTGCAGTGACATTTCACACTACAAAATATGAAGCTAAATACAAAGAGAAAACCAGAGGTCTCCTCTAATCTTGTTACAAAAAAGTTCCCTTTAGACCTTAATCAGTAGCTGAACTTTTTACCTCTAGTGTATGTGCAGTGTTCATGAAACACTGAAGTTGTGATCTTCAGCATAAAGAGCAAAATGCTACTGTGCCTGAAGCTTTTGTAGTGACAAGGATTCATCAGGTGTGTTATGACTGGACATCACAGCTGCCAAGATGATAAAAAAACCTCTGCATTTTAAGAAGCTTTGTATTTTAGGTTTATTTGGACTCAGCTTCATGAAGACTGAAGAAGGAAAAGCTTAATCCAGTATCTGGGTTATTTTTCCATCACTAGAAGACAGCAAAATTTCTCTTACCTTTTATGTTTTTTTAATCTATTATTTTTAGTTACTGTTAGAAGAAAATGAAAATATTTACAGAAGGACCATCATCCCCATCAACACACACTAATTCTAGTTAACTTCAAGAATCAGAATACTTTTAAAGCTGCCTTTTTTGCTAATCTGTACATGGATTTACAACAGTGACTCCTTGTTCAGCTAATCCATTTCCTGGGCTGACTGCATGGGACAGGTTTTTTTGCCCCACTTCAGGTACCTTTTAAAGGGCTAGTTGGCTTTTGTGCTCACCATACTCAAAGTGATAGAATCATGGAATGCATCAGGTTGGAAGGTCATCTAGTCCAGCCCCCTGCTAGATCAGATTGCTCAGAGCTTCATCAAGCCTGATCTTGAATGCCTCCAGGGATGGGGCCTCCACCACCTCTCTGGGCAACCTGTTCCAGCATTTCACCAACCTCATCATTAAGAGCTTCCTCCTTATGCCTAATCTAAACCTACCCTGCTCTATTTTAAAACTATTGCCCCTCATCCTATCACTCCATGTCCTTGCAAACAGTCCCTCCCCAGCTTTCCTGTAGCCCCTCTTCAGATACTGGAAGGCCACTATAAGGTCTCCCCAAGCCTTCTCTTCTCCAGGCTGAGCAAGCCCAACTCTCAGCCCAACAGAGGTAAGACTCAGGCTGTCATTTCTTCCAACTCATAACACAAAAGTCAAAATTCATGGTCTTAATTTACCATTACTTAACATTTGCTGAGTCATCCTCAGTCACTACAAGCTAGCAAGAGCCATAGTAATGCAGTCATGCCATGTATTTTAGCTTTGCAAAGCAAATGTAAAAGGGACTGAACAAAGCACATGGCAAAGGGTGATTGGATCTTATGGCCTCAAAATGTTTAGATGATCATCATATCAGTTAAATCATGGTAGAACAAAAACACATGCAAGGGTTTAGAGACTGTGCTCTAATACAATGCACACATGCACAAATAGGTCCAGATCACTGAAGCATTACAAATCAAAATACAATCACTTGTGTTTAAAGTGCCCTATGAGGAACCGAAAGGTTAATGAGCAGGGTGGCTTTAATTGCTTTTTTCTAAATACCTGGCCCATAAACTAAACACAACTGCCTTTAAAAGCTCTGTATTCCAAAATTTCTACAGTAAATGTTCTGTTGGAATTTTCTATTCGTGGAACTGGACTGTAAATAGGGATATAATATCTTTAATAGGTTGCAGACACCATACTCTTTTCAAATATCCTGACTTTGCTAGAGGCTATAATGACAACAGTGAAATAGCTTAGATACCACTGGGAGCAATTTGTCTGTGCAGTGCACAGTGCCCAGTGTTTTCCTGTTGTAATTAGTGGCTAGTGCATGCTCACTACTACCTGAAGTTACTGTAGTGATTCCAGATTTAACCATATGTCCATTGACTACTGCAGTGTGCATGTGTCTGTCTGGATAATGCACCTTCTGTAAATTGTTCCTGTTAATCCTTTGCAATTTATTTCATGTTTCAAAGAGTCTTGAAACAACGGTGTCAGTGACACATGGTTTTGACATTACTGAGAACACAGACAAAAATGATTTATGACATTTTTCCCTTTCTCTGATTGAGCAGGTATAAAAGCTGTCATATGTAGAACGTCACAGGAGAAAGTTTTAGAAAACTTTACTTAGATGGAGGGCATGTAGATGAACATTTTATGTTGCCAGAGTTAACACCTTCGGAATCATTCCTCAATTACTTCAAAGCAGCAATTATTTTTTGACATTATAAACTACTTACACAGGAACTCCTACCCTAATCTTTTGTACAGTCGTTCAAAAACATGTGCAGCATTTTTTTCCTGCTTTGGTGGCAATATTGCCTGCTACATTTCACACCAAAACTCATGCTCTATCTTGCTCAAATACAGACAGTGACAAAAAGCCAATTACATTCAAAAAGAAGCAGTATTATGCCTGATCCAGATAAAACTTATTTTCTCACTTCTACTCCAATAGTCTTAAACAAATGATCGCTTCAAAAATGCTACCGTGTGTTCCTTGCTACACTCACCACTCACAGGAGATGAGGCTCCCAAGGTGCAACAAACAGCAAGATGCAGAAGGTCACAGTGGGAAAGGGCACGCATCGGCACAGTGCTCTGTTGCTATCAGGGTGGGATGTTCTGCTGTCAAGAGAAACCATGTTTTTTTGTCAAATCAGAAAGACCAAAAGTGGGATATCAATGAGAGGTGGCAAGATGACAGCAGCTCATACTTGATGCTGTTGCAGTACTGTGAACTCAACACAAAACTCACACAGTGACTTCACACTTTGCAAGCCAGTACCCTCTCCTGACCTATGTAACCACACACTTGAAGCATTCAGTTGATACTGAAACAAAGAACATGCTGGCTCTAGTGACAGTAGCTGATGTCTTCTGGCCATATAAACATCTCTCTAGCTGTATCTGTCTCCTTGGGCCTTGAGCTATATCCATGCATTTACAGTAAATACATTTGCAAGAGGAATGACGAGACATGCCTGGTTTAAACCTTTTCTCTGGAGCTCACAGGGCCGCCACCAGTAACAGAACCAGGTTGTTTGCCTCACAGCAAGAACTTGTACTTGAAAACAACCCAAACAACCCTGCCACAACACTACCAGTTCTAACAGCAGGATTGTACTTCTGCTCATCTCACAGGTCTGTGCTGCATCCAGGACATGAAATTAATCATCCAAGAACATATGGCCTTGAAAAGAGCCACACATCTTTGCAAACCTTGCATCAGGAAGATGGAGAGAACCCATGTTCACACCAATACCTAATAGAATACATTTTATTTTTTTTTAATCCTCACTTTTTCCCTTAACAGGCCATAGGATTTCACTTGCTTGGTCCTACTTTTAGCAAAGAAGCTTTTGCTTGGGGAAAAAAAATGGCTTATTTTCAAAAGACAGAGTCTCTGCAAAGGATTGCAACTGATGAAAGAAATCAAACAGTGTTAACCTATTTCATTAAGCTGATATTTTATCATAGAAAACAGAATCTTTCTTTTAACTGTTTAAGCTTTCACATCATGGATCTTATTTATACTTTTTAGGTTAAAAGGCAGTTTGACATACCATTTGAAGGTGTGGATGTTTTTGTTGCATTGTTGACTTTTGGCTCATACAGTAACCAACTTGCTACAAACTTCATTTAAAAATATTTACTTGACTACTCCAGTAGTAGCAAGAAATTCTAGTTTTACATTATAGAAATTGTTATGCACTATGGTCTTCTTATCATTATCTTTTGAACAACATTTTGTGCACATTAATGAGGAATAAAAGGGAAGGTGCATGTTGCAGCTGGGGGAAAAGAAACCTGTAAAAACAAGCAAAAGGTTCAGGCAAATTGGAGATGAATTCAATGCTCAAACTAACTTGAAGCAAGTAAATGATGGGTCAGATTACTTCATTGGCAGAATTCATTAAAAAAAAAAAATCTTACTGAGGAGAAATAAAAAGATCCAAACATAAAGTAAGTGACATTTTCTTGGTTATCACTTCCAATGCCTGAAGATCCCTGAGTCACAAAAATGTCCAACGCAGCAGAATGCTAAACACATCCTCACGAGCACCATCAACCCTTCTAGGATGACTGTTTTGGTAGGACACAAACACATGACATATTCTGTAGGTGGGAAGAGAACTCCATGTGTACTCTCAAAAGTTTGGGCCAGACCAAGCAGGTAAGTGTCACTTGTAAATATTAAATTTCCTTTTACCTTATATTTTCACTATGTAAAAGAAATTTAAGCTTGAAGAAAGATAGCATTTACAAGGCAAATTATAAACCACCTCAACTCAGCAACTTTCACCTCAACATTAAGAGCAATGAGGCTGTGAGGGACAACATACACAAATTTTGTCAATAGTGTAAGGATTTAAAAAGCTTTTCCCCAGGGCATGGCATCTTTTCCTAGCTGAAAGGGCAAGGAAAGGCTATTGCAACATTAAACAGCTGATGAATGACCTTGTTGTCACACTTGTATTAGGGATTGATCATGCCCAATTAATTCCTAGAAGAAATCAATTGTTCTTCCCTACCTCATTTACATTAATAAGAAAATATTAATGACTCCACTGCCTATAAGTATTGGAAATAGAGGCTGCATTTACATTTTGGCCTACTGGTATTTCAAAAGGATTCACTTTCTCCTCCTACGTAAGCAAAACAAATATACCCACACAATCTTTCCCAGTTATTCAGCATTAAAATAAAGTACTTCTCTATGCTAACCAATGATTGGATCATATACCAATTAGTCTTGTATTGCTGGCTCATTTTATGGGTGCTATCTTTAATCACACACAATAGAAAATACATAATAACTTTCTTCCATTGCTAACTTACATTGAAAGAAACACTATGTACAGAAACTCAACACCACAATTATGATTTCCTGTTCAGATAGTCGTAAAGTCTAACACACCATAAGAACACTGCTACAAATGTGCAGGTAAAAGCAGTTTTATCATTTAATTCCTGGAAACAACACTGAAGAAAACATTCAAACCAAATCTTTGTGGTGGAATTTAAAACTCCTGACTGCCAAAAACTCAAATAACACTTTATCAGATGCTAGGATTAAGTTTTTTTGTGAGCTACACACTATGAATAGCCAGTGTCTGAGCATTCGTCCGGGACTTTCTTCCCAGAGGGAGAAATACAATAGGAAGGTGCATTTCAAGACAAAAGAAAAAAAAAATAATCAGACTTTGATTGCTGTATTTCTGTTCAGTGCATACTGCTGTCATTTCTGGTAAAACCTCACAGTTAAGGGTTACAGTAAATTGATCACATACTACTGAAGGAATTTATCATGTAATAGAAAAGGAATTTAAGAGCTGAATACCTAATATTATTAATAAAACAGGTCTGTGGATAGAGACAGTTAGGGGATACGGTTTATACTATTACCTGATCCTACATTAAAGACTTGGTAAAATCAGAATTGCAAGGGCCAAACAGACTTTCAACAGGATTTTTCCAATTGAAAAATCCCAAGTGAGTAGCACAACAGTGGGTATTTATTCCTGGCATCTCTTCTGCCTGTAGAAACAGCCCAGGAGCTTGGCTTCTCCCTTCGGACCTGAAGTTCAAGCCCATCTGTGCAGAGAGACTCTGCTGCCACCCTCTGTGGTATCTGAGACGATTCAACACACTGACTGAAGTAAAATGCCAAACACTCTAAAGATTAAGGGATAAAGATCTCTAGTTGTGAAAGAACTGGCAAAAAGAAGAACTATTACAATATAATTAATATGGAAAACAATGCCAGCGACTAAGGTACTGCCACACAAGGAATTAAAGTGGTACTGGTACATGAATGATTTCATTACTGAAGGGGTAGCTACATTAACCAGTTCAACATCTTTTGAGGCTACATTTGAAAAATGAAAATAGTGCATACATCACAGCTATGTGTTTACATCTGATCTAGTTAATTGCTACAGACATCTCTTTCCTGAGATACTTAAAAGACTACATAGGTAAGGTAGAACAAACTTGCAATCGTTTTCAGGTTGCCTATGATTTCTTAATATGAAATTCAGTACAGGCATATTACTGATTGATAGAGTGCACTGAATTTGGTCACAATAACATTTAAACACTTACAAAGATAAAATACTGAGAGCAAAAAACTTGTGAGAAGGAGCTATAATTAACTGATAAACAGCTATTTTTCCGGACCATATTTGTGATTACTCAAGTCTGTTTTACACCAGGGCAGGTAAGATAGTGTTCTTTTGATCTCACCTCTGAGAGAGTAACTTCTATTTAAATAAGCTATATCCTACCCTGCACACACAGCTACATTTCTCATTCACTACCTTAATATTCTTCCCTGTTAAACCGTCGATCCAAGCGGTCATTAGGGAATGCAGAGGCTGAGTGCTTTAGCAGAGCAACCAACATCAAAAGTAGTTTCTGGGTTTTCTTCTTATTCACAACATTCACAGACCCAATGCCATCTCCAGCAGTAGCAAAGCCACTCAGTTTCAGTGAAAGAAAAATCTACCCTTTCTCCAGGGCATTCAGAAGGAAGCAGACTGCTTCTTTTTCTCCTCACCATCTCCACTTCTGTTTATTTACTTTTCTGTAACTTCACCCATCAAACTAAACAAGCTTCTCAAGCAGCTGATTCCATGCCAGCGGTACCTTTTTGTTCTAATTCTACATGGGAATGATGTGAGGCCTTCACTTGCATGGTACAACGGGTCATTGATCACGAGGAACAGAATTTAACTTTAAACCTTCCTCTTTTTTTTTTTTTCCAGAAAGAGATAATTAAAATTAGCCACTGCTTTCCACTTAAGCAATACCTGAAAATACTACTGCCATATGATCAAAATGTCTGTCTCCATGACTTCAAAACCATTATTTTACATACAAGAAAAAATAAAAGCCACTTTCATTGCCTCTGAAGAACATTAGATTCGTGTTCATCTAGTTGAGGGGCAACAGACAGAAACCTTGTGTGCAAAACAAGAATTCACTTTGATACATTGTTGGATTTGACATTTTGAGCATACATTGTAAATTTAACATGTCTTCTTTCTGTTGCAATCTGGCTCATCTGAACAGTACCAGTTTGATTATAATTCTTCCTAAATGAACAATTTATTCTACACTATTTACCCCTATTCTAGTATCTAAATATATACTGCAAATTACTAAAACATATACCTTTACTCTAGATTTTGCTTAGCAGGGTTATCACAAGGTAACACACACCTTACAAGAGAACTAAGATAAAAAGTAGTATCCAGACACCTCCTAGTATTTCACTTATGGAGAGGAGCTACACTACAGTTTGACAAAAGGTGAAATGTTTTCCCTTTACTACTTAAAAAATAAATCAGTGATTACAAAATCTATTTGTCTTCACTATTTCTTGGGCAAGAAAAACCCTCCAGACTTACTGTGTAAAACAACAATACTTACCAATCTCCTGAAACAGGGATAGTAGTTTCTTCAATTATCATTTTAACAGAAAGATAGATCTGTTTCTATTAGTAAAAAGGGGAAGAGGGTGGGAGGGAAGAGGCTAGTCATTTCTACTATCTTATTTCCTGTGACAGTTGAGATTGTTTAGGTTAAGAGTTTGCAAATTTGGGCTGCAAACCTCAGCATGCAAACACAAACTGGAAGTACATATAGAAAGGCAGCTACAAGTATCACACTTTATACTTTTCTGTTTATACTTTATTGAAAGTGGAGTTCTAAAAATATTTAATTAATTGCCATTCACATGTCAACCTGGCAAACTCAAGAAACACACTGAAGTAACAGGGGACACAGATCAGTGCATTTATTTCAATAAATGCCACATGGATTTTGGAATTTGGTAATTGAGGATCTGGCATCTTTTTATAATGTATTTAGGCCACATTGAAACATTTTTGCAAAATTGCTATAACCAGGTGCTTCTGCCTCACTGAGGCTAAGCTACCTTTCACTATTCAGGTTTTCTGTAACAAGGACAGAACTGGAAATCAAGTGTATATGGCCCATAACTTGCCTGCCCCTCACCAATTATTTCTTTACTTTCTTAAAAGTCACATTGAAGGGAGTATTACTTCCAGCTACTGCACTAGATTCTGTAGTTGCACGCTAGCAAAAGTGTAATATGTTACCTGGAAAGAAGACAGCTATTTTCACAAACTGACACTTGACTGATGTCAACATGCTGAGTACATTAGGAAAAATATCTACTATAACAAGTGGGAAAAAAATTAAAAAGAAACTTAACTCTCATCGAAATTTGTCGCAGACAACTCAGGTATCCAGGATCAGTAAGGTTTTTTGATCGTTGAGATCAATCATCCCTTACAGACAGAGTGCCAGCAACTTCTACCCAACTCCTCCCATTAGATCTCCAAGCAGAAGAACTGATTTGATTTGTTTTGTTACTGTAACATACACAACATTTGATACTCACCTTTAACATACAGCTGGGGTGTATCTCTACACAGGGAATGACTATGCCTAGTATCTATGGGTAAATTATTCATGATAGCAAAAAGTATTCTAACAGACAAAAATAACCCCTTAAGCCTGTTAAACACGTTAAGAGCAAGCTCAAGTGCAGAGTTTCCATACCAAATGCCAGAACTACATAATGCAGTGAACTGTGGCTAGACAACATAAGTTCAAACTTCTGAGCAGTTTTTAAACACTTACAGACAGCGTTCGTATTCCTTTCAACGCCACAGAAATACCTAGTTTGGAGGTCCACTGACACTGTGCTCTGAAGACAGACCACCATCAAAAGTTCCAGAAGGTGGGACAACTGTGCTTAAAACAGCTGTCACTCTTGGAATAAGTTAATCTGCAGATCCCCATAACTATTGCCTCATCGACACCGTGCAGCAAGGAATCCAAAGAAAACAGCCATATTTTTGATAGGAGATTAGCAGCATGGCCTTTAACTATTTTAAAAGTGTGCTACCCTTGAGTATCACATTCTTTTCAGAAGTGGGGGAAGAATACAAAATTATGTATGTCTATTCCCATGTGAGTTAGAATAGGCATTATTTCTCCTGCCAGTAAAACATTATTCATCCTCTTGTACTAACTGTTTCAATTTCAAAATTATGAGATCACTCCCACACTGGGCTTGTGTTACAGAAGTATCTGTCACATTTGTATACACTGTTTTGTCTTTTAGTATAGACTGTTATTCTAAATAAACAGCATAAACTGGATTGGAGCTAATCTCTTGGGTTTTTTTTAATTTATAAGCAGAAGCAAAGCACTTTCTAACCCTTCCTAAAGGGACTTCAGCAACATTAGAAAAAGCTGGTTCAACTGATCTTGAAACTGTAAGAACAAGGGTTACAGGAACTCTTTGACAAGTAATCCACAGATTAATGAAGACCTCTTTCTGCAGTGCTTGCATATATTTTCTCCATCTTTATCAACTACCATGACATTTTGTTTTGGTAATACTAGCTTACAGAACTAAATATACATGAACAATTTTAAACGACTCAAAGAAACTACCTTGATCAAGTTTTTTTTCCACAGAAACAGATTAAACATAAAAAAAGGAAGAAAAAAATTGTCATCTACTAAAAAAGTTTACTGTCCACTCACTTTTCTGTTCCACGAAACAGAAGTTACCATGATGGAAAAGAGGAGAAAAACCACACAGAACACCATACATTTTACTGCAGTTTTCTTAGGAAATTCTCATATATTATCATATAATATAGCAACTAATAAAGCCTCCCAATTTTAGAACTTTTCAATAAGCCTCTCAGTTGGCTTTCACTCATCATCACTTCAACCCAGGGGCTAAGTCATGTGCAAGAGCTACTGAAGTGTTAAAGCAGCCACCAGAGTAGACAGCCCAATGAACACAGCCTCTACTAAATTAACTCTGAACTCGAGGTTTGCACCTTTGAAACTCCACCTTCCCTTTGAGCTTTTGGTCAGTCTCCAACAGTTAGACAAGTGAATACCATGACCACCAGATAACTTCAATATTTTCTAAACAGATAACTACTTATTCTACATTTGAAACAGGAAGCACCTTCTTCATTTTATTAAGTGAGCAACAAGTATCAAAAAAGAAGACATTCCCTGTGGTAACCTGAATTAACAGCACAACTACAAAAAGCACCAGGCCTCCACACAGACTGCATGCTGTGAGGAACAGCATGATCAGCAGTCACATCAATGCTTGGCTTTCAGTACAAAATGACATTCCACATCAAATACAGTTAAGCAAATTCGCTGAATTTTAAGAGTTTTCATGATGCTTTTGCGTTCACACACTAGTGTTCTGCTTTCCTCAGATATTCCTCTACTTCCATCAGTAAGTCAGTCCACACACTTAAGCCGCAGACCTTAAAGTCTCCATCCCGTGCCTTCAGGAGTTTCAGAGCAGCTTGGGTCTGTCGCCTGAGTGGTGCAGAACTCTGACAGAGGTAAATGAAGCGCTCTCTCAGCTCCTCCCAGGATAATTCAGTTTTGTCACGACAACTTTTAACCCACCGGCCCTGCAAGGGGTCATAGAGCAAGTGGTTTCCGCAGCCAGTCAGGAGCTCCAGATAAGGTTTGCTGAATCGGGAATACTGGCCAGCTAAGGAGGCAAGAAGACACCCTGGGAGGTGAAAGCAGAATACAGAAAACCGCTCCAGATTCCCCAGCAGCCAGGAAAGCAGGAGCCCAGCAACACATTCGTCTCCTACTCTACTCGCCTGGTTTCCATCTGAGCAGTTGCCATCCGGCCCCCCGCCTCCAGCCTGCTCAGTGCCACTCCCCTGCCTCAGCAGCAGCAGCGATCCCGCCACCACCTCGAAGGCTCGGGTCTGGGGGAGCTGCTCCAGGAGACCCGACAGCCAGCGCAGCCGCTCCACGTCCTCCCCAGCCAGCGCGGCCTCTTGCCCCTCTTCCCGCAGGCGGCTCAGCAGCAGCTGTGCCTCCGCTTGCACTTGCGGCTCCAGCCCTTTCAGAGGCTGCGGCAGGCCGCAGGGCTGCGCCAGGAGGCGGGTGGCGGCCTTTCGGCGGGCGAGGAGCGCCAGGCTGTGAGGCTCGGGGCTGGCCTCCGCGCCGGGAAGCTGCAGCAGGCTGTGGATCAGACGGCGACAGGCGGCGGGCGGCAGAGCGCGGTTCTCCAGCAGCGCCAGGCCCAGCAAATGCGGGCAGCGCCCCAGGTGGGGGAAGCCGAGCGGAAGGCTCGGCTGACCCCGCCGCAGCTGCCGCCCCAGGGCCTCCCGGAGCCGAGGCCGGGTACGGAAGCGGTCATGGAGATGCTGGAAATATCGGGCCCACTCTAGAGCCCTATCCAGGGTGAGGGAGTCCCAGTCCCGCACCAGCGAGGAGCGGGAGACACCCAGGAGCGCGGGCAGCTGCTCCACCTGCTCCAGCACAGCCTCCATCGCAGGCAACCACGACCTTGGCGCCACCGGTTCGAGTAGAAATCCCGCCTCTCACCGAGAACCTCAGCCAGTCTGAGCCGCCGAGGGCGGGGATTTGTAGCTCTATTGGCTGGGTCTGACGCCAGTCCGACACGGCCTGAGTTTCCCTTAAAGGAGACTAACGGGCCGCCCGTAGCAGCCATTTTTGTCTAATCCCTGAGCGAAGGGTGGGCAGAGGAAATTGAGGCCAATTAAAGCGTTAAGAAACGAGCAAGATTAAGTTGTTAAAAAAAACCTACACCACAAATAACAGCTAAGAGGCTTAGAATAAACCTTAGAATAATATTCCTAAAGAGTCCATAAAAACGCCAAACTTCTCAAAAGCAAGCTTCCTGTGCCCCACATGGAGGGTGCTTTCCCATTTCTGTGCTATGCCCTGTCCCTGGAGACTGGCTATGGCCACACTTAGTGTGGAGCCAGGCTAGCTCCCCAGTACTGCCCACAACTTGGCACCCTGCCAGCACCCAGCCCTGCTCAGATGCAGCTGGGCTCTCCCCACTGACCTACCAACTAATGGCTACCAACTAATGGCTTTGTACCTCATTAGCAGTTCCCCCCATCCCAGGTACTCACACTAGGGTAATGGCTGCCTGCTGAGGTAATGGCTACAACCTGCTCTCGCCTTTTGGGCATCAGCACAGGCGGGATTTCACACACATGATCCCCAGACAGCATGGTGGAAATAGTTCCCCTCTGTAGGGAGGGGAGGCAGCCCCTTCTCCTTTTCCTGCCACCACCAACAAAAGGACAGCCTTATGTGGCAGGCTAGAACTGTTACCTGTAGCTTGCAGGGTACAGTCTACCCATCCGAGCAACCTTTCTCAGGTTTCCTCATCTCCATCCCCTCAGGGGCTTCTGCTAAGAGATGAGTCTGTTCCCTCCATCTTCCTCCCCCTCAGAGGCTTCTGCTAAGAGATGAGTCTGTTCCCTCCATCTTCCTCCACAGACCTACACAGTGTGGAAGGGAGCAGGCTGGCCCACCTTTCAGCAGCTTCTACAGGTGCCCCGATTCCCTACTCTTGAGGGGGTGAAGCAGTAGTGGGAAGGCCGCCAGGGTCCTGGAACTGTTGGGTTTGAAAGCTGATGAATGCCCCTCAGGGAGTTCGCCAGCTCTACAGCATAATCCTGGCCAGTGAGCAAGTATGAAGGCAGTAAAGAGACCTGGTGAGTACCCAACACCATCAGCTAGACCCAAGCTGACTCCAGAGCAACTGAGGAAAGCAGCCACCAGGGCTTGGGCCTGTGGGGTGGGGACATTTCCTTCTCACCCACACCAGGCAGCATGGTGACCCACCCCTCAGGGCTGGTAATGAGGGATGACCCAAATCCACCTGTGAGCCTGCCTGAGCACCTACTTCTGTAATGGATTTCTGAAAGGCACCTAGCAAAATAAATGAGATTTGACTGGAATTTCTTGCAGGAATCAGTAACAGAAACTAAATTATAATGCTGTGAGCTACAGTGCTGTAGGGCAAATGATAATACTCTTCCTCCTATGCAGAATTCATGTTTTCTTCCATATATCTTTGTGCAGGAAATGGTTTCCTCTGAGTTTCATATCTAAATGAACTGTGGTTTTGGGTAATGAAGTTAGGGTACTATAGACTCTGCGTAGCAAGTATTCTTTAGCTCAGGTAACAAAGAACACAAATCTTGTAGCCTCTAAGTTACACCAGACATCAAACCAACATAGGTGAAAGATCTTTCTCAAGTACTCTCAAGAAAACAGAGCTCTCTTCTGAGCTCTTATTCAGTCATTTATTAAAAAAAAAAAAAGGTTAAAAACTTCACAGTCTAGATCACCTGTAGATTAAGGGCCTAACACAGAAATGAGAGTGAAATTCAATGGCTGTTTTGGTTGAAGGAGCTTGATCCCTCAGTTTCTATGAATATAACGTGTTTTAAGGTATCATTCTAAAATACGTGTTTTTCTCATGAAAATTCTCTTTTAAGGTGTTAAATGTTCCTGAAATAATAAACATAAAATTTGCTACAGGTAGATAGAGATTTGTTGCATAGTTAAAAATGGAATTGTTTTTGTTATGAGTAAGTTCATACCTATTATCTGCCATGCACATATATTCCAAAGCATATTATAAATTAATACACATTAAAGACAGCATGGAGTATGTAAACTATTCAGTTACATACAGTAAGAAATGAGTGCAGCTCTTTGGCACATTTTACTTAATGCTACTTGAGTTGAAAAGTGATAGAAACCTGAAGTAGCTGAAATATGGTTACATATTATGTACTTTGGCCTCTTGGTTAGGTTTGATACAGCTTCTCTTGAATTAAATGCTCTGGCATACAGGAAGAAAACGGTTCTGGTGAATTCCAGACTCATGTTCTATGTTAGCAAGGGATATTTTGGAAGTTGCATATTCTCTATATCATAAAGAAATTTCCTTTTATGTCACAAAACTTTTCACAAGAAATCTTTCACGTCTGTTCTTTTTGTTTATTTGATAAAGTATATGGGTTTATATCTTGTAAATTTCTCTGTATGTTTCAGTTGAAAGAAATAAAATAATCACATTTGCAGTACCAGGAAACTAACAAAACTAGGTTGTGAAAATCTAACCAAGCTGAAAAAAACACTGAGTAATATGGTAACTGGAATACTCTTGCACATGAAGGAGTACGGCTTTTGAGTTCTAATGCATCTCTGTAAATCTGACTGAAAAATGGAATTTCCATTTTATGAAAAAACTTAATATTTCAGTACTCAGTTTTGTATCAAATTAGGATGAAAAGTCTAAATATCAGATTTTTTCAACAAGGGAATACAGTTTGACATCTCTGTAATAAAACAATCTATGTAAAAAATGTATTTATATGTTTCTAGGTAGTGCAGCTGAATTTGAAGTCATTGTGGGGCACAGTTGTTGCATACAAGGAAAAATAAAACCTGACCTGAAGAACTAGGAAGGTTCTGCATAAGAAGTTGGAAGATGAGTTCAAGGAACAAACAAAAGAAAAAGGTAACACCATAACACAACTCACATAATAGATTGTTACACTGCAATAGCCCTTAAAAGGAGTAGGTTTTTTCCTATGGTCAGAATAGAAGAAACTCCTGTACTACACTAAACTTTCTGTTATTATTTAAGAGCCTGACTATTCTCAGAACATGCTTTAGGAATCTTCTGCTGTGAAACCAGAATCTGTTTATCTGTTGATTGATCTGCTGAGGCCACATAGTAATCAAAGTAAATTGAACAAATGTGGTTTACTTTCTCACAGGTGAATTATTTTCTTGTATCTTATAAGTGCTAGTGCTGTCTCTTCTATGATTAGTTTCAGCTTGAGTAGTTCTAGGGTTTTCTCTACTAATAGCAAGATTAGTAAGTGTTAAAATTTATGTTTTCTAGTTGCTATTAACTTACATTCACTCTATCATTGCCTGACAGCGTTGTTGAGCTGCACCGGCATTGTTTAAAAATATTTGTACTGTGCTGAGTTAATTTTTTACCTGTGGAATGTTAGTGGGATAATGGAGACACTGAGGAGGTAACCATTGCAAGACTGAGGAGGTGAGGCAGAGTTAACGCTGGGGAAAGGGGATCAGGAAGGCTGAGTCAGACTGTTAGGAGATATGGTATGAGCACAGAGATAGGGTGATAGAATGGTGAATAGATTTTTAGATAGCTCTATGTGTGTGAATAGCTTGATTGCTTTTTAAGAAAACAAGCTAAAAGTTTGGTTTTGGGCCTCACTTTAAGTCTTTGGTTGGTTGGTACAAGTCTGCTTCCCCCATTGATGACTCTTGTAGTAGTTTCTCACAGCTTTAGGTTGTGTTTGAATATGTGTTTCATGTTATATGAACTAGGTAGTCTGTTTTTTTCTTAATGAGAAAGGAAAACCACAAAAATACCTTAAAATGATACAGACTACACGTGTAGTTAAGGTGTTCTGCTATGAAGGGTGGAGGAATATATTGAAGTACCATTTTTTAAACTATTTTGAAGAATTATCACTTCGCTACACAGCCTGAAAAGTAACCTCTGTGTTTTATCTGATTTAAAAGCTGAAAAGAAAATGGCTAGAAGAGAGAGCAGGGCATGTTTTGCATGACAGGCTGGACTACTGATTTACAATTGCAACATGTCAGATTGTTAAGCTCTCTGCTATATGCTTCATACCAGTGATGCTGTGAACAGAGATAGCTAGATTTTTTTTTTCCCAAGTGAACTCTATCTTTTATTTTAGTCTCTAAATTGCACAGTAAAATAAGAAAAGTCCTTGAGAGTATTAATCTGCTGATGTGTTAAGCCATAGTATATGTTTCTCCATTATGCTTGACTGGTAAGACACCTGGCAAAGAAATCTGTTAAGTAAGAAAAGTGTCTGTTAGATACAGAAATAGGTAAGTCCTTTCCACAGCTCCCTGAAAACAAGTCCACTTTTCAGTGAAGCACTGCAAAACAGTTTCACAACCCTAGCATTTTCTATGAATTACTGTGCTGTTTTATCTACGCTGAGAAAGTAGGTCAAGTAAAAGATTCATATGAAGCTTTATGGAACTGGTGAGTTTCTTCACTCTGGTTATGGAGCCAGTAAAATTCACCCTGGCAGGGAATATCATTCTTAAAGAAAAATTGGTCAAACTAGCCACAATTCTGGATTCCATTGTTATATTTGCCTTCCTCAGAAGTCATATTGGCTGCAACATGGTTATATTATTTTCCCTGAAGAGAAAGTTAAGACTGTTTACTCAGTATGTCTAGCATTCTAAAACTCCAAAATGGCCTTTACTTAGGTAGGAGGAGTCATTTCAAATTCCAAAAATGAATGCATTGCGAGATGAATGTTCACCTTCCAAATTTCTAGCACTAAGGTGGACTTTTTAACTACAAGGATGTTTGTTTAGCTGTCTCAAATTGCATGCTAGGCATAAGGTTGCCACAGTCAGTAAGCAGGGACTTGTGTCTATTGATCATTCTGAATTCATGGACCATTCTCGTAGAATTTCTTCCTATTTCTGCACAAAACTGTGGAAAACTGAAGTGATTAGTCAAGCTGATACCTGGAGACTATGTCAACCCTTCCATAACTTCTGGTGAATTGCTTTAGAATCCTTTTTAATTTTTTTTTCTGTTATAGTCTCTCATATCTCAAAAGCTAGCAAGGCTGTGGTGGGCTTTTGGCATGAGAACAAAACAAGTGCGTAATCAAATTGCATAACAAAGGTGTTGAACCTACTAATTTGTACATCAGTGTGAGCCTCAGTCTGTACAAAAGGCATTTCTGTCCGCAGGAGGATTTCCCCCTGAAACCTCTTTGTGCTATGCTCCAGTTAGTATAGCATGGCAGGTCCTGTGTATGCTGATTGTAGTGTACCAGTGTATTAATAACAGTGCCTGTTTGTGATAGACCTATGATTTGAGTAATTGATGTCAGTGACTAAGCAGCATTTGTGTAATGCACTAGAGTGAAAATTGATTGAAAATCCATATGCTGAAAGAGTGCTATATGTAACATAGGTCATTACTGAGATAACCAAAATGCCTAATTAGAGCAGATTTTAGGCTATGTCTGGCTATACCACAACTGAATTTTTTTGAAACTAAACATATGAACAGAGTTTTCTGCCTACCCTCATTTCTAACTTTGACACCATGAGTGGGGACTATATCAGCAAAGCTACTAAGCTAGAGTATGGTATAGCTTTTCAGTGTCATAGACATAAAAATAGGTGGCAATTTGTGCCACTTTTTTTCTGACTGAATAGATGCTTAGAAGTGGTGTACTTACTGCACACTTATGAAGCTCCCTCTTGCTGGATAAGCCATGTTAAGTGATCATGTGTGCTTTCCAAAACCAGTTGCAGTTGTGTGTATTAGCTACAACTAGGTTTTGCCTTAAGGTTGTTTGAGCTAATGCATTGAGGCTTACACTTGCTGTAGGATAAGAGCAGGCAGGCAGTGTTGTTCAGATGACGAGTGGTAAGGTATTAAGCTGTGTGCTTTGGTTACTTGCCATTGTTTGTGATACCTTTTCAAGAGGTTTCATTTGCTGTCCGTTATGGCAGAACACAGCATGTACTGTGTATTTGAGTTTTTGCCTACAGGCCTTTTTCTGGGCTTCTTTCAAGTCAAGAAAATCCTTAATTACTTACATTCAGTACTTTTATGATAGGATCAGGTGCACAGATTGTTTTTAATTCCCCTCCTCCCCCTTTTTAGGGTACCTGTTGTGAAGTATCTTAGAGCTGTCTGTTTCAGAGACCATCTTATCAGAATCATCTGACAATAATATTCCATAAAGCAATATTATTGTTTGTAATTTTGATATATAATGCTGTGGTACTTGTATGAAGTCAAGCATACTATGACTAAGCTTAGTCTAGCATCATAGGTTTAGTGTTTAACAATGAAGTGCTTTTAAGGGAGGGAAGAAAGAAATCTATATGTTTAAAAATAACATCTAAAAATTCTTTCCTACATGTAGATTCTGTGTGTTTCCAACGACAGTTAAATTGCTGTCATTCACAAGAGTACAGGGAGATCTTATAAACACACTTTCATGTTGGAATTGATTATGCTTTTCACTTATGTAAAAAGATATATAAAATTCAATGCAAGGCAACTATGTATAGAGGTATTTATATGTACGTCTGGGTTCTAATAACGTAAGTCATTTGGATTTTTCACTTTCCTTGCTCTAATAACCTGAGAAAATCTTAAATTACCAATTTAAATTATTAATGTTGCTCCTTCATAGTTCTGTACAGTGTCTTGACAAATAATATGTGTCTGTGTATACAGAGATAGCTACATTAACACATACACCCATGCACATGCTGTATAGACATTTCTTTCTTTGAGCAATAAGGCTTTTAAGTATCTGCTGTTTCCATTTTCGAGTTTCCAAAGCTTTTATGTGAATTCTTCCAGCACATTTCTCATTATTCTCTCAACCTTTCCTCTGCTGGATGGCTGGGGTTTCCAGACATATAACCTGAAATGTCCTGGGAGAATTTACATAAAAACAATAAAGCCAAGGAAATGGAAACCACAGAATATATACATATTTTTTTTTCAGTCTTTGCTAAGAAGCTTATTGGTTAATATTTACAAAGGAATTCAATCTTCCATATTAACATCCTTTTCACTGTGAAACAAATGTGAGAGCGGGATGGTAAGAATCATTACTTACGTGAATATGGGGCTATATGTTAATCTCATTAATGATTCAAAATTTTACTTTCCTCCATGCTAGCATTTCAGAAGAACATCTCATGAAAAATCATATAAATGCCTGAATCAAGTAGAGACTATTGCAAAACTTTAAGTGGTTTTCCTATTTAAGAAAAGATAAGGGGTTTTTTTTGTTTGCTTATTTATGTAAACACATAAAGAGGAATATTGGTTTCTGTTATGCATACTCATAGCATCCTCTGAAAGCAAATCATTGAAACTGATACAGCTGTTTATAAAATCAACAGTACAGTAAACCAATTTTGGTTTCTATTGAGGGTCACTTGTTAATCGTGAGTTGTGTACCTGTTTCTAGGAAATGTCTCTGGCAGGTTATGACAGGCCCTTCCTGATGGCAAGCCTCTTGCATCACAGAAGCCACTACCAGAATTGTCATACCGTCCTGGTAATTTCTGAACAAAGGGCATTCCAAGTGAATATAGAAAAACTTTTTCCTTAGCTCCAGAGTTTTTTAACTTAATGGTATTCCTTAAAAAGCAGTGTTTCTTACACTTTACAGAAAGTACTGGTATTTAATTAGCAGAAATGCCCAGAAACCAAAATAACCTGGTGTTAGTTTTTCACAGCAGTTAGGATTTGTGTATTTCATATTAATTTAATCTTATTTTTGTTATGTGACTTGGTTCCTGGTTCAGTGCTGCACCTAAGGGTTTCCGTAATGGCAAAGGTTGGAGTCTTTGCGCATATCCAAAAAGCATCACAATCAGGTCATATGTATTAGAATATGCTAATATGTATTGGAATATGCTAGTTCATAGCTGAATCTGAAACACTGCCATTAGCTTTCTCAGTAAGACAAGAAGTTAGCAGCACTAAAGGAATGATTTAGACTAGCAGAAAAGAATAACAGTGAGTTTACAAAGAAATAAACAGCAGAGATGTGATTGTAGCACACAGGTTTATTTGCATAAACCTAAAAGCCAGCAGAAAAAAAACAGCTGTGTAATTCATACCTGTGGATGGGATGAAGGTGAGGGGTGAAGATGAATTCCAAGAATTGAAGTCTCATTTTTTAGTAAGCAAGAGGCAATAATCGTCTGGTATAAAACCCAGAAACAATCAAAATCATATTAATTCACTTTGTTCTAATGAAAACAGCAAAAACACAGTTCTCAGTTGAAACCACTGCTGCAAGTCTCCTCAGATTTCTTGATATTTCAATAGCTTCCCTTAGTTTGTAACTGCATCAAGGAATAATTACTCTCTAATGAATGTGTTGGAGTTTTATACTATGAATGGAAAAAATAACTTTGAAACAATGAAAGACTGTGTCTGTTTTTCTTCCTGTGACATGCTGATGCTCACCAAGTGTTTGGAAAGTGTAAAGTTCTGTTAACTGATAACTTCTGACCCTTGAGGGCTGGAATTGGTTCCCTTGCTTTTTGTAGGAAGAGTTGGATCTAATATTTCTTAGAAAAGGGACAATATGGGTCAAGTCTTCCAGACAAAACTTGCCTAAGATTGACTGTTCAAAAACACCTAAAGTAAGCCCCTTGTTACAATGGCAAGTCAATGGGAACCAGATGCCCAAGGGTCTTAAGAGCTCTTGAAACTTGTGTATTAACAGAGATGCTTCTGTCCCAGTTAGGGGTCCTCATTCACCTAGTGAAAGCAGCTTGTGCAGCTGGCATGACCGAAGCTTTACAGGAGAAATTTAACAGCTTGTAACCTAGGTGTACCTTGCCTAAACACCACAGTCCTAATGGATAGGTGCTGTGAACTGTAGTATAGAAATGATTTATCCAAGAGAATAGTCTAAAGTACTTCTATGGGAGTAATCCGAGTGTTTTTTTAATCTTGAAAATGAATTTGCTTCTATTTTCTTGGGTGGTCTTTGTTATTGAGCAGTGAAATAACTATGTATGAGGGGTTAGACTTTTCTAATGAATTCTTTACCAAATAAAAGGGCTTGGGATAAATCAAAATGTTAGCTTAGATAAAATCAGTGTATTCTGTTTAATATTTTTCATTTAACCTTTAGATGAAGATTTTGAAGTTGAATTATTTTAAAGGTATAACAAATGAAACGTTGAACATTTTTTTTTCAAAAAGCATTCTAATTCTGTAGTATTGTTGAGTAAGGACAGTTACTTTTACCCTCACATTTGTACTCTAAGCAGAGATATTGTTTGGAAGGTTTGACTTTGAGTAAGACATTTTGCAGCCTTCCATTGAAGTATTCTGAACCTTCTCTTATTAGTTTGAATGGATTCCCTGCAGTTCGAACAACTCTTCCCTGACCTGAGCTATTCAGAGGACTTGCAAAAGAAGAAAGGAGCTTGTCAGTCCCAGAACTAAGATATGTGGCCTGGATTAAGATTAACCTTTCTCTTGGTGTGGGAAGAACTGCAGAACAGGAAGAATGGGCTGATACCCAAATGGAAAATGTTTTTCTCCTTTTGCTTACATCATATTGTTTTGTTGTTTGTTTCCCTGATGTAGTTTCCTGCTAAACATGTAAGTTTCAAGTTATACACATTGGTTCTAGGCAATTTGCCCTGAAAATAGACACCTTCTGCCTAACTTGATAGTATGGCCAATGCATCAGTGTCTCAGGTAATGTGAAGTAACTAGTTTAGTAGGTAGTTCTGACAGACATACTGGTCAAAAATAACAACATGAATATTATTTCTTTTATTTATTTGTTTCATTTTACATGGGTTTTTTTTGTTTTTTTAAATTAGGAAATTATAAACAGTGATTTCAGTCTTTTTCTGAGTATTCCTCAAGTTTTAATATTAATGGACATAAGCAGAAGTTTAATGCATCAGATTTGGTCATGGATTTCCCATTAAATTTGTCCCCAAAGTTTTTCAGTGTCCCCAGTCTTAACAGCTCGCTCAGTGTACCCAGGCAGCTGTAACCAGTCTGTATGTTGCCATGTTCAGCAAAATCCATGGAGTTATTCCAAATCCCAAGGGAGAGTTTTGCTGAACTTTGCAAAACTCTGAGTCTCTGTTAGATTTTGTTTTTCAGTGTCTTTTCAAGGAGAGATATTCCAGACTCTGTATCTAAAGTTTGCACATCTTGGGCCCAGCATTCTTTGTACTTGCTTCACTTTTAGAGTAGTGCAAATCTCTTGACTTTGGTAGCATTTCTTCAGTTTTTGTCTTTTATGGCATTTCATGAAAAAGCAGCTGGTGAACTCAGTTTAATCATAGGATATGAAATGTAATCATCTGTTCTCATTAGGCAACTGTATTTATTATTAGGTTCATAATCTAGTCTTTAGTATTAGAGTAATAAAAATTAAAGTTACCCTAAGAAAGATGTGATTTTTTTTTTTTTTTTTTTTAGTCTATGTCCAGTGAGGCTTAGTGGATGTTACACCAGAAGATGTGAATCACCAGTCGTGCTTTGGTAGGTCACTGTGTGTTTTTGTTTACCTTTTTTATTCCCTACAGATCAAAATTTCCTATGCATGGATGGGATGGACATAAAGAGGTCCTTATGATGGATTAAGAGCCAAGCACTTGCATATGTAGACTGAATTACGGAAAATTACTATTTTTTTCCATCTTGTCTTTTGTTGAATGAAGCCTGAGGGCCACAGATACACAGTACAGTATTTTGGTAGTGAATTCCATGTGGAGTTATTAACATCCAAGTATGTTGTGTTACTGTACTATTCACAGAACTGATCTGACTATTCAGTCTTAGTTGTTTGGTCTACTTTGTTCCTAATTCTTCTCACCTACCAGGCCTATGATATTTTGCATCACTTTATTTTTTTCACATTTGTTGAATTATACTTTGATGTAATTATTTTGTGGGTTCTTTACCTAGACTTGTGACAGATGAAGGAAAAACAACAAACTAAATTAAAAGATCAGATGGAATAACTTTTAATCCTGGAATTCTGACCCTGATTTTATTTGCAAGGAAGGCTATAATGTTTACAAGGTGGGGGGAGGGAGGGAAAAACCCCAGACCCAAAAAACCCAAACCACTCTTTATCTATAGCTTTCTCTCCTCATTATTGGTTTTGGGCATCTGTTTTCAAGGTTGGTCTGAAATTTGATCTTACTCAAATTCTCATAATACATTTCAGCAACATATGTCATTAATGAAGGGAGCTGGGTAACTGGTCTCACAATTGTCTGTAATTCAGCCTACTACAGGCAGCAGGAAAGCTGAACAGTTTCAGCCAGCCCCCAATTAGGAAAATATGCCCAAGGCATAGGCTGTAGCATAAACAGAGATATGTCAGGCTCCTCCCTAGAAGAAAACTGAAGTAAACACTTGGCAATGAAGCTTTATTTTTATTCTGAACAAGAAACCTGTTGACCAAAACCAGCTCCTTATTTTGACATTGGTATGGCTAACGGCAAGGATAAAGAATCATTCCCAATGAAGAGACTGGGATTGCAGGTGCTGAAGTAACATTTATGTAAAACAATAACCTTGTAAAGTAAAAATGTACAGAATTACAAAAGCATATTTTTGTCTGAAAGAAGCACGCTAAAAATATAATCATTAGTCTTTTGTCAGGAATTATGTATTTCCTTATCCCATTTCAGATTGTAAAGCTATGAACTGGGAAGATTCTTCTGAAGGAAACTACCATTCCACAACATGTCCTTACATGAAGAATAATGTCACAGAGATGATTCTGGAATTGAGGTTCACAGTGAGAAGGATGCTTGCAAAAGAGGTAATACACTAAAAAACTAATATATATAATTTCTGTTGAATCTGGGACATCAAAATGTTACCTCTCAACCCTCATGAAATAAACTTAATAATCATCAGATAGATTGGAAGTCTGAAGCATCTGGAAGATTAAGTAACTTCCCAGGATCACACATAGATTTATTTTTTTTTTATGACAGCAAGTGATTACCAGAGCCAGGATTATTCCCAAACTGCCTTACTTCCCTTCTTTAATAGCATAGACCCAGATACAGGGTTTGCAAGATGAGGAAGAAGGAAAGATAGAGAAGGGAAATATGTGCTGTACTCTTCTATAAATTGAATTAATCAATCAAGTTGTCCATCCTTATATAATTCTCACTGTTCACTAGCATCAAAATACTTTGTAAGAGAGTCTTTATGAATGTGCCTATTTTACAGATGGGACAGTTGAAATAAGGGATTTGATGAAACACAACAAAATAAATTTGCAGGGCTGGGAAAAGGAATCAAGTCTCCCAACCCCCACAGGACAGGAATGAATAACTTATTAAATGAGCTGACATTCACCCTGTTTCATATGGCAGTGTAATACAGCGCAGCGGGAATGTTGTCCTTTCTATTGGGAATGCTTCGATGATGCCACTTTAATAGAAAAATGAAGAAGAATGCTGAACTCAAAGCATTCTCTAAGGTATAAGATTGTTTGAACTGAGCAGTTGGAGGGGAAAAAATTTGGAAAAAATATCAATAGAAGTAGTATCTCAACAATAGCTGCTAATTTGAAATGTTGATGGAGAAAGTGTAGAATTGAGGAATAAATGCTGGAAAGCAGTGTCAGAAACACGAGGACAGAGGCTGGAGGGACTATGTAGGTAATGTGGAAAGGAGAAACATAAGTGATCACTTAATACTCACCTGAAAGGACCAGCCTCTGTCTCTTCTTTTGCATTGCTGGCTAGGCAACAAAGCTTTTGAATTTTGTTGCAAAGGTGGGTTTAATACATGTTATGTATTTTGTGAGCATGTATCACTTTGAATGAGGTAGAATTAATTATCTGCCATTTTTTACTTCATGGATAGAGTAGGATGAGGAGAGTAGAAATGAACTTGTTAGACAAAAAAATCTGCTTTATGGGGTTTTCCTATGGAAACAGTATCCTAAATTGGGTTGCAGAAGTTGTTCCAGTGACTAGGCTAGAGTAACTCTATGAAATGTCTGTATTTTCACTAGGCAGACAACAAAAATGCAGATGTATTTGTCTTATGTAGGCCTGTACAGTGATACATTCAGTAGAATACTGTGCTAATGTCTCTGAGAGGTATCAATGTGGATATGATGATGTTATGAAGATTTTGAAATGAGTCCATAGGACCATAAGAAAAGATTTAAAGCTCTGTCTGTAGTTACATACAGTTCTCTGATGTGGAATAATTGCAGAGAGTTTATATTTGTTTATAAACAACATAGAATCATAGTCTCATAAAAGAACAAAAACCAAAAAAAATACTCCAACAACCACTTCATCTGATTTCATTAATGTTAAAGGGAGTTTCACTGTGGATAATGTGAGGGACAGAACTGGGCCTTGGTTTACCATAAATAGAAACTCAACAAAATATTTTTATAGACAGCCCAATAACAAAGGAAATAAGTTAATGGGAAGGGAAATTCAAGAAAAGAGAAAAAGACGACAAATAGGGAACAGGTGATCAGATGTTACTGGTCTTAGAACACTTTTGGTTAAAAAGAATTTTTGAGTTCTTGAATTGTTTTTCTGGTATTCTTGGTCTGGAAAATCTGTTACTTTCAAGAAACTGTGACATGTACATCTGGACTGACTGTAAATTGCTTCCCAAAGTACACCATTTCTCTGTCAATTCCTGTGAAAATTACTTTGTGTAGTTGGAGTCAGCTTCTATACAGGGAAAAAGTAATTTCAGAATGCTTCTGATACAAGAAGACAATGTTGCTGTGGTCACTGTTGGCATTCTTGGATCCTCTTTTTCTCATTGCTGTTCTTGTGCTGCATTCAAACTTGATTAATTTTCAGTTAAATAGTATAATTGCATAGTGCCTTTAGTGGCAAAAAGCAAGCTCAACAGGTGTGACATTCTCTACTCATTTATACTTTATTCATTGTTTCTGCTAATCACCTCAGTTGTGCTCTCCCAGCTCTGTTCCCTTGGCTGACCAAGATGTGTCCTGTTTAATGGCTGTACCAGCTTTAAGATTCAATATAGAACTGGGATGCCAGTCATAAATGATGTTGTATCCATTACATTTGACTGATGTTATAGTGGTGAGTAGTAGTGTTTGGAAATTTGGAAAGTCACCAGGAAAGCATGATCTAGAGATACACCAAACCAGATGCCTGCATCTCTTCTTTGCTTACTGAGAATTTCAACCTCCTCTTTACATTCTCCCTCTCCTGGTCCCTTTTCTTCCTCCCATATAGTGATTGCTGCTTCAGCTCCCTGTGCATTGATAACTCTTAGATCTAGGTAACTTTCTCTTTCTGTTTGTAAGGTACCTTCTTACAAAAATCCTGATAAAGCTGCAGAATGGTAGAGCATCCACAGATAATTAGAGATGGTGATTCTGACAGTTTTAGAAAAGGGCAAAAGAATGTCACAGGTTAAAATGGGCCATTGTGATCATCTTTGACCTTAGGATCCGGAATTTCATCTCAGATTATCTATGCATTGAGAATTATAATGTGCAACCAAGTTAGAGTAAATCTTTCGCAGTCTTCAATCCTGAATTTTTGTCCCAAAGAAAGTCTATGATATCTTTAGACAGAATTTGCTGCATCTCAGCCAACTATACACATCTCCTACCTCTCTTGAAAGTTAACAGTCTCTTCCTACTGTTAAAATTATCCAAATGGCAGTGTGTAGAACTGTTTTGTCCTAGTCATGGTAGAAATTTTGCTGAGGCTTCCAGTGTGCGCATATGACTTCCAAACAGGCTTTACCTTCCTCAGTCACTGAAAGGTCTCTCTCACTTTCTCTCTTCTCCTTCCTATGTTTACCTTCAAATTATTGTTTGTCCATGTGCCCACTCATCCTCCCATCTGTTTGGAAGTAGGCTCTGTGAAAAATACTATCAGAACAAGTAGACTCTGCAAGTGGGAAGTGTGGGGAGCTCAGATGGTTTATGTAGAGGAATAGTGAAGAAAAATTATAGCATTTCTCAAGGAAATTCTTGTTTATTTCCTCCACAAACATTAGCAAGGATATTATTGAAATAACCTTATGTAGAAAATGTATTTGTGCTATGGCTCTGAAGTTACTGTGTCAGCTTTGAAAGTAAAATTCTAATGTTTAAGTATGAAACAGAGAAGTTGTAGTCTGGCTTGAGGTGTCAATCTCAGTGCACTCATAACTGTGGTGTCACTACTGAAACTTCCATAGTATTCATGTAATGTGCATTTCAGATCCATACTTGGCACAGTGTTCCACTCAGTCTGGCTGGTATGGTATTTGATCTAACATCTAGTTTTTTGTTTTTCTTAACTGTTGTACTGGGTGTCACATATTGCTTGTCTACTATCAATTCTTTATGAAGTGATGGTAAGAAACTAATGACTAGAATAATAAAAGATAGGACATGTTTCAGAGAGACTATGGATGTCTATGAATGCACGCTTTTCTGCTCTCACCCGAAGTAAGCCTATTCTTTGATACAAACTGACCATGTTGAGGAGTGCACAACCAACTTTAGCTTCAAAATCTGACACGTGCTTTTTCAGCCCGTCCCACTAGCACATATGTAAATGCACAAGGCAAGATTTATTGCATGATGTCTGGAAAAGCCTGGGATTAATTCCCAATGTAGAACTGTTCCTAAACTTAGTAGGAATCTTGTAACTTCAAGGATACGTATGAACCTTGAGAAGCTTTTACTGGGGACATAACTGCTGCTTAGGGGAATGTTGTCCAACTTATGTGTAAACTGACAGGACTTTTAAATATAGAAGACACCTTAACACAATTGGTCTTCTCATCTCTGGGTGGTTTTCATATTGAGGCGACACACAAATTGGATTTAAATTGCTGTTCATTATTATAAAAAACAACCAACCAACCTTTTCTCAAGGTCAGATAAAGCCTCTGTTAAGATAGTTAAGTGCATACAGAAATCTACTCATCAGCTTACAATCCGTTCCACTCCACTGTATTTTAGGATACCCAAGGTCTTTTTTTCTCCTTCTCCCCACCCGCCCTTTCTTTTTCCCTGACCAAGAAACTGGATGAGCCAAAGGAAACAATCATGCCTAGGGGCATGCAAATTTTGCTAACCAGAACAAAACTAGGGCTTCATATAGTTCTTCTGTACTGATGCTCACATAGTACATGGCTAAAGCTCATCATACTTGAATACATCAGCATGCTGATGAAATGCTCTCATTTAAGTAGCACTCATCACATCGGTTAATAGTCCATCAGAACAGCATGAGTATAGGACTAGAATAAATAACGAAATAGGTGTGTATTCTGATTGGCTAGAAATTAAGATCTGCTGCTCAGAGAACAGGAATTTGCTTACAGTGCAATTATTGAAAAATAGCCCAACGTTAATTGTGCAAATCAAGTTTTCCCAGCAGATCAGAGTACAAAGAAGTGAATGTAAATAAAAAATAAGGGTCAACTTGATGTGCTTGTCAGCAAGCAGGTTAAAACTGTTCTTTCAGTATAATTATACATAATGTGCACTGGCTAGAGCTTTCAAATTAAGTGGATATACACTGTGAAAGAAAAAACGTTTGACTGCAGCACTCCTATGGAAAGTGATAACGTGACACCATTAGGAAACTCAACAAGACAATCTATGTCCATGCGTTAAGAGAAGCCAAAGTCTGCACATCTGTTTCCCGCTATTGAATTCACAAAAGGGGCTTCTCTGTGCAGGGAATAAGTGAATAAACAACAGTTGGAGAAGGTTAACTCTGGCATTTAACAAAACGTTGAAATGTCACAGAAATTAAATAAGGTGAGAATGAAGTGACTGAAATAAAGGTGTGCTAAGAGTTAGCTTGGCAAATGAAGCACAGACATACAAGAACCAGAAAACCTCTCCCCATCACTCTTCTAGAAGTATAGTAGCATGATGATTAATTTACAAACAGCATACTTTTGGGGGGCTCAAAGTAGACTGCAAGGTGGCCTGAAATATTTTTGGAAAAATAGGTGGTAAATCAGTGGTCCCCAAGATAAAAAAAGCTGAAATTATCTTCCTTCAGCCAGAAGAAAAAAAAAATCAAAATGTGACAATTAGAAGAGGTGTTATTGAGTGTTTTAAAAGTCCTAGAGACAATCAGTCAAAATACAGAAAAAGAGAATTTTATCTTGGATGTGAAATTTCCCTTTCTCCTTTAAAAAAAAAAAAAAGTCTTCACAATCAAGAGCCTAGGAAAGGGAGTAATAATAATAAAAGAGAAATGGACCCAAGCACCAACCTCCTGCCAAGGGGTGTAATACAATATCTCAGCGTTTCAAGGGTGAATCAGTGTGGAACTGCGTTTGCCGTCCCTCTGGAAAAAAAAAAAAGTAAGTATTAAACTTCCGTTCAGTCTGTGCGGACTGCTGAAGGATAGGAAATACAGTGCGGGGAGGGGAAAAAAACAGCCAAAAAAAAAAAAAAAGAGCAGGGTTTCCCAAAGAGAGCACCGAGCAGGAGCGGGCAGAAGTATGAAGAGCAGCAGCGCGGCTGCTGCCGGTCTGCTCTGCTCTGCTCAGCTTGGCGGGGGGGCAGCAGCGGCAGCGGCGGCTGCCGGAGGCGGGGGGCTCGGCGGCGCGGCGGGCGGCCGGTGAGTGCGGCCCCGGGAACCCTGCCTGCCCCGGCGGCAGGGGCGAAGCTCTGCTTGCCCTAGCGGGGCTCGCTGCCGGCCCCACTGCGGAACCCGCAGCCCGGGCTCCTTTAAATTGAGGGCGTTCCGTTGTGTTTCGCCGGTTGCCTTCGAGTTTAAAGAGAAAAGGGGTCGGGGAGCGAAGCGGGAAGGTGAGCTCTGCCCGGCCGTTTGTCGCTGCGGTGTAGGTGCTTTTGTTTCCTTCCCTCCGTGTTTCTGGGTGGCTGAGGCAGAGGGGGGATAGCAGCAGGGCTCGGCAGCGGGCACCGCACTGCGGGGTGGGGGAAGCTGCCGGCGCGCTGGGCAGCGAGGGGCTTCTTTCTGGTTTGTGAGGGTTTGTGTTTTGTTTCTTTTCTCCCGCTTTTCTCCGGCTGGCTGGAGTTTGAAAGCATCGCGGAGGCGGAACGAGAACGTGCGTGGGTGCGCGGCGGCGGTAAATCCACAAGCGGTTCTCCCGCAGCCGGCCCGGGTCATCCTGCGAAGGGCCGGGGGCCGCAGCGGGTTTGCTTGGTCCTGCCCCCGAGGGGCAGATCTGGGAGCAGCGCTTCCAGCACTCATGGCAAAGCCATTAGCTCAGTTTGGATGCGGAGGGGCCCCGAGGAGGACAAACGCATCCCGGCACAGCGCAAGAACCGGGTTCCGTGGCGGGTGAGCGCAGGGGAGGGGGCGGCTGCCGGGCGCTCGGAGAGGTGCGGGCAAAACGTGGGGTGGGGGGAGGAGTGGTGGTGGTGACTGCCCTTGCGAGACAGCGTGTGCGTTTCCAGCCCGTCTCTCGAGTGGATCCTACTCCCTGTCTTCAATTCCACCCACCCCGTCCTCATCTCTGATTGATCTTTCGGGCCGCCCCGAGTAGTCCTGGGCTGCTCCCGGTGCAAGGAGAGGGAGAGGAGGAGGAGGAGACGAGTTTCGTGCGTTCGCGGGAAATGCGAGCGCCTGCCTCGGAGGCTGCGGCAAGTGTCGGCTGGGAGGGAGGCGGCAGAGCTTTGCTACGGCGCGGGTGGCTGCGCCGGACCGCTCCGGCCCTGCCCCCTCCGCTGCCCCAAAGGGCAGGCTGGATGGGACCCTTCTCATGCCAAAAGCCGCCCTTTCAGGTTCTTGTTTTGCTCTTCAGGCTTTGGTTTAAGCTCAGATCTCAGGAGGACTGAGTTTGGCTATAAGAGGTCTCTGTTTCTTCAGTAGTGCTTTACGCGTAAGAAATGAAGGTTGCTTTCTTCCTTATCTAGGATTGCTGTCAGCATCTTGCTGCGGTGAGGTGTGCTAGCTGAGCCCGCTGAGTCTGCTGGCTTTGCTCCTAGGAGAACAGGGCTCTGAGGGCACTGGGAAGGATGAATTGCTGCTCCTCAGTGCAGTCCTGACATTGCATTGAAATTAAAAGCGAACAAAAAGTATTATTTGGTTTGTATGTATATTAAATCATGAATGGTTTCTTTGCTGTGGAGTAGATGCTGTGCCAAGTGTAATGGTTTTATGATGGTTTTGTGATGTGGATTGTGATTTAATAGGATATTAGCTGACATTCCTACATTCATATCTTACGGAACCTTAGGCCATCTGATCAGCATTATACTGTAGTACCCTAGTTGGAACCACAACCAGGCCTAGATGGAGGTGGTAAGGTGAGGAAGTCTCAGTGCTATCCTCAAGTTTCTAACTTGAGGGACTAACTCATTCGGTCACTTTATTTGTTTTACCCACAGTCTTATTTAAATTGGCATGCTTCCTATCCAAAGCACTTCTTTGACTCCACTTTACACCTCTTGGTTAAGCTTCACGTTAATTTCGGGATAGGATTTGGAAATGGAGCTTCATAATTAAAAGAAAAGCTGATGAGTGGGAGCTAGCTTGTAATACTGTCTGCACAATTTGCTTGCAGCAAGAGACACGTGCTCCTCGTAAGATGGGACATGTCAGTTTAAATATGTATTTCCTTTTCTAGTTAGTGGGGGTTGAAACTTCTTTTGTACTATTTTTTAATGGCAATTTTGCTTAGACGAGCAGAAATACATCCAGTAAGAGCCAGGCAAAGAGAAGTCAACTTGAAAGTTTTTGGAGTGTGTTGGGAATCAGGCTTAGTTTCCAGAAGTTAAAATTTTATGAGCAAGTAGATATTGAACATTCTTAAAGTTTTGTTTTGGTCTATGTGAGAAGGCTTTTTTGCTTTCCTTTTGGTAGAGAAGACATTATCAAGGCAACAAAATTGTTTCTACTAGGCATAGTTCTGAAAATCTCTAGGTTTCCAATGATTAGCTCAGATTTTTAAGTGTGGTTAACTTAATTTTGGTCTGGCCTCAGACCAAGGGCCTTACAGGTCTAAAGAAGCTCTTGTGCCAGGTTCTCAATCCTCCACTCAAAGTACTGCACACGTTTGTAATGAACATATTCATAATGTGAAGGACAAAGACTTCTTGTGATTAAAGTTTACTTTATCAGTGTAGATCGCATTTTGATGTAAGCCCTTAAAAATTCTAATTGATTAATGAGTTTCAGATGGTGGTTCCCCTCCAGTGCCCCTCCCCCTACTCCTAACATGTACAGTATGCTCCAAGTCAATCTGGGAAAGCTCCAGAAACCTTGGGCTAAATTGGTTGTGGTATAGTTTAAAAGGATAATAAAATAACTAGAAAAATTGAATTTCCTTACAGAAATATGCTTGCTGCATTTGTGAACTCAAGTTTTATCCGCCTGTTCATGGTGGTGAGAAAACGTAAGATTACAGATATACATATTGAGGGTGGTGCAGGCAAGAATGACCTGTTGTTCCTTGCAGAAGTAAAGCTTTGCAGTAGCTCTTGAAGAGAAACTATGTGATGTAGTATCAGAATCACTTTAAAAGTGATAATGTTTGTTTCTACATACATAAAAAAGCCAAAGTGAGAGTGATTATTGTTCTGTTGTAACTGGAAATTGCAGGTGGTAAAGGTTGGTTAAGAAACATCTATCAAGTGAGTGACAGGTCTCTCTTTTTTCCTACTGCTTTTTTTAGGCCATTTTATGGATTTTTGAGTAGGGAAGCTTTCACAGTTTCACTTGGGGAAATTATTCCACTGTCTGGCAGATCTCACCATAGGGAACAGTTTCCTGACAGTAAAAATATCAATTACAGAAGTTGTTAGTTACCTCTGTGGCTCTCAAAGGAAGACATTCATCTATCTTCCCACCGCCCCCTTTCTGCATGTGTGTATAAACATGTATGTGTATCAATTAGGGGTTGGAAAAACAAGAGCAGCCTTTAGTTTGTGGACTGATCATATGCCCTCCAAATTTTCAATACATGCTGAGGCAGGAAAACTAAAATCAGTTTTCCAATGCTAATGTATGCTCAGATATGCCATGTGTGTAAAATTGGCACTTGCCTATGTGAAAGTGGCAATTGCAGGTATGGGCCCAAAACTGTGGGCAGCCTCATTTCTGCTTGCACAAATACATGTTTTGTTGTGGCAACTTAATCTGTCCATGGGTAAATCCTTTATTTACATCTCTTTTGCATCCAACTTGCAGGTATAGTAAGTGATCGCTTCACAGAGTCCACTCAAACTCCAGTAAAGTTTCAAAAGTTTTGTTCTTTTCCATCTGCTTGAGGTGATTAGAACTAGCAGGGAGATCCAGCAGAGACCCTTGCCAGATACTCATGAGCTCTGTTCTGGCTTTTGATCCTCTGTCTCCTCTCTTTCCAGGGTGGCTGCTTTCCAATAGCATTACCTTCTCCCTAAGACAGCAGGAGATTGTCTGCAGTTACAGCCGATACCCCTCTGTCAAAGCGAATGTGCAGTCTAGTGCTCAAGTTCCAGTTCTTTCAGAGAAAACTATTGCTGCTCTTGTCTGAGTTGCTGTCTGCTCTCTCTACTGCTGACAGTAAAGCTATTGCACAGTTGCATGCATGTTGTTTTGTTTTCTTCTGCAACTGATAGCTAATGTCCTTCCTCAATCATGTAACCAGAGACCTCATTTCACAAGCTTAAAGCCTGCAGATTTAAGTCTATGAAGGTGTAATGAAATAGAGTCTTTGAACCCAGTGTCAAAGCAGAGTTATGCCATCTTCTGTTCCAGTTTTTCCAGCTTTGTAGAGCAGCTAGGCCACTGAATTAGCGTATGTGCAAATCTTGAGTCCTGGATGACTCTGGCTTGACTGTTAACTGTGCAGAGCCAGTCAGTTAGTTTGCCTGGTAGGTGACAGTACCTGGGTGGCCAAAACATATGTCTCTTGCCCACTGTCACACTCAAACTGGTATGGTGCAGAGGGGAGATTGTGTAGGACCTTGGCATCAGAGATGATTTGATTCATCTCTCTATTTCCTTTACAGTTTGGGTTTTGGGTTTTTCTTTAGCTACCTCCATAGATGATTTTAACAAGCTTTTATTCTTTTCTAACTGAGTACAGAGGAAAATACTTGTTTTGCTGGACACCTAATTTCTGTTATAATTCTTAAACCAAGTCGTAAAGAGCAAGTGACTCAGCAAGACTTCTTCTTCCCTGACCTGGGAGGATTTCATCTAGGAGCAAGTTAAAAGGAGCAGTTCAAGCCTCCTTTTGTTTGAGAACTATTGCACGTGTTGTAATTAGGAGTCAAGCGGAAGCGACAACACAGCTTGTGTAATACAGAAAGCACTGCACAGCCAGCAGCTACTTAGCATAAGCAACTATGTATCTCTGCTGGAAGTGGATGGGTAATTTGGAGTAAAAATTTACTAGTTTGTATGGTTGATTCCTGGGGTGGAACACGTGTATGTTCTGTTTGTACGTGCACGCTTTTATATATACATTTTCCCTATATATTTTGGTTGCAGAGTACCATTATCGCGATTTTACAGGTAAGGAAGGTGGTTGGAATAGGAAATGGAATTGAATCCAGGGATCTGCAACTGTGAGTGGCTAACTAACCAGCCAGTATTACTTTGTGGATGAAACAGTTTTTCCCTTCTGTGTGTTTTGAGTACAGAGTGTATCATTCTTGAATCCTTTTGTTCTACCAGCTAACCCAAACAAAAGCCAGTGGAATTACAGAAGATTACTTGTTTGATTCTCACTGCTTTCACCTGATGATCACTGACAACAATCAGCAGATAGTGCAAGTTACTGTGCTGGCAAATTAAAAACAGGGACCTACAGTACACAGAAAACTAAATGCACTACTGTAAAGCCAAATAAAAACTTCACTGTTTGGTAGAAGCAAGAAGAGAGAAATACAGCCTTTTGGTGTGTTGAATCTGTTACATGTCATCGGGCGTACTGTAAACTATCCCACACTGAATTCTTCAGCTAGACAATAAGTCTAAGAATTTGAGATGTCGCCCTTTTATTGAGACGTAGAAAAAAAGACTGTGCTGCATAAATATGACCTGTAACAAAACAGAATGAAAAGTAGTTAAAGACCTAACCTTGTCTGCATTCAGAATAGTAGGGGGAAGAAGTTGCTTTTTTGAGGATCAAAACATTTAGAGGTAAGTTTTGAAAATGCTTGTACATCTCTTATGAGCTTCAACACTTTTTTAGAGAAGTGTAACATTCTTGAAAAATATTTGACATGTTTGTGTTGGCTAGTTTTAAAGAGCTGTATATATGATGATTGGATGTTGCTGTTAGAACCTAGTGAGATTAGGAAAAACCAGTATTTTCTGGTTACTTTGTTCATACCTTGTGCCTGCCAAATGGAAAGGATAAAATAGTTGTGGGAGCCAAAGAGGCTGCTTCAGCTGTGGGAATGTGTCTCTTCAATGCTACTGCCTACCTCTGTGGCAAGTTAGTTCATTCCTCCGAGCAGATTCCTCACTGCTGAAATGTCAATAAACTTTTATCCAGCTCACCAGAAAATAATTATGTTAAGGCATTGTAAGGAGGTGACTTAATGGTATTTAAGGAAAAAATTGAAAACCTGGCCTTGGCTACAGGTGTGATCCTCAAAGGGTTTTGAAGGAGCTCAGGATCCAGTTGCTGTTCCCTTCACCTAACTTAGTTCAGCTTCTTCACAGATCCCAGCTAGTATGTGAGGAAGTTGTAATAGTTAATGTGTGGACTGTTACGACTGGTGAAGTAGATGGACAATGTAATGAAGCTTGGGTACTTCAGCACTGAACGATCATGGAGGCTTCAGTTTAAATGTAAAGGTTCAGCAGTGGTCAGTGTTTGCACAAAGAATAATTAAGAATTGGATAGCTTTTTTGGTGCTTGCAGTTTGATAACTGCCCCACAGTAACAATTTGTGATGGGAGCCGCAGATAACAAAATGCACTCTGCTCCTTGAAGGGTGATTTGGCATATTTTTACTCTATCATTGTTTTTTAAAGAAAAAATCTACGCTAAGAATTTTGTTGCCTTGATTGTAACAAGAATATGTTCTCAAGTGTAGGGCAGGTTTTCAGAGAAGTAGGGGAGAAGGGAAAATTCATCCCTTTGAAAAATGAAATGAAAACTTATGTAGAGGTAAGGTTGGATTGTGTGTGATTTATCTGTTATTCTTCAGAGTTTCCAGTGAAGACTCTTCATGTGAAATAGTTTTCTTGTTCAGCAGTCCTCACCTAGCATGCCTGCTTCACAAATTAACTCATATATTATTGTTAATTTAGGGCTACTATTTCAAGTAGACCTAGTCCCAGTACAGAGATGCCTGAATCACTTTCATCCTCTAGGGATTTTGTCACCTGTCTATTTACCTTTCCTCATCTTTCCCAATTTCCTGTTCTGAGGACCTGTGTCCTATTAAAACCACCTTAAACTCAGAATATCCTTCTTGTCTCTGGATCTTCTCTCTTCTTGCCACCACAGTTATGACCAAACTGCAGCACCCATGCATCCTTTGAAATCAGAGCTCTTTGTTCTCCCACTTTTCTTTCTTCAGTGAGTCTCAAAAGTTCCTGGAGGCCTTTAGACATCCTGGACGCTGAGTTTTATGAAGCAAGAGGTTGGTCAGTATAAAAATTATTTGGACACCCCTTTATTTTAGAGCCAAACTGAAGTAACATCTCAAATTCCTGAATTCTCTGCTCTGCCTGTCCACTGAGATTAGCTTGAAGTGTAAACAGACTGTTGTTTCACAGACTGATGGGGAAACCCAAACGGCTTCCAGAAACCTTCCCTCTTTTCTTTCCTCTAGTCTTAAAGAAATGCAGCTTTCAGACCTTAGAATTACTTCAGGCCCACTGGTGGTAGCAACCTGTATCATATTGGGCTGGATGTTGGGCATCTTTTAGTACTGGTGATTAATTAGCTTCAGGTTTCATAGGGTACTTTATATATGTGGTCTTGGAAGTGATAACTTTACACCTTTCCTGAGGGGGAAAGAAAAGGATGCTGTCTATGTAGTTTTCCTGTTAACACCACCCTGCTCAGTGTGTGTACCAGGTGTTATACTCCTAGCAGGGCAGACCCCACTCAGGGTCCCAGGATAAATATTGCTGTATGCATCCCAGAAATATAAAATTACAGAACAGTTTAGGTTGGAAGGGGCCTCCAGTCAATTAGTTTAGCCCTTTCCTCAAAGCATGGGTGGACTGTGAAATTATTTCCAGCGAAGAAGTGCAGTGTCTAACTGGGTCCTTTAGTACAATGGTGCTTCTTTTTTCAGGAGTATTTTTCCAATCTGTATGTCAAAAGAAACAAGTTGCAGGGTTTTGTTTCATAAATACATAGATATGTGGGTGTTAATATACCCTAAAAGTGATAAATAGAAGCATCTTTGTTTTACTTTTATATTGTATATGAAGGGAACATCGAGGAATGAGAAATATTTTTTACCAATATAATTTCACAGGTGATTTAAGAGAATAAACCAGTTTCAGTTTTGGTTCTGACGATACCAGTAGAGTTTATAGACCCAGAAATAAATAAAAGAATAATTTAAGAATTTTTCTGGAAAGAAAGTATATGGCAGGTGTTTATACCTGATTTTTCCCACAAAATCTTTGAAGACAAGGTAGAGTCAATTATCTACCCTGCGTCTATTTCCATCTTTAAAACAAAGCAGGGATTCGAAGCACTGTATTGTCATGCTAACTCCTTAGTTATTAGTATCATCTAGTCTGAAGGAATCTATTTTGAGAGACATTCCAGACTGATTTTTGCAGAGCTAATGTCCTAATTCTCCTCTTCAGCCCCTTGTGCCCTGCCTCACATGAACAGGTATGATATGGATTTCATCAACCCAGAAACTATAAATCCAAGCTTTAATGGCACACAGTAGTCTATCTTAAACTCCTTTTCTTGATAAATAAGGATTTATTTTTTGGGGGTTAGAAAAAATGTAAAATCTACTGATAATTCAGAAATGTGTATTTATACAAGGGAATCTTTAAGGTCTGTTTTTTTCCCCCCTCTTCAAATGAAAAAAATGTCTGTCTCTTGTAGTGAAAGCTGATCCTATCTCAAAGGCAAATTGAATTTCAGGATTTGGGGTGAGGTACTCTCATCAAGAGTTAAAGCTTCTGTTTTTGTGAACAAGGAGTTTAGTTACCCAGGGTATGGTTAAAAATGCTGGAGTATTTTAATGTGAGTATTTAAATATCCCACATAGCATTTCATATGTTTAGAAATGTCAGTTACAGCACACCTTTATGGAAAGGCAATTGTTTTTTACATTCAATAAACTATCTTTTTTTTTTTTTTTTAAAAAAGGAATTGGGTTTGGTATTCTAATTATTCCATGCCACAATAGAATAGTATAATAGTAGTATAGTAATAATAGTATAATTTTTTCTTTTTGGTTGTTTTTAAGGTCACTATTACTTCTCACCTTACTTGGAAGGTATATGAAGGACAGAAAGAAACAGTATTTGCAGTGTATCATAAACTGAAGCCAGCTGGCATGTGAGATTGCAATTGGCATGGGTTAGCTGGTTAACAAAAGGCAAAGAACTATACTTTATGGTCCTTCCACCCCCACTTAATCTGTCTGGTGCCACCTATGTAAAACCCTGAGACTGGTGGTTGTCTGGGATTTCAGCAGGCTACAGCCTAGCAGTCAAGGAATATCTCAGCTCGTTGCTAGAAGCATTAGGGTCCAGGTCTGGCTTTCTGAAAAGAAAAAGGGAAAAATAACCTTCTTTCCTTAGCACACTTCTGCCACAAAAGGGAGAATTAGTCCTTCGGGAACAGAGATGTAAGTCCAGTGGGCCTAACCTCTCTGGCTGCTGCAAGAGTCAGAACACTTAACTAGCATATAACACATGATGTATTGTCTTACCTGAAAGAAAAGCTTCAGTAAGTTTTTAGTGAAGCAGAGGAGTGTTTGTATAAAAGGTGGAAGTGGGAAGTGTGGGTGACCAGCACAAGCTCTTCTGTTGCTTTCTGAAGAAGTAATGCTGTTCAATAAAGATATTTGTATGTGGTTTGGGTTTGTTTTTTTCTTTAATTATTCTGAAGCTGTAGAATAAATGGATTCCATTTGGTAACTGCATTTGTTAATTGCTAATAAGGTTGCAGTAGTAGTGTAATTCAGTTGTTCCCATGTTTTTCTTGGGCCTGATCCAAAAATCTCTGAAACTTTCTATTTATTTTGAATGGATATTGGATCAGGCATCATAGTGAGTTGTGAGCTTTGTGTAAAATGTTTATTTTGATTTGACTTTAATAATTCCTTGCAGAATATTTGGTTATGTGTTGGCAACACGTGTAGCTCGGTGAGTACAGACGAAGTTGACGTTTATCTGTATGATTTAATCTCTTGCAGTGAGATCCATTAACAAAAAACCCTTCAATCATCAATGTTGTATCCATGTGTTAGATTTACACCTGTTTGTCTGACATCTGATTTCTTAGAATCGTAGTGACTGTTCTGTTCTTCTGCAACTCTAAAAAGAGAAGCTGTGAAACTGGATGTGGTGTAATGAAGTACTTTTTTGTTTGTTTTTATATATATAATGAAACAGGTACAGCAAGTGGATAAGCAATGTGCACTGCTCTGAGCCCGAAGGCACGTGGGCCTGGCCTCTCTGATATGCATCAATACAGTCAGTGGCTTGCAAGTAGACATGAGGCCAACTTGCTGCCGATGAAAGAGGATTTGGCCCTGTGGCTCACAAACCTACTGGGTAAGATACTGGGCACTAAGATGTCTCTGTACACTGCTAGCTGGGAATTCAGTCCCTCAAACTTCTTCGTGTTTTAAAGGTAAAGGTAGTTATGATTAGGTAGCTACCTCTTCATAGTGCAATAGTTTGCAAGGTCAGAAGATCTAGTAAGTAGTTTGCCTCCACATTGTTTCTGTGAGTGGCATATTTGAACTTTATTATTAATTTCATGTTTGTTTTTTCTCCAATTTCTTTTTATGTGTTCTTTTGCATGTATTATCTCATACAATCAAGCTGAATGGTACTAATTCCTGCCATCAAATACCCTTTCCATTTTTTTAGTAGGCCTCCTAAAGAGCATGGAGGTACTGGCTGTCTTGAACAGAAGCAGCCATGAAATAGTTCTTTGCTGACCAAGCAGTCTAGGGATTGATAATTGCCACGCAAGGCAATGCACGCCAAGACTTGGGGAAGCTTGTGCATAGAGGGGTCTGACCTAGTGGCTGCCGCTGGGACCTGGGAATTTACTGGTTGCAGCTGTATGTCTTGATGTGTGAAGCCAAAACATGTTGTTGATGAATGAGGATGCAAACCAAAAGCCAAAAATACCCCCAGGTAGACACAAAGAGGAGTGAATGAGCGTATGTGCCTGTCAGGAAGGAAAGAGACAGTTCTTTGGCATATACAACTCATTCAAGAAGGCAGAATTTAGAAACTGTGAGCCAGGAAATAGTGTGGTGTTTGTTGAGAACATTCAAGGGAAAATGGCTTTTGTGTGATCTCTGTAAGTCAAAAGGATTCTACCAAAGGAGTACGACTTGTACAATACCTCATCCCAAGGGAAACATGCCAGCAGTTCCTCTCATTAAACAAAGAGGAGAAAATATTTCAGAGGAGGTAATGTTTACATGAAGCTTTTGTTGATGTTATTTTGGAGAAAATGTGGAAGGGCATTTTTTAATTTGGTGTGTGTGGTTTTGGGTCTTTTTGTTGCTTTTTTTTTTCCCCTGGAAGTCTGTTCTGGTGAGGCACAGGCAGTGTCCTGCCTCCATAAATGCTGTAGCTGAACAGTCTCAGTGATACCGTATGACAGTAGAATCTGCCTAGTGTCCTTCGGCTGCATGTTTTACATAGCCTCAATTTTAAGGGGAAGTGTCACTAGTTAGGAAAGATGTAGTTGATGAAGACCGTGTTCTCTCATTCTACTGCCATGGTGCTTTTGCAGGTAGGTGATGCACATTTTAGACTTAGACTACTTAAGAATCCACAACTGCCAAAGTGGCTCTTATTTTAGATTACAGCTTTGCATGGTACTTCCATTTACATTCATGAGTTTTGAATATACAAGTGTCTAGGCAATTCCATAACAATATCCAGAAATCCTGACTTTTCGTCCAATTACCACAAGACAGCAATCCAAAAGACTGGTTTTTTGAATCAGAAACAGCCTGTTCCATTAAGGATTTAACATATTGTTGAAGTATTTTAAACAATGAAGTTTTAGCGAGCCACTCTAAAACAAATAGAAGCCTGTTTGCAGTTCATAACAGAGTTCTCACAGTAACAAGTTTAGGAATGAGGTCACTTTTTAGCAAGAAAGTAGCAACCAGCAGGAGGTTCTGAAATGCCAACTATAATTAAAAATCTGTTTTTTCATATGGACACCAAATTCTGCACTGCATAGCTAAATGGGCCCAACCTTCTTTTAATTAAGCAGTACGCACAGTTCACTTGCTTAATGCGTTCCCCCACACCTTCTCACACCAGGCTCTTCTTTTCTCAGTTTGTCCTGAAGAACTGCTTGGAATTCCTGTGTAGACATTGTTATTCAAATTAATAATTAAGTTAAAAATCACATTCAAAACAAACTAAGTGTAACTGAATTCAAGTAATTAATATTCATGTATTAACTCAGAATTCAAATTTTAATTAGTGTATAATTTAACTTTAATGAGAGGAGGGACACATGAGTGTGTTGCTGTAAGACAAAATAGGTATGAATTTATAGCATGCAGGTACCTTGTTGTAAATACCTGTTTGTACTCTCTCACATTTCAGCATCCAAAAGGATAAAAGGATACACAAGACTTTTTGTTTGGTTGTTTTTTAATGGCTTCTTGTTCCTTCATGGGAGAAATAATGTACTTTACATTGACAGTCAGTAGATTTTCACATGCATGGAATTGGAGATAATATTCTGTGTATCCACACCCTAGTTTGCTCTGTGATAGAACTTGAGTGGCTCCATTGTAAGTGTCATTATGCCACTTTTAGTACAATAGGATTATTCCATTTCTAAACAAAACTAATATACATTTCACTTTTTGCTACGTAGGTTCACGTTTTGTTTCATATATACTGTGTTCATTCATTTGTACTACGAATCAATGAAGGCATGGAATCTTTTTCAGATAAATGCAGATTTATTTTTTTTTTCCCAAAAAATAACAGAAAGAATTTAAGCAAGAATAGAGCTGAACCTCTTTGAGGTAGTTTGATCAATTGATGATGATTACGGAAATTTTTACCAAGAGACAAAGATGTCCTACATGGTGTTACTGGAAGTTAAAATGGTGACAGTTTTGCAGCAGCAAAGCCTGGTGTGGGTTCAAAATTACAAACTGGAAAACATCAGAAGGATATTGCACTTGATAATGTGAATGAAGAGTTTTGATATTAGATGGAAATGAGACACAAATAGAATTGGATCTTACCTGAGTCATAGATGGCAGACTGAGATACATGATGCAGCTGGACAATAACCGTGAAAGAATTTTTAACCCTGAGATTTTGGAGGTCTCACTCTAATTTGGCACGGACATTATTGTGGGGTTGCTGTGGGGTATGCATTTTGCTAATTATGTTTTGAACTGTCAGAGGAACTTGCAGCTTCTGAGAGGACAGTTTGTCGTTACAACTCCATAGATTTTAGCTGCCTGTGTTCTAGGGGCTGGAAAAAAAAGATGCCACAGATGAAATCAATGTGTCAGATGGGATTGACTCCTACAGTATTGTACATCATAGCATTCTCAAAGTGGGACATGTTAGCCTTGTGGAGGTGGGGGTTTCCATGCTGGAGGGGAAGATTGGAGCTGTGAATGTTTCATCTCTTGCTTCCCTCTGCTGAGGCCTGGTGTCTCAGTTAAGAGAGTCTTGCAGTGGCAAAGTTAAGGAAATGTGTTGACCCAACCGTCTTGCAAATCATCAGAATCTTTCAGTCTTGTATTTATTATCTATAGAACCAGTGAAGCACTTGGCAACACTTTTGCTGCTGATGTGTTTCAGATTGGGTAGATTATGTATATATATTGTGAGAGTACTGAAAGCTTCTGTTTCCCCTTGAGCAAGCTTCACAGTTGGGCACAGAATTACTATGGGTGGGCTGTAGTAATCTTCTAGTAGATGCAAAATGGCTATTTGAAGGCAAATGAAATTTGCATGTCTTCTGTACCCCCCAGTACAGTCTTGTTTCCTCTTTTGTGTCTGCAGAGAGGAAAGGGCTGACAAGGAGGAGTGGGTCTCATCACCAATCTGTCATTTAGGACAGCCGCGTGGGGATGGTTTCTTTGTTTCCCCTTTAGCTTTTATGTAAAGCTCTGATGTTATTCCCCATTTCTGGAGCTCATATACCAGCTGCAAAAGGTTATGGTATTGTAGCTTTTTCCATTCCAGCTTAATTTGATACATGGGACCATGGAATAGACCTGTAAGATGTGCATGGGCATGTGTCTGGGCTCCAGGGTTTCAGTTCACTGAGACTTCTTCCTAACAGAGCTTTCTGGGCTTCAGAGGCTCAGAAAAGAAGCTGGAGAATGCAAAATGCTGAGGAATTGGACATGTAAATGTTGAATGTTGCATTTTGGCCATGAGCCAGCAGTGTGCCTTGGTGGCTAAGAAGGCCAGTGGGATCCTGGGGGGCATCAAAAGGAGCGTGGCCAGCAGGTCAAAGAAGGTGATCCTCCCTCTCTGCTCTGCCCTGGTCAGGCCCCACCTGGAGTGTTGTGTCCAGTTCTGGGCTCCCTGGGATAAAAAGGACAGGGATCTTCTGGAGAGAGTCCAAAGAAGGGCTACGAAGATGATGAAGGGCCTGGAGCATCTCCCCTGTGAGGAAAGGCTGAGTGAGCTGGGACTGTTCAGCCTGGAGAAAAGAAGACTGAGAGGGAATCTGATCAATATCTCGTGTGGGACACAGGGGGACATGGCCAGCCTCTTCTCAGTGTCTGTGGGGACAGGACGAGGGGCGATGGCCTCAAGTTGGAGCACAGGGAGTTCCACACCAATCTGTGGAAGAACTTTTTCACAGTGAGGGTGAGGGAGCCCTGGGACAGGCTGCCCAGGGGGTGTGGAGTCTCCTTCTCTGGAGAGATTCCAGCCCCGTCTGGACACCTCCCTGTGTGACCTGTCCTAGGGACCCTGCTTTGGCAGGGGGGTTAGACTCAATGATCTCTGGAGGTCCCTTCCAACCCCTACAATTCTCTGATTCTGTGAAGCATGTAAAAGGTACTTGGTTGCAAAAGGGAAGTAGGCTTGGAGTAAAGGAATAGAGGTAAGGATGTTAGGGGAGGCATTAATTTCAAGACCAGGTGTGGAATTGAAAGGTGTGTTGAAGGAGGTGTAATGCTTGAGGGATGAAGGATGGGAAGCCTTCTGCAAGGAAGTTGTCTTTCTTTAATTCTGAATTAAAGCAAAACATCCTCCAGCTTGGTGTTCTTGTTTGGTTGTCTATGAGGATTCCAAAGCACAACTTTATTTTCAACATCCGTGTGTTCAGCTCAAGCCAGTGGGAAACACAGGTTTTCAATACCCAAATACCAAGACATTAATGATCCCGATATTTGATGATTCTACTGGCACTGCTACAGTTTTGTGTCGAGTGGCTTTATAATTTTCTTCAGTATCAAAATGTCTTTGGGATTGCTTATATGTCCCATTTCAATTAAAAGTAAGTGATCATGTCTCTGTGCTATCAAAACTACTTCTCTTACTGTCAGCTATTGTAGGAAACAGAGTAGTCTGGTCAGAAAAGAATGTTTTCCATGTGCATGAAATCACTGGCCTGTGTTTCCTTTATAGTTACTGCTTTTTGTTATCTTGGGTTTAAATGCCACACAATTTGAGAGAGTCAGGAGGAGTTTTCCCAGTGGTGTCTCAATATTGTAGCAGCTCACTGTTCCACTGATGTATTTCAGAGATTCACCCAAGAGTATTGCTTCCATTTGTAAACCAGTAGTTACACTAGCGTTACCCCTGACGTACAATGAAAATAATCAATTGGTGGTGAGGCTGGAGTCAGTGTCTTGCATTGTAGTTATTAAAAGTGTGGAACAACTCGGTGCAGTTATAGAACCAACTAGCTGTTGCTGGTTTATGTTAGTCTTTTGAGTCCCTCCGTCACCTTCTGAAGACCGGTTGACTGAGATGGCCCGTAGGCAAGGTATCCTGTCATAGACCTCAGAGTCTGATTGCATTAGGACCCCCAGGACTGGGTGGCCACTGTAGTGGGCTGGTTTCCGAGTGGTAGGTGTTCAGGTCTACGTTGGCGTTTCTAAGGGGCATCTGGCAGTGGTGGTGAAGGAGAGGGCAAGGAAAGCTCGCGAGGGTGGAGAGCGGCTCCATATTCCTGTGGCTTTTTTCATACTTCTAGTGTTGTTTTTTTATTATACTTAATGTTATTACCATTCTATAAAACCATCACAAGTGCTTTCTTGTAATTATAGGGGGAGTTATGCATTTTTAATGGAGTTTAATGTTTTTTCCATACAAATACACAGAGCTATTTTTTTCCTCGGGCTATGAACATTACTCTCATTTGAATCAATACATTTCAACTGTTAAATATGTCAGAGTGTCTGTTTTAGCAAAGAAATGCCACCTTTTGGAGCCATAAAATAGAGTGAATTGAAAGCTGACACCTAATATATTTTTCATTGGATACAGATGTTCAGTGCAAAACTCATTCTTTCAGCTTTCATAAATGGGAACAGAACTAAAATACTCTGGCTTAGCATACAGTATGCAGTGACCAAGCTGCTAATGCAGTTCAGCATTTAAAATAATACAAATGTATTTTTAAATAGCAGGAGATAGAAGAATTTTTCTCTGTGTGTGTAAAGAGAGAATAACTCTAAATAAGGTTTTAGGGTGGGATATTTTTACTGCTTGGCCAGTGAAATAATAAATCTATATATCGTAGGACAGAATAGATACGTAGAATGTGGTTTGGTTTTTTTTAACCTGTGTAAAACAATGTATGCTTTCCAAATAAAAATAAAAATAGAGTAGGTTAAAAATATTTGAAATACATTTTTAGAAGAAAACAAGTCTATTATAAAATGCAATGCTATGTTAAAAAAAAAAAACAGTTCCTATAACATTCATTTTTCAAATTTAGAATTCTAATGGCTTCATACCTTCTGCCAAAAATACTGATGGGGCAAACAGGAAAATATGTAAGCTGAAATGGTGTTGAAGGCTTTTGAGCTGCTGAGATGTTTAATTTTTGTATCTTTGGGCTATTATTCTCAGTCCTGGATTCAACTGAGCTGCAGGCGCTGCTAAAATATCACCAGTTATGCACAAGCTGCCTCTGAATGTCCGCAGTGTTGCTACTGCTCTTTTACCTGGAGAAGTCATTTGGGTGTGCAGGAGCTATAAAGTGGGCTGTATGGCAGAGGGATTTAAGGGGGAAAAAAACCCTTCACATTAAACAGGTATTTCTGAACTACAGATGTGTTAAGCAAGTTTACTGTCAACCAAAAATGTAAGTTTACCCTTATATGGTTTGCTGCAGAGATCTTAGTCTTTCGTTTTAACTGACCAGGCTGGAAAGACTCGCAACTCTTCTCTGAAGGGATGCTGAAGTATCTAACAGTTTTCAGGGAAGGGCTTAGACAAATCATCTTTCCTTTGGCATTTTTGTAACCATATAGCCTTACAATACTTCTGTCTTCCATGTTACAGGTGACACTGGCTACCAGATTGCAATGTATCAGCAATATATTGCAGAGTAACAATTTCAGTTTTTATCTACTTCATTTTTGTTACTTTTGAATGTTAGTTTTCCCCTCTCCTCTGAATGAAATGGTATAGAAAAGCTTTCTTTTTTTTCTAAATCTACTTTTGTTAGGGTTTTTGGACACACACACAAAAAAGATGTGAACTTGCTCTAAATAGATTAATGTTTTCAGTTTCCAGGCATCTCATGGAAAATAAGTTTCCCCAAACAACTAGAGAAGAAAGAAGAAGCAAAAACCAAACTTGTTTTAGTCAGGCAGCTGCTTGTTGGTCAAAAATCTGTGGCAAAAAAACCTGACCACCACTGGGCAGACTTCTGCATATTGTCATGGTTGCAAACAAGAAGGTTTTGAGTAGCAAGGAAGCATGGGAGAGGGCACCACCCTCGTTTCTCTTTTTTTTTTAATTTTAATTTTTTTTCAAGGTAGGCTATCGTTACTGATGACTATTGTACAGTAGCCTATGGAAAAAAAGGGTGATAGTGTTATTCCTGTTCCCAAGTGACATATGTATATGTCACCATAAATAAATAAATCCTGTCTTAATAAGAAGAGCAGGAATTGATGTTCTCTTTCTATTAGTAGAAGTTGGGAGCCGAAAAATACAGCTGCAGGTCAAAAAAGTGTCCAAGGAGAAGGCAAATTTTTCAGTATAAATATGAAAATGGAAATCTGCAATAAGAAATAGGAATATCTTTTACCTGGAAATGATGTTTAGATTCTGGAAGTTTAGTCCAGGGTGATTCCCTTCCTATCTGGTCTCTCCAGCCTGGTCAGCACGCACAGCTTCTAGTGGGATTCTTGTGATCTTTTGTGCTAGGACTATGTAATTATGGTGTAATGGAAGGTCACCTGGGTTCCTGTAGCCAGGGAGGACAATCTGTGGCAGCTGAAGTACAGCATCATCTAGCATGATAATAGTTTATATATTTTGAAATCAGAGTATTTTAGCTTTGTTCTTTGGGTGAAAATTTTAATCTGTGCAGCAAGTAGATAACATACCATGAAATTTTACTCTCCTTTTTTTTTTTTTTTTTTTCCTTCTCCTCTACCTAATTTTAATTCTGAAAAAGCTCTTTCAGAGAAGCACTGCAGTCACTCTAGTATGTTGTCAACTTCTTGCAGGATCGAGTCTTAAAGTTTGGGTTGGTTTGGGTTTTTCCATAAGAAAATACAGTCCTTCCTGACATAGTTTTCTACTTGTGTTACAAAATAAGCTGCAATAGTGTTAGCAACTCTTACACTATAGTATAGCTAACAGTGCATTATGGTGCAAACCATTTGCTTGCTGTACTCGGTGTCTTTTAAACCACTATGTTAAAAGCACAGGAATTTCATATGTAAAGTGAGGTACATGGAGTCTATGCTAGAATTATTTTTCAAATAGCATATGCCTTCCCAGAGAAAGCATCATTATTATTTTTTTAATAGTTTGCTGTATGTCTACCAGTGGAGAATGAATATTAATGACGACTACTTCAAAAGAACACAAGTTTTTCAGTCAAAGCATACATTTCAAATTGTTGTCATGGTTTCTATTGATTTTACACAAATGCAGTCTATGCCATTGCACGCTTTCTGTCATGCTAACTTTCTGTTTGCTGTTCAGGTAGAGAAATAACAGCAGAAACATTTATGGAAAAATTGGATAACGGTGCCTTGCTTTGTCGATTAGCTGAGACCCTGCAAGAGAAATTTAAAGAAAACAGCTTTGATGCAAACAAGCCTGGCAAAGTAAGTGTTGGTAAATGTTCTAGCATGTTTTATCAGGAGCTGAGGTACCTGTCTGTTTTGTACGGAGCTTTTTGGGGGCAGTGAAGAGATTTAATTTGTGGAGGTTCTGCAAATGGGCAGTGAGATAATTGCTCTGTGTAGAGAAATCAGAGTATGAAATTGTGGGAATTGCTACTTCTTGGGTAACAAGGTAACTATGAGTTGGAGTTACTCAAAAAATGACTTGTAACATATAGAGGATAAGACATAGGACAAGATCTAGTAGTATGATGCAGTAGCTAGTAGAGAAAATATGATGCTTGTATTTATTTGCAAGGGGACTATTAAGGAACTGTGCAAAGTGTCTTTTCCTCCATAAACAGCTCTAGGGAGGTCAATAATAAAGTTGTATATTTAGTTTTGGTGCCTTGAGTTTAAAGGTTGTGTTGGTGTACTAGAGAAGATTCAGTAAAGAGTTGCAGGGATGATGCAGAAGATCTGGGACTTCAGAAGAAACTGAAAAGCTTTATAAAGAGCAAGTCAAGATCTTCCTTGACCACAACTTCCCTTCAATATCAGTGATTTTCATAGGACAGTCTTATTGGGAGAAAGTAAAGAGTGCAGCAGATTTCTTTCCAGAGAAGTTAAACTGAGTGATAGACACCTGAATGTATTTACTCTTAAACTATTTTTATTATTCTTGTTAAATTCAGATAGATATATTTCTTGAAAGCTAAAAAAGGCAGGTAAACAGCATGTAAAAAACAGCCCAAGAACAGAAATGACATAGTGCTGCTTCTATTCTTTATGTTTTCATAACTAGTCCATAGCAGAAATTAGGGCACAGCATAGATTTCATCAGCATTTCTGAGTACTGACAGCCTTGTGTCAGCGGTAGCCACCTAAGTTGTTTCTTTCTTTATTTTTTGCCCCAAGCTCATAATTGCTGCAGAAGAAACTGTCTGGACTAAAGCAAGCTTTATTTATTTATTATTTAACCTTCTGTGGGTTGGTGTGAGTGCAGGGGGGCGTTGTTTGCTTGCTTTGGGTTGTGGGTTTTCTTCTAAAGAAAAAGGAAGAGATAGCTAGGAAGAAAGATAAGTAAAGAAGGAAGAAAGCCTTCCTCCGCAAAGGAGAGAAAGACAGCTGGAACTCATATTTCATATTTCAAATTACAATCAGGGTTTTGTTAGTACAAGTACTGTATGACTTCTGCGTTCCTCTTTATAATGTAGTCCAGCTTGTCTTTGCCTAAGAGATGGTTAGTGTTATGGTAGCTCCAGAATTGAGAAAACACTTATAGCAGTCTTTTCAGTTGAGCCTAGAAACTAGATAGGCAGAAAGGATGGTTACTTATTTTGGTGGGTTGTTTCTTTTTTCCCTTAACAAACAAGCAAAAGGCACCATTATTGACAAAAGCTATTAAAAGCTTCTGTGAATGCCCCAAAGGTAAACTTGGTACATAGTTCTAAAACGTTCCCTTTTCATATCTTGACCAGCTGGTGTACAAGAAAATTAATTTACAGACTGGTATCTCAGAAAACCATGTCTATTTAATAGAAAGTTCTCAGGAAAGTAATAGTCATAAATTCTACTGCAGAGTTGTACTCAATATTCAGAAATACAGACTATGCTTCAGTTAGATGTCTAAATACTGCCTTGGGCGGGGGGGGGGGGTTGGTTGCTTTGTTGGTTTTCGGGGCTTTGTTTTTTTTTGCATCGTCAGAGTTGTGTCTGATGGTGGCTTATTTGGAGAGAGCTACCATTTGGAAAGATAACCCAGAGACATACCCATGTTTGGTACTTCTGGCTTTGCCACCAAAGAGAGGTAGACCTCTTCTTTTGTATTCACTACCTTGGATGAGAATATGGTCTTCCTTACGTCGGTTAGCTGACACCCCTTTTTTGAACCTATGTTAAATTAGAAGCCAATTAGACATTTGTAATCCCCTATGTTGTAATTACATAGATTTGTTGGTCTTTTATTTGTCAAACTGATGTAACAGGCAATGCAATTAAAGGGAAAAAGTTCTGTTCCACTGTTATTTTCTCAAAGTATATTATTTCATACTTAGTATGGTAAGAATTCAGAGAAATGGCAGAGTAATAGATTTGTGTCATTGTAGGCTATTAGGGAGCTATTTGTCCTTTCAGACTGCAATTCCCTGTGTAGCAGTCCTAGGCAATAGGGCTAGTCTACACATTGGAAAATCTGACTGTGGTGCCAAGGAAATTTATTAGCAGACTATACCGTATGAAATTTAGCATAGTAAGAATTCCACAATCCTCCTCTGAATCATCATTATGTATTCTGTTAATAATACATGTGGAGTTTTTAAGCCATTTGGCCATTTCTATGTGCACAGGAGAACAGAAACATTATGGTCTTTCACCCAGGTGCCTTCACTGGCAGCTGGAAGTTGTATAGAGTCCAGCTTCTATCAAAATAGATAACATACTTTTCTGCCCCTATATGTAACTTTTTTTTTAGATAGAAAGAGACTGATAGCAAATGAGCGGCTGCCAGGATCAGCTTGCAGGCAGCACCGGGTTGCAACTGAGGGGGACAGGATAAGGCTATAGATAATGGGGGAAAAATCATTCTGCAAGCTTGAAGAGTTGGTCTGCTTTCATAAGTGAAGTTTTTCCTTGTATGGGAGCTACTTCCTAGATGGCAAAGCTCCATAAGATATTTGGGCTTAGTTTTGTCTTAGAGGAAGATGATATATCTGTTCTGCTTGATCTGTACTACTGATCCTAAAGTGACTTTTGCAGCTCTTTGGGGGCTCTCTGTCCAGTTTAGCAGCTATAGTAACACTCTTAAGAAGACCTGGAAAACTAGTATTGCATACACTGACACATCAGTTGTTTGCAGTAATTCCTTAAGTTCCCTTTGCAGTACTCTGCAGAGTTAAATCCTATTGCTTCTGGGTTAACTGTGCAGTGTTTCTAGATACTGTCAGTTTTGCAGGGTTATGTTTTTGATGGTTGGGGGAGTTTATTTGTTGGGGTGGGTTTTTTGTTTTATTTTGGTTGGGGGTTTTGTTGTTGATGTTTGTCAGTTGTATTTTTGTTTGGTTTGGTTTTGTGTCCTTTTCCCTAGAACTGTATCATTCCCTTCCTTATTAGGGGGAAGACTGAAGTTTTGTCAGCTCTCAGGGACCCCCTAGGTGAGCATCAGCCTTTCTGAGTGTTGAATAAATAGGGAAAGCGTGAGGCAAAAATGTTGTGCCTCCCACAATCTCAGATTTTTAAAGTTTGTAAGGAAAATGGTGATAGTGATATAAAACCTTCTTTTTTTGTGTCATGTGGAGACACTTGTGGATACTGGGGACATCTTCAAAAGGCATAGGAAGCTATTAGTAATACGGCTTCAGAATGCAGCTTTATGAAACTGAAAAGGAGATGGACAGGTGAGCAGTGCATCTTAAAAATCAGGGGAAGGCAATGAGGGAGTAACTTTTTGTTGAGTAACTTTTTATAAGTGACTGTGTAGGTTGAGATTCTTCAGTGTGGAAAGAAGCAACATGGGGGCATATGATGAAACTCGCAAGATCAGAAATGGCATGGTAGATGTTCAGTCTCTTCTATACAAAAACCATGGGGACATCAGCTGAAGTAAGTAGGAGCCAACCAAACAAAAGAGGGTTGTGGTTTACTAACTGGCTGGAAATTCCTTGCCAATTCCTAGCCGGTTTACCTGGCTTCAGGAAAACACTGAGTAAGGTAATGGAAGAGAGATCCCTTGTAAGGCTAAATACACCATCTAGATGGGGAAGTCCCATAGCTAAAAACAGAGCTTGAGAAAGTATAGAGAGGTATAGCGTTTGCTATGGTCTTAGTCTTCTCTAGTCTGGGTTGGATGAACCTTTGTCTGACCCAGTAGAATCACTCTTATGTTCTGTGCATGACTGGTTCTTTGGGCTCAATATCTTGCTGGTTGTACAGATGGACATGAGCAAATCTATCCTTTCACAAGGGCTGAACTTGAAATTGAATTTGTACTACTTCTTTATTTATATAAAGATGTGACTCTAGGACTGCATCCCTACAGCTAAGAATGACACCTGAGTCACGCACTGGTGTCTTGCTCTCCAAGGAAGTAATCAAAAGCACTGGACTTGGCAGCCTCTGGTGCCATTTACAGAGTATCTGCTCGTTGCCCTTCTGAGCTTAATGCCACCATAGGCACTTTGGGATATCACAATCGATACTTTGAATGTGTCTTCCACAAATCTAGCTCCCTGACCTTGCGGTGTTTGATTTAATCATTCGGTAGTAAGTTATTAAAAGCATTTCAGTTTCTAAAGATGAAGCACGTGACAGTTCTTCATGTCAAAGGATGTTACGTGCTGGATTCTTTTGTAAATCATAAAAGACAATGTTATTCATTGTTAAGCAGCTAAACCACACTACAAAACCCAATGAATCTGAAAATAGCGATTTTTTTTTTTTAATCTGATCCTTCACCTCAGACTGGTAAAGCTTTTGAGTTTTAAATAAAAATGGATATTTTAAACAGGGAGGACAGTATTAGACTGGTCTGAATGTATATTTTTTAACAAGTCATTTTTTCCTCTTTCTGGAGATTTTACACTCATAAATCTAATCATGTGCATCTATAAAACTACAAGAAGATGACTGATACCAGTCTTGATAAATGCTCAAGATTTGTGTGGTAGTAAGTTCTTGGAACTACCTGTACTGCTGCTGCTAATGATCTGCTGTCTAGAAACTACAGACTTACTATTATAGCAGGAGTTATTCCATAAAAGTGATTCATGTCACAGGATAGCATTTTGTAATTTTCTCCCATTGGCTTGTATTTCATCTCCATGTTCTCCTGGCAGTATTTTATTTTTTCCTGACAGATAGTTAATTTGAGAATTTCACAGCTGTACAAACAAATTCAAAGCATCGAGGCATGTGAGTATACGTAGTCCATGTTTGCTTGGGCTTAGTTTAGTAAGCCTATCAATATTTTAAAATAAACATAAATAAATTGTGATAATAGTTATCACCATTTTAATAGGCAGTGCATAATAGTTTGCCCACCATCCTTGAAGCTACCTAGATATTTATGAATATTCCACTGAAAACAGTGTTTTCATGGCAAGTGAATGAAAACAGGTTGAAGCTGATCAGCCTTTTGCTCCAACTTCTCAGAGGTTAATCAGATAAATCTCAACTCAGATCTCTTAGAAATACTTTTGAATTGGAATCTAAAATTCAACCTTGTTTTCAGGAAGCTGGGATCTTGATTTGATTTGGCCTATAAAAGAAATAGAGCTAAGTACAAAATAAACCCAGATGCAAATATTTCTGAAGTCCTAGAATGTTTCATTCAAATACGTGTTTAATTTTATTCTTCCAGCAGGAACTGATATAATAAGATTAAACTGAATTTGCACTGAAATCAAACTGTTGTGTAGAAAACAGTAGGTTTTGGATGTGTATATACACTTCCATTAAAACTGTCTAAGCAAGCTAATTTCTGCAGACACACGTTCCTGGGTTTCCTGATGTTAAGAGATTCAGTCCACGGCTTACCCGTAGTTCTAGTATCTGAAGTGTATTTTGCCGTTGCTCCATTTCCAAAGCTTTTAGGTGCTCCTGGGAAATACACTTGGCAAATCTGATACTTGGTGCATGTAGATCACTGTGACAGCATTGGCTTTTCAGAGTCATACAGGTTGGTGTAAGGTGAGATTTTTGGCCTAGTGAGAGCACCTTGAGAGTCACGTTACACACTGAAAGTTACAATTAAGAGATCCAAACTAGGATTTGGGATGGAAGGTTTTTACCCTTAATTAAGTTCTAATACTGAAGTTGAATCTCAGAGGCCAAACAATTCAGCAGTTTCACAACTGAAAAGTCACAGTTTTTTTTAAATGTCAAGATGTTTATTTTTCTGGAGAGAATTATGTATCTGTGGAAGTAGAGGCAGAATCTTGTGAACTGAAGAACTTGAAAAGCTGGGGAATTGACTGGAAATCTGTCAATATTGAAAGAAGGAGCTGATGGCAAAAGGACAAGATTATAAACTGGGTGCCAAGTTAATTTCCCATCTCAGCTGTAAGTTTGTTTGCGTTTGGGAGAGTTACATGTCTGCGCTTTCATTTTCCACACGTGTAATGTGATCTGGGAGTACTGTTCACTGTGTGGCAGTGACTTCGTTTGTGAACATTATCAAGTGCTTTGAGCTCTTCTTGTTCAAACAGTATTGCCATCCATTTGGTGAGCTCTGATCAGTATTGGGTAGTTCCCATTATGAAAACAAAATTGATATTTGACTCTGCTCATTTACAAGAAACACAGAAACTCATTGTTCTCTAAATGTAGATGGGAGACAAACCTTTGATAGGAGACAAACTTCTGCTGCTTCGAAGAGCTTTGTGTCTGCTCTGCAGTGGGGCCACAAGCAAATGGAATGAACGTAGTCCCCCTAAAGTAGAGCATCCCAACCAATGGTTTAGGATTTGACTCATCTCCTGAACCAGTGGGAGTTAGTATTGAGTAACAGCTCTGCGGTTCCTCTAGCGACTTATAGGAACAAAAGATATGTTCATTCCATCTTTTCAATCTTTCCTTTGCATAAAGGGAATTATGTGAATGGAGAGACTCTCAGAAGTTCACAAGGAATAACAAATGCCTCTGAGTCCCCAAGAAAGCAAAGTGTCTGGCAGCAGTTGAGAAATGAGGAAATTTGTTTTTAGAGTCTTCTGTATCTCCATATAGATGGATATGTTACCACCACAGGTTAAATGGCAAATGAATGTGCCACTGTAATTCTCCTTTGTAAGTAACCCAGGAAGACCTGTTCGAGTCTTGGACAAGGTGAGACACTTGTACAGATGCCTTAAGGTCAAATTGTTGGGTTTGTTTGCAGAAGACTCCACATCTGACAAACTGCAGGAGGTATAATAGGTCAGAGTAGTATATTTTCACCTAAACTGATGAAATATCAAGCCAGGAAGAGAATTAGGAAAATATTCTGTAATTTCCCAAGGCAGCTTGACAGATTGGTGGGCTTGGTGTCATTCAGAAAGCCAGGAAGATCAAAATGAACCTGAATGAACTAGTAAAGACGCATTATTGTTGAAGGGCTATTAAAAATGAGGCAGATAGTAGAGTAAAAACATTCTTTGGGCTAGATATTATAGTTTATAAAATCATCACTGGAGCTCTTTGGGCTTCCTTTGCTGGAGTTGTCAAGAAGTGGGTGTGCATTGCAAAGATTGAAAATATTAAAATGAAAAAAAAAAAAAAAAAAAAAAACAGAGATTGCTTCTTTCTTCAAGTAGAAAAAGGCCCTGCCATAGAGATATCCTCCACTCACCAAATTATTGAGGTGCTGTGTAATGAAAAACAGTAGATTTATAGTTTCCTTTACTTTGGTCTTTTTGAAATATAATAATACTTTTGAACTTAATGCATCAGAATATTCTCAATTAAGAATAGGATTAAGAGATTCCTTAACATGATCAGGTATGTGTGATTGCTATGAGAACATCCATAGGTATGACAGAGAGAAGTGCTTCAATTTTTTCTTAATTTGGAACTGGTATAAATTTTCGTGCCTGAAGGTGCCATGCAAGTTCAGATTGAAAGGGCTAAGAATAAACTTTCTCTCTGGACAGTTTCTTCTATTTTGTTTTTTTTTGTCTGCTTTGAAGTGTCTGCCTTTGAAGCATGTGGATCTTGCTCTCCTTAGACCCTGGGTGGCCAAGCTGGAAGTCTCTAGATCTAATCAATGTGGTGGTTTTATTTTTACTGTAGGCTACAATTTCTCAAGGTTATCTGTGTCCCGTAGATGGGATGGATTCCCAGCAAATACAGTGAGCTTGATGCCTTCAGCCTGTCTCTGCCCTATGCAGAATCCTCAGCTGTAGCAAAGCCATGTTCAGGTGCTCTCTGTGAGTTATAAATCTGTCTCTTTAGTCGGGAATTGCATAAATGTGGTTAGCCTAGGCACAGATTCTTTGTGGTCTGGGGCAGCAATTTGCTTGTCTGCACACTTGTACTTTGTGAAGCTTTTTGGGTTTTTTTTTTTTTTGCACTGAAAGCTTATGGAGCCAATTTCTAATCATATGCAATATAGATATGGCCCTCAGTTACTTGGGAGAAAAAAAGTGGAGCACTGTCTTTTTGTATATTGAGCTTCATAGTGGCAGACTGATGTGGATATGAGAAGAAAAGAATAATCTTGTGAAATGACTCACAAGTGCTAATCCATCTGGAAGGAATAATTTCCATGAGACTGTAAAACTGTTTGCTAGAGAATTCCTTGTACCTTTTTCAGACATGTCAATAGCTTGCTGTGCTCATGTTCAACTGGATTGCTTCCAGGTTTCTTGCAGATATCTTAAAATTTGCCTGCAATGGGACATGTAGACAAAACCTATATGCCTCAGCAAATAATTCTTACAACTAAGGCTTTTCTGCTTGCTGGAGGATTGCATGATAGGATAGAGTTGTTACTCAACAGATCATAAAAGGAGATTTCTGAACAAATGTAGGATATTCTGTGGTTGCCTGCTTAGCACCTTCCAGACGAATACCTTGAAGAACTTCTCATAAGCTTATAGATGCTCTTGAAGCCGTGCAGTGTGTTGGGGGCAGAGCTACACAACTCTGAAAGGAACATTGAAACATCATCTATCTCCAGATCCTTCTTCACACTGATAACTTCCTGTCCTTGGGAAAGCGTGGGTTGTTCTCCTGTTTGGCTGGAGCACATTTAATCTCTGGCCTTGCTCCTGTCAGTGAACCTGAGGCAGGGATTCTTTGGCATACCCCTCCCTTGGCTCCTATTTGACATTGCAGAAATAATCAGAATTTGCAACTCAAGGGGGTGGTTGGTGGGGGTGGGGAAGCAGTGCAAATGCAAGCGGTTTAACTGCCTGTTGGATCCTGATTTGGAAAATACCCTAATGATTCAGAAATCAAATCAGGTCAAGAGGAGAACCAAACTTTGATTTCTTATATCTTAACTTGACTTAACTAGAAGATATCTCAAGGATTTTGTTTGGTTTCTTTTTTCAGTTAACATTGCTTTTGTATGGAGTACTAATACTTCAGACATTACATATGTTAAAACTGGAAGTTTTTATAGTATTTTACCATTACTTCAGTCTGGGTATTGCAAATAGAGGTGGCATGTTTTCTGTGAGAAATATATAAACAACTATTTTTAGATTGACTGGATTTTGCCTTTCCTATGAAGTGCATTGTAACATTTATTTCTTTTGTTAAGCAAACTGTAAAAGCCTTTGTAACAGATCTCTCTGTGGGGCATTTTATTTAGACCACTACGAATAGTCTGGAACAGAAATTTAAGATTAGGGACTTGAATGGAAATTAGCCTGTATTTTTAAAAGCTTGAGAACATATAATTTAGACCAACTATGTTTATCTTAACTATGCGGGTCTCAGGTCAAAATTAGGGTTAGCAGTTTTGAGGGAATAATGAATAAGCAAGAACTACAGAACTTGCTTCATTTACCAACAGTGAGTCTTGAGCTTATAATAATGAGCCAAAATTTCTCAAACAACGGAACTAGTGAATATACAGCCATAAGTGATGACTGCAATGCAGAAGGAGAAAGCAAAATTCATTTTCAGGCATAAATACCAATTTGTAGTTATCATAATTATGTTTAATTTGTTTATTTAAATAAACATGTATTCCCATTTGGCTTTTATGTGTCAATTGGCCCCATATGCTTCAAGTATACAGTAAAGCTGTGTTTGCAACTTTAGAGACTGATTTAAGGCTGGTTTGGAAATTTGGCTGTATAGATTAACGTTCCAACATGTTTTTCAAATCACAGACACTTTAAAATTCTACGCCAGCTTAGAATTCCCAGGGCTCCAGCAATTTCCTTGTGGTTTCTAATTGGAAAACTCTCAGACAATCAGATTCTTTATCATAAAGGCAAAGATGCAATTTTTCTTAAAAATGTACATAGAGGGCTTTGGAGAATCAAACTTACCTGTGGTGAGCTACATGTGAAATTCTTTCTGAATGTTTTCATCAGCTCCATAAAAATTGTATCTTTGATAAACATCTGGAAATCCAAAATGTGAACAGAGAAATCATCCTGACAAAATTCTGTCTTGAGATTGCATAGATCTTTATCCCAATCTTCCTTGATTTTTAACACCCCTTTGATAATGTGGTGTTTGACAAGCCCTCGTCATGGGTTCATAAGATGCTTTTTGAAATGTCTCCTATGAAAATTCACTCAGATTGGACCAGTTTGCATCTCAAGGAGGAATTGCTGCTTATGTACATAGGTGCCATGTTCATTCACAGCTCCTCCTGCTGTGTGACAATGAAATAACTATACACAACTTACTCAAATGCAATAATCCTGGCTTTGTCATTAAATTACAATATAAATGAGGGTAATTCATAAGCTAGGATTCTTATTCAACTGACTGGCCTAATTCAGCTCTGGCTGCTGTGGCTGTGATGGGGAAAAGTTCATGATCACATACCAACGATGAAGTGTAATGTCATCTGAAAAAGAAACTCTGAGAAATGCCCCATTCTCTTCTAACCAGATATTATTTAAGAAACCCATCCTGAAATGCTAATTTAAAAAAATCCTCCAAAATATAAATTCTGAAAAGCAGAGGTCAGAGGACAAAGTACAGAGCATTTCTTGAATGGAATGAACTATGGAATGCCAGGCTTTGCCCCTTGCGTTTGTTTTGAGAAACACTCTAGGAGGTCTCTGTCTTGGTTCCTGTTTATAAGTTTCAATAAACTTTTTTTTTTTTTAATATTTTGATTGTAGTTTCTCTCTTTAATGCTGTATAATGGTAGTCTCTCTCTTTATAGCTACTATATATAGCTAACTATATCTAACTATATGCTATAACTATATACTATACATATTTAACTATATAGTGTATATAACTATATAGTGTATATAACTATATAGTGTATATAACTATATACTATATATAGCTAACTATATACTATATAGATAACATTAGGGGAAAAAAACCCAAACCCACTTTGATTTTTTGGTGTTTGGCCAGCTAGCTTTTTCAGGCTGTAGGTAAGTAGAGGTGATGGCTTTTAACTTGTGGTGCGTACAGGTCTGGAGTTCGTAAATTACTTCTGCAATCTCTCTGAAAGACTGTTAATAAAAGTGAGCTTGTCAGTAGGCATAAAGGTGTTATAAAAGTGGATGTCTGGAAATTTTGAAGCTCAATTTATTGACACCCCCAAAGCTTTGGACCGTAGTGACTTAGTCGCACAAGCTGAGTGGGCAGGAACAGGATCTGGCACCGTTGTCAGCTTCCACTAGTTGTACCTTACCTGCTCTCCAATGGAAGGTTATTGGTCTCTGTGTGTTATCCCACTGCCCAATAGCCTCTCTTAGCTGGCCTTCTGATTCACTCACTATGTCCCATGCATTTCCTCCTTTAGTTTCTCTTTCCAGATAGTTCCAAGTAATTCAGTTTCCAAGTATCAGTTGAATCTTAACAGAAACTTCTCGTGTCATATTTTACGGAGGCTTTTGCTCTGGTTAAATGGATGTCAAACATCATAATTTTACTTCCATATATTGAAATGGGCACGTGCCTTGGCTATGTGTGAATTAGTTACTAGTCAAATTATGAAATGTGCTTACCAATTTTTGACAATATCTACAGTACCACAGCCACCTGGTACATTATATGAGAACTGAAGTATCATATGGATTCCTTGGCTTTCTAACACACTGCTGGATGTAGGAATTGCAGTGTTTATTTTTCATAACTGTCTATTAACCCCAACTTTTTTTTAGGAATGACGTTTTCATCCTTTTCTCTGTGACCAATAATCTGGTTTTTAGACAAAAAAGTATGCCATAAATACAATTTCAACTTTTAAAACTATATTATTGTTAGATTAAGCTTATTCTCCATCTAAGCTTAAAGTTAGAACTAGTGCTATGTGGAAGAAGTGAGAGAATGTATTGTACTGTGATACTAATAGCATGGCTAAACCTTTCCTTTAGTTCTGTGTTTATTTCAACATTGTAGGCTGTGTGTTGTTAATGATGGTAATTGTTTTTATTGGCATATCATAAATCTGTTGGGTATTGCTTTCTTAGAATCTAGGAAGTTGATAATGAGTGATTTTTGGGTTTTGATGATCCCTGCAGTGATTACATAGGGTAAAAATCCGGTCAACTTATAATCGTTGAACTTGAAAACCAACCTGCTATTCCATTAAAATGACATCTCTCTACAGTACATAATATGACAGTGCAAAGACCATATTTCACTGAAGGACAGTCTTTGGCCAATTTTAAATTGAACTGCTTAGGGATGCTTGCTTTGTTTTTTCATTAATCTGGAAGCTTTTCCTGGTTCCTTGTCAGTTGAAAAGTTTTTGGAAGTTTTTATTGATGTCTCCTAAGCCTTCAAAATTTTCATGTGGAGTCTTTGGTTTTTGAATTTCCCTGGACTTTAACTTCTATTGCAGCTTTGGGAGGGCTGGGATTATTTTTTTTTCTTAGGTTTTATTTTTTGCAGGGGAAAATGCTTAATTTTAAATTCCATGTATATATTTCCATATTCAGAGTTCCCTCTACCAAACTTGCATAAGCATTTAGCATGTTCTTTTGATCCTATGTCCAGTTAGTATATTTTCTGAGTTTCTCTCCCATAGTAAATGGGATAAGGGGAAAACAAAACTCTGTCCACCCAGACAAGGAGGAGTTATCTTACCTTGTAGGTCTTACAGTTTCATTTATTTCTGTATGACTGAAGTTTGGCACTGCAAAGCAGTCTAAGGTAAACCTCTTTTTCCTTTGCTGAGTGTCTCAGACACCACTTCTGTGATTTATAAATGGGATCTGAAATAGTTCAGGTTTGAGTATCTGAAAAATTAAAAATAGCAACTGAATAATTGACGGCTGGCTAGGGGTATCATCACTCTATGGGGAGGTGAGTTGTAACAGCTCAGTAGGAGTAAGTTCTTGTAGCAGTGAGCTTCAGATCACTTTTGTTTAACAAATTAATAAAAGGCAAGAAGCAAAATCATATTTACAGATAAGATTGTGGCAAGACTTCTCTTTTGTATACCCTGTCCTAAAAATCTAAATCTGATTTTATAAGGGGGAGGAGAGACTTTCTAGAAATACCTGAGCAAAATGAATTTAAGGGGGAAAGAAACAGCTCTGTGGCCAGTAGCAAAGTTAAAGGCAAAATTGGAAAAAGTTCTGAAATGGATACGTGTTGTATCTAGCTGATATCCTCAAATTTCAGTATGAATTTATGCCTCCTTGAAACTAAAAATAGCGACATGAGTGACAGTGCTGCAGTCAGATACTGCAGACTCCAAATTGTAATTTTCTCCCCCATCTTGGTTAATGCTGGTCATCAGGTGATAAAAGCAGATTTTTTTTTTTCCTATGACTGCCTGACTAACTGTAACCTTCTTCTGTAGCAAACAAAATTGCTAAGCAGCTTTTTCCTTTCATTCAAGTGTGAGTGACAGTTCAAAAAGTAGTGAAATCATCTATTCAGAGAGGGGAGGATGCCGAGGAATCTTCAAAATATGGCTGAAGCCTACTGTTTAAAAATGGGGCTTTTAGCATGTATTTGTGGACCCTCATTTTGGAAAAACGGTATGAAAAGACATTTCTTTTTAAATTTTTTTCCACAGGATTTCAGAGCGCTGGTGTAAGAGAGTCCCTACAGGGTTTAGAAGTGAACCTGACAGCATTTTTCCAGGATTGCATCATATGTTTCACTCACACTTTCACATCCTGCATTAAACCACATGCATGCACATCAACAAGACAAGATTGTAAAAGGAGTGTAACTGGGGAACTGTTTTCGTGATATTTGATAGGAGTAATTGCGGCCGCCGCTGTTTCAAAGCAACTGCGGTTATACTACACTGTGTCAACAAAAGTCACTCTTGCCATATGGAAACCTAATTACTGCAGAATGACCTGTTAGAAAGCACTTTTGAGATAGTCAGGCCATTTATACAAATCAGTGAAAAAATATTGCTGCATGAAACCTTTATTAAATCAGAGCTTTCGTGGGCTATAGGTTGAGCATTACAGGGATACTTTTGGAAGCATTTAAAAAAAATAGATTTCTATTTAAAAGGTGGTATGGAAATTTATTAGGTGATAAGAAAATAAGGGTATTTCCCTGGTTTCTGTGATAAATGTGATCATGCTGTTGTTGAATGGAGAGGAGGCATTTTTGCTGTTCTATTCAGCAAGACCCTGATACGGTGGGAAATGGAATGAAATAGAATGCTGCGTCTGAGTGAGATCATGCAATGCGAGGATATTTATTCCATAAAATGAATTAAACTTGTTTTCTTTTTCCTTCAATAATGCAGGGTTTTTTCCTTTCTGTAGTCAAGAACATGCATTGTTTTTACATTTGGGTGCTCATCCCTTCTGAGTGGTTTAAGGTACTTGCTACTCAGGCTTTTTTTTTCTGTCACTATGAAACTAGAGATTATCACAAGTTTGGTTAGTTTGGTGCCATAGTTCTCTACCTAGGCTCTTATTATTTGCTGTCAGCAGTTGTCAGTACAAAAAAGTACTTCTAAAAGTCACTGCAATCTACTATTTTATAAGAAATGTTACGAACTTCTAAGTTACATGGTGAAGCTGTGTTGACTGATGTGTTTAAAAGCCTGTCTTGGTTGTCAAGGTATAGGAGTGTAATTTATGGGTAGTCAGTTATGTACATGAAGTTTTAGGTGGTTTATTTGCTGACTAACTGCATAGGTTTGACACACAAACCATCTGTTCTGAATTGCTTTTCTTGAATGCATTTCTCTATTCAGTCATTATGACCTACCTAAATCAGAAGACATGAAATATTTAGAACCAGATTTACTCACATGTTGATAGTACTGGGGAGCAGCAGTGACCCAGAGGCAAACAAGTTTTCTGCGTTCCTGAGAGGCATTGTGATGTCTTCCCAACAGCCTCTTTTAAGAAAGGCAGTGTAGGTTTTCCTGGCTATCTCCTCACTTCTACATACTTTTGTGCTGCTGAGGGCATCTGTGCCAAGGAGCAGCTCCTGCTCTCCAGGACCAGTGCTGCAGACTTCTGGCACTTCTGGGCTCACAGCAAAGAGGAGCAGGTTGCTTGGGCCCAGATCTCTGATTGCCAGATGGCAGCCACTAGCCGTATAGCACAAGATTTCTTTTTGTCCCTTTTTTTTTTAATGGGTTTTTTCCCCCAGTTCAAATTTCCTGAAGTTAGAGAGGTTTATCACAGATTTCCAGCACAGAATTTAATAACCTTAGCATGACATGAGAGATTGTTGGCTGGGTTTTGGGGAATGTGGTGGGACAAAGTAGTTTAAAGGCACTGAATTGGCATGGCTGGAGTTTGAGAACTGTCTGGAAGGAAAATAATCTGGTATGACTTTACCTGTAGCGGTCTTCTGAGTTGTTACTGGAGTTACAAACAGTTTTTGTAGACTTGCTTGTTTTCTGCAAAGCAGAGCCTGAGAGCAAAATAACATATAGGCACTGTGCAAAATCTGGAGGTGAGAACTGAGGAGTGACATGTTTTGATGACACTGTAGGTCTGCTTTCAGACCAAAAGTAACTGCAGCTTTATCTCCTTTCCATGCTCTCTGAAGTAGCTTATGCATGAGCCTGCAAGTGCCAGGAACACTGGAGCTGGTCTTGGTCTTGTCACCGTGCTTCTAATCCATGATAAGGTCATCCAGGATTTGTGCTTGAAGTTTAACCTAGTCATTCAAAAATTCTACTTAGTATGGTTTTGTCAGATATTGTATTGACCTGTTAACACATTTGGTTCAGCATCCATGCGTTACTTCAGGTACTGTAGTCCAAGCAGACGTCTCATGGAAAATAATTGAATGCTGTTTATTTTAATGGAGTTAAGCCAATTTCTAGCTGCTGGTACTTTGGTTCTTTGAGAATATGATCAAGTACATTGTATGTACACTGAATGCTTTATGTAATCAGATTAAGGTACGGTGCTATGAAATGACACCTCTTTGGAGAGTTGAATATAAACAAGCTATGCATTTCTGAAGGGATTCATTTCTATTGAATATTAAAAACCACAGAATAGCTACTGTCAGGACCTGAGGAGACCAAATGCCTTAATAGTTGTGACCAGCCTCACCTGGGTCCCCAACTTGTACTCTCTGCCCACAGCCTAGGAACTCTCATTGACCTCAGCCCTGTTTCTTCCCTGAGCCACACTGTGGAAAGATAATCTCATGCCTTGCTTCCAGGCTGGACTTTGTGGCTGGAACATTAGCCTCTGCTATAGCCTTGTGTCCAGCTTTATCTTCTTCTGTTTCTGACTTGTCTTCCCAAACAGACACTAGACCTGACTCGTCAGTTCATCTTCGGACAGGGCAGTTGGCTCAAACTGTTGTGTCACCAGCACTGCCTTACTTGGGTGCTGTGGGACTGCACCACAGCCAGCGAGGATGGTCACTGCCTATGCTGGGGTCACTCTTGGCTGCTGGTTTATCTCCCTCACGGAGTAGCCTAACTATGTTTCCCATCTTGCTTTGAGCTGCTGTTAGCCAGTTGAACATTGCTCATTCCTGTTCTGCACTGGAGGAAGTAAGGTCAAGTTAGACCTTTGCTGTGGAAATTATTTTGAAGAAGGAGCTTCTTTAAGGTTTTTTGTGATGTTTTGTGTAAGATTTTAGTAGAAAATCATGAAACAAAAGGCTTGTTTTGACAGTGAATTACTTCAATGCAGGCTGGATTAGTTGACCTCCTTCCAGCAGGCTGCCAGAGAATTTTGTGGGATTCCTTATAACAGGAGTGCTCTTTTCAGACTATTAGACTTGTCCAATTAAAATCTTCTGACAAAAGAGGTAGAGGGGGCAAAGATGGACAAATGCTGCATTACTTCTCCCTAAAAGCTGTAAATCACAAAGGAAATTCAACTGTGAAGCAGTCTGTAGAATATGAGTATTTGCCTTGGGTTGCAGATACTTGTTTCTTTGAAGAAATTAGTGTGATGTGAAAAGGGTACTAGTCTAGAAATGTGTGTGGTGCTAATAGCTTTTTTTCTTTTTTAAAGAAAACCCCCTCAATGGTCTGTGAGGAATGGGGCACTTTTTTCTTTTTTTTTTTTTTTCTGCAGTCTTTTTTTGCAGACAGTGACCTTTCTCAAGTGTTCGTGGTCTTTAGGCCTCAAGACTCATTGCTTTACACTGCAATTCCATCTCAGTGTGGGTCTGAAACTAATTCACATATAATTTTGGGAAAGTTCAGTTTCAAGCTAAAAAATGTCTTTATGTTTTTTTAGTTGCTGATATTCCTGATATTCCAAAGAAGTTACTAATACTGATTCAGCTCTGAACTTCACGTCACATAGCCCATCATGATGCTTTTGAACAGATTTTGTGTCTGACATCTTAATGCCATTAAATTAAATTAACTTCTCATTCTTCTTTCCTTGTCCATTGAAGAAGTCCAAGTAAATATGTTGGTGACTGTCACCTGTTTATGCAAAGCCTGCATATTGATTTCATGATACTTAAGTATTATGCTAGCATCTATCGTTTATCTAAATAAGAGAACTTTTGTTTTTCAGACCTTACCAGTACGGAAGATTCCATGCAAAGCCAATGCTCCTTCAGGGTCTTTTTTTGCACGGGACAACACAGCAAATTTCTTATCCTGGTGCAGAGATCTAGGGGTGGATGATACCTGCCTCTTTGAATCGGAGGGTTTGGGTATGTATTTGTTTATGTAGTAATTTTAAATGAGTCTTGTGTTTTGCCTTGAAATACAGAATGGCTCTCTTCATAGATACTGACTCCAAATCTGGCCCCTGACCTGTTATCTGAAGCACAAATAAATAAAGTGCACATCAGCTGAATGCATTTAAGTCAATTTTAGGCTGAGCTTAAGACAGAAACCTTGATACAATTTCTTGCACGCAGATGACTCTTCACCCTAGATACAGAATGCTCTTCTGTAGTTCGATGTATACGATGGTGCTTTTCTGTTGCAGGAGAGCAGGATGGAAGTGCATGCTGAGTTTTGGCTGCAGATGTTGAGCTATTTGTTCAAATTCAATGTGCTGCTTGAGGGAAGATAATATGACATTTTTTCACTGCCTCCTATACTAACCTTTTTTCCAGATGATTCCTTTGTGCAGCTCTGGACAAAAATTGTCCAAGATTAGTGCTTCAGGGTGTACAATGACAAGAATTGGACTGTTTAGGAAATTACTGTTCTAATAGTACATATTCGTCATTATTTTAACTCTTCTCTCTTCAAAGGAAGAATTAAGAATCTTACCAGAAGTGTTTGTTTCAGCCAAATACCACAAATTGAAGAGACTCAAATGTTTGTTTGTTATATAACACAGATAAAAGGGTAAAGCAGTTGTGCTGATAGACAGCTCAGGTACTGTGGAAGACAAATGAACACACTGTACTGAATCGAGAAGCTTCTTTGTTTTACTGCTCAAATGGTCTTTGACTGCCCAGTTCAAGTTCTTATCAGTGTGGCAACAGATCTACTCCCCTTCTTTTGCAGTCTTGCTCTTCCAGTAGAACTATTTCTGAAGCAATTCTTCTCATTTGTCTCTTCTTTTATCCTCTGAGGGTTTTTAAATTAAATTATTTTATACCTCAAGGAGAAAATACTTGGCAGAGGAGAAATTAGTATCACAAAGGCGAAGAATAGTTGAGGAGATACATGTTGTCTCTGTTCTGTTAAGTAAATCCTCAAGGTGAAATTTTTATTTGATATAGTAAATCATGTGGAAGATAATTGGATTTTCAAAGATTTGTAATGATAAAGCTGGATGTTGCCTAGGACAAAGAAACTTACAAACACAAGAAGGAAGGAGACACAGAACTCTAATCAGAAGACCCTGTGGTTAATCTAACACTGAAACAATTTCAGACTTTGTAGTGCTATGGTAAACTCAGCAGTTAATTTTTACACACACGCTGTACTTTGCCTGCCATGGTATAACACTGATTGCAAATGCGCCTGGAAAACTGATGTTCAAGATGACTTCCTCTCTCTGAAGTGAAATATGCCCAGATACACAGTGCACAAACCAAGTGTGGCTGTATTAGATTTGTTTGAATGACTGATTTTCCTCACAGATTGAAAATGGGGTTCAGTTGTTTCAGTTTTTTGGGTGTAACTGTATAGAATGCACATGTTGAAAAGAAAAGTGCTGGAAATAGGGTTAGGATTTGATAATATTCTGACTTATTTTTCTGAACTCAAGAGTGGGATAGTGACCATGCTAATTCTAAAAATGATGAAAAGAGAAGCTGGTATTCTCCCTCATTTTGAGCTAGAATTCTTACAAGTTTTGATTTCATTTGAGGTTTTTCTAGTGTATTAGAAATAACAATGAATCGACAGTTGCTGATCTAAAGCTTTTATGTTCCACTCTCTCCCCCACAAATCACTTTTCCATTGCTTAGGAAATAAAAATTCAGCAAAAGCGAGTCAAGTCAAAGGTTCTATTCAAAGTGGTGAGAAACATGTGGGAATGACATTGCAGTGTTTGCACCCCTCATGGGAAGGCTGCTGTCTTTCTGATAATAAATAATTGTGGTGAAATGAAGGTTACAGGGGTAACTGGTTTTTGTGTTTCCTTGTGGGTTTTTTCACCATTGTTAGTAAACTATTTCGAAGTGTAAATTACTAGTGATAAAGCAACCATTTTCTCTCCATACTGAGGAACCTTACTATGTTAATGTTATTAATTGATTTGATTTTTATCCTTTTTTACTGTATTTTGCCTGCCTTATTTTATGTAAACACTGTATTATTTAATTAAATGCACATAGTGAGATTTTCTTTGTGCAATTGTATCACACAAAACATTCCTGAGGCCTTTTTCTGGCAAATTTCTGTTCTAATATTCTAAGAGTGATTTTGAAGACTTACTGCACTGAAACATTTGAATGAACCATATATGATATTGCTGTCTCAAAAAAAATGAAGTTTTCAGTGATCAGCAAAATTAGTAATATAATACCTAAGAAATTATTAATTGCTATTATTTCTGATTGTTTAAAAATAAGTTATTGTCCTGATGAATTCTGAAGTCTCTGAAATCATCCAAGTATAACTGCACACCGATGCGTCCAGCACTCCTGCTTTTTTAGCACTTAGATTGAAGTCACATGGAGGTATTCCTTGTTGGGATGGAACTGTGTTGAGCACACTGTGACACTATAGCAGATAGGTGCCATCCATGCCTGGGGAGCTTGCAGGTGAATGATGTTAATGGGAATCTTGAGTGTTTCTAGAAGGTTGGCTCTGCAAAGTATTAACATTCTAGGGCTGGTCCAGCTGAACAGGTGAGTAGACCTCCTGATGTTGTTTTGTGTCCTTGTCCAACACTTCTGCACTGATTTAGTAATTTAGTTATTTCATGTTCAGCACAGGTTCAAAGTCCTTGCTGGCTTTGGGCTGTCCAGCTGAGCTAAATAAGGAGACAAGATCCAAGTCTTTCTTCAAAATAAGTTTGGGGGAGGGGAAGTGTAGTTTGTTATGCTGACAGGTATGATTACGTTTCCTGATAAAGAGAATTACATCAAATATCCTTGAAAGAGACCAGGACAGATTTAAAATTTTTGAAAACAGTGCACTTGTACTACCAACCTGCAGTTAGCAGTCTATAAGAAGTATTTTGTCTTGGTGAATGTTATGACACTTTAATGTAGCTTAAAACACAAGCTAACTGGAAATGCAGCTTTCAGTAAAGATTTATAATACAGTCAGAGCTGACTGGTAGCATCTTTGCATATTTTGCCCTTTGCACTTATCATAGTGCAGAGACTTGGCAGAAAAGTCTCAGAGTTAATGCTTCTGCAAAGAAAAGGTGAATGCTGTGCCTGTTGTATGAGTTTGAGGAAAAAACATTAGCGTCTGTAACAAATAGAGCAACATGCTCTGCGGGGACAGTCTTGAATGCTGCAAGATAGAGGGAGATTCTGCACATTCTCTGCACTCATTGACCAATTTAGCATGCTTTTCAGATTTGTTTTTATATGTAGTGTATTTAACGGGGAAGGAATTAACTTTATTAATACCAAAAATTTATGATTTTAAGGCCAAACATTTCTCATCTGGGTAAATCTTGAAATATGCTGTCTTTGAATTCAGTTCTTATAATTCTCATAGGTCAAAATTTGTCCCATATTTAGGACCTGGAATAACTCTTACCACTTGAAAAAAAGTAATACTGTCTGTAACTCCTTTGTTCACTTGTTATGTATACTTTGTAAGTTCAACTTTGTAGATTTTTATGGCAGCAGATCCACACAACTATAATAATTTGAATTTATGGAAGCATTTTTGGTGAAGATATTTGTAATTATGGTGCTCAAGGCTGAAATGTGTAATACTTGAGGAACACTCTTCGTATCCAAAGAGTGAGAATCATAAGATGTTCTGTGATTGCTTTAGTTAAGTTAAAGCTTAAGTTATGAACAAAGAACTCTTTTGTCGGTAACATAGTGTTGTTGGATGATTATAGGATTTGGAACCAGTGAATATTCTGCATCTCTTCTATGATAGACTCTGCCCGGCAAGAAAAGGGTTTGCCACCAAGTCTGCCAGCATGCTGATGTGTGTGTGTGTTGCTTGTTTTGGGAGTTGTTGGATGAGTTTATTGTAGTAACGTTTTGTGCTTGTCTCTTCTGTAAATGTGTGTGTACACACAGTGTGTGACATGGACTTCTTTTGATGCAACTTAGTGATTGTAGAGTTTAAAGGGCAGTGTCCCCAAACAAAGGCATTGGGAGTTACAGTGTGAATAATATGACTTGAACACAGGTACCTCTGACCTCTATTCTAATGTTGGTCTGTCAAAGTTCTTTTTTTAAACAACAATCAAATGTTGATTGCTTTAAAATATTTTATGCATGGGGCAAAGGATTTTTTAAATTAATACTAATTTATCTAATTTCATATTACAAGATGGAAGTATTTTGACCAGTCTTTAACAGTGACACATCTACAGCTTGTAATAGGGTATTAGATAGTACATGTAGTTGCATCAGAATAAGGCTCTGTCCTCTATCTTTCACATTTTACTAAACAATTCATACTGTTGTTGAATATGTCTCATTTTGAGGACTATAGAAGCATTCTGGACATTCCTATTACCATTGGATTAGCACCTTTGACTAATAAATTCCAGTAAGTCGTTAGTGTTTAAATGATTTCTGTATTCATTCTAGGTGAATTCTTTATTATCTGTAGGTCTACTGTTTGAAACGTTATAGTTGTTTTGAGACTTCCAAAAGTGATAATGCTGAAATGGGGACCAGGGGCCACAAGTCCTTGATTTAACTATGTCATAGTATACCTCTTTGATGCAGGAGCAAGGATGTGCTCAGGATAAGTGAACAAAGTGTTGTCAAAATAATGTTAAAATAATATTTTTTTTATAAAAGGACTATTGTAGGATCAGAAGAAAAAGAATTAAAGGATAAAGCGAAAGACAATAGGAAGAAGGATCAAAGAATGAAGCTTTTGGAGAAACCTTCCCAAAAATGTGCAGATTTTGATGGTAGTCAGCAGTCTGTGATAATAAATACCCTTTGAGAGAAACCTCTCTGTTTCTATTGAGCTAGGAAACACTTCAGGAGCAGAAATCGCGTTCACTTTTCTGTTTGAGCTATGCCTGAGATCTTACCAAGAAAAAAAGAAGTTTAAGTTTAGGAGAGAAAGTGGCTCCACTTAAAATGCTTTACAGAAAAGTTTGGAGGAAAGGCTTGAAACTTGGTAGGGAGGTACAAGAAATTTGTCCCTTTGTAGGGACAAAGATACAATGCTGAGCATTCTACTGGTTAAAACAAAAAAAAACACCAAACAACCCAGCAACAAAACCAAGCACAAACAAAATGCAACCCATAAATGAAATCAAACCCCTCACCTCTGTTCTTGTGAATGCTCTTGGTTTAAACATGCTAAGCAAACACATGGTCTCCATGGGCAAGGTATGTTCTGTCTCCTCACAGACCCTGGGGCTGAGCAGCTCTGAAAGCAGAGGCTGTTCCTCCTCTGATCTTCCTGCCTCTCCTGGTAGCATCCAGGCACTGGGGAAGAGAGTGGTGAAGGATGCAGAAACGTGATGCACAGTAGGAAGATAAGAAATAAAGTACAAGGAAGGAGAACAAGGGGTGAGTGGTCAGGAGAGGAAGATCTGTAAAAGGAGAAGTAACAAGAGGGAAGCAGTGTAGAGGGAGAAATTACAATCAGAGAGGAGCAGGGATAAGAGCTTGCTGGGAGCTAATAAGGAAGTCTTGCTGAAAAAGAGACTAAAAGTAGGTTGAAAAGATGCAGGCAATGGGAACAGAACATAGGAAGGATTTGAGATGAATGAGATAGAAAGGGAAAGGGTCTGTAACAGTCAGGATACTTAAAATAACCTGGACTTGGACTAACTGCTTCTAAATTTTCACATTGCTCTCTTGTCAAGCCAATATCATCAGTGATCCAATTTACCAGAGACTCTATTGCCATTCACCAGGAGATCTGTGTAGCGCATGTATCCTCTACATTTGCAAATTGCTGCTTGCTTACAGTCACCTACTCAGATGATTTTCCTTGTTAATGTTTGATAATGCAGGACTGGCTGATGGTTCTCCAAATATTTTATATGAAGGTGTGAAAAGGAAATTACATGTAAAAATTGTATTAATGCTGCAAAGTTAAGTACCAGGGCTATAATTAAGGCTGGCTGTACTACATCAGTTAAACTATTTAACTGTTAATGATACAGCAGTCAGCTTTTTATGTGGTCATGGGCTATTGTTTTTCTCTGGAAGAGCCATTTATTAGGATGGGCCTTGCTCTGCCAACATCTTGGTTATAGTATGGTTAATGAAGTGAAGGAAACTCTTACTGGTCTGTTATTTTCTCCTCATTTGTTGCAAAAATCTGAAGATGTTTGGAAAACGATGCACGATGCTGAAGGATAGTACTTTGATGTTGTTACTGAATGTCATCAGAAGTGACTTTAGCTCTATTGTATAGCTCCCACGTGCAGCAGGGGAGGATCCAGACTTTAACAGGATCACTAGTTTTGTAGGCTTTGCTTTTGTATAAAATCCACCATTAGGAAACTCAACAGTACCCTAGAGATAAGCAATAAGTATTTTTAAAAAAAACCCAACAAACACTTACAAAAGGCATGGGTTTTATATTTATACCTTGTATTGAGATGGGAATAACTGCGTAGTTCATAAAAGTGTTGGAGAAATTCTCATTTTGGCTTTTTCTTTGAATACATCATAGCATGCATTAGCACTGTTGTGGAAATGCACTTAATGACTTTAAATGGTGTGCAGTGAATTGTGTATGTGGCCATGGATAGAATGAAGATGGCTTCAAAGAAGAATTTTTTGGCTTCCAGTACCTACTGTGTCTAACTGTGTGTAAATTGCTACAATTACAGAGAAAGTGTTCCTTAGCAAATGTCCCTTTGCTGTGTAGGATATCTGGGATTGTCAGGTCAAAAAGTTGAGGTGGTGCCTATTACTGAAGTAAAATTTTTAATATAGATTACAGCAAGTAATTCAGAAAATTGTGGATGTGGTTGCCACAGGATACAACAGAATACCATAGATGCAGGTGTTATATTTAAACCTGAGTTTATAACTAGTCAATTAGGAATTAATTAGCTGCAGTCCTCAAGTGATATTAGTTACACACATGTAAAACGTACAAAAAGGGGCTGTGAATATGATTAGGAGACTAGAACATCTCTTACAAAGAGAGGCTGAGGTACTTGGGACTTTTTAGCCTAAAGAAAACTGGGGAGGGGGATCTCTTATCAATGCTTATAAATACCTGAGGGGTGGGTGTCAGGAGGATTGGGTCAGTCTTTTTTCAGTGGTGCCCAGGACAAGAGGCAATGGGCATAAACTTGAATATAGGAAGTTCTGCCTAAAAATGAGCAGGAACTTTACTGTGAGGGTGGCCAGGCACTGGCACAGGCTGCCCAGGGAAGTTGTGGAGTCTCCATCTCTGGAGACATTAAAAATCCACCTGGAAACTGTCCTGTGCATCCTGCTCTAGGTGATCCTGCTCAAACAGAGGAGTTGGACTAGATGATCTCCAGAGCTCCCTTCCAACCCCTATCAGGCTGTGATTCTGTATGTGTAGTACAGTTCCCTGTTTATAAACTCTGTTACATGTATATAGCATACTTACCTATGAACTACAGCACAAATTTAAATTACAGTAGAGTGAGACTTTAAATTTGAATTATGACTTCTGCAGGTTTTCTCTTCTAATTACATACTGATTTTAAATTACAAAATAAGTGATCTCCATGCCATGTATTATCTCTGAAATACTTTTTGTCATCTCTTATATCAGATGACTTCAAGTGCTTCAAAAATATTACCTCAACTTCTATAGGTAAAACCAAGAAAGGAAGTATAAAAAAAGTTTCTGTTCTCTAGACTGGAAGAAAAAAAATAAAAAAGCATAAAGGTAGCTTTTTTAAAAAAAAAGAAGTCTTAGGATGCAACCTCTTGAAAGTGACCATAAATACTGAGTTCTTTCTGTGATAGTGGAACAGCACCAGACAAAAACCATCTTGAAATAATTGCTTATAAATCAAGATGCTCAAAATGCTGTTTGCTCTAAAGGGCAATGGTCTTATTTGCTGCTCAAGGTTATACTGAATGTTTGGGACCAAGCTAGGTGTGGGAATGCAAACTTGTGTCTGTGGCTTTTGCCAGTCCAGAACATTCTTTTGCCAGGTGGTAGCCCATTAGCAGGAAAAACGAAAAATTTCCTTTGAGAACCTAAATTATTTCCAGTCTTGAAGTATACAAAATCATATTTGTTTGTCTCTGAAGTTCCTGCATATGTATGCTGGTATAGTCCTCAGGAATGCGAACATTTTCTTGTGTTATTGTCATCTTATCAGATGACCAGCTGTTTGGTATTGTGGTTGGTTATTGCCTGCACAGCTCTTCATCCTCTAACAATGGTTTCACTGTGTCACGTTGTTCAGTGTGAAATGCATGAAATGTGTCTAGATTTTGTTGAGACAGATGTGCTAGAGGACTTTGAATTTTGTTTGGGTAGAAAAGCTTCAAGCATTAACAGAAAAAAAACCCCGTTTTATCTTTCTTAATCAGATGCTCTTCAAGCGCTATTCATTGATCTTTTTGCAAAATATTACTTGAGCCTCACTTTTTCTCCTACCTTCCAAAGTCATTTAGATCTGTGTATGTGTGAATTTCAATTTGGAAATATTAGACTCCCTTTGACTATTCCAAACCAAATTTATTCCATTGATGTTTGGGTGGGTGCCTTATTTCTTAAAATCAAGTTGGGGCAGTCCCAACTGGTTTAGAACCAGAGAAGCAGAATGCGTTTCCAGGGGCATGAACGTAACACTTGAAAAATACTGATCACTGCTAAAGGTGTTTTTGGAACATCACTGTGTGGTGGCAAGGAAGAATACTAGGAATATCTGAATGTCCACCTGCATGTCTTATATTCTTAATAACAGATGGATGAAGGATGAAAATGGTTTTCTTAGTGCAGTGCCATTTTAATTTTCCCACTCTGCATTTTCACTTCTGGAAATATATTTGGATGAGATGAGAGGTGAAAAATGAATTCATCTTAAAATGCTACATGTACACTAGCAAAGGATATTGAAATAGGCATTCAACTTGCACAATATACCATAGATTTATTCAGGTCAGTGAAGCTGGAAATTGAACTTGCAGAAACTGAAAATCTTTCCCCAGTAGGTGTTAGTTATTTAGGGATCTCTAACTCTGTGAATTCCTGTTCTACGTCTTGAATGTACAGAATACGACAAAACAATGCCTTGCAGAGATTTAACTAGACATTGAAATATCTTTTTCAGGTGTGGTATTTTTCTTCATACATTTGAGTTAGGTGAGTCTTCAGATAACCAAGATATTTATACAGCAGATGGCCGTAACTCATTAAAACCAAATTAATTATGTTGTTTTTCCCTCCCCTGATTTATGCAAATATTCACACAATTATTTTTAGTGCTAATTCTTTCAGAAGTATAAGGTAAAAATCTTTCATTTATTGTGGAGACTTCTAAAACCAAATTTTTATCCACGGCATGAGGGTTTAACAGCAATAGATATTTCTGGAAGGAAGATGACAAGGTACTCATTCCTTTTTTCCTTTTTCTTTTTTCCTTTCCTCTTTTGGGACTTCTGTGTTGATTATGCAAACAGTCTTGTGTCTTTCCTCAACTTTACATTTTGGATTTTGCTGCTACATTTTGCTGGACTTGTCTGTGGAACTTGACCTACCTGAATTGGGGGAGGGGACAAAAGAAAAAGAATTATCTTGGATTATGGTGGTATTTCTTAAGAAGTTCATGCTGTGTTATAGCTGCTTCTGAAGCTTAAAAGCTACAGGACCTATGTAGAATCCAGGCATGAAAACTTGCATACATGTGTGCAGAAGAAAATCTTTTTGTTTGGTTGTGATTTTTTTTTTCCATGATAACAATGTCTAAACTATTCTAGTTTCGTATTTTCTTTAACAGTAGTTGTATAATGAATTCTGGACTGAATTTATATTGAGATGTATGTTTACAATTCTTTCATTATTTTGTGATTTCAATAGGCTAAGAAAAGTATTACTTCTATGTTATTATAAGAAGTATTACTTCTATGTTATCATAAGAAGTATTCTGTGTTATAAGAAAGTATTCTATGTTATTATAAGAAAGTATTACTTCTATGTTATTGATTTTTGACATTCTGTTAACTTTAGTGCTCATACTGATTTTTAAATACTTATGAACTACTTCCACGTTATCAGATAGCCCAAATAATTACTTGGTGATTTAGAATGGTGTTTTCAAAGGAATGAAAGGATACATAAATGGGAACTTCCTGAATCATCTGCACTCTGGCAAGCACTCCTCAATGTTATATGTTATAAATGTTTTCCGTCTTCATTTTGCTTTTCCAGTTCTCCACAAGCAGCCAAGAGAAGTGTGCCTTTGCTTGCTGGAACTTGGAAGGATTGCAGCAAGGTAGGTAAAAATACTTAATGAGTGAAGGAATATTTGCATTCTTGACAGCAGTGGCTATTGAGAGACTTACTAAATCAGCACATCTCAAGCTAAATTTCATGCTTATTAGGTTCAAGAAGGATGCTTGACTTGATGTCACTCAAGAATATCTTGTGGGCAGTTGTTAACAAGTATAATAAAATCTCTGTACCATCACGTCAATGCAGGTGTTTGCTGGCTGTCCTTGTATTAGGAGAGGGAAGATTAAGAATTTTTTTCCAAATAAAGTTTTGAGCTGTTTCTCTTAAGAGTCAGATCTCTCAATAAACAAGTGAGATTTCATTGACTTTACTGATAATAAATTTATCTTTAGGTGACCTAAATCTGATATAAGCAACAGTGACTCACCCCATTTATTTAAATAAACCTAGCTCTGATTTTCACTAAGAGAAGTGAGAAGATAATTGAATTAACAGTCTGTTCCTGCTCAGTCAGATGTTTCTACCTAGCCTGGACCCTCAATACACTGCAGTGTTATCTTTGCTGTTAAGACAATGGTGACTTTTGCTAGACAGTCAAAATCATGGTGATTAGAATGTGATTTCCTCCCCTTTTTTGCTGATGCAGATCTAACCAGTGTAGTGCTTAGAATATGCTACAAAATATACAGGCAGTGGTGCTGCTGCCCCATCTTGCATATGAATTGTGGTTGTATTCACCCATGTGTATTGAACTGGAGTGCCTTGCTATTTAACTAGCTTCATTAATTTCAGAAGAATTCCTTGTGTTCACAGTCAATGTGAAGGAGACTCCTGTCTATTCCTAGTTTAAGCACTAGTGTTTTCATGTTTAAACTGCAATGTGGATATTTGTAGTTTGAGAAAAGCATCTAACTTGTGAAAGCTGCTCAACTAAATTTGTGTCTCATCAAGTTTCAAAAAAGCCCTTCTCATCAGTGGAAGCTCAGAATAATGTTGGCTGGAAAAAGATTTCCAGTTTGCAGCAATTTATCTTCTTAAAAGCTGAATAGAGTCCAAAAATGGCCAAAAAAATTAATTTACCTTTTCAATGAATAGGAAAGTCTTCTGATAATGTGGGTACTTAAAGAAATGATTTTCACAAATCTTAATTTACCTGAGCAAACAAACTGTGTTTTCAAGAGCATCCCCTTAGAGATATCTCTTCCAGCATCCAAAGACCTTATGGCAAGGGTGTAGTTGTCAGGAATGTCTGACCAAGCTTGATTACTGGATATTATTGAGCTTTCTCAGGTAATGCAAGTAGTGTTTAGGCAGTGCTGGGTTCTGCTAAGGTTGGTCGATTTACATCATTTTCATTTTGCACTCAGACTTGATTTCTCAACAGATCTAGAAGGGGATCAAGATAGAATTTTACCCTTCATATTTGTCTTTTTTTTTTCTTAAGCTTTCATGTCTTAGATGTTCTCTTCTCCAGATGTGAAAATAAGTACTGAACCCAACAATATTTTTTCATTTAAAGTGCATATGTATCTCTTAGCCTTGAAAATACTTTTATTTTTATTTATAATGCATGTATATTGCCATATATGACTAATGTATTTTTTATTTATGTTACTGCTTTGTTTTTGTACCTCCTGTAACATCTCTTTGAAAACAAACGAAGACCCATTTATAGTCTTACACCTTTTCCAACCGCTGAGATGAGACATCAGGTTAATATAATTAAAAAAGAAATCCGTGGTGTCAGTTTTGCCTGTGGTGTGGTAAACTAGAACTATATGGCAACAGGGAACAGACAGTTGCCTCCACTAAGCATGGGAAAGAACACGTTAAACTGACTTTGTTGTGCTACTTTAAACAGGAGAGAAATGAGATGTATTCTTGCTTTATCATCAGACCCAGTTTACTTAATAGTATTAGGGGTCTTCTTTCCTGAACAGAAGCTACAACGATCTTTGAAAAGGTGCCTCAGTATGTTTTGAAAGAATGAAAGGAGACACTGAATAACTTCTTGCTTTTCCTTTTCTGTCTTAGAAGCAGAAAGATATCTTCAAAGTAGCTTATCCATCATGAGGAGCCTGCTCCTGGCACATTGTCCAGCTAAATCACTGTTAGTCTTCAGGCTCTATAACTCCCATGAGTCAACCTAGGTCTCTCAATGAAAATAGGCTTGGGATGGAGGCACAAGTGAGCAGAAACAGGGGTTGTTTGAGACAGAGTTAGAATTCAGCTCTGTTCTACTAAACTTCAACCCGTTCAACAGAAACTCTGTGGATAGAGAGAGACAGTTACCTATACTTTAGCAATGCTTTTAGCACATTCTCCCATTGTGTCCTTTCAGCCAAATTAGAAGGAAATGGATTGGATGGATGGATGACACAATGAGTAGAAAATTGATATGACCATTTGGCTCAGAGTGGCAGTTCAAAACCCAGATACTAACAAAAATAGAATTGCCTGATAAACTGTCCTGGATTTCAGTTGTTTATGAAAAGAGTTCTGAGGTAATCTGTGAAATGTCCACAGCTAAAATGGGTCATCATGTGTGCCAGCAGATATAATGTGAATACAGTGATGAGAACATTTATGAGGGAGAAGTGTCCTATAGGATGAAATTGAGCATTGGCAGTGAATAATTTAGTGATGTGACAACAGAATTGATCAGTATGTAATTTTCATAATCAAGGCTTCATGGAAAATGCAGTTATTTGCAAGTAGATGTATATGTACTGTCTCTGTGTGTGCTTAAAGAGAGATTATATGATGGAAAACAGCTACATTATCTTTTGTGCACAAAGAATGAAGTTATTGGGTAGCTATTAAACTCTGGGGGGTTAAACAACCCCCATGAGTCTTTTGAAATGACTGTTGAGCAATTTCAAGATCTTTCTGCTATTGTATTTAATTTTTCCTTGGTAAAGATGGGAAGTGGTGTTTTAAGAAATCTATCAGAGATCATGTTACAGCCCAGTGCTGCTTCATTCGTAATTATGAGAAGGGAGGCAAGAAAAGAGCAGAAAAGGAAATTCTCAGCATACCTTCAGACCAGAATTTGCACCTCTACCCCTCCCAGAAAAGATGTGGTTTTTACCATTTCAGCTTTCCAAAAAACTTACCCTCAGGTTGATAGAATATGTGGAAAAAATGTGTGTATACGCTTGTTCTTTTTTTTCTTGGTGGTGGTTGTTTTTTTCAACTCCTCACCAGAGGAATTCAGAATACTGGAAGTATGGGGAACTCTTTCTGTCACAATAACAAAAATTTGAGTTTATGAAAAGCAGTAGAAGCAAAGGAGCTGAATTGTTTAGAGTGGCAGAGTTTTATTTGATGAGTAAGGCTGTATGCAGGTGTAGCCTTAGAGCCCAGTGGGAATTTAATGATTTACAGCCTGTCGGCATCTGCAGACAGACAGGAAGTAAATGGATTGTATATAAGTGCTTGCTTCAATGCTGGATGACTTTTCATTAGGCAGACTGCACCAGTTAGAAGCCAATACAAGCACAGATTTGGTTCTTAGTTTTCTTTGTATTAATTTACTAAGCAGTAGTGTTACTAAATTAAAAGTTGTCATAAAAATATGAAAGATGGTATTTGTGCTTATGGCCTTTCTCTGTACACTTTAACATTATTCTGCTATTCAGCTGTAATTTTCATAATGTATTTGTTACTACTTAATATTTTAAAGTCCAGATCTTCACATGGATAAGGCAGCATAGTTTAGCAGCTAGGCTGTGGACTTTTCTACTACAGAAGAAAATGTGGTTTCACTTATGCAAGTAGTGGGCTGTGAGAAGCCTACCTGGCATGATAACTTTTCGAAGCTGAAATCCTGCTCTGAAAAAGGAAATCCTTTGGGTTTCAGGGCGTTTTGTTCAGTGTTGGCAAAGAAAAAATAAAAATGAGAGGAGAACTACCAGTGATTAGGAAAATGGGATGGGCTTTTCAACTTCTGACATCTGTGTAAGCTCTGCTGCTTGCTGTGAGATACTGAATCACTTGCCATAAAGTTTTCAAAAGCAGGCATTGTTTTACAGAGCCTCGCGCTCCAAGTGGTGTTTGAAACACTCCGTGCCAAAGTTGCATGTATTTTGTTTTAGTTGGAGCTACAAGTGTATTGCCACTAAACAGAGATCTGAAGATTGGCTGTCAAAAATAGGTTAGAAAAAGCATTAGCCACTTCTGTAAAGTATTTGCCATATCTTGATTTATTTCTAAATTCAGTGCAATAGTTGGGAGCAGGATAACTTGTAATATCTTTTCATCTGGATATCCTTGAAAAATAGTATCACAGAATAGAAGTTGTCAAATTGAAAGGATGTTGTTTTGGGGCAAAAAAAGGTGGAGGCAGGGAAGTGAATGTACTGAACTTGAATCTGTCCTACATGGTATAACAAGTTTTGAGGCCTAGTGTTTTTAATTTATTCATTCTCCAACATATATGCTATCAGACAGGGAAGTTGAAACAAACGTGTGTTTCCTGTAAATTTGATCAGCTGAGAGATTCAATCTTGATTCATTGTTATCTATTAATTTGGAATGATGGCATTAACAATTGATACATTTTATACATGTTTACTAATGTACATAGCATTCTGTTACTGCATGATAATGCAATAGAGAAAGTATGAGTTCTTTCCATCAGTTTGTTTTAAAATATGTAATACTTCATAAGGACTGGTAATCTGTTTGCTTGCTTCCAACAGGTTTGGGGTGGAGCCTCCTGGATTAATAAAGTTGGAAAAAGAGATTGAACAAGAGGAAACGCTTTCAGCCCCCTTCCATCTCCTTCACCATCACCAACAAAGTCTCCTGGGAAAAAGAGCACAGGGAAGCTGTTGGATGATGCTGTAAGTTGTGGGAGGAAGCTGCTGCTTATCTGACCCATTCTGGCATGCTCTTACTTGCATGGCACTCAGAAGCCCGAGTTTAACATCTCACTGTATTTTAAACATTTGCAGACTGATAGAGTGAATTTATATTTGACCACAATTATTTATGCCTGAAGTTTGGAAAAAAACGTCCTAGTGTGTAGGAAGAAGATCTGCCTAGTTCTGTGCTTAGGGCCAAGTTCCCTTCTTATCCTGTTTTCTTTTTCTGTTCACTTCTTGTTCATCAACTCCCACTTAGTGTTTTGTCTGTGAAAGGACTGAGTCAGGACTAGGAGATTTAGCCCATACTGTCTTGTACAGATTGTTAACAAACACTTCTAAGTTTTCTCTGCCTAATTTTTATGCTGCTGTTCAGCATGGTTCTCACATGGTAAAAAGGCTAGCATTTTTTCTTCACTCTTGGATAGAAAGTGTCTTGCTTTGGATTTCATTGGAGTCTTTGCAATATACTGTAGTGTTCTTTTCTCTATTGCAAACCCTGGAGGAGTTTGAAACAGCTGGAATCAGATGAAAAGGACACATTTTGAGACCACGAAGAGGTTAAACTTGAAAAGTACAAATATATTCTATAAAAAGAAGCAGTTACTATAGTAACTGCTATATTACAAGGTAGATGTGCCACCTGGGAGTTGCAAAGCACTTCTTGAAAAATCCATGTGCCACTTTTTTGTTACAAAGAGCAGATGGAGTATAACATTCGTTCATTTTATTGAAATACTCTGTACTATTTGATGCAAATAATTACACTTAATGTCTTTTGCATTTTGTATTTCTTCATTAACTTTGCAAAAGCACTCGCTTAGGTTTCAGCAGAATTGAGAAAGAGCAGTTATGTGTAGAAGGAGGGTGGTTACTGCATATGCTGTAGGAGCAGATCAGAGAGTATGAAGGTTGTCTCAAGCCACCTCCTTTAATTTAGAAAGCAGTAGGGATAGAAACAGAATGGAATTCATCCAGCTAGATTCCTGACCCGCACTGCCCCAGACACTCACACCATAAAATAGCAGCAGTGCTCATATAGTCCAGACACAAAATAAAATAGGATATAATTCTTCCCTCTGCTTCCTTATTTGATTTCAAAATTCCACTCAATAATACTTCTGCGTCCTCTGGGATAGTAAGGTAATGGAAGCCTCAATAGCAGGATCAGCAGTGAAGGTCTCGTTATTCTCTGTTTTACACCAGTATAAATCTGTTGGCTTTCATTCTCCACAGGGTTCTATTTTGCTTACACAGTTCAAAACAGCCTTGAACCTGTTAGGTCCAGCCACTCTGGGTTTTTGCTATGAATCCTGATAGATGCAGCCGTTAAAGCATAGTTCACACTGTCCATTCTCAGCTTTGAATTTAAAGAGCATCTCCAGACCTGATAACCGCCGTAGGTTATTACGGCAGAAACGCTGCTTATTGGGCAGCATTCAGAGGGCCATTACTAAATAGTCCACTATAAACAATCCCAGTCTTGGTGCCACATTCAGAGAGATGCACCTTTTGCATCCTCAGCAACCTGCACTTGGATTTAAATCAACCACTGACATCTTAGTCAGTTTACAATAAGAATAAATTCTATCTAAATAGTTTAATTCTCTAGAAATGGAGGCTAACATTCAGCCATTTTTTCACACAAAAATAATTGAAATAATTAACCTTAAATAATTCAGTGATTGTACAATCAAACTGAGGACAACACACCTTTGTGTGTGTAAAACACATGTAGAGTTCCTCAGTTAAATGTTATTTTTAATGAAATTTTTCACAAAAACATTATCCCCTGATTTTAAAAAGAAAGCTAAGAGTAATTATAAAAGGTATTCCACAAAATAAAGAAGTTCTTCAGATGGCAACATTGAACAATTATTTTAGTAGACAAAAGCTTCTCCCAGCATTTTGGATTGACACTGACATGCTAGAATCATAGAATGGTCTGGATTGGAAGGGACCCCAAGGATCATAGAGCTCCAACCCCCTGCCACAGGCAGGGACGCCAACCTCCAGGCCTGGAGCTACACAAGGTTGACCAGGGCCCCATCAAACCTGGCCTTGAACACCTCCAGGGATGGGGCATCCACCCCCTCTCTGGGCAGCCTGTTCCAGCACCTCACCACTCTCTCTCTAAAGAACTTCCCCCTAATATCTCCTCTAAACCTTCCCTCCTTCAGCTTTAATCTATCCCCCCTTGTCCTGCCATTGTCTGTCCTTTGAACAAGCTGATTCCCCTCCTGTTTCTCTGCTCCCTTCAGGGACTAGAAGGCTGCAATGAGGTCCCCCCGCAGCCCTCTCTTCTCCAGGCTGAACAAGCCCAGCTCCCTCAGGCACTCCTCATAGGGGAGCTGCTCCAGCCCTCTGATCATCTTCATGGCTCCCCTGACCCCTCTCCAACAGTTCCACATCTTTCTTGTACTGGGGTCCCAGCTCTGGACACAGGACTCCAGATGGGGCCTCACCAGGGCAGAGTAGAGAGGGACAATCCCCTCCTTGTCCCTGCTGCCACCCCTCTGTTGATGGAGCCCAGGATCCCATCTCCCTTCCGAGCTGCAAGAGCACACTGCTGGCTCATGTTAAGTTCCTCATCTACCAGAATCCCCAAGTCCTTCTCAGCAGGGCTGCTCTCCAGGAGCTCTTCTCCCAGTCTGTATCTGTGTCTGGGATTCCTCCGGCCCAAGTGCGACACCTGACACTTGGCAGTGTTGAACCTCATTAGGTTCACCTGGACCCACCTTTCCAGCCTGTCAAGATCCCTCTGGATGGCTTCCTTTCCTTCTGTGGTGTCACCCACACCACTCAGCTGGGTGTCATCTGCAAACTTGCTGAGGGTGCACTCAATTCCATCATCCATGTCATTGATAAAGATGTTAAAGAGCCCCGGTCCCAAGACAGACCCCTGGGGCACCCCGCTTGTCACTGTCCTCCACCTGGACATAGACCCATTGACCACCACCCTTTGTCTATGTTCTGTCAACCAGTTTCTTATCCACTGGATGGTCCCACCCATCAAATCCAGATCTCTTTAATTTAGAGATAGGGATGTGGTGGGGACTGTGTCAAAGGCCTTGTACAAGTCCAGGTAGATGACATCAGTCGCCTTCCCTTTATCTATTGAGGCTGTCACTCCATCATAGAAGGTCACCAGATTGGTGAGGCACGACCTTCCCTTGGTGAAGCTGTGCTTTCAAGCACTCATTCCTCCTGTGCTCCAGCATGTCATCCAGGAGGATCTGTTCCATGATCTTCCCAGGCACAGAGGTGAGGCTCACCAGCCTGTAATTCCCTGGGTCTTCCTTGCTCCCTTTCTTAAAAATGGGAGTGACATGACCCATTTTCCAGTCCCCAGGGACCTCTCCTGACAGCCACGACTTTTCAAATAGGATGGAGAGCATTCTCAAATATGATCATGGAATCATAGAATTGTAGGGGTTGGAAGGGACCTCGAGAGATCATCGGGTCCAACCCCCCTGCCAAAGCAGCTCCCTAGGACAGGTCACACAGGGAGGCATCCAGATGGGTCTTGAATATCTCCAGAGAAGGAGACTCCACACCCCCTGGGCAGCCTGTCCCAGGGCTCCCTCACCCTCACTGTGAAAAAGTTCTTCCCCATGCTGGTGCGGAACTCCCTGTGCTCCAACTTGCAGCCATTGCCCCTTGTCCTGTCCCCACAGACCACTGAAAATGGGCTGGCTGATTCCCCCTGCAACCCCTGCTTAAGATAATTATAGACTTTAATTAGGTCCCCCCTTAGTCTTCTCTTCTCCAGGCTGAACAGTCCCAACTTACTCAGCCTTTCCTTACAGGGGAGATGCTCCAGGCCCTTAATCATCTTCATAGCCCTTCTCTGGACTCTCTCCAGAAGATCCCTGTCCTTTTTATCCCAGGGAGCCCAGAACTGGACACAACACTCCAGGTGGGGCCTGACCAGGGCAGAGCAGAGGGGGAGGATCATCTCCTTTGACCTGCTGGCTACACTCCTCCGGATGCCCCCCAGGATCCCATTGTCTCTCTCAGCCCCCAGGGCACACTGCTGGCTCATGGGCACCCTGTCATCAACCAGGACCCCCAGGTCCTTCTCCACTGAGCTCCTCTCCAGCAGGTCATCCCCAGCCTGTACTGATACAAACGATCGTTCCTTCCCAGGTGCAAGACTTTACACTTGCTTTTGTTGAACTTCATTAGGTTTCTCCCTGCCCAGCTCTCCAGCCTGTACAGGTCTCACTGAAGGGCAGCACAGTATTCCTGCATGATGATGGTCAGCATTCATCCAAGAAAACTGCAGTAGTGTGATGTGAATGTCAAATAAGATTTTTCTCAACCAGATCTACTCCTTTGTCATTGATGACTGGCCTACTTTTAGGTCACTGAAGAGTCCCAAATATAATTTTACTAAGCATTAGTGCTTTAGGTAGCAAGTGTAAATCCAGGTTTTCACAAGAGGCTGAAGCCAAGCTGATAAAAAGCAGGAAATGAGTTTTCCTCTATGTTTTCTCAATCCCTATTGTTTTTAATGATAGAGTACTGATGAGGCCCCTTTAATTTACCCTTGATTACATTAATACCCTCTGGTGAGGATCATGAAAGAGTACTTAGCTATACTGGGAAGCAGCTTGGCATGGATTTGTGATTTTCACATTATTTGTATACTTTTTTTAAGGTGCCTCTATTTAATTATATTTATTTAGAAGGGAAAATATTATGATGTCTTTGTATTGCCTCTCAGCTTTGTTAGCACTCTGACATTTGAGCTGATTCACCACTAAATACTGAGAACACACCTACAAAAGTTCAATGCAGAAGATAAGCTAATAAACTGTGACTTCAGTTAAACAGTGGAAATTCTATGTTGAACTGTGAACTCTATTTTTACCTCATCAAAGCTGTAAATTCTTCCTTGCCTTTAAGAAACACCATAGTCTTGGATTACAAAAATGTTAAGAAAATTACAAAAAACTAAGAAAATACTATCAATGAAGACTTAAACTGGTGATACCATGTTATGGCAAATGTCATCTTGAATGTTTTGCTACATGTGTTATTTTAAACAGTTTCTATTAACTCCTGTGTTTCTCAGGTTAAACATATTTCTGAAGATCCACCTTGTAAATGCCCTAATAAGTTCTGTGTGGAGCGTCTTTCACAAGGAAGATACAGAGTTGGAGAGAAGATCCTCTTTATTAGGGTAAAGGGTTTATTTTTTTTTCTTTTTTTGTAGTGAGCTGCTAGTATCTACTACGTTCTGCTTTGCAAATGATATCCCTGATTAACGGGACATTTCTAATTAACCAGTGCTGATTGATTTTTATGATGCTGTTGGGGAATTAAAACCAGTGCATTAACTGAGTCAAGAAATTATAAACATGTGGTAGATACTTCTAACTTTAGATCACTGAATTTGCTCTGTGTTTGATCAATGGCAACCAAAAGGCTTCAGAAATGGAGATGATGACTTCCTCTTCTGTTTGGTTTGAAAGAACATCTACTTTATCGAAATGGCCATTCTCCCAGTTTGCTTTGACTGATGGTATTTGGCAGGTCAGGAAACAGATCAAAGACTTCATGATCATTGAATTGCCAAGTCATGACTAAGACACATTTCTAAGGTAGAGTGAACAAAACATTACTGTCCATAGTACTACATTTGATTAACATATATTTCCAAAGCCGGTGGTGTATTTCAGACTTCGTATGTAGTATATTGATTTCCATAGTTCAAAGTTAAGAGTTATTAATAATTGCAAATATTTATATTATCTGGCTGAATCTAGCACAAATATGCTATCCAAACTTAATTTTGTTCTTCTTCTCTACATGTATTTATGATAATAAAAATGAAAAAATGGTTATATTATTCTGTTGTAATAAGGTTAAGAATCTGATAAATACCATGCTGCTTTCCATTTTCCTCTCCATGTATGCAATTCTTGAGTAATGACAAAATGATAGCTCTTACACTCAAATAATTGTTATCCCTGTTTTGCTAAAGGCACACAACTGTGACCTGATAAAACTGAGGCTTTAACACTTCTGAGAAGAAAAAGTATTCAGAGGGACTCCTTCCCCTCTGTAGAAGTCAAGTTGCTAGTTCGAGAGAACAGAATTCTTGCTCTATCATAGTTATGTTTAACTTAGAATGAAGTCAAATTTAGATAAGGATTTAGGTTTTCTCATGTGTATGAAGTGGAGAATGTGTTTAAAACTGTACTGAATAAGGATTGAGAACTCACAATTAATTCAGTAATAGCTCAGGTAGAAGAAATAATACAGGATTTGTCAAAGATAGTTTGAGATTTAACATGCTAGTATAAAGGATTAATAGCTTTTCTGTTTCATAGCCAGTGAGACTTCTTTAAATTCTGCTGTACTTTTAGGTACTAGCTTCAAACAAGTTTGAAGAAGGTAATGTTCATTAACCAAGGATCCCAGTAATCTGGCACAGTTTAACACTTGTTTTCATTCTTCTGAATTTAATTTCAAATAACAATATAAAAGTATTTTCAGTCTTCTTGTTTTGATAAATTTAAAGGTTGTTTTTCTGCCAGAATGGTGAGTGTCAAATTCCCTTTTGCTGGCTTCTTTGTTGTGCAACCTAGTCCAAGTCAGACTTCATTCCAAGTTTTCAAACAAAACACCCTTTTCATATCATGCTACTGCATTCCAAGTTGAATTGTGCCAAAAAATAACAGCAATATAGATTAGGCATTAAACTACAGTATTAGTGATCGTTCCTACAACATTGATATCAATGGAAATTTGCCATAAACTTCAGTGGGAGCTAGTCCCTATTCCTAGGTTTTTAAGTGTCAGTTGTCTTTTGCTTAGTTTGAACTGCATTTTGGAATGCTTCACTAGATTGCAGTAATGTTTTACTCTTCGATCTACATGCTTTTGTGGTGTGCATGAGTAGATTTATTAGCCTGTCTTAAGAATTCATTGGGCACTTGTGAGGAACACACATTTGAGGTGCATAGCTGACTCTTAATTTTGTTGGTATTTGGCACCCTATTAGATGTTGCTGAGATATTTCCTCCTAATGTTGTATGTTCTTTACACAGCCAGGTATATGCCACTTGTTTATAACCCAGTATGTTCCCACTGAATTGTGATGCAATTTTTTTGGCTTTAAGTTGGCTTAGGATATCCATTATTGTCTCTGTTAACTTTCTCCAATAACCTATCTAGGCCTTAAAGCCTGTATAGTTCCAGTGATGTAACCAGTATACCATCTGGTAAAACATTAGAAGTGCTAAGTTTCAACTGGAATTAACACCTGTTAAATTGATGGTTAAAATTGTATTTTTTTTTCCCCAGAAAATATTTAATAATATCATATCTACAATAAAATTATTTTATTCTGGATTTGTAAGTTCTGTTAAAAGAAAAAAAAAGTTCCAAGTTCCACTTTTTGTTAATTTATATCTGTATATGCAATAAGTGAAAAAGTAGCAGCAAACAAAAGTAAAACCTGGCAGAATGTAGAATTCATGCAAAAAAAACCCCACAAAGTTATGTGTGTAACTTCATAAAGTAATTTTAAGGAAAAAAACCCCTTTGGAGTATCTAGCAAAATTTCTCTTGTATTCTAGTAACTTCTAAAGGTTCCATTAAAATTGCTTGAATAAGGATTTATTTAAGCATGAAAAAATGTTTAAATTTGAGATGAAAATAAACCATGGAAATCCATAAAGTAATGCAAATGATGAAAAGCAACAAAAACATTAAAATACTTAAGTCTGCTGGTAAAAATGTGTGTCACAAAAATAATGTTTTTACACATGAAGTAGTTCTGTAATGCATAAACTGAACACGATAGCAGTAAGGCTGGGGAGGTTTAGATGCTAACTTTCTTTTTTCAATAAATTGATCTGCTTGTAACTTCTTTTTCCTTCCATTCCATAGAGGAATGAAAGAGTCTAAATTCCCCTTACACAAAAGTGATGGCAGATGTGTCTTACAGTAATGGATTATGCTACTAACTTGAAGTGAAGATCTTGAATCTTATTTAAGATGGAGCCATTGGTTTAGAATTAGGATGATCTCTATATCTGTCTATATCCAATAATTTGTCTATTCACTCAGATCCTACCATTATGTCATGAAGATTAACTGAATTAATAAGGCTATTAAAAATAAAGAGTAACAAAGCATGAACCCTTACTTTGCATAAATGCATGTAACTTGGAAAAAGCCACAGTGTTTTAAGTACTTGTTACTTGCAGAATGCAGTGAAGGAGTTTACGAGGGTTTTTTTATAGTAAGAAATGTAATTCAAGTAGGAGGGGTGGGGTTTTTTTTTAACTATTTCAGTGGCAAATAGTCTTATTTCAAGTTACCTTGTTTATTACAGTGTATATGCACAAGAATGTGAGCTTTCCACAAGCTAGCAAGCTTCCCTGAGAAAGATCTGCCTTATTATGGGTACCGACCAACATTTAAATCATTGGGTTCTGCACAATGGAAAAATTATTTCTTTGTGCAACTGGAATCAGATTAGATGATCTCATAGGTCCTGGCTTTAAAGCCTATCATTATTAGGCAGACCCCTGCCCTCCTCCAGCTTAAGTTACAGCTTGCTTGTTCTCATAGTTACACTTTTTCTCCTGCTTCTCCCTCTTTTATTTTTATTTTTGTCTTCCCTTCCTGCCTCGAGCTTTCCTTGAGCAGGCCTAGCAGCCTGTGTGGCCCTGGGAGCCCATGGGCATCTCCCAGTTTACGTTGTACTTGATGACACTGTCCTTGCACTCAACAGAAAAGCAGTTACAGTTCTGTTCTCTGGTTCTGTAAGACTGGAAATTTCCAGTTTAACGGTTGAAAGACTTTCTCTGATGGTTAGCTGCTATCTTTTTTAGGTAGTTCTTAGGTTGGTTGCTATTTTTTTTTATACCTTGACATACTTTGTTTGCATGGCCATTCTTGTTAATTCAGTGTCTAGAACATGTGTGTATTTGGCATAACCTGGTATGCATTTTGTGAGTTAAAGTGCTTTGAAAGGGTTCATTGTAAAATACTTTGCAAGAAAAGCTGTGTAAGTAAAATTCTTATCTGCTAATTTAATACAAAAGCAATGGAACTACTCCTCTTTACTTTCATCCAAATGATGTTCTTGTTAGTCTTGGTTGAAAATGTTTTGACAGGAGATATCTCCAATGCAGTATTCCAGTTCAGTGGAACTGACAGGCAGTGCAATAGCTCAGCAGTTTATTTTCACTAGTTTAGACCTATTTGCCTTAGTGACCTCCTTTTGTGGACAATTAATTATTATGTCTTCTTTAATGCCTGGTGTCCCCCTCTAAGCCATATTGCACACTGAGACCGCCACCTGGATGTCTGAAAAATCTCTAGCAAGTTAAATTGTGCTTTTCTAGGATGTAAGGCATCTTCAAGAAGTGTCACGTTCTTGAAACAACTGATATACCGGTACTAATTTCTGGCAAAGGTATTTATAATTTATGCTCCTAGAGTCAAAATTATAACAATACCAGGTTCCCAGTATTTAGAGGGAGGAGAAATCTCTCTAAGGAGGTGGCTCAGTGCAGGAGGCCATGTAGAGCATGCTGAAACTCAGTGTAATATCTTTAGAAACACCACCCAAGAATCCAGCTGACTTCCTTTAGAGATGTGATTTAGGCACAGGAAGCCTTTGGCATGCTCTTGATGCAGCCAGTGCCTCCCAAGAGCTGAAGACAGCAAAGCGAGACCTTGCTGGGTGCCAGAGTTTCCTCTCTGGCCGGAATTTGCCGGGGTTAACTGGCCCTGCACACCAGTTATCAGCAGTGTATTCTGCATGGTAACTTATTACACAAAAGATTTCTCAATGCTTTAAAGGTAAATACAGGTGAGTAACAAAGCTAGATAAATATGGCACGTATTCTAGATACCATTATTTCAGGCTTTTTTTTTTCTTTCCCTAGAAAAGGCAAGGCAGAGCACTGGAACAGGCTGCCCAGAGAGGTTGTGGAGTCTCCTTCTCTGGAGACACTCAAAAACCTCCTGGACGTGTTCCTGTGTGACCTAATCTAGGTGATCCTGCTCTGGCGGGGCAGTTTGGATTTAGGTGATCTTTTGAGGTCCCTTCCAACCCCTAACATCCTGTGATTCTGTGAATGCTGAGAATGCCAGACTAGACCAAATTATGTAATTCTCCTCCTGTTTGCCTCCTCCTCCCCCTTTTCATATGAAAAAAGGATATATGTATAACCAAGAGCAGAAATAGACTGCTAATGCACCCCACCATTAGATTACAGGCAAGAATTTGCAAAATTAGAAAGCCTTCTATAGTTTATTGTCGAAAACCACAGCCTGGGTGCTCTAAGTTTAAAGTGAAAATGTTAGCAGGGAATGTATTGCCCTATTGTTCAGTGTTTTGCCTGTTGTGGTTCTCTTTAATAGATTAATCATTTTTAACAGCCCATTTAACACTTACTAGACTTCAATGCATTCTACATTAATGACGAGACAGCAGTTAATGTCCACAGTTTGGAGTTAGGTAAGCCATGCAGCTGTTTGTGGTGCTGCTCTTTAAGAAAGGATAGCAGTCAGCTTTACATTTTCTTATTTAAACTTTCCCCTTGATGAAGTGGAAAGGTCGTGTATGACAGTAACGTGAATACTGTTTAACACTGGTCCAGGTAAGCACATCTGTCTTTTATAGGATGATGCTGCAATCTTTTATGGGGTGAATTAAGGTTAATATTCTTCACTGCAGCTTTAGATAATTAGTATGCAATGCTAATTAAAAAGAAAAAATCCCACTTCTTTAAATTGTGGTATGCTTTGTCTGCAGTATCCTTTTATTCTATAAACGTAGCGTCTGCAGTCGTTTATAGAAACAACCGTAAATGAGGCTTACGTGCTGGCATCAGTAAACTGAAGTTTCTGCACTGTTCATCAGAGATTCTCATTGAACATATAGGATTCAAGCATAAAAGTTCTTTGATTATCTCTTGCAGTATTCTTTAGCTTTACAGTGGCATTCTTAACTTGTACCTTACATGGGAATTTCCAACTGGGCTTGGGAATGACAGTTCTGTATAGAACTGAATTGGGCATGATGTGACAAAAATGTTATGTAGACTTTAAAAATACTTAATACTGTGTGGTTTGGCATCTCCATTCCTGAAATAACAGGGAAAAGCTTAATGGTGTTTTAAAGAGTGTTTTATTTCTTTCTCATTCTCTTATCAGCAGGAAACCAAACTCTTTTTTTCCCCGTTGCATCCACTTACACTTTGTATGAATTCATGTTGTTCATTAAAAACTATTTATACTTACATTATCTTATAAATGTCATAATCCTTAAGACATCTGGAATTTAATGAAGATGCAAAGCTCCATCACACCTGTGGCAACTTGCAAGATGCGTGAAGCACTTTATCATAAATAAAGGCAACAGGATATTATTTAATGCGTATTTATTGATGAGTTTGTACCCTGTGCTGCCTTTTAATTCTTCTAATTCAGTAGAAAAGTAGTATAATGCTCTATTTTCAAATCTATTTCATCACACTGAAGTACACAGCATTGCATTTTAATGAGAGTATTCATGACTTGCATACTAATGAACTCATCAACCACTCTATTCTAATAAGATGGTGGTTTTTTTTCCTAGCAGAACGTGTGAGATGCCCACTCTTCCCAGAGAGACTGAGGGAAATGGAGGTTTTAATTTTGGGGTTTGTTGTCTTCCAAAACAGAATATTTGTTTTCGAATCTATGGGGTGAATTCATCTTGCCCAGCTTTGATGCATGCAGGGTTGTTTTCAGTGAAGAGGAATACAGTCCCACTGAATTTCTTTTATGTTGGTTAACTGGATTGTTAGTTGACTTACAGAATTACATGGCATTTCATATTATCTATTTCTTAGTGTAAAAATTTATAAAATCGGCTGTCCCTTTGAGATACTCTTTGTTCTAATCTAAATTATGTGGAAATTTTTTATTGCTTTCTTGAGATTCTATCTCTATGTTCCAACTTTTAAAAGCAAAACAAAAAAACTTAGCTACATCTGTCTGAGTCCATTGTAATTGATTCATCTCAAAACCCACAAAAGCTATTTATTAAGAATTTTTTTTAGTGCAGAACAGAGAAAACAGTGAACTTTTTCTGTAACAGTTATGTCTTTGAATTATGTATTAACCTGTGTAGGAGCCAAAGGCTGTGAAATAGTCATGTTAACTTAGTATGCCTATTCTATATATGCAATAGCATAGAAATAATACTTTTAGGGTCTATTGAACAACAGTTTTTAAGTGCAGATTTTTAGATTTTATTTAACTACAATGTGATACTCTTTTCCTTTGAAATTTAATTTACCATAAGGAAACTAGTATGTTATTAATAGTTAACTTTGTGTTTTAAAATTCATTTGCTTATTTAAACTAATTATTCAAAAAATAGGTTGGTAAATGTTCTTGCTTAGAGATGAGAAAACTAAGGAAAGACGGTTGAAGATTATGTACACTCATACTTGGTTGTGTATTTTGTTCTCCTATGATGACAACTTGCCCGTTCAAGCTGTTTGTGCTGAAGACATATGAAAACTAGTTTCTGAACAAAAATACATGAATGGATTAAAATACAACTTTTACTAGTTCTCCATGGATAGCTGCCAGACCTCATCACGTGCTGTCTCTGCTGCTTGAATGGGTGACCACTTTGTATATCACACATGGAAATAGTTGCAGCAAATGACTGCCCATGTCCACATGGCTCCAAAATTATGTTTCCGTGGCTTCTATTATTCCATGAATGATGCTGAGCAGGTGACAATAAAACTGATGTAAGTTGGTAGACAAACACTAAAGTTTCTGGTAGCCCACAATAGCCAAATGATAAAACTTCTACAAGGGTGGAATTTGGAGTTAGAAGGCCCAGTGCCATTATTTTTCCTTTTCTGAAAAAAAACGTTGTTTTCTTTAGATAAAGCCAGAAGTGATTTCTTGTGATTGTCATGTAGTAATGAATTATTTCATTGAGGAATATCTGTGTCTGAAAACAAATTTTCCCAAATATGTTGTTTTTAAAAAATGGTGAATACATGAATTTCTAAAACTTCTTAAACAATCTTTTGTTTGCTTTTTAAATCCACTTGTTCTTTAAATCTTATTGAGACCTAATATGTGTAAAACTGATCTAAATTTTTAAATTATAATCTACATGTTTTAATGGAAGTTTAGGAGCATCTCTTCTGCTCTTTTTTTGTCTTTAACTTTTGAAGTCCAGAGCAAAATAAGAATCTGGTGCTGTAAGGAAGTATTAAATAGAGCAAATGTTTGCTTTGGCAGAGATTAGTAAACTCCGGAGATCCCAGACTCAACTATTTATCTGAAGTGTGTTTTCCATAAAACACCATCTATTAAACTGAAGACCAGATATAGATTGTTCCTCAAGTCATAAATCAGTATCAGTTGATTCAGGCTGCCTTGCAATGTGCTATCATGCCTTGCTTTCGATTTGCCAGATACAGATGTACCTAAAGGGTTTTTTAATTTAAAACAAATCACCCCATGTCATTAAAATTGTAGTACTTTATCCAGTTAATATTTTGATCGTGGCAGCAGATGCTACAAAATACTCCGTTCAAGTAAGTGCATGCAGAAATCAGAATTAATTAGACTGTTGTAAGTTCTGCTCTCAGATGTAAGCCTTTTTGTATGCCCAACTAGATGCAACCCTCTCAGCACCTGTTGCGAGTCAAAAGAGGGTCAGAACCATTGCCTTAAACATGGCACTTACTGTTAGTTGGTAGCTTGTGATTGCTTTTGTAAACAATGCTGCAATAACACTAGTAATCTTAATTCTGTGCCACACTATAGCACAGGGAAAAGGAGCTGCTTCCTCTGTTGTATTTACTGCCTAAAGCCTTTGGCAGTCTGGCTTTTCTCATATCAGCTCAAACATGTGACCATCTTAAATACAATAATGTTCACGTGAAGTTAAGAGTGGTTATTTATCCATAGGGAAATTGGTTTCCAACTACTTGTCAAATACATGACCATAATAAATTACTGTCTTGTTGGAAGGAAGATTTAATAGTCTCCAAGACTGTATAAGGGAGGGGGTTTGTGCCTTGGTTTCCATGTTTTAGATGTGTTAGGCAACCTGTGCTTTGGGTAACGAAACTGGTTTGTACCTCATCTGTGTTCTGCCCCAGCAACCCCCAGTCTGAAGCCTTTCCTTTCCCTGCATTTTTAATTTCTTGTTCTTCTTAGGGATGTAATACTTGATCTCTACACATCTGAATTTCATCCTTTATTACAGATGCAGTTTTTGAGTCTTGACATGAGAGCAATGATGTATTTAAATCGACGTGCTTGATGCACGTGGCTCTGTTGTAGCAGGGAGGCCCAAAGACCTGGTGTGTGGCCTGGGCCTTTCAGCTTAGCAACTGGCAGCTTCATGGCTTCCCAGACCCCTTCTACTACTGTTGTTTTACATGGAGTGTATTAATAGGCCACTTAAGGGGGACCCAGCTAAGCCACTGAATGAATGTCTGTTATACTTTAAAAAACAAAAGCCCCACAAAATTGACAAATAGTTTTAAACAGTTTTTCACCATTTTGTCCCAGCACATTACTTTCCATGGAAGAAGGTTTCAGCTCAAATTAATTTATATTTTATACTGTATCACTTCAGCTTCCAAAATCTCCCCTTGTTTCCTTCAGGGGAGTATATTAAAAAAATGTTTTAAATTGTTCAGTTTTTCTCTTTACATTTCAGCTTTCTCTTTCAACATTGTACCTGGGGAATTGTTTTCAAGCACTGAGGTTAATCAGAATATTAGAATATTGTATTTGAAAAGTGAATGGAATTCTTTTAACTGTATGATGGGATTTTAAAATTTCTAACCTAAAAAGTTTCCCAGACAAAAAATTCCTAAGTTAGCCTTGCTGACTTGCTCATGGTGGAAATAAGCTGTACTGTTCCACTGCTTCACCTGTATTCACTGTACTGCACTGCAAAGGCAGCCAGTGTTTCTGTGGAACCCGACAGATTTGCCAAGGAGCTGATACATAATGCAACTCTATTATCCTAACCTACTGATGTTTTCATAATCTGTTTCCTGGTTTCAGTTTGGTTCCTGTTCTCCACATTCTCACACTTTTGTTTTAAATCCCAGGAAGGAAACCTCAGGAAGGAAAATCTTAGTGAAACAGTTGTGAAGAGTAGCACTTGGATGAAGGTGATCCTTCCTGAGGTTGCACATAAAACTGAAAAGAATCACTTGGTTTCCTGGATACTCAAAAGTCAGGTGGAGAATAGCTTGGCCAGAGTCTACAATGAAGTCTTCCTCAATTACTTTAATTAATTTAATTTCCTTGTTATCATTTCAGGTTCGTAAGCATTTTTCAACATAGTAAGATGGATGTTGCTGAGATCTGTGGTGTTGCGATGTAAGGACCAGCACACAGATACACTGAAATTAAAAGAAAGGAATGACACGTGTAAGAGTTTTACAACAGTGGCATTCAGAGTTCTGTAAAACCTTCTAACCAGTGTCATATAAATCAGGGAAAATGACAGGCTGGCGTTTTAGCTAAACCAGGTTTTCAGAAATGACTATGCTGCTTGTGCTAATTTCTTGGTTCAGGTTACTTAACTACTTCCCTGTGATTTATGAAGGGGCAAGAGGGAGAAAGTCATTTGGCATTTCATAAGGCTACAAAGAACCCTGTTTCTATTTCCTTCCCTCCTCCCCACCCCTGTCTTTCAAAGTATATACATTTGCAAGCCAAAGAATGATATCATGGCGCTTTTCGTGCTGAAAGTGTACATTGTTCTCATGTCTCCCTTCTTCTCTTCAGTCTGCTTTCGCGGAGCTGTGGGTTGTTTTAGGGGGAGGTTATTTAAATTAAATATAGTGTTTCCAAAATAAGTTATAGGAAGTCCTGTGTAAGACAGTTCTGATCGTAAGCCCTGATTTTGAAGGAGTGAATGAAAACCTGCTCTGCATGTCTTGATAATTGTCCCAGTATCTTAGAGATTCAGGTATAATGTAACTAAATTGCTTTAGGCTACTGTCTTACTTGCCTATTTTAGATAACATTTTCCAACTCAGCAGAAGTGATAGCAACGTGGGGAGGGGGTTGCTTAGTTGTTAGGATTTTTTTTTTTATCAGACCTAGCACTTCAAGTATTTAGTCTTGACCTAGCCCTGATGCCCTGTCAAGCAGTATGTGTGTGTGTGTGTAATAGATGTCTATACCATTAAGTTTGTTCTCAGCACAAAAGATTTAGTAAGGAGAGGTAAGCTGCCAGTGGGTTAAGAGCACCTGAATACGAGGAACAGCAAGGGAAAGACCTTTTGCTAAAGGTGCTGAGCATCCAGATCCCTTGTTCAGCTAGTGAAAAGCATCACAAAGCGTTCTTTACATACTAAGCTTCTGATACTGCTTTTTCAACTCTGTCTTTTCTCTGCTGTGGATTCAATTTTGTCCAGAAAACTGGCTTGAGGGTTAAGCCAGTTAAGATGCCTTCAAGCTCAAAGCTTTATGCTGTGTAATATGATGTCTGTAGTATGAAGCCTTTGCTGTAGGAAATGTGGAGATCAAGTGTTTGACCCAGGTTGGGCAGTATATTTATATCTGTATAAAAGGCGGGTCTTCTGTAAAGCCAAGAGTCTGGATGCATTTGGCTTAGAGTCATCGAGTAATTTTTTGCAGATTCTGGTGAATATTAATACATTGCCGTTTCGTACTTCAGGAATTGTTACATACTATCCTCATTTTGCTAATAGTGCAGAAGTGGTCTGTAGGGCCACTGAACTTGGTAAGATAAAGGATGAGAGGACTAATGAATATACTCTTCTGCCTTTTCTTAGTGCTTAAAATTCACCACTCCTTCAAAGTTTATAATTGACTTTTAGTTATTCCTCCAGTCTTCCAAGCTTAGATATTTTCCTTCTAAGAGATAGCTCTTGATGTATCCTAAAGGCATGCTTACTGCCCTAACTGTTCCTCAGAATGCATATGACTTCAAGCAAGTTCAGGCTAGCAGAACTTCTACACCTAAGCTGGTTACTTAAATGCACTGTGACCTTCCTCTTGGGGTCATCTGGCCCTACCGAATTCCCACTTTGAAGAGATGAGAATATGCATGTGATGAGAGACACTCCTGAAGACAGCAGAAATTAATCTAGTCAGTGCCAGGAGGAGATTTCTCACAGTCAGTACCCTTGAGGTGTAAGATCTGATCTCTTCCTAAAATAAGTCACCAGGATGTAAGAGATACAGCTTAGTAGCTGTATCTAATTTACGGTGCCATTGCAAAGGATTTCTTTGCAGGACTCTGGGCATGAAGGCTTTGGCCATTAGTATCCTATTTGAACGAATGCACTCGTTCACTTTTGCCTATAATGTGATGCACTTGTACAATTTCAGTATGTGATTTCAAGAAGTCAAGAATTTTCATGCTCAATTCTTAGATTATGTATTATTTTTAATAATTTATCCACTGTGGATAGACTAAGAGATAAGGCTCTAGAAATTTAACAGGCCTGTAGATTTAATTAAGATTTTAGGAACTGCAATAGTGGTTCCTTCTAGGCAGCCCTGGTTATATTTAGATGATGAAATAGATGTCATTTTGGACACATGGGGTTTCTTGAGTGTCCAGATCAAGTATGTCAGTAGTTCTGGCTCCTCTTTTGTGGAGAGCTGGCAGTAAGAGGAGAGATAAGGTTAACAAAGAGTTTTGCCTTCTCAAGGGCTAAGGTGTGGCCAGGGCATGCCATGCAGGCAAGGAACACATGGAGGAGTGCTTTCTACCCTACAGTTCAGATGCAGCAGCAGTGAAGGGAGAAGGGAATATCTGTGAAGACATTTCAGCAAAGAATGTTTCCATAGGCTTCATATTGGAGCATCACTTGATCACCTTAATCCAAAAATAAGAAAAAAAACCCAGACCCTAAACACCTCACAACCCAATGAACACAAAAACCAAGCCGAGCCCTCCTCCCGCCCCCAAGTCATACAAATAAATGTCATCACTGTGCAAGCTCATCGTGTAAACATTAATTAGATTCTCTGTTGGAGCATTTTCAAAGGAAAATCTATTTTGCTGACAGTAAGCAAAAAGAACTTTTCTGGAGGAAGTAAAATTTAAGGATTGAGTATTGAGGTATGCAAGTACCCTTGCACACTGGATTTGTCTAAAGCTAGTTCTTTGTTTTGTTAGAGTTTTCCGTCATTCCTGCTATTGAAATCATGGTTAAAAAACATACAGGCAATGAAGTACTGTTCAGTGCTGCACTCCTCCTGCAGCATCTGAACTGAAATGGTATAAAACTTATTTGTGCTTCTGAGTAGGTGAAAAGTGGCTTGTGTCCTCTAAGACAATAGAGTCACATCTCGTCTAGCTATCCGCGCACTAGCCCTGAGGAAAACACCTTTGCCAGGAGAATCAGTTCTAAATCAGAAACAAGTTTACATATTAAAAGGAAAAGGATAGAAACTCCAGGCTACTCTGTTACAGTAATCAGTGCCTTTTTGGCAATGAGAACATTTTCCCATTCCAAGATCTTTGCCAGAACCTAAAAAGATCTTTCTTCTGGTATTTGTGGAAAGATATAAAACTGATGAGTGCAAAGAGATCCAATGTACTAGAATATATACAACAGGGGATTTCCATGTGACTAAATCTAAGTGCTGTCAGGTTACAGCTGGCAGCTATCAAAACTAAACTAAATTGCTAATGCTAACTTTAAATAATTCATTCCTGTGTCAGGAGAGTTATCAGAGTCCTAAAATTATTAAATACACCAAGGAAAAAGAGCGCTGCATGAAAAATCTGTGTGCTGTTTAAGTCTGATTTCTTCTTCCCTTGACCCCATCAGTTCTTAATATCTTATCTTCCACACCAAGGAAGTGGCTTTTTTTTGGTAGCAGTCACAGCACTTAAATGGATTTCAGGGCTTGGCACCTGGTTAGCCACTCACGAGTGTCATGAAAATACAGTAAACTGTCCTGGAACTCATTCCAAAGATAATCTTGGAATTCTGCAGAAAAAAAAAAGTTGTATTATTACCATGATTTTTTCCTGGATCCATCCCATGGAAAAGTGAGGATTAGGCACAAAGTTAATATCAGATGTACTGTTAAAGTAGGGCGGAGGAGAGCAAAAACATCAGTATTTTCTCTTTTATAACACAAATTTACCAAACTGGTAAACCTTGGCAGTTTCATGACCATGTAAAATGTATTGTGTTGTTCTAAACAATTTCCAAAAAATTCATTATTACACATGAAGATAGATGAGACTATGATTTCAACTGAATTTCACTTTGAGCTAAGCTATTTTAAAATAAATGCCTTATCTAAAAAAATCCAAACAAACTCAGATGATTCATATGGGCACAGTTTAGAACATCAGAAAGATTTGTTAAAGTTCTTAAGAACAAAAATCCCTGTTATTTGTATGTTATGTTCAGTCTTGATGAAGCAGTACTGTAAGACTATATACATGGTTCTGGTAAGGTGGTCCAAAAATGGGTGTAATGTCTCTGACAAAGTTCGTGAAGTGAAATAGTCAACTTCAATATGTAAAAAGCATACATTTTGCAAGCTGAAATACAGATTCTTCATTTCTCTATGGCACTATAATTTCAGCATAAACCCATTTCAGGTTCAAATGCATTGGAAATTTGACTCAAGATCACTGCGAGTGCTAATCTGATGCCAAAAAGACAAGAAAAAAAAAAAAGTGCAGCAAGTAAAGTTGGTAATAGTGAAATATTGTGCAGCCATGTCATCATATGTTAACTTGTGCATATGCTACTGCCATCAATGCAATTAAATCACCTCCAATGCACATTTGGATGTCTGTGTTTAGAAGCTGGGAGAGTCACTAGATACATATTCTAGCCAGAGTAAATTTTGTGCTAGTTTACATTCTCCAACCACTGGCACTCTTCTTGTTGTAGCTGGTATGTATTTTCCAGTGCTACATATACTCTAACCAAATTTACCCCAGAAGTCTTTCATGAGAGCTGCAGTCACTTGAACCATAGAGGCTTTGAATTGAGGTGATATACTACAGATTACACTTGACTATATTTTGTGTCTGGAGCCAAATATTTTTATATATATATGTATATACATGGCTCTGTAGTAAAGACTGATGATTGCAGTCTCAGCTAAATAATTTCTGGTCTGTATCTTAATTTTCTTCCAAGTTGTTTATTCCATTCAGATTGTTTTCACAATTTTTAACACATTACTATAGCTTTGGTTCATTACTTGCAATGTTGCTTTCATAGATTTTCAGTGACATAATTTCATTCCAACATTGTAACATCATACCCCATAGACTCACACTGACATCATTTCGCAGACTTTGAGAGGATGCTTTGTACTATTTAAAGGAAATTAAGGCTAAGCATAAACGTTGTTGAATTTATGCTACCCTCGTTCTCCCCTTATTACCCAGTGTAAATTAGAAGACATCTGAATGAAACCAGTGGAGTTTAAGCTTACTTCAGGCCTGATCATTTAAAAGAAAAATCTCTAGTCTTAATTCAAGCAAAACCTGATAAAATAATCTGTCTCTAGATACTTTCCAAATGCAATTTTCTTGGTTAAGCATGTGTATCTTGTGGATTTAAAAAACAGGGGATGGAGGTAGGAGGCAGTTTCCAAATCTCTGCATCTTACTTTGGGACATCTGTGACTGTTTTCACAATTTTGGTGTTGCCCTGAACTGTTCGCCTGTAAGGCGGTGGAAAACAAATCTTGAGACTTCTGTGTTCCCTGTCTGTTAGATCTCACCTAAAAACACATGGACTAAGGTTTCCAGCATAACTAAGAATCACAAAACAAAAGAACCTGAAGGACTCTATAGGCAGCCAACCACTGCCTTGGGCTCCTTGTGCTTTGCACAGGTTTTCTGAAGTGCCTTAGACTAAGAATCCTGTCAGGTCTCTTGAATAAACTAAGACAGTGATAGTTGTGATGGTTGCAGGAAAGTTATCTGAATATTACCAGCTCACTGATACTGTTCTTGTTATTGTATTAAGCCCTTTTTCTCTGTTATAGATGCTAGTAACCAAAATATTCTCCTGAGGCAGTTTTCCCATTAATTCTATAGCTGTGCCACTTCCAGTGACAGCTCAGTGTGAGCAGTTACACTGCAGGGTAGAGTTGGCAGTGCAATTACTGCTTGGGATCTTAGGTTTCTTCGATTATGTTTATTCCCTTCTTGTGTTACCTAATTCCAGTTTACATGCAACTAAGATTTGTCTGTATTTAGACCGTACCACAGACATAAACTACACAGAAATTGCCGTGGAGTTAGGCAACATAGAAAACATCATGTTGCTAAAAGAGACAAGGATCAAATTTTTTTCATGAACTGACATTAGAGCGAGGCCATAAGACAGCCTCAGTGCAGAGTCTTGCTGGCACTCAGGGCTAAGATGGAGAGACAGTGTGGAAAAGAGTGAAATAAAACACAGAAGCGATGCATGGGGTCAAAGGCAACTGCTGTGTAACTAAAAAGGCCATATAAGCCTGGATTGAAATGAATTAAAAGTAGCCATTAGAATGAGGGCATAATATGTTCAGTATAATTAAACATCATTCAGTAGCAGTTGTGAACTACTCTCTGTTCACCAGATACGTGACAAATAAGGTAGGAGGGAGCCATATGCAAATGATGACCTTTAATTTTAAAGGCTGTTCAGCTCGTGTTTTATCATACCATGCTCTGTCTGCAGGGTTTATGAGTCTAGGAGGGCGTTTCTTAAGAGGAAGAAGGCAGAGCTTCAGGGGAGGCACTATAAAAATACTTAAAAATTTAAATTATAAAAAAAAGTTTTTCTTCTCCTAACTCTTCTGTCCATTATTTGTCCTTCTGTCCACATACACTTCTTTATATATGTGACGCTCCCCAGATGAGGCAGGAGTGGCGCTGATCTGCAGCTTAGAGTTTCTTGCTGCTTACAGTAAGTCGTGCAGGGGTACAGTGCTTGATGCAATGTGGTGGTCTCCTGCAATTCAGCAATGGAAGGAGGTGGGGGCTGGAGTGGTAGAAACATTTCTGCAGAAAGAGCATGAGCGGGAGGATGGAATTAAAGCTCCTGCTATGCTACACCATAGGGGGAAGCAACTGGAGCCTAAGCCTTCAGTCCATGTCAGACTGGAAGATTAGGTTCAGTATGTTGGAAATTAATTTACATTTCTCTAGAGCTAAATTATGCTACTGAAACTTCTTGGGAAAGTTCCTTTTAGGGTGTGAGTTAGCAGCATGTCAAATGACATGACCACACCGAATGGTCACGTGCAGCCTTTCATTTCACCTTAAGGCCAAGCAACAGGCCCTACTGCACTGGTACTAATATTATATTGCGTCTGTTTGAGGAGTATTCTGGCCTTGGAATAACAGAAAGCTAGGAGACTGTTAAGAGGAACAGTTCCCTGTTTTCTCCTCCTTGCTATTTTGGAGTACTGGATTGCCGTGGGGCATTTGTACAGAGAAGGCTTGCACCCTTCTCCATTTCTGGGTTTGTTCCTTTGCGCTTCTGTTCTTGGGCAAGTTTTCATTTTCTCTCAACTACAGTGCAGAGAAAGAAATTTCCCCAAAGCTTGTGGGTTGTAGAAAGTGAAGGGAAAAAAACCCCAACCTGTAGAGGAAAGATGGAGGGAAAAATAGACAGATTTGATTATTGAAATATAACCCACTCTTAAACTTGATAAATGTACTTCAGTGGTGTTTATTTATTCCTGTTGCTATTAGTAGAAAATTTGTAAACAATATCCTCAATGTAGCCACATTTGAATAAGTCTTTGTCATAGAAAGTAGTATGAAGGAGTAGCTTCCTTCTAACAGACTGCATTGTTAAATATGTTTAATGAATAAATCAGACAATACCATGTAACCTTTTGAATTAGAATAAAGGCCCAATGAATTTCTTTACATCTCTATTCTAGGATCACTAAGCAACCAAGGACAAATGGCTTTATGTCTGTCCTGTATATTGTATTGCTTTAAAAAGCTTTTTAAAAGAACATTAGTTCTTTGGCACAGGAATAAATGGATTGTAAGCATATTACAGCTCCTCTTGAATAATTTCTGGGTTTTGGCACATGATCTCCCCAGGCCAGTGTATTCACATGGCTAGGACATCCCTGGTTTTAGATTTCTTACTTGAATTAATAGTTACCATCATTACAATGCATTGTGTTGGTTTTGTGCTTGTTAATTTTTAAGTAAGCAGCGATCACACTGAGTGGAATGATGCACTATAGTTTTTGGGGACGTGTAGGTGGCTCAATAATTATAAGCACAGACCACCAATTTGGTCTGCAAGCATTCAGTGAGGAGTCATGAAAATGCATGGCTTAGTCTTCAAAATAGCTTTTACTTTCAACCATAGATACCTTCTGACTGTTTTATATCAGTAATTAGAAACTACTTTTAATGGTGATGTTTTATCAAGGTATATACAAAGATCCTATCTTTGAGTAGCCAGCAAGCCAATACAAAGAAGAAATGAAAAAAAGAAGAAGAAAAAAAAGTCCCGTGACGGCCAGTCTAGAGACTTGAACTATAGAATCAGAGTTATTTACATGCTGAAGGTCATGCAAAAAGTGTGTTTTAGAGCTTGTAATTAAACCAGCATCTGTCTTGGATGACACGCAGCTGAGTGGTGTGGGTGACACCACAGAAGGAAAGGAAGCCATCCAGAGGGATCTTGACAGGCTGGAAAGGTGGGCCCGGGTGAACCTAATGAGGTTCAACACTGCCAAGTGTCAGGTGTTGCACTTGGGCCGGAGGAATCCCAGACATAGATACAGGCTGGGAGAAGAGCTCCTGGAGAGCAACCCTGCTGAGAAGGACTTGGGGATTTTGGTAGATGAGAAACTTAACATGAGCCAGCAGTGTGCTCTTGCAGGTTGGAAGGGTGATGGGATTCTGAGCTGCATCAGCAGAGGGGTGACAGCAGGGACAGGGAGGGGATTGTCCCTCTCTACTCTGCCCTGGTGAGGCCCCATCTGGAGTCCTGTGTCCAGAGCTGGGACCCCAGTACAAGAAAGATGTGGAACTGTTGGAGAGGGGTCAGGGGAGCCATGAAGATGATTAGAGGGCTGGAGCACCTCCCCTATGAGGAGAGGCTGAGGGAGCTGGGCTTGTTCAGCCTGGAGAAGAGAAGGCTGCGGGTGGACCTCATTGCAGCCTTCTAGTCCCTGAAGGGAGCAGAGAAACAGGAGGGGAATCAGCTTTTTAAAAGGGTAGATAATGGCAGGACAAGGGGTAATGGACTAAAGCTAAAGGAAGGAAGGTTCAGATTATATATTAGGGGGAAGTTCTTTAGAGAGAGAGTGGTGAGGTGCTGGAACAGGCTGCCCAGAGAGGGGGTGGATGCGCCATCCCTGGGGGTGTTCAAGGCCAAGTTGGATGGGGTCCTGGTCAACCTTGTGTAGCTCCAGGCCTGGAGGTTGGTGGCCTTGCCTGTGGCAGGGGGTTGGAACTCTATGATCCTTGGGGTCCCTTCCAACCCAGACCATTCTGTGATTCTAAGTTTGATTAATTCAAATGGTATTACAGTCATTGTATGTATTTTTCTCTGTGGATTGGATCATACATCCCAGCACTCTGCCAATCCTGAAAGTAATGCCATGAAGAGGTAAAGTCTGAGTAATAAGGGCACTAGTGAACTTTTCTTAGAAGGAAGAAAAAGAAAAAAACAAAAACCAAACCCAAAACCATCACAGCAACTTGTGCACCTGAAAAAGTGCGGGTTATTCTGAGAATATCCAGAAAAACACCAAATTTAACTGGGCCTCATTTCTTGGGGCCCTTGCCGCAGAGTGCTTTTGGGGGGGTCTTTGAGCATTACTGTTACTTTCCTGGAAAAAAGCTATAATGAAATAGCTTCCTAGGGACATTCTAAAGGCAACGTCACTTCAATACAGCATAGATGGAAGGGGAGAGAAAAATGCTGCTAGGTGTAGCAGAGCACATTATCATTGTGAGAACTTCCCTTGGTACAGCAGCAAGCTTTTCATGGTGGATATGTAAGCCCAGGCACAGCAGGAGCTGTTGCTGTCAGCTTAAAGTTCAGTATAATAGTTCTTCTGTGGGGATTGTTACTTGTGACATCGTTCAGCTTATGGAAAGCAAATATGAGGATACAAGAAGAAAAAAGTAATCTTTTGCAAGAATACCGTCAAACTAAAAGTAAAACCTGAATGGCAACTGAAAATAGGGACATGCCTTCCCTTTCAGGTATCCATGCTGGACTTTGGTGGCAACACAGAGACACGGTTTTTCCTTGTTTTTCCAATGATCAAACGAAAATGATACCCTATTTTCTGTCAGAAGAGCATACAGTCTTTGAAATCCATCTCATAGCTAAGCTAGAAGGGGTGCTGCCACGGTGTGGGCCTCCTTTCTCCAGACTGTAAACACCTCAGGCTGTTGTCTTTCATTCCACTTGGTGGTGTCAGCCAAATGAGGAAGGTACCGACATCACAGGCTGCAGCAAAATACCTGAAGTCAAGTGCTGGTTGTGCTGATCAGTGCAGAAGTGTCAAACTTGTTTTAGTTCTTCACCTGCAAATGTGAAACACGTGGCGTTCAGTTTCTTGCCATCCGGTATGGTCTGGACAATTTTTACTTTCCGTTAGTTTGCATTGTATGAACAAGCGGTAAAGTTCCGAGCGTCTTCTGTGAGATCCTCTCCGATTTTGTTCCTCTCATGCATTGAACTGATGGTTAGTGTTCGTCTGCCTCCCTGCGATTGCTATTTAGAACTGCAGCCCCGGTTTTTTGTGTTCGTGTTGGGTTGGTGGGGTCTGGGTTGTTTTTTTGTAGAGGCTGTGCTAAGCAATGGAGTTGCATTGTGATGCAATTCTAGGCATGCCATTTTAAATTCATCCCTCAGAATGAATTAAGTGATGCCCTTGAGGGACTCATTAATGAGCAGCTGAGCGTGATCCCGTACTTTGTCATCATTTTTTTGCTTGGTGTAACTGATAGCTGTTGCTATCATACCTTCCCATTGCTGACCAGGTTTTTAACCCCATGACTCGGACATTATACTATCCTAAAAGTGGTTTCATCTGATGCAAGGCATTTTGCTGTTCCAGGCAATTTTTTTTTTTTTTTAAGTAATGTTATATTTCTAGCAGCTTTTACTTAAAAAGATATTTTTTTTTTACAGATCCATCTGTAACATAAAACCCCCTGAATTTTGGCACTGCTGAATGAATCATTATTACACGTCTGTTTCTGTAAAGGTTAGGACAGAGTGGTGATATTTTTCAAATCTTTGGTTTGCAGTTATAACAAAGTGGTGTATATCTGTATTACATTTTTATTAACAGGATATGGTCTAGTCTTATTCTTCTCTAAATCTGCAGGAGCTAACCAAGATCAGGTATGTCATGATAGACATTATAAAAAACCTCACACTAGAAGTTGATTCTGTTTAGGTTTTTAGATGATCAGATTAGACAAAATATGTGCAAGGGAAGTGAAAATAAAAATAATGTGTTCATGGAATTAATTTCTCAAGATGCTGGAGAAGGTCAGTCACACAAACTGGAATAACAGCCAATCACACACCCAGTTCTGAGCCACCCTGTGTCACTGACCCACTTGGACCTGAGATATGTAGAAGTTCAGAAAGTCATCTAGGAAAAATGTTTAAGAGCACCAGTTTTTCAGGTTATGCTTTAATGTTTGGGTTGGCAGTTTGGGGGTTTTCTTCTAAAATACTATGACTTTGGACTTAGCCCATTAAACAAAAACAGCCAAGGATGTTGCCGTGCCTTTCTCAACTGAAATTAATTTTGAATGTTGGCAAATCAGAATACCTTAAGCATAATTCCAAAATGTATGGGTCATGATTTTTACCACTAAGGGAGCTGGTAGCATCTTCATTGCAATCAGAGATAAAGGACGGACATAGTGTTTTTCAGCACAACATTGGTTTCAACTGAAAGAAAATGCAGACGTGGAAGCAGGAAAGGAATGAAGCTTCCAGAATTATGGGAAGCAGAGTGAACTGCCTTTAGGTTCCAGTGATTTAAAACAGCCACGAGTGAAATTCAGTGTCAACTCCCACAGTTAAGAGATTTTAACTCCAGGCTCTGAGCAATTTGTGTTCATGAACACTTTGTATTGGTACGTCTGTGTGAGATGAAAAAAAGAATTACGGGTATCAAAAGTTGTGTTTTGGCAAAAATACATTCAGCTGCTCAAATATTCTTTTGCTCAAGGACTTTTAACTTTCCAGTTCTCAGGCCTGACTGTTGTATGCTCTAAGTGGAACGAATGACTTCTATTAATGACATTTCCCTCCCTCTTCTTCCACACTTGGGAGAAACTTAATTCTAGTTGGTTGCTTTTTCTGTCCTTATGGTGTGCTTCTGCTGCAGCCCTGCTTCTGAAAGCATCCTCTTCCGTTCACTGTCTAGAGAGGTCAGAGCCTGTCTCATACACTGAGGAAAGGAGCAGCAGTTAGGGAAAACAGCCTACAGTCACTTTTGTGGCCACTACAGCAAAGATCACAACTGCAGGAAAGATATTTTTGGGTCTGCTGTACCGGTATCCCTGAGGATATGGATGAACAAAGAAGGAAGCAAATGAAACATTTTTAACTCCAGCTTCTGCATTAATCTTGCATACATTTGAAAATAGCTGTTTGAAGCAGTCTGGAATGTTGAAAAAATCCTGGCAGGGTTGGGGAAACACATAGGTTAGCTGCAGTTGGACCCATGTGATAAATCAATCCGTGCTACACTTATAACACGTCTCTGTCACTTACTGCAGGCACTGAGAAGAATTCTGTAGATGAAGATGGGTTTTTTTTTTCATTTGGTTGTGGGAAATAGTTTCTTTATTTTGATCTTTTTGAGGCTGTTATTCAGGAAATGATGAGAGACAGAGTCTTGAGAAAACAACTAGAAAACAGATGGCACTTTAGGGTTCAAAAGAACGTTTTCATGTGCTTGGGCAGTGCTGTAACACAAGCATTTTCACATACAACCCACGTACACTTGCATGGTGAAATCTCAGGTTGGCTGAATTCAGTGGCAAGATCTAAATGGATGATTGGTCTGTGCGTAACTACACTCTGCAGATTACTTAATAGCCTTAAAGGAATGTAAATTAGGAGAATCTTCATAGTCTGGGTAAAATGATTTCCTTTTGTACTTAGGTTTCTGTTTTAAGCTTGGGCACTGTTTATAAGCAGAACTTGTATTTTTATTTCTCATCAGATGTTGCCTCTTTAACGCATTCTGTGCAGTATCTCATCACTCCAATAGACCATTTCAGTGGTATTCCTTGAGGGGTAAAAACTTACTTAACTTTAGAATGTGAGACGGAGTTGTCCCCCTAGCCATTTTCTTTTAGGAGAGATTTCCGAAGGCTCAAAATGCTAATAGTAACTGTCAACAATTAAGAAAATTGTTATCTTGAATTCAGAGGTAAGAGGAAAGCCCTTTTAAAACAATCACTTTCAGATTTATATTGGCAAACCTCATGCTTAGGTTTTCGCATTGTTTTTTTCTGTAAGACAGTCTCCCCTCCCTGCATTATATGACCTTGGTACATCTGATTTTCCATGTCTTCCTCCAGAGACAGCATTTGCCAGTTCATGCTTTCTCTTTCACTTAACCTCCTAAACTCTGATTTCCTTTTTCTGTGTTTAATCTGTTTGCCATATCATCTCTTCTGCTGAGCGTTGCATTAAACGTTACGTGTGAGGCGGCGACATAGGTGGAAGTGACTAGTTTTCCATTAAATATCCCACATTTCAGTTGATAAGTTTGCTTTGTAGCTGCCCCACACAGAAACGTCTGGAGGGGAAGCAACAAGGAACTGTCACCCTCATTGCCCTTGTAGCCAACCAGGTGCAGAGGCTCACCCAAAGTGCTTGAAAACACAGTCTCTTTACCTACAAATGCCACTCTGAGCATCACTCCCACATCTAATTAATTTTCCTTGACAATATTCCTCCTTGTCAAAGAAAGAAAAGCCTCCACTTGTCAAAAATTCACTTGTCACCTAATGAATAAACAAGTGTGTTTACTTCTGTCTGCATCTGAGTCATTTCTCACACACAGAGTGCTTGCCTATGCAGGATGCTTTTTTCAAACAGCTAGCGAGGTCTAGTGTTAATTAGACACCAAATGTGTGCTATTCCCAAATTCTTTAAAATTGTGTCAGAACCAAAAGTAAGGTTTGAGGGGTAGTTTAATCAAGACTGAGTATCCCAAATATCCAAACTCTGATGTTATTTATATCAGTACATGCTCAAAGATGTATGCTGATTTTGGCAAGTTAGGAATACTTTGAGTAATTATTTCAATGAGCCTGCTATATTCTGAAAACAGAAATCAGGACTTAGTTTCATTAAGTGCATCATTTGTGCTACAGACAATACGTTAATTTGACCTTTCCCAGTGCTTTCCCTTTGTAAAAATGCTTTATGCAACTTTGCCTTTTCCTCAACCTCTGGCAGTCAGTAGGCTGCTGACCTTAAGGTGTCAATGCCACGTAGGATTTATGTGGTTGTGGTTTCATCCTCTAAGCCAATTCCTGGCTTCTTCAGGTATGTGGAAAGTGATGCAGCTCCTGTTTTGTTACAATCTAGAGCTTTGTGAACAAGGCTGGCTCCCTACAGGTGTACTCAAATCCAGAGCTGAACTGGTGGCACAGGCAAATTTTCTTCATTAGTTTCCATCCCCGTGAATTAGTGTTTTATGCCATTATGCCAAGCATATTCGCTTCATCTCTTGCCAAGAACAAATAGAGGGAGGAGGTTGCATTTCTGTAATGTGAAAGGGGGTAAAGTGCAGTTTCCTGACTTGACTATTTCTTTTGCAGAAGGTGAGATGTTATTTCATGGGTTCTAAGTATCTTTAATGGTAGAATGTCTGAGGAAACGCTACTCCTCAAGCTGGCACCCCTGCACTAATCAAGTGGTGGTTCCTCTTCCCTTCAGGCTGATACATTCAGGCTTTACATTCACTTCCATGTGCAAATGGACCTTTCTTCTTCCTATTGATAGAAAATTCTCAGCACTCCTGACATTATCTTCTGTGTAGAATCACTAGGTTGGAAAAGACCTTTGAGATCGAGTCCAACCGTATGTGTCTCAGATCCTGGTGGTAGGTATTACGTGCAGTTCTCTTGATCATTGCTTCCGAACTTCAATCTCTGCTGTCTCTTCAGATGACTGGGTGTCAGTTAAAATTCATCTCTGTGTGGTAGATCCCATAATTTGTGGGATAGTATTGTCAGTCAGACTTCCTGTTTGCCTTTTGAATCTTTAAATTGTCTTTCAGTAGTTTCAGTAATTACTGTTAGTTGTCCTGAGAATTCCCTCTCCATCCTTCAATATTCCATGTCTCTCATCAGTTCAGGGTTTCAGTGTGCTGCTTCATTCTTGCTTACTGTTGTTAGGACCCTGCTGAAAAGAAGCTTTCCTTCCCCTGGCTCTTCAGTATTAATGCTGTGTCTAATGTTTCAGGGGGTGTTTCTTGGTCACCCATGTGTTATCATCTCATCCCCACATCCTGAGACACCTTGTTTTCTACTTTCCTGTTCTGTCAGTACCTTGCTGTTACTGTACTTCTGATGAATCCACAGTGTCTGATCTTCATCATAACCCATGTATACTGTTTGATCAGATTTACAGGAGCTTTGTTTTCAGCAGTTGCTGTTGCAGGTTTTGGGAGGCTTTGTGCTGTTCTGGCATGAGCTTCTGCTGAAATATCAAATGCAGAAGTCTGGCACGTCATGCTCAGTAGCAGTGTAACCATGCCATTTGCCTGTTCTCTGACTGCTTTAAGGGGAGGTTGTGGTCCTAGCTCCCCTCTGTTATTTCCCTCAGATTGTATGATGCTTTAGTAATTTAGCATCCTATTCACTCTGTTTTCTTAGACAACTCATGTCCTTAGGTTTAAATATGTTTCCTGGCTTCTTTCAGACCTTTATAAACTGCCCACTTTGAGCATCTCTTTGTTATAAACCAGGATGTAACTAAGAAGTCATATCAACTTTTCCACGTATGTACCTCAACCAGAGAAAAGCTTTAGGAAGGATTTATAAACTCTTCCCTGTGGTATTTGGTTTTAAACCTGATTAAGTGCTAGTTGCTGAGTGGTGACTAAATCTCAATGAAATTTTGTTTTCATACTGTATTGCTGTGATACTTGGTGAGAAGGGTTTGCCTTCTGCTGTGTAAACAGTAGCAGAGGAGCAGGATTTAGCTCAACATAAGAGTAAAAGGCAGAGTCTTGAGATACTTGTTCCTACCGTCCCTGTGTTGCCTTCCTGTTAGGGGGAATTTACAATTAGGTATGAATTAGATTAACATTTTTTAGCATTTTAACTTTCTTCAGTGGAAGACTGGTAAATACAGGTCATACCGATGCAGTATGTTAATATATGAAACCTTTGGGTTTGAGCTATAGCAGCCTGATTTCAGCTGAATGACTAGATGAAAGAGTATTGACTGATAAGGTAGTTTAACAGCTTGGAAAAATGAACTGAATAATTGTGAGATGGAAATCTCCAGTGAGGTCCAAAGATCCTCTAGCAGAAATTTGCAAATGGAATAAAGGAGGTTAGAAAACAAACTGAGTCCCAAGAGGCAAGGGTGTTCTCACATCAGGTCAACTTTACTTGCCCTCCTTTTGCAGAAATGTTTCACCAGAAGGAGCTTCTGCAAGTGGAAGCAGTTGCTGAACAGACAGTTGAGAAATGAATGGTGATGCCAGTCTAGAAAAGGAACTCAAGCCGAGTGATCGATTAAGTAAGGAGGAGTTGGGTGAAAGCAATTCACTTCATGGTCTAAAAGAACTCTGCAGTGTGATGCAGTGAAATAAAGTTTATGATGTTACACACCTTCACTGAAATGTCTGGAGGTGTGAGGGAGATTGAAAGGGTTGGTTTGTAAGGTGTGGGATTTAATTAACAAAGGACATAGTGGGTATGGATTTAAAGCCCCATCCTGAAACACTATCCAGAAAGGCAAAAAAAAAAAAACCCAGACCTTATTTCAGCAAAAGGGTCAGTTTCAGATTTCAGAAAATCATGACCTAAAATACATTTTGAATAATTGGACAAATTCCCATTGACTTCAGTAGGAACTGGATCTGTCACTCAATGAAAACATTGTGTAATTAGTCTCATTCTTTTTTGATTTGATTTCATTATGTTTCCTCAGAGACATTTTGGTGTATATGTTAGTTATGGGAGAGCAGGAGTTAACATATATACCTCATGTAGATCATTTTACTATCAATATTGAAGTATTTTGAAGCTTGGAAGCATGATGCTGTAAGTATTGTTAGCGAGCCTTCTGGTTTTGTGGCAAAGTAATAACGTCTCTTCATGTTTCAAACATCTGTCCCTCTGCTGCTGGAAGATAGGCCTTTTCGTGTCGGTGCAGTCAACGAGTCAGCTTCTGCTATCACAATAGGAGCCCCTAGGAAGAAGGGAGGATATGCAAATAATGTAGTTAAATAATTTGGTACCTGTAACGCTGGCCTTTGCTACACGGTATTGAAGAACAAACGTCAGATACAACTCTGGCTTCCAAAACTTCTGCAGTCTGACTGGGGAAGGCCTAAGCCGGCGGCATCACTCTGAGGAATAAGCATTCCGACGAGCCACGTCTCTCACCTGCTTGCTCACATCATCAAAAAGAAGATAGGACTCACAACCAGGCAGTGGCTGGCTGCTTTGAGACCCCAGCCCTTTTACAAAACCCACAAAGAATTACATGTTCCAGGCCAGATTTGAATAAGAAAAATAGAAGTAAGAAGACCTCCATATACTCTCTACCCAAATTAATTCACATCCTAAGCCAAGTTTTCAATTTATTAATTCCCAGTTTAATACTTTCCTAAAAAAATAAAAATAAACCCCCCGTAATCAAAGAGGAACATCATTGTCATTGGTGTTAGGGTTTGGGGTTTTTTCCGTACTGGAATTAATTCTGTTTTGGCTTTTTTTCCTATCACAAATGGAAACAAAGTCCTGCCAGTTTTGGAGAGGGAATAGGAGACAAAAGTGTATCTGTTATTGAATAGTTTTCCAATATTTGGAGAGTGGATCTTCACCTTATTTATATATTGCAAGGTTTCCATTTCTACGTTACTGCAAAATCAGTTAAGAGATGTAAGTGTTGAGTAGTAGGCAATATCTATTTAATAACATTACAATAATACTGTAGGATAATAATTATAGTACATAATCATATATTTTTTATTAATACTATGAGCTTCTATCACTTTACAACCCCTGAAGAACTTCCTCATCATTTTTTAGGCTCAACTATGTAATAGAAAACTGACAAATGTCTGGGCAGGAAAGGCAATTCAATGAAAACACAGAACATAATTCAAAATCAAACATTTTTCCCATCATAACTAGTGACTGTTAAAGGTGTTTGCTGATTGGCCACTAAACCTTGTGAGTCTCTTTATGTCCTACCTCATTATGCCTTAAATTACATGAAGATAGGTGGCTTTTTCAAAAAAACTAAGTCTCACCATTAATCACAGAATCACAGGGGTTGGAAGGGCCCTCCAGAGCTCATCGGGTCCAACCCCCTGCCAAAGCAGCTCCCTAGGACAGGTCACACAGGGAGGCATCCAGACGGGGCTGGAATCTCTCCAGAGAAGGAGACTCCACACCCCCTGGGCAGCTCCCTCACCGGGAAGAAGTTCTTCCCCAGATTGATGTGGAACTTCTTACTACTGTGAGTCTGAGGTGTGTATCTGAAGCAGTTGGAGTTGAATATGGTAAATGAGTAAATACAGTAAAACAAAATATGTTGCTGTACCCTGAGCCCTTATTTGTTGTGTGATGATGCCCTTAGCACCAGCCCTGGATCAGGGATCCTGCCATGTGTGTAGTGGAAGATAGTATTTCTCCTAAAGCTGTCACTGCGTGTAATATATTGCACTGGTAACTGTCCTTCTTTTCTCTTTAGCACTCTAATATGCTAACAGTTCTTGCTTAGAAGAACGTGTAGGAATTAGTACTCAGTTCAGAAAGCCTCACTTAGTAGATACTTAATTTCAAGAGACGAGGATAAACTTAAAACCACTGTCTTTGTGGCTGATCTCCTAACTGGAGGGTCCTGTCTGCAGAGAGATGAGTCTAGTCTTTTTCAATGAATTTTGTTTGACCGAGGGAGGAGGTAGCCAAAATTGTGAAAAGGAGAAAGGCTGACACTGACACCTGCCCCCTTTTCGTGTTTAAATTTCGTGTTTAAATTTGTGTATTTACATGGGCAAATGGTTATTTAGATGCCTTTTGTATTTCCATACATAAAGGCTGCTTGTTCTTTTGATACGTAACAAACTTTGAAAAAGAAAAAACCTCAGTGAATTGTAGGAGGCCTCTGGTTTAGTGTGTATTTAATGTGAGGCCTGGTATAGATACGCTTTGAAGGCTCTGTTGGTGTCATCTTCTGCAGCTGCCGCACCTGGAAAATCCTATCAGGCTTGCCTGTGTCAGCAGCCACTGAACAATGATTTCAGCTGGAACTACACTGATAGAGTTTCTTCTGCTGCCTATTGGAATCAATATTTCTTTCACTTTCACCCACCCACTACGTTAGTCAGGAGGTTTGGGGAATGTAAGTGTGGTGGTGTTGCTGAGCAATCGGGAACTTTGTGGGGTTCTACGGAAAAAACGAGCTCTTCCTTTGGTGGGAAATACCACGTTACTCTGCCCAAACATGAAGATTTAGGGATTCTGATGAATACCTCCATTCTGGTTAATTTTAAACCATTGATACTGTAAAATCAGGAATGTTTGTCTTTGATTTGTTTTGGGATTATGGATTGAAGCAGTGAAGTTCATAAATAGCTTATAAAGTATCATTCCATCCCATTCTTTGTACAACATAGTGTCAGGGATTGTTTCAATAGACTGAGCTGAGACCTGTTAATGTGCTTGATACAGTCCAAGATATAATGTTCAAATAAAATCCTCTATAATTCAGCAAGTGTGTTAATTATACAACCCAGTTGGGTACAGCTAGAAATATTGTGACAAGCAATTAGTGTGCATACTTGACATCTTTTTTTCAAGCTGAGCTCTTTTACAATGCTTTTTCCAGCTAAGTGAGATTCATTTAGTGTGATTTACTACATATAAATCCCTGAAAATGAGAGGGAGACGTTAATCCAGCGAGCTGCCTATTTGCCATGCCATTACCAGGGTGTCTGCAGAGAGGGGGAGTGCAGGCTCCTTCATTGGGGTTTCAGAATGACACTGCGTTAACTCGGACGAGGTCCTTAAACAAATCCATATGCAAGGACTGGAGTGATACAAGTTGCATCATTTGGAACTTTTAAAACCAACAGGCAACAATGCAAACCAGTTTTGTATAATCCTATATCAAAGTTAAGCAAGATGTGACTTAATGAGGGATAATGAGAAAAACGAGGAGTGCATTTTTCCTGGTTTTCAGATGCAGAAGGATGGGTGTTTGGTTTTTTTAATTTATTCTTTGTTCTTTAATACAATTGGATCATAGAATAATTCAGGTTGGAAGGGATTAATACACTGTTGCCTGCCAAAATACACATTAATATGCTATAAGTAGAGTACTTCAGTGTGGATGAACAATTAATATCTGGATTTGGCTACATCATTTGCACTTTTTCAGATTTGCAGAGCTGAGGTTTAATTTTACTTTCTCAGATGTGCATTTAGGCCCATAAGCGAGTTCTTAAAAGTCTAAAATAAGCTCTATGTTTTATCAGACTCAAACGTTTCTCTAAGAAAACAACACACAAATTCAATGTCAGTGAAAAGGAGAATGAAAGCCAAGAAAAAGAACAGTTGAGGGGAAACCTTTTAGCTTTCCACTTCAATGCTGGTTTTCTTCTATATGCTCTTGGCAATTCCTCCCACCATCCCTGGTACCCATAAGGGTGAACTCTATGTATGTAACAGCAGGAATGCCTTTTATAAAATGTATGCTACAGTGGCTGTAAACTTTTTTAAAACAGAAATTTATCTAAATCTGCCCCGACTGGTGTTCAAATCTGATGGTACTGCAGGATCTTGGTGTAAATGTGACACTGAACTCTAGAGATGAAGTTGCACATTCCTCTGATGATCTGGAGGCTGTTACGCGTTCTTGATGACATTTTCAGGTCACTGAATTCTCAGGGAAGTAGAAAAACTCCACGTAGCAACAGTTACCTACACATTTCTGAAAACTCACTTCCCTGTTTGAATTAGAAGAATTGGGGTAAATGCCTACTACTGCTCATGAGGCATGTACTGCAACTGTGTGTACTGGAAATTACAGAGCACAATGAGTAAGATGTCAATGGGATCACATTAATGATTATGGGAAAATGAGGTTGCTGTACATCACTGTTAAGGACCACTAATCCACGGTCATGTGGTAGCACAGCAGCTTTTTCTTTTGTCCAGTGCCCCTGTGTTTGCTTGTGTCAGGTCTCCTCAAAACCTCTGTGGAAGAAGCAGGAATTGTAAAGCCAGTCTGCTACTGGGTTGTCCCATCAGAGGCCAGCTGATCCCAGCATGTGCTGATGTTTGTGTAGTTTCCCTCAATTTCTTTTTGAATCAAACCAGATAGACAGGGACTGTTTAAAAGGGCCTGTAATGATAAGACAAGGGGTAAAGAGATTTAAACTAAAAGAGGTTGGATTTAGATTAGACCTTAGGAAGAAAGTCTCCCCTGTGAGAGTGGTGAGGCCCTGGCACGGGCTGCCCAGAGAAGCTGTGGCTGCCCCCTCCCTTGCAGTGTTCCAGGCCAGGTTGGATGGGGCTTTGGGCAAACTGGGCTAGTGGGGTGTGTCCCCCCGTGGCAGGGAGGTTGGAACTAGATGGTCTTCCAACCCAAAGCATTCTAGGATTCTGTGATTTTCAGACCTTTGTCAGACCAGTGATCAGCCCCTGTTCAGCTCTCCTCAGTGTTCTCTTCTTGGCCAGTCATCACCTGTTTGAAGGCTGGATTAGCGTTGCCTGTTAACATGAACTTCTGTATGTTGAACTGATACTGTCGAAGGTTCTGTGAAGGCGTACAGCTAGACAGGACTCTCTGCACATTGCCAGTCTTTCATAAAGTCTTCCTCAGGGCCTGATTAGGCCAGACCTGGCTCCACGTTGAGTAATGTGAGAATTTTCAGTGTCCATCTTCAAGAGGACCAGGTAGATGCTAAGCATTGCAATTGCTGGGGACTTTGAGGACAGATTTTGTAGGATTTAGAGCTTTACTGTAAAATGTTTTTGCTGTGATGAAGGAATAAAATGTTGGTAGCTCACATTCAGTAAGAATGAATTGAAATGTGTTCAATTTTTCTCTGTCCCACTCTCATCAACATTTCGCTTGTGGTGTGCAACATTTTCTTTGCACAGCCACTGGTGTGATGGACTGTGTTATTTTGCCAAACATCTTTGGGTTTTATAGTCAAAATGCTCGCAGTATGTGGCCTACATCGTTTCTGAAGTCAGCCTAACATCACACCAAGTAACTCCAGGCTGTGGTTTGCTTTGGCTTGTGGTGTTTGGCTCTCAGAGCCCAGCCCAGGTTCCCTTCAAACCTTTCTGTTGGCTTTTGCAGGACTTGGATCAGATCTGTAGTGTGTAATTCCTCCTCTCGCTTCCCCTCTCCTCCATGAAGTATTCTTAAGGACAGTTCTAATGTAATCTGAGGAATAACGATAGTGGGCCAGATTTTTGGTTCCAATAAAACAGAATATGTTTTTTTTTCAAACAGTAAAGCTATGGTCATTAACAGCCCTTTCAGAGAGAAAGTAGTGCAAGTTATTTTGTTCTTTTCTTTTCTTTTTCTTGGTGAGAAATCCTTTCTACTTCTGTGACCTGGGAACAATTCTGAAGCTAGTAGAATTGTTCTGGATTTTTGCTGGTGTTGCTAGCATCAAAATATAGCCGTAGGAGTAAAATGGTGCTTTTGTGGCACAGCACAGCATGAACAATGACTATATTTAGGATAGGAAAACCTAGTCTCTATAGAAAGCAAGCATTCAATGCATTTTATAATAGTATAATAATACAAAGAGAAAGAAAAAAGAAGGGAAAGACAGAAGATGTACATTTAACCTGAGCATCAGGAAATAACATACCAGCAGTAGGTTTTATTTGTCTGCACAGTAGTCCCTGAGGGAAATGGAACTAAATATACTTTTGCTAACTTTCCATTCCTAACTCTTAATCAAAAGTCCAGATACTAGCTGCTCTTGGAACGAGACTCCCCCCTCCCCGTGACAATATGTGGAAGCTGAAATTCAGCAACAGTTAACTCCTTCCCACAGCAGCATCATGTGTTGCAGTGGACCAACGTTGGGCTTTAAATGTTTTTAAGTGAAAAGGTTTTGGGGCATTTCCCAAATCCTTTTTGGACATTCGAAGAGGATAAAGTTTCTAAATAAAATTCTGTAGACTGTTGTCTCAAGGCTATGTCGCCATTTCAACTGCAGTTTTCAAACTTAATATAAAAACCATTTGCTTCCTTTGTGATGTATTATCCAGACAAGAGACTTGATTCAAGTCTCATGCTGCTGAAGGCTGATCATACCATTGTCAGTTCAAAATGAAGCCTTGAAACTAAAATACAAAGCTTGAGAGGACAGAGAAAAAGTGTGGCTGGCAAAGATATGAGTCTGAGTCTTTCATGCCCATGTAAATCTTGCAAAGAACCTCCTTGTGAATAGCTCTTGCAGAGACTAGTGGTCATACAGCCCAGAGCAGCAGCACAGGTGGTTTCAGAAGCTGGGAGATGTTAATTAAACTGAGTGCTTAAGTATGCTCTTGTCGGGATGGATCAGATGTAACTTTATTTTGTGGTATCTGTAAAGCTGCATTGACTTTCTACTGTGTTTCATATAAAGCCAAAAAAGCAGAATCAAGAATTTTCTTGCATTAAAATGCTTGAAATGAAAATTTTCAAATAATACTTCATCTCCAGCTGCTTATTCCGATGAAGAGTTTGATTCCTTATAAGTTTACTGTGATTTTCAGGAAGGTGCAGGGCTTTCCATGCTCTCTTCACTCCAGGGCACTCTGTCATCTCACACCACAGAGATGAAATCTCGTTGTTACGCCGGGGTGTGTTTGGGGGTTGGGCTGGGTTTGGTTGTTGGGTTGTTTTTTTTTGTGGAAGCGTTGCGTTTTGCCTTTTCTTACCTGTGATTTTGTTCAATTGGGAAATTGTTCCTGCTTTGTTATGTGAATGGTGTTATGTTACAAAGGGGATACGTGCCACGCCGCTCTCCATTGCAAATGTGAATCCAAATGTCATTACCCAGCGTGTGTTAAACACTTTCTAGCGTGCTTTTTACGGGGCCGGTTTTTAACTCCTGGCGCCACAGCTCAGCCACGCTCAGCATTGCACGAGACATGCCAATCAAAGCATTTTTCACTGTGTGATTTATGACGTGGCTTCTATATAGAACACACTGCTTTATGGTACCCCGGCCACTGTTTGTTTGACTGTTCTGCACAGGGAAGCAGAGGAGAGAAATTAGCAGAGCAGCCAGCAGAACTCACAGGTGCAGACATGGAGAAGTTCCTTTGGTACCTGGTGACAAACTTACTTGAGTTTAGGCAGAAAATGAGCATGGATCTGGAGGATATACATTAGAGATAGGTACCTAATTTGGCAGCTAGCTTCCCCTCGCAACCTTTGTGGTATAGGCCCTGGTGTTTCTGGAATAAAGACAGCAAGCGTAAGTGGTACGGAGCTTTTCACTAGCCTGGGGACTTGTCTCATGGTTTCTTTCACACATCAGCATAAATTCAGGCATCTCCAAACAGTTCCAGATATATTATTTCTCATGTCCCTCATTATACTAATTAAATTACAGCAGTAGGCAATTTCAGCTAGAATGTATGTCAGCAATACTAAATTACTAAACTAAAAGGTACTTCATTTTCCTAAATAACTTTTTTTTCGGATTTTAGAGGAGATAGATGAGATTGTTTGGGTTGCTTGCCTTTCACTCTCTTTACATAGGTCCCCAGCCTGTGAAGAAAGGCTAGTTTCAAGACTTGTAAAATGGGATCTTTACCAGCTTGTTTTCAAAAAGCTAACCTGAAAATTATTCACATTCCTTAACATGTTTATACTGAACACATAGAAAAGAATCACTCGGTGCTATAGGACTAGAAAACCACATAGCATTGTTTACATAAAATACATAAATCTTCAGTTTTAAATACCATCATTTCCTTTTTTTACCCTTTTTTAAAAAATGTACTTGCTAAATTCAAATAAAACCCATTCTACTATTTCTTTTCCTTTCCTTTTATTACAAAGTGGACTACTGACATACGTCTGTGACTTTTAATTAAAGTAAGCACAGTTTTCCATTTAGGAAGAAAACGTGATTTCCCAGGGAATGCTTCAGTTTGACGAGTTGTTTGTTTTCCCCTGTACGTGTAATTTCAGATGCTGCACAACAAGCATGTGATGGTCCGTGTTGGAGGAGGATGGGAGACTTTTGCAGGTTACTTACTGAAGCACGATCCATGCCGAATGTTGCAGATTTCCAGAGTGGATGGGAAAACTTCTCCAATCCAGAGCAAGTCTCCAACCCTCAGGGACATGAATCCAGACAATTATCTGGTTGTTTCTGCTCATTACAAAACCAAGAAGGAGATTAAGTGAAATAAGCTCCTCATGTGATTGAGACTCTTATGTATGTAGGTCCAAATTATTTTCTCAAATGTAGTAAATTTAGCCTATGCTTTAAAAGGACTTTGGAAAATTTCAGACAGACTGGAAATGGCAACCCATTTTGAAGATCTTTGAATTGTAGAACTATTTATTTCTAGTACTGTGTCTTTTATAGCAAATTACCCTCGATTACTACCATCAGATAAGTAGGCTGATTACTACCATCAGATAAGAAATAGACATATATTTTTAGCCAAATTATTACTCTTTAATATGTGAATGTATACTTAGAGTTACATAAAGGAGTGGATCCTGTTAATGGAAGAAAACACATTACAATATATTTGTATGAAAATCTTATTACGTTGAATCCTTGACTGTTAGACTAGTTGAAAAATATATATGCAGGTGGAAAATTAATATTTGTGGAAATTATTTGGTAATTCCTCTTGAAATTAAGTAAAAATTTACTATTTTTATGGGTTGCAAGATTTTCTTAACCAGTAGAATACGAAGACTTTTTGCATGCCAAAAAACTTCCCAGAGCGATTACTTCAAAAATAAAAGTCCAAGACACCCCTCCCCAACACACACCCCTGCCTTCTTCTCTTTAGAGCTCAGCACTAGATCTGGACATTGATCCTTCCTGTTGTTTACAAACTTGCCCAATATAGAAGCATGGGGAAGTGGAGAGGTTGCCCCTTCCTCTGTCAGACAATAGAGAGGTACCCGCGGGGTGATGTCCGGAGACCTGCGAAGGGAAGCCGTAAAAGATGCACAGCCCTTCACCCAAGGAGGAGCTTCAGGAGATGCTATTCCCTCCTGAGTCACAAAACACTACATTGTTCTTGACTCTGAGCTTTTCCTTCCCTTTATTTTTAATCCTCATGGTCACGGCAAACGTGAAACATTCATTACCCTGTCAATAGTGTGATTCACACTCTTGTAAATCATTCCCACCCCTCTAAAACAGCTGAAGGCATATGGGGGCTTAGTTCATTATTTTGGCTACTTTTCTATGTTTCTATTTGGTAATTTATGTGCCTTGTAACATCTTAGAGAAATCATTTTATAGGATTATTTCACTGACTGTATAAATTTGAGCAGAACTCAGTTGTTTTGTTAAACAGGAAATAAAATTTTTAAACTACTCACGCTTTTTGCAAGTCTTATTTACTGTTTGTAAGCTGCTCCTGACCGGGTGCCTGCAATGCACAGTACTGATTGCTAGTAGCGGGGTGCAGGCTGAACAGGGCAAGCATTCACTTACAGGCAGCAGAGGAACACCTGGATTTTCTTGAAGATGATTTTTCCTTTTGCAGAGAACAATAAATCTGTAGTTTTTTCTGTAGAAGTTGATATTTATGATATCCTTATGATCTGCTCCCATGGTCTTGAAAATGAACAGCAAACATACCTGCTGTCAAGACACGGTCAAGACCTTCCTCTGTCACATTCCATGACGCGTAAGAGTCAGGATGTTCCACCTCACCACCTAAACACACTTGCCAAATGCAAACAGCTCACAACTACCTAGTGCACCATCCTGAGTAGCAGCATGTCATTCCAAAAGCATAGAAAACCTTTTATTGTTATTTTTGAGGCAGTTTGTAGGATGATTAAACATATACTCAAGCAGTAAACCCTTTGAAAAGCCATTGGGAGCCATAGCTTTCATAGAAGCAATGTATTGTAGCCCTTAGGGAAGCAGAGAACAGACCATAGCAGTGTGTTTCTAAGAAAATGCAGCATGGCTGAAAAAAAGAAAATCAGGATCTTAATATATGCACCAAGAGATCTGTTTTCAAATGAACAGAGAAGAAAAAAAAACCCCATCAGACTTGTGAAAGTGTCAAATGTTTATTTTGAAAGAACGGTTACTTTATAAAACAAATACTTGTATTTCCATTGTCCAAGATTAAATTTGCATTACAATTACATCTTTAAAATATTTCATGGTGTTTACATAATTCAAGAGCAGGTAATCATTTGAAAAAAAGTATTCTTATGTTTATCTTAAAGGTTCAACAAATAATCCCAGTAAATCCAAACCAAGATTTTAAATTAAACATGAACTGCTTTGTGCATTTGGACCATAGCTATGAAAATAGCCCTTTTTTGATTCAGTGTGCTCAGGCATCTTAAAACAAAACCCAATCACATTAAAAAAAACTTCCTGACTGAAACCTTCAATTTTACCAGTTCCAGAATGGGAGACCTATAAAGGACTTCTTAAAGTATTGCCACTACCACCACATCAGTGTAAGGGCTTGCAGGTGGGGCATAACTGCCTTGGGTACACCTGGTGTGGGTGTAAGGAGCAGATGCGGACGTTTCAGCAGGAGCATCAATAAAGCAAGCAAGGTACTAAGTTGGATACGTCTGGAGGAAGGGTTTGGGGTTGCCTTGCTTAGAAGGTGAGTGTTGCTGATCTGGTAAGTGGTGTTTTCTTACTGTAGTGGGGCCTACAGCAGTGTAGCAGCTGGGGGGTTTGTTAGGAGCTCAAGGGTCAATTTACAAAGCTAAAGCTGAGCAGCAAGTGCTTGCTCAGAGAGGTACGGCCCTGGTTGCAGTGATGGGGGCAGAACAGACTTCAATGTAAAAAGTGTTTGGGGAGAAAGAACTCTCTGTTTGACCAGCTAGCTATGCTGGGTGACACCTGCAGTTTCTATGCCAAAGTCTATGGTGTTAAGGTACCTAGAGTGGGTTTCTAGAAGGCTAAACCAGACATCAGAGTACCCCGAGGGAGGATCTGCAGCTTTTTCCTTGTCCCTCAAGTGAGGGGGGTCTGTAGAGACTGTTTCTTGTTAAAAGGGCAGGTGATGACATGCTGAAATACTGAAGGTGAGCGTGAGGGAGTGGCATGATTTTAGCCTGCTCTGCTGCTGTGTAACTTGGCTGAACACGAGCATGGAGGGGGCTAAAAGTTCTAAAAATCTGAACAGTTATGAGCCACAATGAAGCCTCTTCTCAAAGAGTCCTTGCTAGGTCACAGAACAAACCCCTCAGGAGCTCTGGCTGGCTGGGAATGCTATTGCTCCAGATGGCTGCATTATGTGTGATTGCTCTTAAAAAAACATTGTATAATTTTGAATAAGCATTGGTGTGCTGGAAGCAATTCAGACATCGTTTGGAAATGTAACTAACATCTGTTACTGCTCATTACAGGAGGTACTTTCTGTCACCTTGCTCTTTGTATATTACCTGGAGGTTTTTTTTCTTCCAAGCAGGATTATTTTACATAACTGGTTGAGGATAAGGTTTCTTTCTTATCTTTAGTATAGTGGTAATTGCTCCTTCCTTTGCATTGCCACCTTTTTTCCAACAGTGATTTAGAGATGATACATAAAAATCTATGGAAACCAGTTCAAAGGCTGATGGTGGGGATGAGTGAAGCAGGGAGGTGGCAATACATGCATGTGGGAAGGTATAGCAAGTTTCTTATAACTGAAGACCCAACACTGAATTCATTATGTGTGTTCATTTTTAGATCAGGGAGATGAGCTGTCTGCTATGCCATGGTGTTACAGAAGCACCTGCTAGAGAGGCTTCTGAGGGTTTGGCTTTCTCCAGGCTTGTGTTTTGCACTGCCTGGCTGGCTGCAGGTGGGCAGTACCTGACAGGGAAGGAGGCAGTGTTTTTTCTTGGTGCTAGCTCATGGTATGTGAGGAATCTAAGGGAAGGTGAAACAAGCATGTGGGATCACATGAGCTCTTATGGAGCTGCAGAGGTCTTTCCATCCCAGTCTAACTGCTGGCAGCTCTGGTGCCTGGTGAGCTGTTCCCTGATGACTGTCTGTCACTGTGCCAAAACCACACGCTGAAGTCATCCATCTCCCTTAGGGCCCGCAGAGGTGCTGCTCACCCTTAGGGAGAGACAGCTTCGTGTCTCCCAAACCTCAGGGAGTTCTGCCCCAAATGCTCTTCCCCAGCATAACAATCCATGTACTTGAACAATATGCAGTTGCAGATGGCATCCCTTTCTGTTACTGCAACAGAGATGATGCTATCGCCATTGCTGAGAGTCAGCCTCTTCATTCCAGCTTACGAGCGAGCGTTCATCTTTGCCAGGAGCTTTTCAAGTCATCTGCAACCGAAAACGCTTTCAGGAGGGGGAGAGAAGAGGAACAGAGGTACTGCTGCAAAGCAAACAAAATGCCAGCTGCCTAGGTAATATAAATGACTGGATGTGACTTAACAGCCTTTGAGGTAAGTAAATATCTAGGATTGGGGAAACAAGGACAAAAATTCCTATTGCATTTCATGCTGGCTTAGCGCAGCAGCAAGAGACGGGGTGCCTTTCTGTAAGTGTGGAGCAGCTCTGATCCATGTAGCTCTTGGCCTTCCCATTTAATGGTACACTTGGGTAGTCATCAGCTGTACACTACTGAACTGCTGTCATTGCTCTCATGTGAGCTGAAATTAATGTTACCAAAAAACTTCAGCCAACACGAGGTGTCTTATTTGCCCAAAGTACTTCCCAGGTTGGGATCAGCGTGGCCATTTAAACAGTGAAATGGGCATGGTGTAGCCACCTCTTAAAAACATCGTTATCAATCAGCTGTTAACTACACACCCCAAAACCTCCAGTGTGTTTCTTAGCTGTAGGAATGTATCTGACATTCCAAACAAGAACTCTGGAGAAGCACAGACATAGCTGGTTTTTACTCCAAGGACAGAGAGAGCGTGCAGCAGTGGTTTGGAATTGCAAGAACTGCCTCTTCAGGAGACTGTACAGACCTTTGCTCCCACCTCTGAGAAAAGCTGCTGGGCAGCCGGCCACAAGCCAACAGCTTTCACAGGACCGTGATGAGCGGTGTGGGTGTTCAGACAGGGTGGCCAGCGGTTACTGCAGTGTGGGGCACCTCGACTGGAGGCAGCATCTGGAGCGGCACAGAACAGGCCTGCCTCGGGCTGCCTAGCAGGGATGGGCAGCATGGCCATCGGGCTGCTACACCTGAAACTCCTCCAGTTTTGACAGCCTTGAGACATCAACGGGTGACCCAGGAACTGTGATTTGTTTCACTAGGTTATTTCAACTACTTCAAATGAAAGTCTTCGTGCTGGTAGTTCACGCAGACTCTTCCTGTTCAGTCAGTGTGCTGCCTCTTTCAGAGAGCAGGGACCTGGAGGAAGAGACTGGTGGTTATTTCCTCCCCCCCCTGTGGTTTTGGTAGAGCAGTAAGATGGAGAGTGAGAAGAACGTATGAACTTGGAAATACCCCAAGTGACCACCCAACGGTTAAGTGCTGCCTAAGTGTCTCTTCAGGATGCCCCCCGTGAGATGTTGGATTGAAATCCACGTTTCAAATAAATGTTTAGTGTATTTTATTGTATTTCAATAGACTTAAAATTTTGCTACAACCAATTAATACACTGAGAGCAATTGCTAGCAATCAAAGGACACTGAAGGTATTCATCTGCCAAGGACAAAGCCTTTTAGCTCAAACACCTTTATATTAATACTGAAAAGTCTCTTTTCTCCACTGAATTCCAAAGGCTAAGCCAGGAAACTCATTTTGTCAGGACTGTGCTCCTAAGACATTGTGAGACGCTATTTGGGGGAGTAAAGGAAAAAATAGCCTCTATAGCTTCAAAGAGGCCGGAAAACGGGGTCGTTAACATACTGAGGCCAAGGATCACGCTCTCCAGGGAAAGAAAGAGCTAGATTCTCAGTGTTGAGTGTGCTGCAACAAATGTCCCTCATCCATCAAAGCAGAGGCTCAGGCCACTGGGTTGGAAGTCTAGTTGTAACACTGTAGTCTTGGAACTTTTAAATAATCACAAGTAGCTTTGCACAGGGGCCAGGGCTTACAGGTGTTGCTGAAGGCGGAAGAGAAGTGACAGAGGTTTGGGCTGTCGGCTAAGGTTACTGCACTGTAACAAATTCACCTAGATAGCACAGAAGCTGTAGGCAATGAACCACCCAAGAGATGATGCAGTAAGTTGCTGTTTTTCAAACTCCTCGGAGGTGCAGCACTGTCCTCTGGTGGTAATGACGGAGTACCACTGGTGACTGTACTTTTAATTTAATGTTTAATTTCCAGTAGTCATTATAAATACAGACTCAAAAGAAATCCACGTCAGAAAAGGAGAACAATCATCAGCCTCAGAACAAAACAGCTTTCTTGCTACAAGTACACAGGGCTTATCAAGGTTTCTGTTTTTTTAAACTTCTGTCACCAACTGCTTCTGTTGGGAAGGACCCACCATGGATCTGCTTGCTTTTTTGAAAAAGGCACTAAATGCCTAAGCAGGCTGAAAGTCATTAGGAAACTGGAGAGAAATCCCGTCATCCACATATTCAAATATATCCTTATGAACAACTCTTCTACACAAGGACTTAAGAGAAAGTAACTGTAGAGCTTGAAATAATCATCAGAGACACCACTGATGTTGGAGCTGTGCCTAAGGCAGTCATACGTGGACAGATATACATCAACTGACCATACAGACTACAGGTAAGGAGGCCACTTCCATGTGAGAAACATCATTTTGCTCCCTTGACAGGGAAGCAGTAATACATGCACATAAAACAAACACACACAAAAAAATTGGCCAAAACTTAAGTGTTCAGAGTTAGTTTTTAAGTTTCTTAGTGTATGTTTCCACATCTGTCCTCTCACAATGGCAAAGTACTGCTGAGTCTCCGTACGCAAACAGCAAAAGCCACAGGATGAGTAAGTGCCACTCAGCTGCAGAAACTGGCAAGTTATTGGCAGTAAACATCACTCTTCTCTGCAGAACCCGTGCTTCTTTATCCAACCTGCCACTGAAGACAAAAACAAGATGCCAGAGGTTTGTATGACGACAGAAGAAAACAAAACGACCCCGAATACCGCAAGATGGTAAGTCCCCTGTTCTACCAGCAACTGGGGAAGGAGCAGCCCACCAGTGTCAGATTATACAAACTCCTGTCCCCACAGTCATACACAGCAAGGAAAAGAGGTGAAGGCTACTGAAACCTGTGTTTCAATAACCAGATATATCTATTGCCTCAGAGAGATTCTTCATTTGATCTCTGCCTGGCCTTAGACCAAATTAACGTTAGAAAAGCAGTGGCGGTGTCAGCAGCATCTAGCCCAGCACTGTAGGTCTCTCTTGTGAGAGAGATGGATGCAAGAAACCCAAAGCCATTTCCTTACCGAGTTCAACCTTTTTCTGTGAACTCTTGAGGGAAGAGAAGCAGTCTCAATCAGCAGTACAAGGGGACACTGATCATAGCTCAACTCAGTGAGGATCTCCCCAGTGCTGAGAGTACTGTAGAGCTGATGCATTCTAAGTGCAGAAACTGGGGGAGGGGGTGTTATTTAATCTTGTAGGTGACAAAATAGTATTTTCTCAGTGACTATTAGGACAGTTGCACCATGTTGCTTCTTTTTTGAACTTACTCTCAGCCCTCCTTCTCCTCCAGAACCCGAGGCTGCAATTCTTTTTTCTATTTCTTCCTGTTTCTTTTTCTTTTGCTCCACAGAGTGAGCATTCTTAATGCCTCGAGAAGAAGCCTGAGATAAAAGACATTTGGGTAAGACCAGTTAGTTACCTTTTTCAGGAAGAAACCAATCTGCAAGTCTTGGCAACAAGCATTTTTAACCCCTGGTTTGTGCGAAAAGCCTGAAACATTAAGAAATGTCACTACTATGTAAACCCAGACCTTACAGGGTACTTCCTCGTACTGCGAGCTCTTGGTCCCACTGGTGTAGGAGGCTGGCTTTATTTTGTATTGTCACCGCATCGAGGTGAAGGTATTTAATGCACTCACACATACCTACATGGCATCCTAAGTTGCAGAACCAGAAATTCCCGTCCCAGGAGTCCCATAAATTTTAAATCTGTTTTGTTTCCAGTGCCGGGGCCTATTCTTGCCCTCACCAAACAGAAGTAAGCGGGAAGAGACAATTCAGGCAAACAGGATTTCCAAGGACTTGAGCTGTTTGGCCATCAGCTCACTTCTTCCATCTCTTTTCAAAAGGTTACGGAAAGCTTGGGTACAGATGATGAAAATCGTAATGACAGCTTCTATCCTAACCCTCAATATGGGGACAGAGAAAGTCACAAGCTCTGTCCAGCCACTGTGGAAATCAATGGGAGCTGTATGCGCAGGGAACAAAAAGGTCATGTTAGCAGTGCTAGCCCAGGCTGTAAGAAATCCCCCTCCTCAGCTGTGTGCCATCACCTCGGGGACAGTGTACCACTCAAACAGCACAGGATGCGTGGATGCCAGTAGTACACAGATGAGAAACCTGTTGCCAACTACCTGCTGCCTACTGATCATCTAAGGAAGAACTAAACTAGAAGGTAGGGATATACCGACTACAGACAAACAGAGTGACCCTGGAAAGGAAATGTTTTAAAATCTGATTCTCTGCTAAGTTTAGGATTATGATACCACAGCATAAGCAGGGAAAACAGGGACGCTGCTGTCTGAAATTCAACACCCTGATGACAAGCACAGTTCCCAATGGGCTACCAAGGCAAATCTTACCAAGAAATACTCAGACACCATGATTCCTAGTTTTTAGGCAACAGGCCTTCCAAGTGAGATAGGTACCCTGACTGTCTCTACAGCACCCCAAAAGGAAGAACAAGAAGCATGTACAGGAAAACACTAAGCAGAGAAGGACGACTGAACCAGGATGCTTGGGAGACATTCAGAGGATAAAATACTCTCACAAAGTACTTGGAGATATTTTCTGGTCTTTGTCTTTCCTTCTTCCCAGGAAAGCTTTACAGCAATTGAAGACCTGGATGAGGAAGTTCTCCTTTCACATGTCTCAAAAGTGTATTTTCTACAGTTATGCATAAAAACCCTTTGTGATTTAAGATTACATGTAGATCGCTTTTATTATATAGTCTGACACACAATGAAAAGCTTTTAAAGGACTGTGAAGCATTACTCGGCCGTTGCTACAATTATCCACCAAATCCCCATAAAAGCAGGTCAACGTGGTCCTTGTCAGTAATGGTGAGCTCTTAAGATACATCTTTTAGTTACTGCAGACATTGCATGGCTATGTCCTAAGCCCCTTTTTGAGGGGTATGGAAAGGAAAAAATAAGTCTGGCTGGTTCATGCTACAATGTTTGCATTCTACCTGTCTAACTTCAAGGATACTGAAGCAGTGAAAGCTCAGTAACCTTAAAAAGACTGAGTAAGTTAATACTACTTCTTTGCTAGAATTTGAGCAGAGAAACATGCATGATTGTTGCCAAGCTGATAAACTGAACTTGCCAGCGCCCGTAACTTGCATTTGTAAGAGAAGTACAAAACCAGTAACACTTGAAATTGCCATCAAAACTGCTTGACCAGTCTGTTTTGAAGTATTTCTCCATCTCTTCAAGTTTTAGGGGGGATAATGGTGAATGTGCTCTTCCATTCTTACATTGGTTTTTGTTTTTAACTACTGTGCAACTCTTTCCATCCAACAAACTCAGTTATCTTGGAGTGGTCTTTGAGCACTTATCTAGCTATGAAAAGCTACTATAAATAAATACAAAATATGGCATACAGGTAAAACAGTAACACCATGAAAATATTTAATGGTAATTCTCACAATCCAGGCATGACATCCACAGAAGCCTTAGCAATTTTCTCTGCAAACCAGTTACCAAAATATCTTTGGAATAAGTGGCATTTTATCAGACATTACCTCCATCTGCCTCTTTTCAGCAGCTTCTGCTAGCTGTCGTCGTTTTATTTCCTAAATAAAATGTGAAAGACAGTGAAATTCTATTTCAAGACAGTCTGTACATTCTTTTCAAATTTTTAAATATGACTCAAATCTGTAACACTAACTGCCACAGCATGCCAGCCTTAAGTCAATTTGCATCAGCCTTCCACATCTCCTCCCAGTCTGCACGAACACGGTGGTTTCAAGCGAGCAGTATGCTGGGAGAGCAGCTGCTGACCCTGCCAGAAACCTGTACTCCCCGCATTACACCTTCGCTCCAAAACGTTCAGCCTGGAACCAAAGACATGCGCTTTGCGAGTTTAAAAGGGGGAAAGGCCGCTCTTCCAGGCCTAACTGGCTCCTTTTCTTCTCCCCAACACTCCCCTCAAGTGAGGGGTACCAAAGCGCGGAGGTGGGCTCCTACCCGCCGAGGAGAAATTTCATCCTAGGCAGGCCGCTTAACAGCGAGCGTCGCTGTACACCAGAGAAAACAGCACCGGCTTCTTCACGTTTCTGGTTAAAATGGGGGTCAACTTGGCCTTGATTATGGCACAAGCCCTCTCCCGGGGAAGCCACCGGTCTCCGCAGGGGTACCGACGGCCGAGGCGTGGGTCTGACAGCAGGAGACTGCGGTGCGGGCTGCCCCGGGCGGTCCCGGACCCAGCAGGTGCTCCGTCCCGAAGCCGAAGGGAGGAGGATCCGCCGCAGAGCCGCTGCCTCGGTTACCCCTCCTAGGACGCTGCGGCAGCCATGAGGCCTTTCACCGGGCTGCCGCGGAGCCCCGCCTGCGGCGGAGAGAGGCCGGGGCCTGGCCTCCATTTTTTAAGGAAGGCGGCCCGTTTCCCCCTTCCGCCCCGGCGGGGAGGGCCGCTGCTCCCCGCGCTCGTTCCCCGTCCCGGTGCCGCCTGGCGCTACCGCCCCTCTTAAAAACAACAGGCCGGAAGGGGGGCGCGAAACGGGCCCGGCGGACGCCGCGGCCCCGCACTCACCGGGTCGGGCGTCTCCACCACGTCCTTGACGGCACCCCCCATACAGGGCAGGCACAGCCCCATGGCGGGCCCCACCACCGGCAGAGCCGGCGACCGTTGGGGAGGAGGCGGTGGCGGCGGCCGCGGCCCCGCCCGCGGTCCCCGCCAGGCGCCTCGCTCCGGCAGGGCCCGCCCCGTCATAGGGCCGGGAGCGGCGCCCCGACGTGCCGCCGGGGGCGGGCATGGCCGGCCGCGGATGGGGCGGCTGGGACGGGGAGCCGGTCCGGGGCGGGGGGGAGGGGGCGCACTCGGTTCTCCGGAGGTTAAGCTACGCCCTACTTGTCCTGCTAGGGCAAAAGGGACAGCAGACTAAGTAACGCCCGGCGTGCGCCCGTGAACGCCATGCTTCGGATTCGGAGGGATTCGGAGCCTGCTGGAAGCGTTTCCGTTCCTCGACGCGGTGCTGCCATCCGCCGGCGGGGAGCGGGCGGTGCGGCCGCGCACGGGCACGGCTACCGGCGGCAGGAGAGCTGCGGCGATACCGGTGCCGCAGGCCAGGAGGGGGCTCTCCCCATCCTTGCTGGAAGCACTAATACGGGTCTGCTGTCGGTGACGCCTCGCAGGCTCTTTTGAAAGCTAGTGCTGATGTCGCCGAGCCCGTAGCTGCTCTCACGGGGCCGTACGTTGCCGCACCCCAGCCCGCGGTGTCCCTGGAGTGTGTGCCGCTTGCTCCTGAGGAGCAGCCGGCTCGTGGGTGTTAAGGCGTGTTTGGAGGACCCCAGGGCTGGGTGGGGATGCGGGACATGTGCAGCCCATTCTGGGTGGGGATGCAGCCTTCCAGCACCTCAAGGGCCTACGGGAGAGATGGAGAGGGACTTGTTTTCCAGGAGTGTAGTGACAAGGGGTAATGGGGTTTCAACTAAAAGAGAGGGAATTAAGATTAGACTTTAGGAAGAAATTCTTCCCTGTGAGGGTGGTGTGACACTGGCACAGGCTGCCCAGAGAAGCTGTGACTGCCCCCTCCCTGGCAGTGTTCCAGGCCAGGTTGGATGGGACTTTGGGCAAACTGAGCTAGTGGAGGGAGTCCCTGCCCATGGCAGGGGGTTGGAACTAGATGATCTTTAAGGTCCCTTCCAACCCAAACCAGTCTGTGATTCCAGGTGGGGATGCACGGACTTGTGCAGCTCATTCTTTGTGCTGAGGCAAGGTGCGTGTCTCTCATCCGGCAGCTTTTGGCCCTTTTGACTTGCCTGTGTAGCTGAAGATGACACTATTTACATTGCTTTGCTAATCATATATGCACATCCTGAGAGGTATGTGATTTTCCCCCCTTTTAATATGTTTAAATATTTATGACACTTACAAAGTTCCTGGGTTTAGGTGGATTAATGCTTTATTTTGCATTCAATCTTTTGTCCTCTCTGAAATGGTTTGCTGTGGCTTACTGCTGGGAGCTGTCATGCAAGAATTTCTGTTGTTGATTGCCATGCTTTGTCCATTGGTTTCCTCTGTTTGCTGATACTGAGTTTTCCAGAAGTCTTTTTCTCTTTTCTGGCTCTCCAATGTTTCTTTAACGTTTTGACACCTTCTTTTCCAGTTATTTATAGTAGACTTCAGCATACCCTGTTCAACGACATTTCCTGAATTTTAGTGTGCCCGCGCCCATCCTCAAGGATTATGTGAGGAGTAATGTATTCTTCATAAGCAATACAATATCTACCTGGCTTCTTTCCTGCCTGTGTCATTTAGAACAATGTGCATTTTTTTTCACCGGTGTTCTTGTCCTGTGATCTATTCTATGAGTCCGTGTTGTCCTACATTAGTAAAGTACTAATTTCAGTTCTCACGCTTGTTCTACGCTACTCTACACAAGTCAGAACACAATCCTGAGCTTTCTGAACTGGGTATTACAAGTCTTGCTGTCATTGGGACTCTAGTGTGGCTGGTGGAAGGGGGAACAGAAGCAGGGTCACCTGCTGCCCATCCATTGCTAGCGAGGCTGAGATAGTCTGCAGGACCACACAAAAGCTCTAGCAGAGCAACTGGGCTCTGGTTGACTTGTCCTAGGAGCTGTAGCAGAGGTGCTCCAACTTTCCTGCTCCACAGTGTAGCGTGTTATGATTTAACTCTCTACTCTGAAATGAAACCATCATTATTTATTTAATTATGTTTAAAGTGTTGAGATGTTACTGCTCTGCAGTCAGATGGATTAAATTATTAGTGTTTGTTAGGACTGAGGGGTTCTTGGATGATGACAGCCATCAGATGGTAATTCCTGAGTGGGGCAGAAATATGTTTTACTGCATCTAAAAAAGTGTAGGGGAAGGTTGATGCATGCTTGGACAGAACTCTGCATAAGGAAAGAGAGCACAGCTTTCTGGTAGTATGAGCTGATAAGACACGTTGCTGAAAAGGTGAGTGCTTCAAGCAAAACTTCACTTCTTTAGAAGTGCCTGCAGAAGGCTGCCAGAAAGTTGTTTTTGAGAAGCAGCAGGAAATGCAATAACTTTTGTTCCATAACAAAGGGCTTATCGCTTACACTGATGGTTTTCAAGGCTGATGCTTTTACTGTGCAAGTTTTAGGGATAATCTTTTGATACAGTCACATAGATTGAGGTCCTTTAATAACTAGTCCTTCTTGAGTCTCTCTGGAATGAGTTAAAGTTCTGAGTATGTGATATATAATTGGCTTTAAAAAAACCCCACATTTCATGCTGACAGTAGTAGTAATAGTAGTGTGTGGTTTTTTAAAATGGAGTTGCTAGGCTGACTAATTTGTTGTTTGGGTTTTTTATTCAGGTGATGGCTGTCTGTGTAGTGAGTTTTGAATATCTGCTTTAACAAGAAATTCATATTAAAAATATCAGTGCAGGTTTTTGGCAGCTTATTAGAAGATCTGGTAAATTTTTATCAGTTCATTCGTAATGGTTTTAGTTATGGTGGCATTTGTGCAAGAATGGTATTGAATTCTACCCTTAATCTGACTTTAAGCAATGTTGATCAGTCTCTAAGTCTCATCTGCTCAAAATCCAGCAGATGGTACTGTTGACCAAAAAATTTCCTTTATTTCCCAAACCTGTGACCACACCTTCAATTTATTGTTTTGTTTTGGCATTATGGGTTGTGCGGCTTTGAATAGGAATGAAGATACTGCTACCTGCTACATTTCTGGAAGTATCAGAAAGCTGTTTTCAATAACTGACCGAGACTGGGGAGAAAAAAATAAAGGTATTTGTCACCCTGCACTACTGTGTGTGCAGGATAATGCAGGTACAAGGGAAATAGCTTTAAGAACCCTGGCCTGGTGACTCACAGGTTGATGACTTTCCCTTCCAGGGTGAAGATTAGGCTTTACATGGTACTCAGTCTATCCCATAAATACCTTTTCCAATACCTCCATCTTCTGAAACATTTCATATTGTTATGCTGCTACAGGAAAGAATCTATTGAATATGAGGTCTAAAAGGGCACAGCAATTGTAGAGTTGATCTTTGAACATGGGAATTCACTGATAAGGGAGGATTCATATTGTTGCTGTTGCACATAAAGCTAGGGAGAGAATCCATTTCTGACTAGTAGTTTAGAAAGTTGTCACACTTCTTTAATTATTTAAAGAGAAAAGTAAAACTTATAGCCAATTTAAATTATAGTTCAGATTTAACTCTTGAATGTTTCGTTACTCGTTTGTGTATCTCTTCCAGCTAATAGAGTCTTTCTTCAAGAAAGGGCAGGTGTCTGATTAGGTAGCTGTGACTCAATCATAACTGTGGTTTGGGAATCATCAGTACTTGGTTTCACCCTAGGCAGCTTTTAAAGCAGTGGAGACATGTGGCTCTTTCCAGGAAAGGCACGGAATGGCTTAGTGCCAGGCTGTTTACTGGAAAAGTAATTGCAGCATCTGTGGACATCTATATATATATATATATTTGTAGCCCTGATACGTTCCTCTGTAGTTGTTGGCAGTCAGTTTGAGTATTAGTAGGAAAGGACTGCAGGTAATCAATACTTAGGCTGTCACTGATTTCCATGAGAGCAGGTGCAGGCCTGACAAGCGGTGATGTGCAGCTGGTGTCCGTCGGGTTTGGTTAGCAAGCCTCCAGGTCTGATGTTCTCCACAGCAGTTCTGCTATGTCAGCCACACTTAAGTTATTCTCTAGTTGTGTTGTTGGGTGCTGCCATCCTCCCTCCAAGTACTTGGTTAAATGGGAATTTCTGGTTGTAGAAAAATTGTCGTGCCCGTGTAAACGCCACCTGCAATGCGGGGGAAGGTGCTTATGGAAGTCTCTCAGCTGGAGAACAGGAGACTGGGCTGGAAGGTAATGGTGGCACCTCTGTGATGCCCTCTTCAGGAGCATTCAAGTGCTCCGTAAAATACTTATAACACTTCTGATAAGTGGGTAGCTGCAAGAAACAGGCAGGCTTTGCTAGGCCTTTAGGCATGCTGAGTGTACTGAAGTTGTCAAGGGTGCTGTTTTTAGATCCAGCTGCTTTGTTCCAGCTCTGTCGTTCTCAGGGTGTTCTCAAACAGCCGCATGTGTAAAGCCTTCGGTCCACAGCACAGTTACTGGATGCTCAGGCTCTGAATACTGGTGCAAGGAGTTAGGAAACAGCACAGATCTGATGGCTTCTAGCCAGAACTTGATTTTATGTATGGGGAAGATAGAGTTCTACCACAGAGGTCATGACATCTTCCATTCATTCTCAAGCCAGTATACTCAGCGTTTCCATCAGAGTCCAGGTAAAGAAAGATTTTTTGCACTGTTTCTGAACCAGAGTCTTAATTATTATAACTGATTGTGGGCCAAGAGAAAAGAGACAGTTTCACGGGCTGAGCACAATTTAGTGATGTAGTATTTTGTAACTTTTTATAGGGCTGTATCTCAAGAGTTACATCCTGTAAGAACCTTAGATTTGTACCTGGCTTGAAACATGCAACAAGTAAGTTTTTAGACAGTTTCAACTTTTGGACAATTTAGAAAACTAGCTGTTAGATCATTAACTTCCAACAAAAGGTATCTTATTTATGTTTATAATAGAATATTAGTGGTGAAATAGTAATGACCTTTATTTTTTTCCTCTACTTGGATGTATGTAATTTTGCACAAAATACAGGGAAGGACACGGGATCTGTGAGGAGCAGTTAGATCAAAATTCACAATTAATGCTTCCTAACAGATTAAATGTACTAGTTCTCAATATTAAGGAAAGTTTGAGATGGCTTTTAAAGAAGATAGAATGGTTGGGTGTTCCTTTTTATTTATTCTTCTAACTCATTCTTACTAGAGGTGAGTGAATATGGTGCAGTGCTTAATTATAGATTACAGACTCAGATATTCAGCGTTCACTTTGTGAGCTACTGCTTTTTTTTAAAAAATATATTTTAGCTTAGGGATTGCAGCAAATGTCAGACTGCAGTCCAAGCTCTGCATAATCTCCCAGAGTGCATCTTTTGTGAAGGCCCATGAAAACTTAATACTTTTTGTTTGTTTGTTTTTTAAGCAATGGCTTAACTTCATAAGCTTTCAGCTAGGCTTGGTAGTTTTCCTTCACTAGGAATGAATCCCTTCCCCTTAGTTTCACGTCTTTCCTTGTGGATTATCATCATCTACCCCACAGAAGCAAGATGACTTTTCAGGTTTCAGGATGTTGCTAGTTGCTGACTAAAAGCTTGCTTACTGTACACAAGCCTTCTGTCTGTATGTTTTCCTTCCATTCAAAACCCCATACACATGAAGCACTGAAGTTTCTGGGCAAATTCAGTGTACAACTCGGTAGACTGATATCCTTTAATAAAATCAGTAAAAGCATGAGGAAGCCCCACTCAAATGACTGTCCAGCATATAAACTCTGAGTCCTGGTGAAGCTCCATACTATTGCTTTTCTAGCTAAAACAAATAAAGGTTTTAGGTTACTGCGCTGAGCATCTTCATATGATGCATTTATCAGTCCAGGATACCTCAGTTAGACAATAATTAGGAACTGCCAAAAGAACATCTGTTTACAGTCACCACTTCTAAGGATAAATTCGCATCATGAAATAGCTTGTGCTTGAGTACAAGAGCAATTAAAACCAAGAAGGAAGATTTCACTGCTTTTTAAGGTCAATTTGCACTTTGCTTGCCTTTGTACCACTACAGAGTTTGAAAAATCACTGTGCAAAAAGCTCTTTTACAAGGCATACAGCAATGCATATGCTTTCTCCCTCTAGCATGTTAGAAGAAATAGGCTTTGAGTTATGGAGCATAAAATAACTTCTAAAAAATTCAGGCTGTTTTCCCACAGTTGGATAAGGATGGGAGCAGATGATTCTTGGCCTTTGTATGTTCTGCTTGCTTTCTGCAGGCACCTGATACTCTCTGACCCTGCCTGGGGCACCAGTTTTGGGTACTGAGCAGAACTAAGCTGTCATGCATCTGGCTTCTGTGAGTCAAGTAACCCTCTCCAGTTTGAGGGAGGAGTTCACAGTCTGTTCCCTGCCGTAGCGTCTGTATTCCTTGGGATCAGTACAGTTTTAACTTACCCTCTAAAAGATGACGTTCTCGCTGGAACTCTATCGTGCTCAAAAGTTGTTTTGATACAGCTGCTCTAAGCCTTTCCTGTTTGGGTCTTTTACTGGCTGAGCACTCACTAATGTGGGTTAGATTGTAGAGTTACCTCCTCAGACTTGAGAAACATGTTGGCCCTTGCAAAGAGCATGGCATATAAAGGGTAAGGCTGTGAGAGCAGGGATGCCCTACTGAGACTTCTACAAGGCTATAGTATTTTTACACATAAATGCACTTGTACAATATGTGTATGTGTGGTTTGTTTTGGGGGATGGTTGTTTTGCTTGTTTTGGTTGTTTGGATTTTTTTTAAAAAAACCCTCTTGCATCTGCTCAGTGGGGGAATATTTGGATTTACTTACACATTTTAAATCAGTATCATGATGCGGGGGAAACCCAAAAGGTGAAGGACACAGGCATTTCTTTTTTTCTTTTTTTTTGCATTCTGGAAATGTGACCTTAAAATTAAGCCTGTAGCTTAAGGAAAAAAGTAATACACACTTCCTGTACCAAAACAAAGCATCAGAAATTGATGCTTGGCAGTCATCAGATGCTGGAATATCTGACAGCCTACTTGGTTAAAATCTATTTCTGGGTTTTTTTTTTCTTTTTCCCTTTTTGTGAAGAGTATCAGATGATATCTTAAGGATAAAACTTTCAGTGAGATGTGAATGACTCTGTCACTAAAACCCTGGGGTCCATGTTCTGGCATATATTTGCAATGTCGATGTTTTCATGGTCTCTTCAGTCATTTGGCAACCTCTCCCTGTGATTCCATGAACACAGCAATGTTTCTTTGCCTTACTTACCCTTCAAACAAGAGAAGAACACACCTGAAATTTACCTAGATGTGTGGACTGTGTCTAGCGATAAATTAATGAGTAGTGATTTCAGGACTTCATTTACATTGTAGTGCCACGTCATTGTCTAACAAATAGAATTCAGACAGCTAAAGGTAAAAATTAAGTATATAACATCATATTGGAGTTCTGGGAACCTGGAACGACTAAACTTGTCTGTGCAATGTGGGAAAACAGGAACATTTGCCAAACCCTTGAATAAATGTATACAATTCCAGTATGTTTCTTAACAGTAAATGAATGATGGCAGTTATCTATTAATCCCTTTGAAATAGTGTGTTTTCTAGGAAATAATGTATATACACCGTATAAAATTATACAAAATTGTGCTCGCCTGTGTAACTGACTGTATTTCATGAAGGCTATAGCAACAATTAAACAGAAATCGCTGTGCAGACCTTTCAGGGTCTGCATCGTAGTAACTAAAGTGAAAATCAAGAAATAGTGAATATGTGGTAAACCAACAGGATTTTGCCTGTGTGTCACGTTACCAACAAATCTTGTTGCAGTTAAGTTGTCTTTTATTCAGTGGTGTTTGCAGAAGTAGTTGCAGTGGTGTTCAGAACACATCAGTTTCTAGGATGATTGATGTTTTATTCCCATGCTGTAAGAGAATGAAAATAGGAAGAGGATTTCATGTTTCCAGCCCTTTATTCTCCTCTGATAAGATTCAGGGTGAAGCAGGTGTATTCTCACTAATTGCCAGCTAAAAGGCAAACGAGCAGGCCACGGGCCTTTCCAGGGAAACACTTTTTCAGCTACAGCACGCGTGTGTTTATAAACACACATAAATGCTTAATAGGCCCCAAAGTGCAAAGTTTGCTCCGAGAATAACGAAGGGATTTTTCATCACTATAGAAACAGCCTGAGAGTTTGATGTGACTTCTAGGTAGAGAGTTTGCTGGTTCGAAGCAGGCTGGTTGGAGAGCTGTTAACTTGCATGGTGAAGGATGCCTCGCCGCTGTTCGTGAACTGAAGTAGCGATGCACTGCTTTAAAATGCTGACCACGGAGGAGGCGTGGGTATGGCTTGTCAGAAGAAGCTAACACAATAGCATTTAATAACCTTGTTCCTTCGTCCTGTGACATCTTAACATTTGTACTCCCACAGTTTGTGTCTTGCCAGCATTTCAACTTCCACATTCTTTTCTCTCAGCTGCTTCTTATTTTTACAGTTTTCCAGCTACTTTTGTCAGTGGTGATCTCGCAAAACCCTCTGTCTGTATACTGACCCTGCAGAAGAATGCTGTCTCAGTTCTGCATTTCCACATGTGCTTAGTGGAGATAGGAGCGTTTGTGTCGCTTCCTTAAAGTTTCCTGACACTTAGCATGACCACATTTAGGTTTCAACTTTTTCTGATGCTGCCAAACTTGAGCTGCTGGGTGATTGCTTCAAAATCTGCCTTGCCTTCTCAAGGCAAAAAAGGTGTAGCTGCTATGGGTAGTATTTGGGCAGCACCAACTCAGGCGCTTAATGCAAACCCCAAGGCGTCTGTGTGCCCAAGATCTTTAGCAAAGGTCTTGCCCTGGTGTCAGGACATATGCTGCTGGCAGGGATAAGGTGCCAGAGCCTTGGCAACTCTTGATATTGGGAGCACTTGGAAGTTTTGATGGCTGGTGGAGGAAAAGCTGTGCAGGTGGAAGTGGAAAGAGTAAGTGGGAAGTGGCTCTTACTTCGGTGTTCTCGACTGTGTCTTTGGAAGCAGCGCTCACTATTTTTAACTGGCTGCAGCAATTAAAAAGAAATGCTGCCTCTTCTGTGAACCGGAGATCGAATCTGAATCTTGTTAGTATAATTTTTCCATGGCAACGTTTTGCCTGTGGATTCTGTATAGCTGCATGCAGAATTTGTGCTCAGGGAAACTATGTTCCGTGCAAGTAACAAGTTACAGTTTTTGAAGCAGAGTTAAAACAATTATGCACAGCTGCTGTGGGCTAATACGTAGTTTTGGGTGGGATGTCAGTCCTAACGCTGAATCTGAGTCACTTCCCATTGGCAGCAGACTATTAAATAAATGAGAATTACAAATTTCACTTCAAGCCTGCCCAGTCTTGAGACCATGAATGAAAAGTTTCTCCCAGCACTTCAGAAGGTGCATACTCCACTGCAAGTCATGGCAACGGAGTATGTCACAAAACATGCCTTGTAGAACTAGCAGGCTTCTCCTCCTTATCCTTAAGGACTCAAGGAGTTTAATAAAATCCAGACCACAAATGAATCATGAATATACATTGTATGTGACTGGAGGCTTACAGCTTATCCCAATATATTTTATATATCCCAATATATGTATAACTGTGTATAAAATGAAGGTGCACAAAGTGTGAATCAGAGGTGCAGCTGACATAGTTGGCTGTGTTATCAAAATCTGATATATTGTGGGAGCCATTGGGATGCAGTGGTATTGGATATAGAGATGGGCACTACTGGAACACTCAGGCCCTAATGTGGCACTGCAGAAATTGCTAATGCTACGGGTCTTTCTGCCAGCTGCACTGACTTGCTGAAAACAGACAAAATAGCAAAGAAAGGACAATAAAAAGTACATCATAATAGATGAATTCTATACATCTTTTTTAACTGACTGTTGCAAAGCATTTGTACTGCTGGCTTACTAAAATAAGTTTTCAGTGCTGTTATTATGCTTCCTATTTATCTCAGGTTTTGATTTTTAACTTGTCAATGGCTAATTTCAGTTGGTATTTAATATATGTATTAGCAGAAGAAAATGCATCTGGTTTGCCAGGGTGAGAGGTGTGAGTTGTAGCTGTATTTAAAGAATTTCTAAAACCAGAGTCTGATCTCAGAGGTATGAACTGTACTGACAGAAGGGTGGTTTTGCATCAGGTTAATAAGTATGGCCCAGTGTGTTCCACAGCAACGTTACTGATATACGGTGTAAATTGAAACAACATTTTCAACCAGGTGTCTTTTTAAAATAGAATTCTAAATTAGGTTTGGAATATATTTCTCTTCGGTACTTGAAATGGAAATGTACATGTCTTGTAAGGGAATCTCTGCATCCTTCCATCCTACTGTTTCTCTGTGTGTGTGTGTATATATATATATATATATACATGCCCACATGCATGTCAAGTGTGGTGTTATGACAAGTGCTGTCATAGCAGCACATCTTCTCTATTGGATGCCAGTAAGAGTGCAACTTAAAGGAAACCAAGAGGGGTACTGATGAGCACATTCCAAGAAGCCAAGATATGACTTGGAAAAATATCAGTGGAAATCATGTTTGAACCGTGAAAATATAAACTGGTATGCAAGAAACAGAAGAAGAATAATACAGTAGCATTAGATACCTGATTATCTGTGACAGAATTTAATGGCAAGCAAATAATCAATGTATCATTTGAGCACAGATGTCTCTGAGTGTCTTAGGAATTACATCTAGATATTTGAAGAATGGCTCTCTCTATTTTTAACATGCAATTGTAAAAGCCAGCAGCTGATTGATTGGGCAAAATAAGAGTTCTTAATGACCAAGATCCCAGAACTCTACTTATTGTTCAACAAAATAAGCTGTCTTGGGGACTTCATGCTATAAAACCTACTATTAGGTTTGAACAATAGCACAGACAACGCATTCATATCAGTAAAGGTGCCAGTACAGTAAATTTATGTAGTTTCTTATTTAATTGTAAAAGTTGCCTGTTGGCTTTTTTTTTTGTTGGTTGGTTTGCTTTTCCTCTCAAGCTTCCTGTTTATTTAAGCACTGGAATTGCCAGAAAAGTTTAGAGCCTGAAGAATGTGCTTAAAACTGAGCAGGTTACAAAGCTTGATGCCTTTTAATGGGGAAGATCTTTTCATGTGGTCCAAGTGCTTTGACATGAAGTGAGAAAATTCTTGAAGCCCCAGTGAACTTTGGGGACTGTCAAATCCAGAATTTCATGGTGGTGATGGGACACACACACATTGCCCGTGAGCTAGAGCCCTATCTTCTACTTAGGCATGCCTTTTGCTTTTCCCTGGTGTTATTAAATTTAGTTGCTTTTGCTGACAAAATTCTATTTAATCAAGATTTTAGTGAGTTCACGTACTCCCTAAATCCACCAGTTTTCTTTTATAATGAAAGAAAAGTGGGTCACAAGTTAAAGGAACTAACTTTGACTGCTTTTCTAATGAAATCCTGCAGCATATGCTCTTCAGTGTCATCTTCTGTAATTTTTAACTTAAGTCCTCTAAGTAAAAAATGTCTCTTGACTGGTTCATGTAGGAGTGTTTAAAACCCCATACCTGCCTGCTATATTCTGTATCGTCTTCTGTCAGCCACCTAAAATCTTCATGTACAAAAGTACCTTCTTTTTAGAGGCATTAATTCAGCAGTACTGAAGAATAATTCTGGTTCATAATTGATTTTTACTGTGTTGAAGCTTCCAAGGTCAGCACTTTGCTTTCTGCTGTTCAGAAAGTTTCCCTCTACCTTCAGGTTACGCGCGTGTCCACAGGGTGGAAGTTGCTGATGAATTACCCTGAAAATTAATATTTGCAGAATACCATTTTCTTTGGTTTTCACTTGCTTGATGCAAAGATGTGTTTACACATCTTTGAATAGCTGGATATTTAACTTATGAGCACGAGGCTCTTAATTTACTCCCAAAATACAATAGACAAGAGGCTATGTAAAAGCACTCCTATGCTACGTAAAATATCAGGACCATAAGAATAGCAGCCATTACACTTAGCAAAGAATTAGAGATGATGAAAAGAGGAATTATCTTTCCCCATCTTTAGAATTATATTCTTTATCCCTACAGAAATAATGTCTTGTGTCCACTGATATCATAGTAATATTTGCAAAAGGATTTCTTTCTGGGGAAACCGGTGAGACGTGAGTATTCACGCTCATCCACATAAATTAATGCTTTGGGGAAATTCCTAATCATGATGAAACAGCTTCTTCTAATACATCCGTTTCAGGTGTCCATCATTAATTGGACATTTTGAAGAAATGATACATCAGAATAGAACCAAGGTCTTTTCCCAAGAACTGGGTAGAGAAGCTTGCACTCTGGCACTGCAGAAAAATGCGCATTTCTGGCGTGTTTTAAGCTTGGAGGCTTGATGACAGGAATGTGTTCTTTTTCTTCATGCCTGTGCGTCCATGAGCTCTGGTGCTCTTCCTTTATCTCCCCGTTAAGACATACGGACATGGAAGATACAATACTGCTTCTTAGTGATCTTAGATAGAAATGAGGTTCCATTATACAGCGTCATTCTATGCATAGTTGTTACTGAGACAATATAACACCATCACGGTTGAGAAAAGCCCAAGGAAGCATGTGTACACCTTTATGGCCAGAGAAAATGAAGCACAAAGTCTTTCACTGGACTCAGCAGCAGGTTCTTGATGAAGTGAAGGGAGGCGTGTGGAACTCCTGGGCACCGCCAGCCTAGTACCTACACCTCAGGACTGACTGCTTAAAACATCAGCCACAGACTAGCTTCTCCCACAGCCTTCTGCAGGTCTCGGTAGCTATATTGAGAAGGTATGTGTCCCCTCTAATATGATATACCTGTTTATGACTTGTGAGTGAGAAGGTGTGAAAAAGGCTTTTATATGTCTGTCTGTCTGTCTAGCTAGCTATCTATCTAAAGATCACCGAATCACAGAACATTAGGAGTTGTACAGGACCTCAAAAGATCATCTAGTCTGACAGAGCAGGATCACCTAGACTAAATCACACAGGGACACATCCAGGTGGGTTTGAATGTCTCCATATATATATATGCATTATATATGCATAAATGCATAAATATATGCATTATCATATAGATGCATATATGTATGTACATATCTATAACATCTTTTTTAAAATAAGATAATTAAGAGGTTAGAAGTTTTTACTGGAATGGAAACAGGTGATGCTGTTCTTCAGAAATAGTATTTATGGTCTCGGTATTGTGTGAGAATGAAGTATAACTGCTTTATTATGGCTGTGCTTCCTGCAGTTTTATTTGATAATCCATCTAAGATATTTGGGGCTTTACTTTTCTTTTTAGTGCTCCTGTTATTCACTTAAGATGTAAATGCTAAGCAAACCTCATTTATCGAATCTGTTAATCTCTGGATTAGCAGGAGTTGTTAAACTGATTTGCAGAGCTTGTTTTGAGAGCTATTAAGTTTCACCTCTTTCCCCTGAGTTGATGGAATAATGATTTGCAAGATTACTGCATAGTTTGAATTCCTTTCAAGGCAGAAACCCTAATTTTGGAGACTTTCCATGAATGATAGTGGAGGTAGTGCTGCATTTTTATTTACTTGTAAATGTATGCAGTTTATGGAATATTTTTATTTTATACTTGCTATTCCAGAAGAAGAAATTTAATTTAGAGTCATTTCAAGATATTGGACACTCATGTGAATGAAAAGATGTGGTTCTGAGTTGAACTTTGTCTAATGTTGTAGATCTAATTAAACTAGCTGTATAATTTACAAATGAGTGAAAAAAATCTCAGAGGAAATGTATTTTCATTTTAGGCTAGCCCTGTCCTTTTTAATGTAGGTCAGAGAATGGTTTTATTAATTCATGGGATTAAATAAATTTAAATGGTATTTTTTCTTCTGAAATTAATTCCATTATGGAGAGTCCTATGGCATTTAACAGGAATGAAACTAATAAGGTTTTCTACATAAATTACATTAGAAATGTGCATATTTTAAAGGAGTTATCTATATTTTCTTAAAGAGGTTTTTTGAACCGATCTCCTGATTTATATTGCAGGGATAGAACCCTTTCTTTAATGCCAGGGGATACTTTAGAATGACTATTCCTTTTGTGATATTTTAATAAAACTTTCCACAAGGGTTTCCATCTTAAGATGTTCTGCTATAATGCATTTCGTGACATTTTCTTTCAGGTGAGTCAGACGTTCTGTGGGTTTGAATTTAAATATGAGGTGAAAAATATTTGGTTCCTTTTAGTAGAAACATAGCAGAGCAGGGAAGGGAAGGAATGGCTTTTACATTTCACATATGTTTAAGATGTGCTCAGGTCTTATGTCATGGGCCATGACCTGCTCTGAGCCACTCTGGGCTACGTGGGAAGTTCCTGACTGCGGGCATGGTCATTCAAACAATTAAACATAATAACTGAGTGGAAAGTAGCCTGGCACCCACTCACTCACTAGTAGGCACATACAAATAGATAGCAAAAATGTCTTTCAGAGTTTCTATTAGATTACAGGAGATGCAAGCATATATTGTAATAAAAAAATTACTATTTTTATTAATATGAGAAGCCAGGTTGGAAGGCCAATGGTATCCTGGGCTCCATCAGAAGAGGGGTGGCAACAGAGACAGGGAGGGGATTGTCCCTCTCTGCTCCGCCCTCATGAGGCTCCAGCTGGAGTCCTGTGTCCAGAGCTGGGGCCCCAATACAAGAAAGATGTGGGACTGTTGGAGAGGGGTCGGAGGAGCCACAGAGATGACCAGAGGGCTGGAGCACCTCCCCTACGGAGAGAGGCTGAGGGAGCTGGTCTTGTTCAGCCTGGAGAAGAGAAGGCTGTGGGGGGACCTCATTGCAGCCTCCCAGTCCCTGAAGGGAGCAGAGAAACAGGAGGGAAATCAGCTTGTTCAAAAGGTAGACAATGGCAGGACAAGGGGGAATGGCTTAAAGCTAAAGGAAGGAAGGTTTAGATTAGATATGAGGGGGAAGTTTCTTTACAGAGAGAGTGGTGAGGGGCTGGGACAGGCTGCCCAGAGAGGGGGTGGATGCCCCATCCCTGCTGGTGTTGAAGGCCAGGTTGGCTGGGGCCCTGGGCAACCTTGTGTAGCTTCAGGCCTGGAGGTTGTTGTCCCTGCCTGTGGCAGGGGGGTTGGAGCTCTATGATCCTTGGGGTCCCTTCCAACCCAGACCATTCTATGATTCTATGAATTGTTACTCTTTTTCTGTTCATAGATATATTTCACTTTACTGTGCCTAGTCAACTAATGAAAATAGCTTTCCTGTCTCGTCTGTTGGTATCACAGCTGTTGTGGTTTGGCCGAGACAGCAACCTTAAAATATTTTTGATCAATACATAATGTACTTACAGGTTTAGAGTTAGCTAACACTGTGGAGTGTTTGGCAGAAAAGTGCATCAAGTGGGAGCCCCTGTGAGTGTATGAGCTACTGGCACCCTGGGCTGCTATCCCTGAGGATGGATGTCACTTGTGGGGGTTAAAAAATTCCAAATGTGATGCCTGGTGCGTGCCACAGGACAGGAGAGAGCTTTGGGGTCTGCTTTTGCAGTAACTCAGAGAAGTTGTGGACAGGTATGAATTATTTGGTATGACGGCTCTGGGTCACGGGAGAAGCACTGCTACTGAGAGCAGATTCTGAATGTCAGTGAGTCCTCTCTTGCTTTCCTGTCAGGGATCTGGTGGCAGAAAATAGTCTTGGGAGATCTGAAGTAGTGTTTTAAATCTGAGGAAGGAGAAAATTGAATCATGCCTCAGTCCTGCGCCATCTCGCCCGTGTGTCAGTCCCGGCCCACACGTAGCGAAAGAGCGTGCCAGGCTTGTGATATAAAAATCCATCCTGCCTTTACGCTGTTCTTCCTTACTTCCTTTAGGAGAAAGACATAATTCTAAACTTCTAGGAAATGTTTCTATGTTCTGGTCCAAGGAAAAGCCGAGGGTGAGGTGCTGAAGCTCTGAAGAGCAGAATTCAACATACGCTTAATACTTGTTTTGTTAGTTAAGTCTCTTGCCAGAGAAGTGACTGGGTTTCTCTTTGCCAAAGCCTGTGATGCCTAACACAAGGCTTGGCACCCTCTTTTCAGGGTGGGTATTTTTGTGAGGTACTGCAGTGCTATTTCTGATGTCGAAATCACTTTATAATCCTTATGCTGCATAATGACTGATTACAGTCTAATACACTGTTCATAGATGTCATTATGAGTATATAATGACTTCAACACACATGACAGCCTACAGCTGTGGGCTTCCATGGAATAATTTTACTCTGGCAAGTCTTTTCAAAACAGCTTCCTCCCAGTTCTTTCTTGTCACCAAGTTTGAGATGATAAACTGGAGATAACAATGATTTTCTGAAGCTTGTCTATTATTAAAAAGCCAGCAGCAGCAGTAAGGGTTGAATATTCAGCTTGTGGGGATTTGCAGTGTCTGCAACAAAATCAGTGCTACTCTTTGCCTGTTAGAGAGTGAGGACCCAACAGATAGGAATAGTCCCCCTTAAGCATCTCTGGAAAAGTCCCAGGGTAATAGAAATAAAAAGTTTTGAGCCTTGGAAGGAGAGTTTTGTGGCGTTGGGGTTGTCACTGGTCAGAATGGCCTTGTAAAGGAGGTTTGTGCCTGCGGCACACTCTGCAGAGCAAAACTCAGGCTGGGGCTCGGGCCAGACACTGATTGATGCCCATGGCACTTGATCAATATCCAGTGTTACTCCCTCTCACTTCATCATTGCGTAATAAAGCTACAGGACTCAAGCAACACCCTGGCCCATGATAAACTGAAGTTCCTATTAATGAAAATGAGACAACTAGGAGCCAAACTGAGCACCTGGTGTTACGGCAAATTTGGGTTATCTGTTTACTACAAGCTATTTTTCTTTTGAAAGATGGTTCTTCTCCTGAGTATTAGTGGAGTTTTGTCCATGCACCAAGCCATGAATACTGTTATAGAATAGTTTGTTACAGAGTAGACTTCTGGCTGGTATACTGGGGAAAACGGCACAACATTCTACTTCCAGACAGCCAAATTTGTGCTTCATTCCTAGCAAGTATGATGTATGGTGAGGGACTGACTTGAATTTTATTGTGGGCTCTCATGCCAGTGAATCTGGGCTAGGCACTGCACTGTGTTTCTGTGCCACTGTCAGCATCCAACCATAGGACCCTACTGCTTTCTATGTGGACCAAATCACTGCTCACCTCCACCACTGCGCTTTCAACACTTGTCATCTCTGTTCATAAATGCAGTATTCTTTAGTTGCATTGTCACCACTCTGGGTGACCTCTGAGACAGCTTTTTTGCTGCTTGTACAAAGTGCATGCAATTCAAGAGGGGTTTTTGGTTGGTTTTTTTTGCTGGTTCTGAGTTAACACACAAAATGCAGAACAAATATTTTTGGAAAATCAAGGTAAGAAAAAAAAGTGCATCCTGTTTTTCTGGAGTACTGGACAATTCTTTGTCAGGAGACTTGAGAATCATAGAATCATAGAATTGTAGGGGTTGGAAGGGACCTTGAGAGATCATCGGGTCCAACCTCCCTGCCAAAGCAGGGTCCCTAGGACATATCACTCAGGCATCCAGAGGGGTCTTGAATATCTCCAGTGAAGGAGACTCCACCACCTCCCTGGGCAGCCTGTCCCAGGGCTCCCTCACCCTCACTGTGGAAAAGTTCTTCCCCATGTTGGTGCGGAACTCCCTGTGCTCCAACTTGCAGCCATTGCCCCTTGTCCTGTCCCCACAGACACTGAAAAGGGGCTGGCTGATTCCCCCTGCATCCCCTGCTTAAGATAATTATAGACTTTAATTAGGTCCCCCCTTAGTCTTCTCTTCTCAAGGCTGAACAGTCCCAGCTCACTCAGCCTTTCCTCATAGGGGAGATGCTCCAGGCCCTTAATCATCTTCGTAGCCCTTCTCTGAACTCTCTCCAGGAGATCCCTGTCCTTTTTATCCCAGGGAGCCCAGAACTGGACACAATACTCCAGGTGGGGCCTGACCAGGGCAGAGTAGAGGGGAAGGATCCCCTCCTGTGACCTGCTGGCCACACTCCTCCTGATGCCCCCCAGGATCCCATTGTCTCTCTCAGCCCCCAGGGCACACTGCTGGCTCATGGGCACCCTGTCATCTACCAGGACCCCCAGGTCCTTCTCCACTGAGCTCCTCTCCAGCAGCTCATCCCCCAGCCTGTACTGGTACAAACAGTTATTCCTTCCTAGGTGCCAGACTCTCCACTGGCTTTTGTTGAACTTCATTAGGTTTCTCCCTGCCCAGCTCTCCAGCCTGTACAGGTCTCGCTGGATGGCAGCACAGTGTCCTGCATGTCAGCCACATGTGAGAAGTAATCAGTATGTCAGTTGATTTTGACTGGTAAATTTTTTTCATGAAAAGACACAGCCATTCCATCAGAAAGTTCACCATTAAAAAAAACAGAACAAAACAAAACAAAACAAAAAACACCCCCCAATCCAGCTAATTTCTAAACCTTCAGATTATTTTCCCTATTTGTTTTCTTCTCAGCCTCGTCTCTGTTGGATATTTTGAGCGTGCTTAATGTAAAATATTTTGCCTGCACTGATGTGTGAGCAATATTTTTGGAGTTCATTTTTTCAGAGCAGATGTGTGTTACCCTTTAATAAACCAGAAAGTTTCATTTTCTGTTTTGAGCACTGTACCCTTAATATGGAATCCTGACCTTGTACAATTGTCTTCTCTAGCCTACTCTGTGGGCTTGGTTTTGGTGTGCTTGTTTTATGTCCTTCATGGACTTGCACTAACCTTGAAGCTAATGTAATATTGATTTCTTTCCCAGAAGTTTATTGTTTGCAATTGGAAGTATTTTTCAGTTTGGATGCTACACTAATTTTTCACTGCAAAGGACTTACAGTGCATAGGTTGCTATCTGAGATAGTGAGGACAGGAGATCCTCATCTCAGGTGTGAGCGCTCCTGAAATACACGATCAGCTTGGCCAGATTTCATACAGGTCTAAAACATAAAATACGATTCCAGTCAACATTAACATACTCATGGCAGTAGGGCAAATATTGAATACTTTTATCATGAAGGGAGAGTTGCACCTTCTGCCCAGGAAAGCTTTAGGGGCTCAGTGGTAGGCTGGAGGCCAGGGAAAGTTACATGGAGTATTTCCATCAATAACAGCACTTGCATTTCAGTCCTAGTACTTACTGAGTATGTAATGGAGGTTTTTGACTGAAAACTAGGTATTTTATTTCCCATTTCAATTGCTCTTTAAAATGCATCATCCATCATAGAGTTTTAGCATGTGAATAGCCACAGTGATTGCAGATTGAATCAGATCAGGGTTTACAATATATCTGTCCAGAAAAACACGCTTACCAACAATGTAAATATTGTATTCAGATACAAATGTGAATCCTCTTGAAATTATGCATTGATTTAGAACAAATGAAATTATATTTATCTCCTTTCTCTCTCTTAGCGCTGTATCCTACAATGCAGGAGTGCTTGGTTACTACCTTCCTTTACGTGGCTCTCTTCTAACACCTGCATCCTTTCAGTCCCCTGGGCTGCAGACAGGACTAGCAGATTTTGGGGTTCATATGGATATGATGATGAATACACTAGCTTGAAACTACTGTAAATCAATTTAGGGGCAAATTTGGAGTAAATTTTGGCCCAGTACATTGAAACCAGCTATTAAAATAACTTGCAGTTCTTGCGCTTGCTGCTGTTGCCTGCAGGAAGTGTTGCCTGCAGCAGGCTCTGCTTCCTGCTGCTACTGTACCTTTCCAGAGCTGTTGCTGGCATTTGGTTGTAGACTGTTGCAAACTTTGGTGGTTTTTTTAGGTCAACCTCATGAGACCATGAGTACAGAGGGTCACACTGGTTTCCTGCTTCTGGAATGCCTTTTACTCCTTTGTCCTGAAATAATTTTTGTAATTGTACCTCTGAGAGGGAAGAAGTGAGGACTCAGTCCTTTACGCAAGTCCCCAGTGCTTCAAAAGAAGACTTAAAAGCTGTGTGCTAAAGGTTACAGCCGTAATGCTGAGGCAACATGTGTACAAGCATGAAAGTAACCTGTCCAGTAAGTTTAATAAATCAATGGACTCCCACCTTCCTTGAGCAAAGGATTCCTCCTGTTCAGAGTACCTAGCACTTCATACCTGAATCTGTGGGGGACTGTGGGGGGACACACAGTAAGGGTAATCTTGTTATGTAAAAGAGTTCATTTAAATGGAAATCAACTATGGCTACAGGGGGCAAGAAGATTGTTTAGGTGACAGACTTTTAGCTTTTCAGGTAGAATATTTGGCCTCCTACTCCATGCCTGTTTTTCTCTCACTTCCCCAGCAAAATGAATAGATAAAATTACTGTTGTCTTCTGTAAGAATTCACTGGATGGTGCGTGTTAGCCCTCTCTTCTCCCCCGGTGCTGCCTGATTCCATTAGGTGCACAGGTACACGAGGGATATTCCACTACAGTGTGTGTTTTCCCCATGCAGATTTTCTTAGGGTGCAGCCCCAATTCGCCAGCTTCTTCCTTCACTGTTTCTGCTGCTATTCAGCCCTCTACTATTATAATCTCTATTTTTATGTGAAAAAGCAGGGAAAAAAAAAGTTTCCTCTTGCTGTGTCCAGGAGAAACACTTGGAGTAGTCTCTTCCACCCAAAAATGCTGTGCCTGGCAGCTGCTTGGCTCCTGCCCTTCTGGCCTGGTGTGTAGTTAGTTCAAAAGGTTAGCGCTGATGCGGTTTTAGTAGTGCAGAGGAGCAGGGAGTTAGCACGTGGGTTTTGAAAAACTGCAGTAAGCCTCGGTGTGATTATTTCTTTTAATAGCTCATTTCTTGGTTATCTTTATGGATTTTGTTTTTTCTGCTTAAAGAATACTCCCCACAAGCCAATTCTTTGACAAGAAAGGTGACCCTTGTGATGAATGCAGAGACTCACTTTTCACAACATTGTGCTAAAACACCTGCTGAAATTATTTATCTAAGCCTATATATGGCACTCACACCTCTTTTCCTGGAAACCAATGTAACATTTCAGTTCGTTCTGTCACAGAAATGAACCAGCTATGTCAGGTTTCTGCCTCGAACTGATAAACTTGAGCCTGACAAAGTACCGGTAGCAGAAGTAGGTTGTGGAATGAAAAGTCAGTGGAAGCATATCCACTGTTACCTGAATTGTGTATTCTGCATGCATTAACAAGAAAACAAACACCAAATTCTTGGTACACCCCCTCACCCCTCTCACTGCTCCCAGAGGTAAAAACCTTTTCCCAAAGCAGAACCAATCCCTGCTTAGGCTTCTCTGTTTAGACAAGTACAAACTGTGCTCACAACTGCCCCAGTTTGTGGAAGAAAGGCTCGCTCAAGCATGAATCCTTTCTGGACCCCCTCTATACCTTACAAGGATTAAAGAAGCTAAATCTCAGTAAGAAGATTTTGAACAGTATCAGAGAGCTTTATGCTGCATGCTCATGCTCTGTTCTGCCTAAATCCAAGACTGTCTGTAGGTTGGGAATCCTGGCAGAGTAAAGGGTGATTGCAAGCCAGTTCATGGCTACTATCTAGAAACGTGGGGAGCAAAAAGAGGATTCATAGGACCAGTTGTTGAAAAGCAGCAAGAGTTTGTCATCTGGTGCGTTTTCTCTATTTGCTGATCCATATAAATCAATTTCTTACGCAGAATATGCCATTAATATGAAATAAGCTCACCTTCAGAGTGACCACTTTTTGACAAGCCATTCGCAGTGCTCTGTGACGTTTTGCAGGGTTGCAAGTTGTGGTTTAATGCTGCTGCTGTTGCGTTAAACAGTGAGCTTGCCATGGCTGCTGGTCTGTGTAACTGTTGCGTGCCTGCAGTTATTTTTTCAGGCATTGAAACTGTTCTGTATGCATCTTGTGCTTATGCAGATTATCAGTCTTTTACTGGTTTTGGACAAGTAAACTAGATAAAAGAGCCATACTCTTAAATGCAAAGGCCAAATCCCAGACTTCTTTTCCACCTCAGTTCCTACTGAAATCAGTAAGGCATGTCCTGCAGCCCTTATTCAGTGAAAGGCTTGCTAATTTGAGGCTGGATCCAGCGCTGTATTAGTTATTTTCATTCAGTGGATGTACATCCCCTCCTTTCTTTCTCCCAAAGGAAATCTGGCAGCTTGTCTGTTCCAGAGGCTGTGAAATATTGGCAGGTTTCAAAACTAAATGTGTCAGTCTCTCTGACAAACAGTCAGTCAAAGGGCAGACGTGTTCCTATCGCTTTCCCTGAAACGAGCCAGCTCTGCACTAGAGAGAAACTGACTCCATGAAATAAGAGCTGCAACAAGACATTTCCCAAAGTGCCGCCTGTGAATGTCCATTAATGTTGGAGACTACACAGGCTACAGCTCAAGCCTACTCTGCTGCTCCCAGAAAAGGAAGAAAAGCATCGGACCCGTGAGGCTGCAGGCCTTTTCTTTATGCTATGACCATGTTGGTGCTCACTGGACTGGCTCTGGGATCAGCCAAGGAACCGTGGTGGGGAGGCCCCAGTGCAGATCGCTTTACCTCCATTCTGGAGGAGCAGACTCCTCCACCTTCAAATTTTTGAGTTTGACGGTGCATGCAGGATTTGGACTGGATGATGGAGAAGGCAGGAGTTTTCATTTGGGAGGAAAAAATGAAGTGTGGTCCATACGTGTCTAACATCACATGTACTCCTGTACTAGATAGAATCATAGAATGGTTTGGGTTGCATTTAAAGGTCTCCCTTTAAAAATTATCTAGTTCCAACACCCTTCCACAAGCAGGGATGACTTTCACTAATCCCACTGCTCAGTGCAAACATTGGTTGGGTGTTAAGTGTCAATCCCATGTGTTTGCAAGAGTACAATACAATAATGGTTCTAGGGATTTCAGTCCAGGCTTATGGTGATGTGGTAAGAACACAACAGGGTGTTTAACTTGTCCTTCCTGGCATTTTCAGTGGAACCTGGACAGCCCAGGCATTTAGAGATGTCCTGAGATCATAAAAATTGAAACTTGTAGGATTAAAAAGGGTAATCTTTTAACCATTAACTTTGGCCAGCTGCTGGTATTTCACCAGTAAATTAGTTGTTTCAAAGTGAAGCCTCAAAAAGCTGCAATCAAAACTCAATAGCCTTGGTGAGTATTAAGCAGGTACTCTTTATGGCATTATTGCATATCATTGAATCAAAACTAGAGGTGTTTTTTCAACTCTGGTTGGGAGACCGTACACCCAGGGGCTTCTAGTGATGTAGAAGTAATAATCCTGGCATGACATGATTTGATCATGCAGCCCCTGACTTACTGCTACGTTTTCAAAGCTGTCAAAATATCATCACTTTGGAGATTCCCTACCTCCAACTTGATGTTACTTAGTTCACTTGCCCTGTCCTTGCTACCTTTAAAAGAGGAGTTCCAGTGTTTCCATTAGCTGGGGGATTTCTGCCAAAAATTATTTTAAGTCTGCTGTGGAATGAACAGTTCACTAAACTGGGAAATTATTTTAAAGTGTTCCAGAGCCTGGGGCTGTCATAGCAATCAAGGTTGCAAGTGGTCCCCTGCTCTAAGGCATATTTCTTCCTGTTTGAGAGGATCAGGGATTTGACTGCTTCTTGAAACATTGCACACTCAGTATTTTAGTTTGGAAGGCATCCTTTGGTGGTGCTTTCTTCGAGTGAACAAATTTGTAGGTTCATTCTACTATGCTCCATGAGGATGGGAAGGAACCTGTGTCCTCTTCGAAACCAGTTGTAAGATGCAGCAGAAACTAGAACTGCTAAAATACCACAAAGCAGATTGTGTGCATTTCTGGTCCGCCTGAAAACAGGAAAGGGAAATCTTTCAACAGATTGTTTCTGTGAGACTGATAGCCAAATGCTACAGATTTTCAGAGCTCTGCTTTAAATAAAAAAGTGCTCTAATTGAGGCCATGTTCTTTTTAGTACTGTTTTTTTCTTTTTTTCCTTTTTTTTTTTCCTTTTTTTTTTCTTTTTAAAGGCAGAAGTTGATTTTTAGAGTTCCATCTGTAAGTATTTGGATTCATATCTGTTAGAATCGGGAAGGGTACATGTAGCACTTTGGGAGCAGTTTACAGTCAAAATATATTTATGATGATGTAGTATGTAGAAATAGATAATACAGAATGCAAAGAGTTGTGGTCCTCTAAGTATAGAACTGAGTTGTTGAGATACCCCTTTAAAGTAATTTGCTCACGTTGGGAGGAAATTCAGAGTCATGTATATCTGGGGGTAGACTGATGCCGTGTGACATACTGTGTATCACAGTATGTTCCTTGCTGCGCTTTGAATGTAGAAACATAACTTTGGATATAACTAAAGAATCCTGATAAATATGCCAGAAGCCAGAAACAAGATAGAGGAGGACAGCAGGGATGTCATGAACAAGTCTTACCAGTGTTAATCACTGTGATTGAAAAAGTATCAAAACTGATTTTTAGAGAATTCTGTTGTGTGTAAATGATGTTTAAAAAGGCTGTTGGAAGACAGTGTTTTTCACTAAAGAGAAAAGTAAGCAATATGCTTTTTAATAGGGAATGGAAGCATGCTGGGAAGGAGACTTTTCTTCCTCTGTTGACACCAGAAAAATAAACAGGCTTTGCTAATGAATTTTGAAAGAGGATAAAGTTGGCATCGTGGTTCATGATCCAGTTTTCAGAATACTTGAACTGCACTGGTGAATAGGCATGCGTTTTATCTTTCACTTCAGGGGGAACTTGCCAGGATTTCATGCATTAAGACAAGAATCACCATAGATTCATATTCAGTAGATGATGAAAGAGGGCTGAAATGAACTCGTTTCTTCCATTATTCTAACTGATACGGGAGGTTAGCTTTGCTTTTGAAGTATTAATGTTTCTCTTGAATACTCTGTATTTACATGTCAAGTCCCTTAAATCAGAGTGCATCGGGAAGCAAGGCGACTTCCTGATCTACATTTTTTTGGTAATACTTTTATTAATCCACAGTTTTAGTACAGTTTTGATAATTTATTTATCTGAGCTTCTGAGTGTAAGATATAAATACAAACTGTCGTGTTTATCTTCAGCATGTGTCAAGATAATCGGTTTCTCCAGTGACTGTGCAGAAGCTTTTAATCTCTAAATTCACGGCATTTCACTTGCCCTTCTTGCAATGAGAAAAATGTCTACGTCTTGGGAGTCATGATTGTTTTATTCATCGCCTGTTTATGAACGAACACTGTCTATCTTTCTGTATGCTTCTAATATATTCTTACTGCAGTTAAAAGTTTTGGCTACCTACTAGGGTGCCAGGTAGGCAACGTGTTGCAGTGATACAGGGTGTGCAGCTGACCCAGAGGAATGCAGGGCTTTTAATGACAGGGCTCTGTGTCTAAGGAGCCTCCTCAATCTACTGTTGGCACTAAGAGCACAGTACAAATGAGAAAAACCAGTTCAGAAAACTTATGTTCAAGCGCAGTGTAGCTCCTTATTCCTGCACAAAATCTCTGATAGGCAGTGGAGGTTGTATGTTGATGTAGTGTTTGTATATTGATGTAGTGTTTGTATATTGATGTAGTGTTTTTCTGTAGCCCAATGCAAATCTAAGGTGTCTATGTGACTATGAATTGTGAACTGAAATGTATTTATTGTGAGCAATACTCTATCAAAGTGACACAGCAAATATAAATCATAGAAAATATCTGCCGACTTCTTGTTTACTTGCTTTGGGGAAAACTTTCCTGCTGATCATTATCCTATATTTATCACGCCTTTCTGATACTTTGTGTGGTTCTAGCTCCAATTCGTGGTTGTTATACTGATAATATTTTGAAGTCTTGTATAAAAATAATGTCAGTGTGGAGTAGTTGGACAAATTCAAGTATGTGAATGTTTAAAAAGTTACCTTTTCTCCTCCGCGCTGTGTGAGATGTGTGAAGGAAAGAAGCTGTGAGTGTAATTATTTTGATTGACATAAATGACATTTTAGCAACAGTTGATTGAGTAAAATCAAGTTTTTCAAACCACACTGTTTTCAGTGTCAGCTGGCATGTGAACGAACACTGTGAATAGCAATAAATATGCCGATTCATTGATGAAAGGTCATTGTAAACAATTTTCAGGGAAAAGAATGATTTAAGTTAGAATAAGAAACAGTGCTGATGTCTCCATAAAGATAAGCACTATTTCAAAATACCTGCATACGTCATCTTGGGCAACCAAAATTGCTTACGGTTGCCATGACATCTTAAAAATTCGACTCTCTTAAATGACATCGCTTCTGCTGCCTGCCCTGAAATGCTAGCAATTGTCAAGAACTTTTAAGGTGGAGGCAAATCCTCTGTAAGGTTTCATGAGATCCAACTGCTGTTTTGATACACAGATAAAAAAAGCCTTCCGCTTCTTGACAGCCCAAGGGAAATTTGGTATTCATCACCATACAGAGTAATGAAGTATCTTTTCATGCTGGATTTCGTAGTTTAGGAGACATTCTATTTGCAGTAATAATGTGGGAAAGGAAGCAAGTCCCAGGTGGAGGCGCAGAGCTCTGAGCTGAGGCAGACTGGCTCTGCTTGGGAACATTTTCAAATTATTAGAAATAATTCTGAAGTTCCACAGGAAAAAAAAGCCAAACCAAAATGAACTCCACAACAAGAACAACAAAAACACAAAACCCCAAACAGTCAAAAAAACCCAAATCACTGGAAAGAGCAGGTTATCTGAGTATTGAGGCACTGTGTTAATTCCTTTATTTATCCTAATACAGGCAACTGTTTCTTAAAGTAAAATAGATTGGCAATTCAGATAAAATATACTCTTTACATGTGATTGCCTGCACTGTTTAGTTTCCCTAAACACTTGATTAACAAGCACTAATCTCTTGTCACTTCAAAGTGCTTAAATCTTACTGCTTTCTCTGTTTGGAAATGAGTTGAAGACAGGCTGGGACAGGGTGTAAGAGTCAAGGGATGCGCTGAGGTTTTGTTTGGAGCTCTATCCAAGGATTTGCTGCATGAGATGCTTCTGCTTTTCCCAACTGCATAATGGATACAATTACCTGCATCGTTTTCACTGAGACTTCGATTGCTTCTGTTTACACAACATCGATAGCCTGAAGTAGCAGTCCTGCTGCAGTGCCTGTGAATCTGTAAGATGCTACGGCAGTTAGAAATTGCTTGGATCAAGCATTGTGTGCAACAGGTCAGAAGGATGGGTAGAAAACTTAATCAACAGTGCTGGGCTGGTACCAGTTTTTGTCAGAATTAGACTGCTTCTGGCCCAAATACAGCAGGCAGAGACTGGTGGCCAGTTGTCTGTGAGATGTGTGTGGTAGGAGCCCTTGCCTGGACTCTCTTATGTTCTCTCCCATGGTTAGCAGGTCAGATGATGAAGTCCTTTTCAGTGAGAAAGTGTCCTCTCTATTCTCTGTTAGGAGAATTGCTGAGATGCTACTCCTTGCTAATGTCTCTAGGACATGGTATGCTGTGCCTGACTGTCCCAATGCAGTGCTTAGCTCTGGTGGGTTACTGATTTTGTGTCTGGTACCCAGTGGGTCTAGGATGTTGGTCATTCCCACTCCCATGAGGTGGATTGTGGAGTAATACAAAAAGGATCATCCTTGCTCTCCTCTTGATCCATTTGATGAGAAGGTTAGTCCATCTGGCCTGAAATCTTCTTCAGTCCTTTGAAGAAAGGTAATTCAAGTGCTTCTCTTTATTCATCATGCAAGCCTAGTGTCAGTGTGGCGGTTGAGGGTTCAATGGACCCTTTGCCATTGCTGAAGTGCTGAAGTGCACTTTTCTTGCCTAATCTCTCATGGTTCATGAACTCTCTTCCCCTTTCATAGACCTTTGTTGACTGTACATTAGAGAACTACCTTGCTGCTACTTTATTTCACAGCGAAGGTCAAGTGCTTCTTTTTTATTTTTTCCCCTCCCCACCTCCAAACTTCCACCCAAGTAAATTTGTGGGCATGCCAGAATGGTCTTTCTTTTTGAGAAGCGCACTAAGCTCCTGATCTGATGGATGTTGTCAGTCCCCAGGACTCCAGGATAAATTATATGGAATCATGCTATTAACACAGCTCAGCTATATCATTTTTGCAACAGTAACTATAAAATCAATATGGAGAAAACGGTCAGATAAATCAACGGCTGAAAGAATGATAGAGGTTCACTGAAACAGAAATAAGCTTTAAATATACCAAATGTAAGGTGATTCCTATAGAAATGAGGAGTGCGAGCTTATTTCAAATGAGAAACTTCTCTGGAAGGCAGCAGCTAAAAGGAACTGGGGGTAACAGGAGAGAAGCAACAAAGCATACTGTGTGCTGCTGTAACCAAATGAGGTGAGATGCTCTGCAAGGGGATGAATAAGGGAGCAGGAAATAGGAGCAAGGGAAGCGATAAGTGTTTTTACAGCACTGGTGAGCATGGTGGTGCAGGGGTGTGGCATTGAGTTTCAGCAGCTGATGTGACATGCCATCGATCATCTAAAGGGCAAAAAAAGTCTGATGCTTTCAAAGGTAGAGCACTCATCATAATAAAAGGAGGATTGGGCTGTTTAATACTTCACAGTCAAAGAAGAAAGGGAAGAGGAAGTGAGAAGTGACAGAATATATTTAAATCTAACAGGAGGAAGAACCATAAAAACCCCACAACCCATCCACTGACCACCAACATCATTCTGGTGGTTCCCAGCAACTGGAAGCCAGAACCAGACAACTTTGAGTTGGAATCCGATTTTTTAAAATTTTTTATCTCTCACCCCCACCCCCTTCCCCTGCAATACGGTAATCAACCACTGGAGCTAATTATGAGGGAAGTTGTAATTCTTTCCATAATCTCACTGCTGTTTTAAATCAGGACTGACCACATCCGTGGGAGATTGGATTTAGCAAATGCACATTTCTGGATTCAGTGCAGAAGCTACTGTGTGAAAGACTGAGGCCTTTGGCCTTCTAGGAGTGAGGGTAATGAACTAATATCCCTTCTCAATTTATCTGTGTATTCAGGGCCTGCATGACCTTTTCTGTCACGCCAGCTTCACAGCCAGCCCCACACCACTCGTGGATCAGGCATTTTGTGCAGTGCAGAGCTGATTGATTCCTTTCATCAGCCTAAACTTTTCTTGCTATCTTCTTGCTTGTAGCAAGGGACTGAGATGATAAAATTCACTATATATTTTTTCCATTTCTGTGTTTATTTTATTGGACAACAGATGTTTTCATGATTAAATAAGACTAGCCTGCTTGCTACGGTGCATCATAAATTCACCTACTGGATGCTGCCTGAGTTTTTGCATACATAAACACACATGTATGCTTACTAAAAATATGCATGTGAAAGCAAAGGGAAAGGGTTCTCTAAAAACAAATAAATAGTGATAGACTGTAGGGGAAAGGCAGTTATTAAACCACTTGCCTCCCTTTTAACCTGATAGCAAAGTTGAGATCTAGGTAATATTAACAACACTTGCAAGATATGTAAAGCGTTGCTTTATGGGTGCTGCTTCTCTCAATCAACAGGTTCCATTTCTGAATTCCTGCCATTCTGTCCTTTGCTCTTGGAGGCCTCATGTTCCTCTTAGCACCAGATATTGGCCATTCTATCTTTAAAACCAGGCTTTGATTGAGGCATGTAGGGCATTTCATAAAACCCATCGTTTCAGTTCTTTTATTTCAGTTGATCATATGGACCGGCAATCCCCGTCACTGCTGTCCTTCCAATTTTGGGTTTATATATTAATCTCAAAGCAAAATTCTTATTAAATCAGCAAGTTCCAAGGACAGCAGTGAATTTCTTTTTTGCCACTGGGCAGTGCTTTATGATTTCACTCAAAGCTTTGAACTGTTTGGTGGCCACGAGCCAGGCATTGTAGACTAGCTCCTTGGCTAGTGTAAATGACTTTCACACTTACTGCACCACTGATCCTAGTGAAACTATGATCCTTTCTAATAGCTGAGGACCGAACCTCTCTGTAAATCCCAGAGCCTGAGAAATCCGAACCTCTCTGTAAATCCCAGAGCCTGAGAAATTTTTTATGGCCATCAGTCCAGAAAAAGACTGAACTGTATCATCCTGCTTGCTGTAGCTCTTTGAAGTGCTGCTATGAACTACTGACCAACTCCCATATGCTTAAAGCGAGTGGCCCGATGAACTGGTTGATCATCAAAGTTGCTCTTTAATACATATGGGAGGAGGAGTCCTTTGCCTGTGTGCCTCTGAATGACTTTCCTCACTGAACTACGTGTCGCAATCTGTTCCACACAACAGCAGAGACAAAAACAACTCTACTGGGTCAGAGTCCTTAGTCACCATGGCTGAGTTTCTGATGCCCTGGAGATATACTGCTAGACCAAAAAAAAAAAAAGGTGGCATACAATTTCTAATTTATTAATTCTATTTCACTGGTATTATATTGCTGGTTTTGTCCTAGTTTGCGTAAGTATGCAAAAAGGGGGTATGAAAATGACATTTATTGGAAATGTGTTGACTGACTTGATAAAATTTGAATTCCAGCGCACTGGTCTGTGCACAAAGCTGATAGTTTGGCATGGGTTCTGCTATTTTCTACCCAAAAAAGCTTTTACTATGCTTGTGTTTCCTATCGAAAATGATACTTCTAGAGAAAAATGGTTACTATAAATTTGGATAGCAGACTGCTATAGGTTTTTCAGTGAACATGAAGTGAATATTTATGGAAAATCTCCTATCAGTCGGCTAGCTATTTGTGAGCAGCTTGCAAATACAGATAACAGAAACTAATGCAACTCCAGCTTTTTACTCAACAATCTGCCCAGTGGCAAAACTCATTTTTTTCAGAACTTAATTTTCATAGTATGCATCACTAGAGATCATCCCCAAATTACTATTTTCTGAGCAAGTCCTTGGGGGTCAAACCTACCAAAACTCCACCAGCAAAACAGAAATAATTTTGACCATCTGACAAAGCCAGTCTACATTCATCACAACAGACTTTTTTTTTTGCCTTCCGCTAGCTTTAGGAAAATAATTACAGTGGCTTCTGGATATAGCATAAACAAAGATCTTTCTCCTTAGCCCTGTTAGGAAATTTAAATGTGGCTATTCCTGCTGTGACTGTATGGCTAGTGGTTCATTACTGCAAGAGGGTTTTTCCAAGAAATCACACATTTGTATATTGCAGCTGACTTGAGATTTGTAGGGGCTGTTTTTTGAGAGCTGTGGGAAACTGTTGTTTCTTTATGCTGCTTCACAAAAAATTTGTCAGGTCTGTGTCATCCATTGCTTTCAAATACTGTATTATGGTAGTACCCAATCACTTGCCAGAGTGGAAGACAACATTGGTTTTTAATTTGGGGTGATAAAAATAACTAGACACTTCTCTACTAATTTGCACTGTGACCAGATTGATCAACTTTTCATAAATGAGCTCACTTGTTCAGTTTGTCTGGGGGTGTTTTTGCCTGGTCTGTTTTGGTTTTGAATTTCTTTTGGCTTTGTTAGACGTAGGGATGCTATACTCTGAAACATCAATGAACAGTCATAGATACCAAGAGCTTCAGTCTCCTTAACCTGATTCCCTTTTGTGGAAGTGTTAAATATTTGTTGGCGTAGCAAATAGAGCCGACATGACTAAAGCCCAGTGACTGGTGGTTAGCTGGGAGATAAGGAGTCATCCATCCCCGTGTCTGTGCCGTTCAACAATTTCTTTCCATGAAGCATTTAGTAGAGCAGCAGGGAAAGCTGCGTTTCCTTGACAAATAATCAGATACTCAAACCAGTGGTCTATGAATCCTTTTTTTCCCTCCTTTTCTTGGCTCAATGAATAATTAATCTCTTTGAAGCAGGTTAGCATCAGTAGAAAGGATTAATACCATTGCCTCCCCTGCCTCAGACTGTCCCATATCTGGAGGTTTAAACATTTCCTGTAGCAGCTTAAATAAGACAAAGGATGGAGCTTAGCTCCTCTGGTGTATCTTCTATCATGGGTTTAACACTGGGGGTAACGGGGAGGAGAAGCCGGAGTGGTACCATTGCTATCTCTTTCTCTGGCACCTCATCCACCAGATACACTTGCAGATCAGGTCCCAAATGTGGGTCCGGCAAAGGTGGTGGGTGTCAGAGAGGCCAGTTTTACCAAAGCTGAATTTAGAAGCCCGGGCATTTACTGATGGGTGCTGCCAGAACTTGTAAAGCTCTTGAAAATGCTTTAGGCAGAGTTTTATGTGCATGAAGAATCTTAATATGGAAAGTCCTGTGGATTTTGAACTGACTCCACAGTTGAGTACTAGCTAAGGTGGGGAGGAACCTCTACATGGATTCAGTTTGTGATGTTTGAACCTCGTTTCTCTGCCAAGGGAGCTCTTATCTCTGCCTCCTCTAGAGAGAAGAGGAAAACAAGACAGAAATGTCAAGATTGACTGTTTCTATAGTGCACAACAAACTGTGCTCTAGTTTGGGGTGGCTGTATATGCTAAAATAACTACGTAATACTTTAATAGCTATAGTTAAATGTCTTTTAAAGCCATTTGCAAACAACGTTGCTTTTCCTTAGCTGTGGGATGAGAGGCTTCTTGGAAATCTCAGCCTAAGGATTGAACTTTTTGGCATGAAATGAGTTGTTAATTGATCAGGGAAGGATGTAACAAGTTTGTCTGGGCTAGAGTTGCTTCAGACTGAAAGCAGATGCTGTGTCTGAGAAAATCAAATCAAATAGCCTTAATAAGGGCTTTTTGATTTCCACAGATGTGAGTCCAGTGTGTGCAAACAGTAAATAAATGTTCTTGCTTCACCTGTACAATTCAAGAGCAAAACCTTCACTGAGTGGGAGCTGAGGTGCAAAGAGGAGGATCCAGCCAGGACAAACAGGAATCTGGCTTACCAGAAATTCCACCTTAGATTTCATTGTCTTTCCCAGCATTAGAGCTTCACACTACAGTGTAATCTGTGTTATCTGTGGGCAAAACCCATTCATCTCTGTGGCAATAGCACTCAGTATTTGTTTTGTAGCTGTACCCATACCGCTCTCAGAGCTGAGAAGTAATGCAGCTTTTAGTTTTCCCAGATGGGGGAAGGACTATCATTCAGATGCTGGTTTTGTAGCTGTGAAGTTATAAAATGTAGCACCTCTACTTGTACTCATTTGGGATATTAAACAGAGGAAAGGCATCAGGAAATTCTGACACTAAACATTGATCTTGTGATTATTTCATGAAATGCTTGTGCACATTTCTCTTTAGGATGGGAGCACTGCAATGTCTGTCATACAGTAACAGCTGTCAAGAAAACAGGCAGATGCTGTTTGTATATATAAGAAAAGGCTTGGAAGAATTCCAAAAGATAAGTGGAATTCCTTCTCTGAAACTTTTTTATATCTAGTTAGGTTCAGCACCCAGCTGGCTGGGGCATGATGAGTTATTTTTATTTTATGAAATATTAATTTGAATTACTGTGTTACACGTGGTACACATGAGCTGCAGAGAAGGGAAACAGAACCTCGCTCTATAGCAGGGTGCCACTTGGAAATTTGGAGTGCCAGGCATCAAAATTCTTCCCTGTCTGATACCACCACAGTCCCTGTTTGCAAGCTTCCCTACAAAAAATAATATAGCATGTAATACAGCATGTATTACACACACACACACTCCTTCCATTCCTGCTCTCCCCACCCCCCCACCCCAAGCCACTGTAAGGCAGCAGTGACAGTGGGGAGGTTTTGAGTGGTGTTATGGTCCCTGTCCCCTAAATGAGAGAGTCCACACAAATGGTTCCTCTTAGGCATTTCTCTCTCATCTGGTATTCCTTTGTGTAGCACTTTAATAGCTCTTTTAAGGTTTTTTTCAGGGTTAATGTGGAGCTTTGTGTTATTTAATGATGCAAGCGGACAATACGGGCAGCAGCAAATATCCAATATATAACCTGAATTCTGGAAAACAAAGCAGAAGCCATATCCCAAAATACTGCCATAACCAGTTTATGTAGCTCAAATTCCCATATATTCCTGTGTGTAAGCCTTTTCTGAAAAGCAGCAGCTTGCATCTCCCGATGCAGGTTACCAGCTAAACACGCTTCTTCAGGCTGATTCGCAGAGAGCTTTGATTCAGCAGTGAATCAGACCAGAGACAAACATTCATTCCTGGTGTTTGCAGTGCTCTAATTTCCCTACTCAAGGCAAGAAAATAAATGACACTAGAGCCCTGGAGCTTAACTGCGAGGCGTTAGCAAAAATCTCACTGGAAGTTCTTTTAAATTGGTGATTTCCTTACGTTTTGTATGCTGACTTCTGTTCCCAGCTCATTAGGCTGTCTGGGTTGTCTTTCTGTCCCTGGTGCGATCGCACATTAGGTATTATAGAAGAGAATGCTTAAAAAGTGCAATGTGTAATCATATTTTTATAATAAACTCTTGTATGGGTGCTCGTATAAAAGTATGTGCTTTATAAATTTCAGCTATTTACACAAAGCTGGGTTGGTGGCATCCACATGTCCTTTCCTACAGAAGAATACTACTTGGGTCATGTGCATTTACCTAACCAGGACAGCTTAGTGAGTTTGCTCTGGAAAACATTTCCATATGTATTTTGAAAATTATTAGGAATGTGCATATTATCAGCTGCAAAAATTTCTGTTAAGCATGCATTGCTTCCTACTTGGAGGTTATAAAGATTTTTAAATTATTCTCCAGGATAACAGAATGAGGTCGATACTTTCATGAAACCTAACTGAAATCAAGATTCTCTTGTTAGGGGCTTCCCCCCACCCCCACCCCCTTTTTTTTTTCCTTTTTTTTTTTTCCTTTTTTTTTTTCCCCCTAAGTGTACTGATGGCTGTTTAGTCATGCAAATTCATGTATAATTAAATGCAACAGCACTCTCTTGGAAGTCAAGAGATTTTGAAAGTGAATAATAACATAGGCTAGAGTCCATTGGCAAAACATCACAGCAAGTCACTCCTCTGTTTTCTGCAGGCTTGTGAAAATATTCATCACCCTAGCCTGGTCCCCAGTCTTCCTTATATTTTATTTCCTTTATTCTTGCAGACTACAAAATCCCTTATTTTGCCACCGTGTTTTTTGGAAACATCCTTCTGACCTTCTGAAGTTTGCAAATGACTCCTACATGTAAATGAAATGGTAATCACCAAAGTGTTTATTACCTAGCAAACGAGAAATTCAGTTACATCTAATAGCGAGTCAAGTCACGCTTGGTATTTAAGCTTCTTTGTGTGTTCGTCTGTTGTAAAACAGTGTATATTCCAGCAGAGGATGCTTCAAGGTTACCTTAGAGTGTTTTTGCCCTATTTGAGTTCCTCACACAAATGAAAACCCCAGAACTAATGACTCACCCCTACGGTTTTCAGTGAACTTGGAAAAAATGGCATCCTCCTATTTTGTCTTGTTCACGGATTTGATGCATTACTCTATTACAGCCACAAAGAGATACAGTTCTGTCAAAATCTGCTTTGCTCTACAAAAACAGTCCCTGACCCAGAGGTATCAGAGTCATAAAAAGATTTTGAAACAGGCTGCAGCACATTTATCTCTGGCTTGGCTCAGAAAGAACACACAATTTTCCAGTATCTTCTCCTTTCTTTTTATATGGCTTGTGTCTGAAAGAGGCCAGGTGCTGAACCAGATCTTGCCTGTGGATACGTGACACTGTTCCTATGGTATTTGGATTAGTTTATACTGATTGCTTGGGAATTTTGTTGCATTCAATCACAATGAGGGTTTTTTTGAAGTAGGAAGAAAGCATTTGACAGGATGAGGTGTGGAAGTATGCTGTATAGAGAAACACTATCTGCTAAGTACGTTCTTATTTTATTTCTCAGAATTTCTTTTCAAATGCAAGCATTGAAATGCATGCTAAGAAATAGGTTTTGTGTTGTGTGTGTACTCCCAAATTTACTGATCCCTGTACTAACATTACAACTGTTTTTCATCTTTAAAGATCTCTCAAGGAAACACTGATGGCTTTATTGTAAGTGATGGCTTCTATGGAGACCTTTAGAATCACAAGCTCTCCAGTTCTCTTAGTTTTTAAACCAGGATCTAAGGCACTTAAATAAATACATGCTTTCATTCAGTCAGGAATTATGACATGCTGCAAAAAACGTTGGGTGAAGTTCTAGGATTCATGTGTTTTGCCAAGATTCAGGATATCTAATACCCCTTAATTCTAATATAGCCTATGCTTAAAGGCATAAATTAAGAAAACTGTGTGAAGTCATGTAAACAAAATAGTTATTTCTGGGAAGAAGCATGAGGAGAAACATGGTTAGATTTGGGTAGGCTAAATATTAAATGAATATTTGTGTGGGACATGCCTGAAAACTGTAGTAACTGAAAGTGCCGTAGCTGTGATTGCACAGCTGTCTGTTTTGTAAATAATATCCTGGGATTTCTTGATATCACAGCTAGTGCTTGCTCTTTGAGTTACTCGTCTGTTTATGCACATATTGGAGATGCAGACCATTTTTCCTCTCCTTCCTAACTTGCTTTAGAGATGACCTTGCCAGGGATTTATCAGCACAAGTTACAGGAAAAATGTTGATTAATAGTAGAGTCTGTGTGTCCTGCCTATCTTCTGGAAACAGCATAGCATCGTGGGAGGTGGTAAAGCTACAGCGACTGCCTTTTCTTTCAAATATTATTCTATGATTGGTACATAGATTCTTTTTTGGTTGCAATGTAAAGTGTGGGTTTTTTTGATAAATGTGAATAACTGGGGGGAAAAAATTAAGGTGCTTTGCTTATCTTTGATTATTCATGCTCTACAAGGATTTCGTGGCTATTCTAGATAGAATGGCTTTCTACACCTGCTGCAGCAAGTTTAGTGGCTGCTGGCCTGACTTTGTTCTTCAGAGGAATGGGTAATGTAGGATTTTAGTACCTGAAAGGATAATAGAGAAGAGGGGATATTTATTCACCTACATGATTCAAAGCGGAAGAGAACAATTGCAGTCTAACTCTTCTGTGCCCTGAACCATTACTGCATTCAGATACCTCCAGAAGCAAAGTGGTGTATAATAATAATTTGATTGTAGAGCACTGCCCACCTCTTCACTACTGTTGCACTATCAAAAGTAAGTCTGATCATGTCTCTTCTCCCTAAGGAATGGTGGGAAAGGAAGAAATTAAGTGGGAAACAAGGCATCTGTGGCTATACCAGTCCTATGTAGTTGTAGAAATACTTTCTTACCTTTTTTTAAACAAGACTCAGGAGTGTGCCTGGCATGTGAACCGCTTTCCAATGGCAGGAGCTACTTTGAGAGGTCTGCTGTGATGTTTAGAAACCCATTCTTACATTTTGGTGAAAGGATCTCTAATTTCTTTCAGAAATCCACAGCTCCCCTTTTCTTCCTATGTATGATTAAGGCAGTAGTATAATGAGGACTGCTACCTAAAATTCTAGTTAAACGGATCAAATCTGAGAGTGTGTTATGGATATTTTCAGATCTTGTTGGGGAGAGGGAGGTGAGAATTACAAATAACGGTGTACCTAGGATGAAAGCCTTAGGTTCAGTTGGATCAATGTAGAAACACATTATTTGTGTGAGTGGATGAGGGAATAATATTGTAGGTCCCTCATGCACTCTTGAACTTGCACATTTGTAGGACACCAAAGGCAATTCTCTGTAAATAGCAGATATCCCCACAAATGCATTAGGTGTAGAACTGCACCAGAGATGGCATTGGAAACATTACTATTATAATAAATAGTATGGGATAAAAAGGGAAAAGGGCAAGTTCTCAGCTACTGTGTTTTTCTATCATCAGATCTGTATCATTAATTTTTGCCTGAATATGCTATTTTGTTTAATCTTGTTGCAGTTTGCTGTAGCTGTGCTGCTGAGATGGCTTTTGCAAAGCAGCAGTTACAATTTTCTGTGAGTTCCAGACAGTTAACAAGAGCCAATTCAAGGCCAAAGTTACCTCTGATCAATCCCAGATGGATTCATAGTTCCTCTGTGAATCATATATTTGAGAAAAAAACTCCCGGCTGGCGCACTTTGCCACCAGAACGCAGAGTGAGAAGATGTGACCAGCTGCACCGATAGCCAAGGCCAGGCCCAGGAGGAGAGGGGGGAAAAGGAATGTGGAAAGAAAGTTTCCCCTGCAGCTCGTGGAGAAGACCATGGTGAAGTGGGTTGTCCCCTCACAGCCCATGGATGAGACGGGGAGCAGAGACATCTACGTCCTGTGAAGAGATTGATCCACGCCTCAGCAGGTTTGCTGGGGGACTTGTGACTTTTGCGGGGAGCCAGGCCGGGGGAGCCTGGGCCCAAATGTCAGAACCCTATGGAAGGGAGTCCTGCTGAGAGGCCTGTGGTGAGGAGATGATTCCCGGATGGAGAGGACTCACGCTGCAGAAGTTCGTGGATACGACTCTGGCGTGGGTGGGACCCCATGGTGCTGTAAGGGAAGAGTGAGTGTGTGTGTGTGTGTGTGTGGAATGCCCCCACCCCCCCAGCTGAGACAGAAGACAGCTCAGGCAGAACAGACTGAAAACCCCCACTCCCCATTCCCTGCCCCTCCTGGTGCTACGATGGGAGGGAAGAAGGGAGTGAAATTGATGATTAAAGCTAAGGGTGCTAAGAGGCGAGGGGTGGGGGAAAGTAGAAGTGTAAAGATCTGGGGAAGGAAAGCAACTGATACCGCCGGAACCTCACTCCCCATTCCCTGCCCCTCCCTGCGCCATGTTGGGGGGGAAGAAGGGAGTAAAATCGTGATGAAGTTTGAATTTGCTGAGAAGGGGAGGGGTGGGGGGAAGGCGCTTTAAGACCTGGCCGCTTCTTACTCTTATCTCGTTCCGGTTCACTGGGTGTATTAGTTGTAGTAGTAATAAATCACTTTCCTTTATTCTGTGCGGAGTCTGTTTTGCCCATTGCACTAATTGGAGAGTGATCCCTCTGTCCTTATCTCAGGGCCTAAGCCCCCGAAAACATATTTTCTCCCCTTTTCGGCTGAAGGGGGAGTGAGCGAGCGGCTTGGTGGGCATTCGGCCTCTAGCCAGGGCCAAAACCACCACAAATGTAAAAGAATGACTTCTTTCTCTTTGTTTTGTTTTTTTTTAAAATGAGTTTTCTTGAAATAATGCAAGATGTCTCAAAGGGCTGAATAGTGATGCGAGTAGTGATGTGAAATAGTTTATCTGTGAAGATAAACTATATGAGTTTGAAGGTGCTGCTGTGATGAATACCCCAGGAACTTCAGTATCATTTGTCTAAATCACTGAAGCCACACATATTTTGTTACTAAATTGGGAGAGCTGTAGGAAACTAAGTAAAGAAAGCTGTCTTTCAGATATGCTTATAAAAAAACATGGATGTGTAAGTGTGTTTTCTGGCACAGTTTTGCAAACTACAAAAATCTGAGGCTGACAACATAGGGCTACAAAGATGATAAGGGTCTGGAACATCTCCCCTGTGAGGAAAGGCTGAGTGAGCTGGGGCTGTTCAGCCTGGAGAAAAGAAGACTAAGGGGGGACCTAATTAATGTTTATAAATATCTGAAGTATGGGATGCAGGGGGAATTGGCCAGCCCCTTTTCAGTGTCTGTGGGGATAGGACAAGGGGTGATGGCTGCAAGTTGGAGCACAGGAAGTTCCGCGCCAACATGGGGAAGAACTTTTTCACAGTGAGGGTGACAGAGCACTGGAATAGGCTGCCCAGGGAGGTGGTGGAGTCTCCTTCACTGGAGATATTCAAGACTTGTCTGGATGCCTCCCTGTGCAGTATGAGCTGGGGAGCTGCTTTGTCAGGGGGTTGGACCCGATGGTCTCTCAAGGTCCCTTCCAACCCCTACAATTCTGTGATTCTATGATTCTGTGATTGTGCTTTCTAAAGGTGTTGGAAGAGTTAAGGTTGGACTCCTTTGACTCATTTTCCTTTGCGCTCCTGCAGTTGTCCTTGGTGCTTTGCACAAGTTTGGCAGTGTCCCAATGTTGTCGTTCTTGGACAGATTATGTGTATAAAGGAGACAAGGTCTGAGAGAGAAGTAGTATCAGGTATGGTTGGAAAAAAACAAAGGTTTGCATGTATAAGGTTGAATTTAAACAAAATTGAGCTGGTAAAAGGTCTTTCTGCATCTATCAATTGGCGTAACAAAATAAACTACCTCCTCCTTCAACGGTCCCCATTTAATCAAGTTTCTGTGTCGACTGGAATTTCTAAGATACTCTGTGAAAAAGCACACTGCAGTAAAAATATACAATAAGAGCCTCAGATATCAGTATTTTGATCTTGGTGTGTCTTAGTGTTTTTGTACCATAGCTAGCTTCAAATTACGTGGCAGGTGTAGCTGAGCTACTGACTCTCTGCCTTCCTTAAGTAAACGGAGAGAGAAGTAGCTCTGCCCATCCCAGTTTCAAGAGGGATCCTGTGGCATATTTTCTGCACTCTTGTGATTTTGCTGAGATAGCATAATGACTTTGGGGGCCTGGAGTGTAAAATTAACTTTGCCCTGAAAGATTTTTCATTTGAGATGCTTTGTATGTATTTATCTGAACTGTATAGCTTTGATAAAGGGCTCTTATGTCTCTACTGGCCAGTAGTGTTAGCAGAAGGAAGTCTGGGTTCTGGTTTAGTTTTCATAGAAAAGGGAGAAAAATGTGTTAAAGTGCCTCTGAAGAAGGTACCTTCAAGGATGAACCAAGTCTAACAAATGCAGAGCAATGTGTACAAGCAACATGTGTCACCCACCCACCATACTCTGGTGACTCAGCTTGTGGGAAAAGTTTTGAGTTTAGCTGATGTGCCTATTCCTTTGTCATTCAATTTTGGCTCAGATAAACAAAAAGGAGGGTAAAATGTCAGAATAAAACTGTCACTCATCAAAGCTGTGTTGCTTTCTGGTCTGGGAGTGTTGGTGAGAATACCTATGGTATATATTGAGAAAGGGCCTGTCTTCCTCATTATTTTTTTCCCCCTCCTTTTTCCTTTATGGGTTTAATTAACTTTGGGCACGAGAAGAAAAGGCATGAAATAAGAACTAACTCTAACAACAAAATAATCTCCTGTTCAGTCCCTCAAATTGAGAGGGTACCTAGAAAAGTGAAGAAGGTGGCCTCCCCTCCCTCCCCCTGCATCCACACAATTTTCCATAGCAGGCTTTCTATATAAGGCCAGTAAAGGGAGAATTGGTTTTTGTTGTTTATAACTAACTGCTAGCTGCCACACCTAATCAATATGAACAGCTCCTAATCAATCTAGCCCCAATATAGGGGAAGAATGGAGGTTTTGATCTTTTTGTATAGTTCAAAAGCAGCCAAAGCAATTGGATCCTGTGATGGCAGAAGACTGAATTTATCAGGATCAGACAAGATAGTTTTCTTGCCTTTCAGAATGATGTAGAAGCTATTGTGTCCTGTTTTATAGATTATGATTATTTTAAAAGGTTCTACAGCCTTCCTCTCTGCTTATTTTTGTATGTTACATGAAAACAGAAGGATTATGGATGTTTTTATGGAGTTCCCAATATGAAAAGCTTCCTGGTACTGCTGTTAGTTTGTTACAAAAAAGGGTTTTTTTCCTGTTATGATGTGAAGAGTAAGCAAAGTACTGCTCTTAAAACTTTACTGCCAAACTAGGTATAATTCCATAAAGTACTCCCTTTAAAAAAGAGCTGACGTACATGACTCAGGTAATTTAGAGGTTACTGTGGGGTTTTCTTTATCCTGCAGTGATTTGTCCTCAATATCTGGATCTCTTTTTCTGTTTTAAGATGGCAAAAGAAGGTAACATTCTCCATTAAAAAAACAACCCAACATCTTTTTTTCGTATGGGTATCTTAATTTTTAATTCACATTTTTTTCTAGCCATGAAGCTTCCATATTATTTTTGCATCAGTTTTCTCTCTTGGACTTAGGTGAGATGGGGGAGGAGATGTTAGCATAGGAAGTAAATGCAACAAGAGCAGCAGTATTCTGTGGTGTGAGGGGTGAGTTGTAGAGTCCGATACTGAAACTCTTTAACTAGTTTTCTGTTTGAATCAGAAACCAGTGAGACTGTCTCATTGGCTGTACAAAGGGGAATTTCATTTGGTTTATTTACTTATTTAGAAACTGGTTCAATCTCAACAGTGATGGTTTTTCATAAAGTCCCTCCGGCGGTTGGTGCCCTGGGAGCAGTTGGCTCTGGGCAGCCTGAAGGGTCGCCTGCTCACTATAGGATCGTTCCAGTTCTTGTGGTGGAAATGCTGATGCACAGACCAGCCTGTGCCTGAGGTCACGGAGCACACAATCAGCAGACATGAGAGCGGAGCAGAGAGACAGAGACTTTCAGGCGGCCATTTCAACCACTGCATCATTTCTCCCACACAAAGCCAAGGGAAGTTTTGCTCTGCCTGTTTGATATTGGCCCTCTTACAGCCTTCCCACAACCTAGTGTCAGCATTCATGCTTCTCCATACCCCTGTCACTTTTATCCTCTTCTCCTTCCGTGTGTTAACCGTGGCCTTGTCCTTTGCAGCACCTGACTACCCCTTCCACTCTCTAACTGAAGTATAGTGCAAGGAGATGCTGTTAGGATGCTTTGCCTTTCTTTGAATCCCTGGGTTGGTTCCCTTTTCCATTGTGGTCAAAGAGATGTTTATTTTCCATCCATTGTAGCCCTTTATAACCCTTGTATTTGTCTCTATTGTCATCCTTCTCTCTCTCTCTTTTTATCTGCTTAGTGATGCGAGCCTCATCTGAAGCTTGCTTGGACTCTCACATACATGCTATCTTATCTCATGTCTCTGTACTGTAAATTTTCAAATCCCTCCCAATGAGCTACATTTCTGGATGTTCATGAGGCTGCAAAAATTCAGATATAATCTAGAGAGACGATTTTGGGTTTTTTTCTTTTTGTGTCTTAAATTTGCTATCTTATTAGGGCCACTTTCTTTTTCCCTACTGTTCTTCATTATATTTTTTTCTGTGTTTTTTTTACTTCTAAATTTCGTAATATTTAACTTCTGGCCTCTGCTGGTCTTTCCAATCCCGAAGCAGCATCCCCTTCCAGTCAAATTATGCTGAGAATAAAACCAGTGCCTGTGATTTCTTGAAAAGATAAAGGTTTGGAAATTGACAGGCTGTCTTAATTTGTAGTTCAAGGGTGAGTGAATATACTGTAAGTATATTTGAACTTCTTTTTTTTTTCCTCAAAGAATGGTAGTGAGATGTGCTATAATTTAGGCTGAATCTAAAAACTTGAAGTGCCTGGAGGAAATATTTGTTAATATCCCTCATGTGGAGTCATCTTTGAAAGTCAGTCATTTGGGGCACCTGGACCCCAGACTGACAGTCACTGATCTTCTAGCCTTTGTCTCCAAATCATTTGAATGTCCTAGTCTGGTTTCCTTTAAACTGGAGCTATTAATGCTCTCCCTGCATTACATGTAGTGCATTCTCCTTACTGCTTGAGGTGCAACCTTCTCAGTGCTTCAAGTGGTCTGTGTAGTGTGTTTTCATTTTTTCTCGTGCCATCTGTACCCTAAAAAAGACCAAATGCTTCTGTAATTGTTCATTCTTTTAAATTATTCAAGATTAATGTAAAGGCAGTGTGCATTTGTCTCTGCCTTCTGTATGTGTGCATGAGGTCCCAGCAACACTGTATGTAGAAGGCAAGTCAAGCAGCTTGACTGCTTTCTGTTCCCAGGCTGCTGTCCCTGCAGAACTGTTTGCTTGGTTACATGGCATCAAGGCATTGCATTGCTCAGTAGTTGCTTGTTCTTTGGAAACTGATAGACACCACTGCAATCATATCCTAAATGAAATATTGACTGTATGCTATTGCCTCAAGGACTAAAATTCACTAGTAATTAACTCCAATGGGCATTATCTGAAGACTTTATGCGTGGTCAATCAGTGCTGTTTAGGTTTGGGGTGGGGTTTTTTTTTGTTTGTTTGTTTGGGGGGGGGGGGGGGGGGGGGGGTTGGTATATCTATCTAACAAAAAAATTTCTGGGACCAGTACTCATAAAGATAAATAATTCAGCTGTGAACCTCACGTAACATAATTGAGCCCTTAATAGTCTGGTGAACTGAAATTCCTAGAAACATTGAAGTGTTACACTGCCTGCAGAGAAAAATGGCTGAGTTGAGGAGTACATGAAATCTAACTTTGCTGTGCTGTCAGGCATATTATTTTATTTGATTTACCACGTGCTTTTCAAAAATAAACCATATCTGTTGAACACTCAAAAGATACTGCCCAATTTTTAGAAATCTGGACACTGTTATTAGATACAGCACTCTGTGAATGTCTCAGTAATGGCATGTCACAGCAATAACCTTTTTTTGTTTGATATTCTGCTGTGAACTCATTGAAGGATTGCATTTGCTCCCATTTGCATTGTAGTAGCATTTTATTTGTACTTGGCTGTTCTTTTTCTTATGGTTTCTGAATTCTTAGGCTATATATTCTGACACCTGTTCTTGGTTCTTAATACCAGTTTGCACTGAACTGCATTTGTCACAGTTTTGCATAGTTGACTACTGAGAGAGAGGGCCAGGGCCTGCAGAAAATGGCTGCTATAATCTTCTGCAAGCCTGCTTATAGCGCCTCTGAGACTCCACCAGAACATGGAGTGCCAGGAATGCTGCAATTTTGGCTCGTTAAGGGCATTGGGATGGATATTTGCATATAAATGTAAGCAGTTGACAGACACAAAAGGCCGGGAAGGGTGGGGGAGGAGGCGCCCAGGTACCCAGGGGAGAGATGCCCCTGCAGCCCAAGCTGAAGCATGTGGAGTAGCCGGAGGAGAGGACCCATGGAAGAGGCCGAGACCCGACCTGCCCGGTGGAGAGGCTCCATGCTGGATGGAGCAGGTGGAGACATAGAGAAGATGCTGTGACTTACGTTGGGATGAGCCCCTGCCAGCACAAGCGACCTACAGAGATGAGCCAAACAGGTTTGCTGGGGGAGGCCTGTAGCCCCATGGAGGACTGGGACTGAGAGACACTGTGATTTATTGCTGCCTGCCAGAGCAGAGATGAAGCCCGGTGGGAAGAGATTTGCCTTGGAGAAAGTTCGTGGAGGACTGTCTCTTATGGGTGAGATCCTACGGTGCAGCAGGGGGAGGGTGTGTGGGATGGATGCCCCCATCCCAGCCGAGAAGGAAACCAACTTGCAAGGGACTGACTGAAGCCCCCATCTCCTAGTCCCTGCCCCCCTGTCCTGTGCTGTGAGCAGGAGAGGGGAAGAAGGGAGCAAAATCATGGCTGAAAGGGAAGTCTGCTTTAGAATGGAGGGGTGGGGGAAAGGTGTTACCGAGACCCCCATTTCCCCAGTCCCTGCCCCTCCTGGGCTGCGACTGGGAGGGAAGAAGGGAGCAAATTTCTGACTAAATTCTGCTAAGGAGGGAGTGGGGGGAAAAGTGTTTGCCTGGTTGCATTTGTTTCAAGATTGTTGGTTGCACTCCTGACTCTGGTTCCTTTTCACTGTTTTCTCTTTAGTGTAATAAATGAGATAACTTTCTCTTCAGCACTCTGTGTAGAGTCTGTTTTGCCCGCGTCATTAACGAGTTTGTCTCTTGAGCCACCCAATTACATTTTTTTCTCCCCTGTCCAACTAAGAAGGGGAGTAACAGACTGATTTTGGTGGGCGTCTGGCCTTTAGCCAGGGCTCAACCACCACAGCATTCCACAGCATTTTTTAGCAAAGCTGAACATGCTGTGCAATAGCAGATTTCTTGGGAAACAACTGTTGGGTTACGTTTGCATCACCAACAAAGGCTTACAACTGCTGCACTTCTCTTCCATAGGACTCATAAAGATAATGAAAGTCCTCTATTTTGAGAATAGATTTCCAAGGGACCTTCTTTAGAGCAGCCTTGATTCAATTATGCTTTGACATTTTCCACCCCGTGTTTTCTTAATCTATCAATTAACTGTTTATTAACGGATGTAATAACAATTTCAGTCAGCATTTGCTACAGTGCAAAAATTACTGTTGTACAAGACCAGATTTATGAACACATTAAGACCCTTATCTCCACAATAAACACTAATTCTGAATCGAAAAATATCTGAAATTAAGGCTGAATGGGTATTCTTTACTGATTAAAACAGCCCTTGGAAGCAAAGTGATTTTCTTCAAAGCTTATTTCTTCCAGGATAAGAAGAGTGAAATTTCCAGTGATTGAGGGTAAAAGGAAATTAGAGTGCCTTATTCTGAATTAGCTTAGTTCAGAATCAAACTTCTTTTATGGCTTTAATTACACTAATATGAATTAACTGAAATAATATTACTCTCTAAAATAGTTTCTCATTTAGGGTACTAACTCAGCAAAATTATTTTCAACAGTTTAACTTACTTTGGAAGGAAAAAAAATCAGCTTGCATTAACAAAACCTGTTTGCTCTAATGTGTGTAATGTCTTTAGCTAGGAGGGATGGGACATTATTAACGAGATATCTCTTGATAGAAAACAGGTACAATAGGTGGCTTTAGCTTTCTATTTACAGGGTCTTTTCTGCAGTGGGTAAAGAAAAATAAGACTGAACGTGGTATATCTGTAATAAAAACTATATTTTGCAAGCCTTTAGTTTATTTGTGTGTCTACATGCCAGGGGCTGGTTTGGTCTGCATATGCTTGATGTTGGTGATGCTTGCAAACAACTAAGGTGCATTGAGCCAGACCCATTCTTAGGGTGATAGACCTAAATGTCAGCCAAGGCAGAGCTGATCACATCCTCACAGCCCAGTAGAGAAGTGGAATTAGATCATGACTTTCTATACCTGCTCCTGAAATTGTTTCTTAAAGAATGAAAAAGCTTTTCTCCAAAAGCAGCTATGGGGTGGTGGTTTTAGTTTTTCTTTTGGTTGGTTGGTTTTCACAGAATCACAGAACCATAGGGGTTGGAAGGGACCTCCAGAGGCCATTGGGTCCAACCCCCAGCCAAAGCAGGGTCCCTAGGACAGGGCGCACAGGTCGGCATCCAGACGGGTCTGGAATCTCTCCAAAGAAGGAGACTCCACACCCCTGGGCAGCCTGTCCCAGGGCTCCCTCACCCTCACTGGGGAAAAGTTCTTCCCCATGTTGGTGCAGAACTTCCTGTGCTCCAACTTGAGGCCGTTGCCCCTTGTCCTGTCTCCACAGACAACTGAAAAGAGGCTGGCTATTTCCCCCCATGTCCCACACTTAAGATATTTATAAACATTAATAAGATCCCCATTGGTTGGTTTTGTTTTGGTTTGGTTTAAGGTTTGAGGGGTTTTTTTGTGTTTTAGAAAGAAGGCTATAAAGTTACAGAAAAATTGAAAATGCTCATAAACATTGAAGTGCCTTATTTTTAAAATATCTGATAATATGCCTAGGGCTTTTTAAAATCTTACTAAATAAATTCTAAGGTTGAAGATAAATAAATACTGATTAAAACTGGCCTTCCACTTCACTTTTTTGATGATTTATTCAGCTCTATGTGATTTATTCTATTTTCTCTTTAATGGCAGAGGTTTCTAGCTGAAGAAAAGAGAAAAAAGAAAAAAAAAAAAAAACACAAAAAGCACCCAAACCTCAAAACCATGCAGGCAAATTGATCTGGTGCCTTTCAAACTTTCAGTGAAATGGCTTCTTCTGACATAGCTGGCTAAGAGCCTATGAAATTCTAATGAAAATTTATCTTACAAGAAGCAGCAGGTGCACTTCTGTAGTTTGTAAGAGTCATGGAGTATACTCTCTCTGTCCCCCCTGCTTCACCTCCCTGTTTTTTCTATTTCAGATGGAAGAGCCTGTTGCTAGGGGTCTGGATAAATCAAAGGGAGGCAGGATTGAGAGGTAACTGTTGAGAACTGTTGGATTGCTCTGGCAGCAGCGATGTTGGGCCCCACTCTGCATCTGTGCTTTGAAGCCCAGGGAGTTGGTTCAGGCTATGGTTCGGTGATTCATTTCATTGCATGTAAGTGATAATATAAATGATTTTTTTAAATTTTCTTTAAAAGTACTGGGGCTGCTGGTTGACCGGTTTTTCCATGTAGGCTTCAAAATGTCTTCTGTTTCTAAAGAGGAGTGTGATACTTCGATACAGGATCAGTATGAGACCAATGGGACTTCTTCAGGTTAGAAATTTCTTCTCAGAAAGAGTGGCTGGGCATTGGAACGGGTTGCCCAGGGAGGTGGTGGAGTTACCGTCCCCCAGGGTGTTCAAGGAAAAACTGGATGAGGTACTTAGGGACATGGTGTAGTTAGTAATATAGGTGGTAGGGGGATGGTTGGACTAGATAATCTTGGAGGTCTTTTCCAACCTTAATGATTCTATGATTTTCTTTCAAAAATAGAGTGGGTACTATTTGAAATAGGTTACTGGGCCACTTATATGCTAAGAAAATAAAATGCAAACCACTTTGCCTGTTTAATTGCAGTACAGGTATTGTAATGCATTAAAGTGTAGTAAAGTATAAGTTTACAAAATACAAAAGGACAAAGTGAGAGCAGGTGTGCTTGTAATAATTTCAAGCTGAAAACTCTCAATACAATTACTTTGGGAATGTAAAGTACATTAAAAAAAAACATTAATAGACTTTGTATGACAGGAAAAATCAGCAATGACAAATAGGTGAGTTTGTAATTTTGAGTAAGTTTTGGTAAACCAACTTAGCTTTTATGTGAACAAGATTGGTTTATGACACCCAAACTGGCATTAGCATTATGTTCTCTTAAAATATTGTAGAGCAGCTGATGGAGAAATCCTAGTAGTCACCTAATCTTTATTCATGTCTCTCTTGAAACACACTGTGCTGAGCATAAAGGTCAGCTTTATCTACTTTGAAATGGTTGAAATTCAATTAAATATGCTGTTGTAATTAGAAGAAGAACAAGATGTACTTTCTGGTTTTTGGAATCCCATCCTGTTCCTAAAACCAGACCATAGCTTACAGCACAAATAGCTACTTGTATAATATTGTTTCCTATTTTTTTCTAATCAAAATTCTTTACACGATGGTTCAAAAGGTTTAACTTCCAGGACTTTCACAACAAATACAAAGTAAGTAGGACTGCAACAAATGAAGGTAGCTGGACTTCTCCCCTTGTACAGTGGAGCTGAGATGAGCTGTCTTGGCTTATAACCAAACTTTTTCATCCGCTTATTTCTTTTTACTATTACTGTAAGAGAAACCAGTCATAAGCTAACCAAATGAATTCAACAAAGTGTCTGGGCAGCAAAACCCCCATGAAAGAAATGGTTCAGAGCAGGTTTATGGTTTGTTCTCCCCCAAAGAATATTTTAGGAATAAAAAAAGATTCTTTCCTGAGAGAAATTGTGAGCATCTGGGTATTTTTAAGAACCAAATAGAAAATTTCAAGATTAGAGAGGAGATTACTGTCTCAGCACTATCTAAATGTGAATTATTTTTGTAATCTTGCTGACATTGTAAGTATTAATTAAGCACACATTACAGAAGCTGGAAACGTTTTAGTATTGATAAATAGAGACAAGTCAAGGTCAACAGTGTGTCTGGTGGCAAAATATTGCAGAAGTATTTATGAATATTCACAAATCACATAATAACTTTACAAATATTGGTGACTTTGTAAATCCTGTTAAAGCAAATTATCCAATAGAAGATTTGGCATTTACAGGACTATTCAGATTTGTAGTATACACAGCTATTTTGTCAGAGGCATCCAATTAATGTTCATATATACTACTGCATTACTTTATGCACAGCATCAGGAATAGGAATAACATAGGATTAATTTTTGTCTGTTTTTTAAAAAAGACATTTAATTCAGATCCCAGCTGGCATTATGGTTATTTAGGATGGGAGGAGAGAATAGAATGTTCTAGTCTTTGGGAAAATCAGTAATTGGTTTTATAAGAACAGACCTCATTGGGACTATTAATTCAGTTCTGAACAAATACCAGAAAACTCGCTGTTATTGGAGAAACTGCAGTAGAAATGGCTACCAAACACTGCAGTGATTCAGAACAGTGAATTATATCCATATTCCATCTCAAATACCCCTCTATTTCAGCACCCAGAATCCTTATTTTAACCATAATTTGTGATGAGGATGTGTTTCTAGTTATAGAAAAAGATGCTAGACCTGTCAGGATTGAAAGGCTACAAGTTCTTACAGAAAGGATGCTTGTTGTATTTTCAGATATGTTATTGCAGTAACATTGAGATTACACTACAGGAAGGAAGAACACCTAGATTACCAAGCATAAGTAAAAGTTTTCAGTCCAATATCTGGATTCAGGGAAAGAGGTGGAAGTAGCACCAGACTTATAATAACCATATCCTTCTACTGAGCATAAAAAAACCCAACTCTGGACTCTCTGGAACAAGGCAGCAATGCCAAACTGCTTCAGAATGTTCAGTCCAGTTGTCAAGAGAAAACACCATCTCTGAAATGGACAAGTTTTTATAGCACAGAGATGAAGAAGAAATTGAAGGGATTTTCACTGAGAAAGATAAGTATTACTCCATACTTTCTTTTGGACCTTTGGTCATTAAATAGTTTGGGGCTTTTTTAACATGCAAAAATTTTGTTCTTAATAAATGAAGTCATACTGCTTAAAATTAAAAATAGAATAAAGAAGTGCTCTAGACTAAGCACAGGGGAGAAATTGAACATAGAGTATATGCAAAGTATGCAGTGATCAGAGTTCTTTATTTGGAAACTAGAGAAAATGAGAGATGTTTCTCTGTCAGGGTTAAATAAAAAAGCTTTTAGAACTGTGGAAAAACAGAAGAAGAGAGCCATTTCTTCTTGTCTTGAGACTTTTTAATCTTCAAATACTTGGGCTTGAAAAAGTTTTCTCCCTTGAGACAAGCAGGCAGACGGGAGTGGGAGCAGCAGTTGTGTTAGCCTAATAAAATCTGAAATGCAGTACACTGAGATCTGCTGAGAAATTAATGCAAAGATTGTACAGGTCACTGCTGCAAATGCCAGAGAGGCACTCCTGGGAGCACCAATCAGCTACTCTGTGTTAACCTCTCTGACGAAGGAGAGCCGAAGCATGCTGCAGTTGAAGTTGCTAATGTTCATCTCAGCACTGCGTTGTGAACACTGAGCAAGGGCAGAGAACACGGCGGTGGATTTGAGATCTCTGCCCTGCTTCCCCTGCCACAGCAGGATGAAACACAGACTCTGATGGAGTCAACAAGTCAAACGTCAAGTTTTACCAACTACTGCAGTGAGCCCCGTGCCAGTCCTGGTACAATTGTTCCTCTGTGGGCTGGCAGAATTAAATATCCAGTAGTAAAATCAGTATCGGCAACTGAAGCCAAATGGGAAATTACTCAAGCTAGGCAGTGAGCATTTCGGCCTTATTTTCAAATATTTTCAAACTTAAACAATAAATCATCTATGCTTTGTGGGGAATATTTCAGCTGTGCAGGTTGGGAAATGGAAGTGTTATGCGTATTGGAGATAATGGGACACAAGGTAGATTTTCAGAACACCTGTAACAGCTTTCTCAAGTCTGGCATCAGGATCTTGACAACAGGTATTGGGGAGCTACGGTTTATAAATAACCCAGATCTGCCAGATGTGTCTAAATGGGTTGGCATCTTCAGGAAAACATTTATATCTATGTAATCGCTCTCAGATGTGTAAGATGTGAACTCAGTATACACTTTAATTTTCTCTGTATCTCTTATGTTCATCCATCAGGAGAAAACCGCCCTCCCACCCACCTCCGCTGGCTGCTCTGAGATGTAGGAGGCCCATTTGTGCGTGACAGACGTGTATTTATTTGTGCTTCTCTGACAACTTTGCTAACAATTCGTATTCCCTGGGTCACTCCTCGGGGAGCAGGAGGATGATGAGAAGGTGGGAAGTGCAAGGCAGAGTCAGGTGAAGCATCCTGTGTGGTGTCGCTTAGGAGATCTCTTGTAGTACTGGGAATAAAACGTAGCTGTCTTCACTCATGGATCTCTGTAGCATTTCAGACATCAGTGCACACATGGGAGCATTACTGACTAATGTGACTGACAGTTAAAATCATCCACTAATTTGCAGGCAAGCATTCAAGTAATGCGTTGGTCTGATGGGTCTGCAATTTAACAAATTTAAAAGGTTTTCTATTGTGTTCCCCTACTTCCCCTGCCCTCCCCAAGGCTTCTAGACTTAGTCTTCTGTTTCCAATGTACTACTTTAAACTTCTATTGAAAGAAGCGTAGATTTTTATTATGAATGAACAGTTCTGGGGATTGAGAACATTGAAATGCTTCCTCCTGTATTAATTTAATGGACAATATTTCTGACTGTGCTTCCTGAAAAAGGACATTGCATGTTTGATTAAACTTTATGAGAGAATTGTAAAATGCCTTCTGTGATATATTGCTTCCACTGGATAAAAAGGCAAACAAGACTGAAGTGGGCCGAGCAGAATCAATTCTTGGCTCTGCCTGAAATGGGTTTAAAAAAATTGAAATTGAGAGATGCATGAAGGATCTTCCCTTTGAGTGCCAGTCCTCAGTGTGCTTGCTGTAGAAGAGATGAGAGCAGATTCTGGTTTGAGGTCTTTTTGTTTCTAACTGCTCAGGTTTTGGGATTGCTGAAGTACCCTTCAGACTCTCCAGAGCAGGATCTATGCATGTCCAGCTGGCTAAATGGGTTTTTCATGTGGTTTGCTGCCTGAGCAGCAAAGAAGCCATCATAGGGTGAGTAGCTGGCCCATTAATTCATCACATCTTTACTGGAGTGTGCACCTTGAGTTTTTAGAGATATGTTAATGTTAATGATCTGCTATTTTTCATTATGATAAATGAAAACACTCTGCCTATAGAGCTTGTCTGAAGAGTGAGTCTCTGAAGGAAAGCGTCACTTCAGTGTGTCACATTTATTCTCCCTCACTGATTCCCAGACGAAATGTATTGAATTACAGTATAAAAATTATGATGTATTTTAACTGTGAGCTTCACCTGAATATAGGAATGAAACCCCAGACTCGTGGCATTATGGATTAATGATGACGATAAGGGCTGTGGCAGAAGCATTGGCAATTCTGATAATCATGTTAAAAAGAAAGGAGACTGGCTCTGCAGAGCAGAGAGTAGAAAGAGCTCATGTGCTGTTTTCTATAAAGAAAGCAATTACAACATGAGTAGAGCAGTAACTTGCAGTGAATAGGAGATTCAAGCATGTATATATATACGTATATATAAAATCATCTTTCTGTTCACAAATTGTTTGGAGTTCCTGTTTGGGTGGGGGATGCTTTTGGTTGCTTTGTTTTCCAGGTTACTTGCAAAATAATTTTATTGATTCTTGGTTTGTTGATGTGGCCTTAAAATTTTTACACACAGAAAATTCCTCTGCACCCAGGTAAGATGTCTTTTTTTTTTGCAAGCGTATACATTGCAATTTGATACAGAATACTCCAGAGGAGTAGCTGAGATGATTCAGACCCAGAAAAGCAGAGGAGCACGTGCCTGAGCTGGTACTGCTAGCCGTAATATTGATTTGACTTGAAGCTGGAATGAATTTATTGAGCAAATGTCTATGCAAATGTTTTATAAGACTGCAGCTGCAGGATTCTTATGACATCATATGGAAAATAGATAACATGGATATCAGACAGGTTGGAATCTAATCAGTGCTATTTAATGTAGGGGATAACAATTGACCCGTATGTTTCAGCAGATGACCACACCTTGCTACTCTTGAAGCATGAAGTTGTTCCAAAAACCAGCGATCAAAGGGAAAAGCCTGTCTGACAGTTAAAAATACTAAGCTGGGACTCAGAAGACCTGAATTCTTTTCATACGAGAACTCTCCTTGACTTTCCTGAAAACAAAGATCATTCTCCTCTGTGAGCCATTTAGCTACCTATTGACAAAACGTGATTTTGAAGGGCTCACGAGTTAAGACTCATGAGCATGTCTTTAGGGTACATTTTCCAAAATTCTGGAACTAGCATGATCTGTGATACCCGCAGGCATCAGAAACTCCCCCTTAATCTTTCTTCAATTCTGCAAAGAGGGAGATAAATGCACAGAGGCCTGGAAGTGATTTTCTGACACTATGCTTTAGAGGCCTGACATCCTGCAAGTAGTAGAGTTTTTGTTAGATATATCAGAATTAGGATCGGTTTTTATCATTGGATTTAGCAAAAATCCACAGACAGGAAGTTCAATTCATGGTTCTTGAGGTATGTGACTACAAGGTAAGCTTTTGTGCACCTGTGTTAGGCAAGTAGTTTGACTGGAAAAATCCTCAGATCACGCTGACAGTGCGGCAGAAACTCATTGCAGTGGGCTGCTTCAAGGATTAGGGTGAATTGCTCTGTTTCCACTGCTCTGACGACTTGCCCTCTTTTTTGTCACCTCACTTTGATTTGTTTCTGAGTTTCTGTCTAATTTAAAATCAATATATATATTTTTTCCTCCTTAGATTTCAAAACATCATAAAAAAGAATAATTTCTTAACACAGATGCGTTCTGAAATAACACTAAAACAGTAAGGGAGGAAAAACTGGAATGTTAGCCACCGTTTCAAGTTTCAGTATCCATTCTCAGTCTTCTCTCATTCAATGCCTGTTTATAAAACCTTGCTTTAGACCAATGGCAGTTCTGAAGAGCATGTAGCAGAATTTTGCTCTTAATCATGAAAAATCCACAGTGTTGTGACATTCCTGATACCTTCAGCTTATCCTAGAATAAAAGACAATGTCAGTTTAATAGCTGCACTGGAATGATTACATGGCTGACACAGGGGTAACTCATCGGCTTGCTGGAAGCAACTGGACTGTAGAAGATCCAGTGGAAGATTTCAAGTGTGGTTTAGTTTGGGGAGGTACATGCTTTTGAAGTGAATCGTAGTTGTCCCTGTTGTTGTGCTGTGCTTGCTTTGTATCTCAGAGCAGTCTTTGGAGCGCAGGGTGTGCGTCCCAGCCACCAACAGGCTGTCTCTCATGGGTACCATGCTGGAGCTCAGCTCAAGTGTAGATATTGTGGATTGTCAGACCCTCGGCATCAGTTGCGACTTCTTCCCTTTGCTAATGTAGATTTGGTCATGATATCTAACGATGTCAGTTTTGTTGTTGTTTGGCTTTTGCAGCAGCGCATCCTGAGATGGATAACCTTAATTAAACCATGAGGTACAGCAGGTTTTTAAGCTTTCATAGCTATAATGCTTTCTAAATGTCAAGTGGTTTTGGTCATGTGGCTAAACCTGTGGCATTAGAGGTACTATGCTGGAGGCTGTCGCTGAAATCGGAAGCTGATTTGAACAGGTGACAGGACCTTGCAGCTTAGAAGGGCGATGGGATCCTGGGCTCCATCAGGAGAGGGGTGACAGCAGGGACAAGGAGGGGATTGTCCCTCTCTACTCTGCCCTCGTGAGGCTCCAGCTGGAGTCCTGTGTCCAGAGCTGGGGCCCCAATACAAGAAAGATGTGGGACTGTTGGAGGGGGTTCAGAGGAGCCACGAGGATGCTCAGAGGGCTGGAGCAGCTCCCCTATGAGGAGAGGCTGAGGGAGCTGGGCTGGTTCAGCCTGGAGAAGAGAAGGCTGCGGGGGGACCTCATTGCAGCCTTCCAGTCCCTGAAGGGAGCAGAGGAACAGGAGGGGAATCAGCTTTTTAAAAGGGTAGATAATGGCAGGACAAGGGGGAATGGAATAAAGCTAAAGGAAGGAAGGTTCAGATTAGATATGAGGGGGAAGTTCTTTACAGAGAGAGTGGTGAGGGGCTGGAACAGGCTGCCCAGAGAGGGGGTTGGGTGCCCCATCCCTGGGGGTGTTCAAGGCCAGGTTGGATGGGGCCCTGGTCAACCTTGTGTAGCTCCAGGCCTGAGGTTGGTGGCCCTGCCACAGGCAGGGGGTTGGAGCTCTATCATCCTTGGGGTCCCTTCCAATCCATGCCATTCTATGATTCTATGACCTTGCCTGCTGACACATCTCCTTTGTCACAGTTCCTGCTGTACCAAAGCTGCATTTCACGTGCCCAGGCCTCTCATGAGCCTGCCTCCTTGAAGAATGGCATCTGTTAGCATGTAGTCCTAGACCCAACTGCCCACAGGGAGTGACATCATCCCATCAGGAAATAGGATGCATAGGGTTAAAAAAACCCTAAAAAACAATGCCAGTTTACTTTTGTAGACAGAATAAGTGCCAGCAATGCTGGTCTGAAACAAAACACAATGTTTCTACCTGATTGAAGAAATGCAACACAATTATCAACATCTTATTCCACTTGAAATGCAAAATAAACTTTTTTTATGAAAAAAAATCTGCAGTTATTTTTCCTGATAAAATATGAATAAATTGCACGTTAACAACCCAAACAAATAAAACCCCCAAACAAACTCCAAACAGTAAGAATTTACCACAGCGGGGAAGCTTTATGGTTTGAGGGTTTTTTTTCTTTTTTTGAATGATTTTGCAGGGTAAAACTGGATTAGTGTGATTAATGTCATTAAAAGAAAAAAAAAAGTAATGTTAACAATATGTAGAATAAGAAGCTTAAATTACTGATGTTCTTGAGACCACAGAGGACCAATCTGACAGCTTTATTTGCTCTAAGTAAAAATAAGGAGCAGATAAATTATTTTTAAAAATTAAAAATAGTAAATCAAACCATTTGCTTATTTTAATTAGACGTTTAAAGATGTGTAAAACCTTCTCTGAGGAGGTCTGCATCTACTTAACTTCAGAGAATCCTTCTTAAGTAAAACGAGTCCTTAATCAGCAATTCAAGGAGTCTAATTGAATAATCAGGCAACTACTTTACCCTTTAAATCCCTACTTGATGATGCTTTGATCCACAGTAAATATTTAAATAAATGTCAATGTAGACACCCATTGCCCTCTCCTGAGGGGGGTGAGGGGCAAGTAGCTCAAATGTATAATAGCAAAGCTGAAAACCAGGGAGGCTGCCTGTAAACAATTACTTTTGAAGATGTCACATTTTAGGAAAAAAGGATAAACTCTACAAATGGGAAAAACATAAAAGTGCAGAGCACTCACTGTAGTATACCCCCTTTCTCCTTCCTATCATCTTTAAACACCCCCAAAAATAGAAATTAGCTTATTGACAGGACTCCATGGGATAACTACAGAAATTTCATTAATTGCATACCATCATGTATAAAAAGGGAGTTTATTGTGTTCACCGTGCTGCTGTGTGCATTCCCTTCATTGTTTTTACTAAGTCAAAATAATAGTCCCTATCCCTGCAATTCCCTTAATTAAGGGTTTGTTCAAGCTGCTACTGAGCTTCCCTACGCTCACAAAGGCGACCCGTGAAACCATTAAAAAACCCCTGTTCAAGTGTATTAATTGCAATTGGAGAAATAGGTTTGCCCAGTGCAGAGAGCTTCTGGATGGCCTTAACTGCTGCTCCCTGCTGCACCCACATCCTTTTTCTTTCCTAAACTGACAGATGGCAGCGAGCAGCCACAGAGCACTTTGGCTTCTCTTTCGGGCAACAAAAGCAATGAAATGGGGAAAGGGGAGTTCACCTCTGCGATCCAGAAGACATTGTGGAATAGGGTTAATGCTGAGAGCCTCCTCTTATCTGGGCAAGCAGATTTCTTTACAGATCTCACATTTCCAGGGCTGTTTGTAAAGGTCTAGCTTGCTGCCGTAGACTGTGTGCCATTCCTGCCGCATCTCGCCCTTTCCTGGCAAGTCCAGGCTTCCTGTGTTTTGTGTCTAAACAACAATTACTTTCAGAGTGATTGAGTTACGATTACAGAGGCTGATACAGCAGCCCACACTGTATTTCAGTCGGAAGAGGCACCTGGGTCACCCAGCTCTTTATTTTGTTGTTCAAGATGACAAAATATAAAAAGTTTGAAAAGATCTCTCCAGCTGAGCCTGAGTACAGCAGCTAATGGAAACACGCAGCTTAGAAATCACGACATATCTCAGCAGAGAGCTTTTGTTAGCCTTCTACAAGCACTTCTTGGAGAAGATGCAACGTGACTTTGCAGTGAGGAGCAGGCCAGATGGGATTCAAGCAGCGGGGGAAAAGTCAGCACAGTTTGTATAGAAGACAATGAGCAAGCTTAGGCCAGAAATAATGCTGTCCTGCTTAGCACCTCTGACATTTAATATCTTTTTTATTTAGGTGACTAAATCTGGATTATGTTTCTCAGTCATGGGTAGTGTGCCTTAAGATTTTTGCTGTCATGACAAACTGAAGTAATGTTATCTGGTTTCTCCTTCATGCTGCCAACTCTGGAATTCTGCTTTTAAAGTATCTTTTTTCAAAGTGTTAGTAACAATTGGGGAGGAAAAACCTCCTCAAGGCAAAACTGCTTTTTAAAACTGTAGGAATTAAAAATATACTAATTACTTAGCACTAGCAAAATGAGGCAAAGAGAGTACTGAGTCTAAATGTACAGAATAGAACCAGTCATCTTGGCACCAAAAATTTCAGACATTTTCAATGATTCTGTATGGACCAAAAGACCACCAGGACCTCCACACATCTGTGGAGGATTTTCCTAATCAATTGAAGACTCTATTTTTGCTTAGAAGGACTTTCTGTTTTGTCCTTTAGGAAATTACCTCTTGTTGATTAAAATTTCTTTGGTTTCCAAAATCCCACCTGTTCCCTAGGGATGCTCCTGGAGGAGCAGCAAGCAATCCCAATGGCAGAGCAACACTTGAGGAGACTGCTGTGTAGTCACCCTGCATGGGCAGCACTCAGTGTCCGAAAGTGGTCTTCCCAGTCACATTTATCCCACCAGAAATGTCTTCTGCCTTCCCCCATGGGCTGCCTGCTGGTGGGTCGCTCTTAGTGAGGTCAGGGAATCTCTCTGGAAAGGAGGGGGGTGTTTCACTGCATGTCGTCCCCTGTAACACATTAGTGGCTCTGTCCTGAAATGTTTTTGTGATGGTTATTTTTTGGTTTGCAACCTGGAAATCATTTCTGTGTAAGTCTTATGTGATGACTGGGGGTCAGTGTTTAGAAACGGTGTCTGGGCTGGGTACCACAGCAGTCCTTGGCCTAGGAGGGGACCTAGGCCTGCATCCTCTGTTTCCCCAAGGGTAGTACAAATCCTCATGCAGGGGGGCATTGCCTCTGTGCTTATGGTAGACAAGCTTCTGAAATAACTGGTATGGCTGTTTTCAGTTTGTAGAGCATAAGCATTCATTGGTGTGTCACTTGGGGGAATGATACGTGCATCCCAAATCGATACAAGGATGCAAGTGGCATTATTGTGAGCTGTCTTGTAAACGACATGACATCAGTAACCCAAAGTCTTTCCCAGCACAGGAGCCTGTACTCATACAGCTGTGATGTTTTAGACTAGAGAAGAATCTCCTGTATTTCTTTTGCAGGATGCACCGTCTTGGCTGCAGCAAACTAGCACAGGCACACTTCTTCTCTGTAAAGGGAGAAATAATGGTGAAGGATCTGATGGGCAGCACTTCTAGACTGCTGTGAATGAGGTAGAAAAACAAAGGGAAGGGTCAGGGTGGTACGGAGAGACAGAGACAAATAAAACAAAGTCAGCTCAAGTCAAAAGCTTGTCAGGGGATGAGGCACTGAAAAGCCCATCCCTGGGGCTGAGGAAGTGTGCTGCAGATAGAGCCATGACAGACAATTCAGATGATGATGCAGTCTGCAGTCTTTTTACCAGGGTAAGGTGTTGGAAGTACATCAGCAAAACAGAACTTTTGGAATTTCTAAAGTCTGTCTCCTATGGATACTAGGATAATGCTTCACATATCAAAAGAAGTTTTTTTAACACTGCTGAATTCTGCATGATGCCATGTGGGAAGAGGGAAGCTTCACCTGAGAGCTGAGCATCTAAAGGCTGTCAGAAGTCTGCCTTTAGTTTCTATGTTTCTCAATTTAATAGCTTTCTCCAGTACTATTTTCCATGTAGTCCATTTTAATTAGGGATCAATAATAATGTCCCAGCAGTTTACTATTTCACTCCTTTCAATTGAAGTTGATTGCTTCAAGTGTGTTCTAGACTGTGTAGTGGGAAGGTTGCTCAGCAACTGTGATATGCAGACAAGAAAATGACGTGGACTTGGCCATTAACAGTCTTTAGGGAAGTTTAATATTGTTCCAGCCTATATTGACACTAATCTGAGGCTGCCTGCAATACCTGCTGCACTTGAGGAGCTATGTGTCAGAGACAGTCTAACTCATATTTCCCCTGGTTTGTTAGGGGAGCTTGCTTAAGGGCACATCCTGTAAACAGAGGGTTATGTGTGGGACCATCAGTGCAACTCGGTGCTCAAGTCAGCTCTGTCAGGGACAGTCCTAAGCCTAAGAGACCTGCTCCCAATCCCACTGAAAACTGTTCCTGTCTTGCCTCTTGGGTCAGTGTTAGCTTAGACCATGCTTTCAGAACAAGGCTCATATTCTAAGATTTGAGTATTTGAATGCTTGAGAGCTTTATTTTTATCCTCTCTAGCTACAATGTTCCAGCAATGTAATGAAAGTTCATTACAAAGAGCCTTGATTGGCATTATTGTCTATTTGTCTTTCAAAGCACAAGCCTGGGCATAATCTGATGCAGATTTCATTGTACTTAAGAAGAAAAATTTTTTTTAAAAGGTAGAAATTCTAGTTAAAAATTGCCGTTGAAGCTCCTGATTGCTCCTAATCAGGAATCAACCTCAACCCACTTAGTCTTCTTACTTCAAAGTAAGTTTCTGTTTTGAACTTTCAGCAAATGTGGGTATAGCAAAGATTAAAAAGAAAATGTGCTGTTTTCCAGAAATTTCTAAAAGCTGTGTAGTCCTTGTGCTTCTAAAGGAAAACAAAACAAAAATAAAAGAACCTCAGAGGTCCTTCTATCTTGGGGAAAAAAAAAATTGCTCTTGGCACCACTGGGCAGAGATAGGGCCTATGGTAAGAAGATCACTTTTCCATTAAGGGAATGAAACAGTAAAAACATCTGGAATAACACAAAAAAGGCATTACCTCCAGTGCTTTAAAAATAATTTTTACTAATACAAGTATTAAGGAGGTGCTTTGGTAAGCATGCTAGTAAAATGAAGCCTGTGAATTGGAAAGGCACTGTAAGGTTATAAATAGGGTACTGATGTTCCTCCTTGAGATACAGCAGACTTGAGCCTGTGCTGCTTGGAGTTGCTGTTTGTGGGGCAGCAGCCTCCCAGGTCAACCAGAGAAGAATCTACTAGCTGAACCAAAGAAATATTCCTCCTTGGCTGGAGATCAATCTCTGTGCATGCATCCACAGCTGTCACATGCTTACAGCTGTCCTCTCTCTCAGAATTTCTCTCGTTTCCAGCTATGTGAAACAAGAAGGCAGCTTAATATATAAGCAGAGGATTTTCTTCCCAGCTTTATTGCTAGTCCTCTGGGCAACTCTGTGGAAGCCACAACTGTGTGTGCCTTCTCCCCCTATACCATAGAGTCATGGGACTGCTTTTGCTTTGTGCCCTAGGCATGATGAGGTGTCTGGGCATTCCTTTGAGCCACATGTGCTCCAGGAAGAGGTGCTGTGGCCACACTAAGTGTAATGCAAAGCAAGGAGATGGTAGAGGAGATTTTCTTGGGAGCCTGGGGTTTGGCATCACTGATGCTTAGAAGCTGAGGATAAGCATGTGTAAGGAAATCCATAATGCACACATGAAGTTCTCAGCCAGTGAATTGTGCCAGACATAGGACAGCAATGATATGTGAACAGAAATCAGGGCTTTTCAGGTGTTAAGCTATTGTTTTATGTTTGAATGATGTGTTGAAGAGTCCTTCAATTTTCATATACCTAATACTTGTTATGAGCAAAGTCTCTGTTTTAACTATTAGAGCCTCACCATATACCACCAGAAACTCACATGGTGTACTTGACATAATTAATGTCCATGTTAAGTGCATTTTTCATTAGTTTTAGAAAAAAATGACCCTCTGGTCCCTCACAAAAATATAAATGTATGCCTAAGAGTTCAATTTACTTGCTTTCATATCAGATAGACTAAAGGCAGAAAGACCCTGGCAGTGTTTCAGAAGAGGTGAGGAATTTTCCATGCTAATAAAGTAAGTGGGAATTGTCAGAGGAGACCTGCCAGAGCTCACCCCCTGCCTACCCTTGCCTGGCAAGGCACTTCCAAATTATGTCTGAATCCCTTAGAGCTGACGTCAATGGCAAAACTTCAATTGCCTTGAGGTGGGAGGAGGATGAGGCCTCAGCAATGCCAGTCAGTTGTGAATGATAAAAGCAGAAATGCAGGCTTGGTACATGGTGTGAAGTTATTTTTGTCGATTTCCAGAATCAGCAGGGATGAAAATGGTAGATAGTTTTGCAGATCATACATTTCTTCTTACCTTGGTCAGATTACCTCTGTTTGTGAACTCATTAACAGAGGAAGCATTTGTTCTACAAAGTGTTGAGGAAGAAGGGAGTGTCCAAGCAGCAGCTCCTCAGAAGGGTGTTAGATGAATGCATTTTTGATGAGCTATCAAGCGTCATAAGAGCCATGGACCTCTGTAGAAGCAAATCAAACACAAAACTATCTTTTCTGTGACTAAAGAGGACCTTGCATGTGACAGAAGCCACTGGTTTGAGGGGAATTAATTTCTGGGCTGCTTTTGAACAGGGATTTTCAATGCACTTTGTGCTTCGATGTTTAGTTTCCTGCATGTTCTTTCTATTTTAAAGCTTCATAGAACTTGGGGTGCTTGGAAACTGCCTTGAGGTAGAGAGAGCTCTGATAATTAGGCTCTTGCTTTTATCCTGGGAGTCAGGGACTCAGTACTGCTGAACCACAGTGGGCAGCAGCTTTGGCTGAAACTTTTTTCTGAAGTAACTTGCTGAAAAGGAAAATTTTATTAGGGAAAAGTTGCTTTCAAGGATTTATTTTTTTTTAATTCATTTAAAAATAATAATATATATTTTATGCTTCTATCATTTAGTCTGAAAGTTCTGGAGACTTAAAACTGCTGGTTTTTTTTTTTCATGTGGAATAAAGATATGTAAGAGATGCAAATAAAAACAGACTTAAAGCCAAAAGCCTATTGAAATGGATTATTCTGATTGATGTGTGTATAAAATGTATCTATGTTTGCCACTGTTTCATTTTGGGATTTAAAAGGATTTTTAAATATCCAGCTTATCTGTATGACAGGGAGAACTTCAGAAATCTTCATCAACTTCAGACTTACAGTGACGGTTTAAGTGCTGTTACTGTGTAATGTGATTGAGCTGAAGAGAAAATTAGCATTTTTAGAGTGACTGAATCTATAGGAAAAGAGGACTGAGGGGAAAAGAAAGTCCAATTAATAAAGCATGTTGGAGATTGAAATTTTCCATAGGGAAATAATATATAGTGAGTTTGGAAACTTTGGTTTGGAATTTGAAATATGCCCTGTATTTACTTATTTGTTCCGATTTTTGGCTTTACTAGATGAGAAGGGTTTTTCTCTTAATCTTAAATGTGATGAAGCTTTTTGGTGCCCAAGGGTCTGGCAAAGCAATATTGTTAGAAAGGTTTGTGTAGCTGTGTTGTTAGAAAGGTTTGTGTACCTGTAGGTCTGTATGCAGAGAGCAGTGTGAAGAGATGAAAAGGAGGTGGATGCAGGGCATCTAATAAAATCTGGCTGTAACCCGGTTCTTCACAAGTTCAGTACCCCCCTGGGGAAAGGGAATTTAAAACAGTATTCAGGGAATTGCAGATGCAGACACTTCTCAGCAAAAAACACATGTATCTGTGGACACCCTTCACTAGCCCAGGTTGCCCAAAGCCCATCCAACCTATGCCAGTGTTTCACCACCCTTATCATAAACAATTTCTTCCTTCCATCTAGTCTGAATCTACCCTATTTTATTGTCCTTTGTCCTATCACAACAGGCCCTAATGAAACCTGCTTCTTCAAAAGAAGATGTTACCAATGTTAGTGGGAAAAGACCTATAATAACACAATGAGAGCAGGGGACCTGATCCATTGCTCTACATTCTTATGGACAAATCTTCCTCTCCAAGTATCCCATGCAGCAGGGAAACACCTAAAGTTAAACCCTGAAGTGAAAGGCACATTTCATGACTGCTGGAGCCTTGTTAAAGATGCTCAGGGACCAAGTTAGTCCAGACAGTCTTGCTGGATCTCATTCAAGGGGTCTGCATTGGTGTAGGAGATGGAGAGGAGATAACAAAAAATAATGAGGATATAAAAGCAAGATGAAATCATTGGGTTTTGGCCAATTCAATTTACTTCATGATGGTCCCTTGGAGGGGGTGCTGTTCATTGGTGTTGTAAACATTCCAAAAAATATCGTGTTATGCAAAGATTAACTAAATCTCAGGGCTCACCAGATGAGAAATACTGCATGTGATTAATTAATGTCTTCCAGTTGTACTTAATTTCAAGATTTCTTGACATGCACAAATCTGATTTTGAAATTGAGATTCTGAATTTTACATTTTACGTGGCAGGTTCCTAATTATTTAAGCCCGTAGCTTAATGAAGCTGCATCAAATTGTTTGATGTGGCTACAAAATGCAATAGCCCATGGCACAGTCACCTGCAAAGTGGATTATTGTTGCTTTTCTTCATTTTGCTGGGTTAAGCAAGTATTTAAGGATATTTTCCCAGGATACTGTACCATGAATGCGTTTATGGTATGGATTCCTTGGGCATTTCTCTTGCTTTTTAATCTTTTGGAACAAAGTTCCCTCTGAAAAGATTTTTGAAAATTATTATGGCAGGTTTCAAATTTGATTTTAATTCTCTGCCATACTGAAGGCAGTAGAGACTCGTGTGAAATGATGACAGTTACACAAGTGATGCCCCATCTGCTACACTGTCATGTAGAATTATTATTCTTCAATGTTGAACTTCCAAGATAAAACAACCTTGTAATGTAAAGGAAATTCAAGGGTATATTTCTTTAGAATTTTTGGTGTCAGTGGGGGAAGTCGAAGTTACTTTACTGATCTTGAAAGCTTAGAGGGAGCTATGAATAAATACTTACCTATCCATTTAGTGTTTGTCTGCAGTAAGTGTGCTGGGACTTCAGTGGGATCTTGTTGGCATTTTATCTGTCTGTCTGTCTAATCTCTCTCTAATTTTGTTTGGAAATTTGCTCAATCCACCTTGTATAATAAACACATCTAGCTGAGCTCTTGCACCAAACCCAGACTTTCAGTCCTTTTTCAATGTTACGTTCCTTGAGTAGCTCTGGACCACCATTTCTCTTTTACTAAAGGGATGAAGTACCATCACCTACTATGGAAGGAGAGGTCAAGAAAACTTATATAGCTATTGCATTGTTAGCTTCCAAAAAATCAGTATTCAATTAGAATTATAATAGTTACTTTTTCCTGGTTTCAAGAAAAAAAAAAAATTGGGGCAAATGAGTTTTGGATTGACCACACACAACCATTTTGAAAACTATTTTTTCATTACATTTTTAGAAAATGGATGCTTCTCCTTGAAGGAAATCTTTTGTTTAATGATTTCTTCTATTTGGATATTTCAGACAAAATTGTTTTTTTCCAAATTAAAACCTAACTTGATGTCCCGCCATAAAAAAAATGCTGAAGTGCCCAAAGTTCTGTGTCTTGAAGGGAGTATAGTTTGTTCTTCATAATCAGTCAATTGAGTTAAGTCCTACACAAATTCAGAAATGCTGCAGACCTGAATCTGAACACTTCAGTGAAAAATTGCATTCAGCTTTAATTTTCATCAAGTGTAGCAGTGAGTGACATTACCATACAGTTATGTATACATTTCAAATTTAAAGTATTGTTCTGAATGGGATTTAAATTCTGATGAGAGAGGAGGGGGAAAACAAGGGAGAGATGAATACAGGACAGGTTTTCCTCCTGTGAATATGTTTTCAAAATTTTTGAGAAACTTCCAACTTCACTTTCCATATGATTCCTGAAATTACAAGAACTTTTTCCATAGCTTTGTAAACTGCTTTGATTCTTCATGTAAAAGAAAGTCCAGTGTTTATCAGCTACGTTGTACAGCACTAGATGTGTCAATCCCTGCAGTGATTGTTGAACAGACTGGTTTGATTCCAGAAGTTCTCAGCATCTTCTGCACATGGGCTACTACCTCTACAGTCTTTGATTTTATTTTTTTTCACGTATTAGCAGTCTACCCAGATAAATTGATATTAATGGAAAAAAGTGTAAGATTTCAGTCTTCACAGGTGTAATCAATAATAAACGGTATGTCTCCCTTTGAAATGTATGTATCCTTTTTAATTTGTCGTGCAAAATGTTTTTGGCAGGTTTGAAACTGATGGGCAAAAAGTTAACCATTTGACTCGGGGGAGAGGAGGAGGGAGGGTGAGGGGGAGTGGTTTGGTGTCTAAATATACCACGGCCTCATTGCACATGTATTAACGCGTGTAGAGCTTCTTGATGGTGACATCAGGATGTTGCACTTCAGCACTTTGAAGGCTCGGTGGCTCTGGAAACACCAACTGTATGGCAATGGATCAGTAATTCTTCGTTGTTTTAGCAAATATATGTCTCTTCTCGGAGTCTTTTTTTGCAATGGAGAGAGTATTTTATGCTACCAGTAGTCAGGTGCTGATGCATCACGTGCTACAAACTGGAGACGGTAGATTCACTGGAGTATGCCTGTCTACAAATGTGAGCTCTCAGTTGCATTAGAGAAAACACTGTGGCTTTTTTCCTTTATTCAATTTGCATTCTTATGTTATGCCACTCTGGATTGTACAAATCTTAACACCCGTTATTAGAATTATGCTTAGCCCATTTCTCCATTTAGGGAGCTTTTTCTCTAGAATTATATCCTCATGCAAGGGAACAAAGACAAATTACAGTGTGTTTTCAAGACTTGCTAACAGCCTTCAGTGATGCTAAATCCATTGCCTGGAATCAAGCCAGAGAGGTAAATACTTGCATTTTCAGAAATGTGTTACCTTTTCTATACACCTACATGAGTCTACATGGGGTCTAATTATTTTTCATAGGGTTATACTCAGTAACTGATTGCAGATGGCTTTTAGACAGCAGGAAAGAGAAAAATAAGACTGTATGTCAAATTACATTGAAACTTTCAAAGTCCAAATGGATTTATTTAACAGAAACTGTCACCCTGAAAAGATTTCTTGCACCAACAGTATGCACTTCTGATTAAAATATGTTATTCTTTTGTTCTTGTTCCCTACATGTTTGTTTATATTCACTTACTGTCCGTTGTCCTATATTTTAATTTTAAATGCTTTAAACAGTGAAGTTGTGACACTCTCACACCCTGGCACTCCTAATCACTAACACAAGACACAACCATTCTGATGTATTACAACTCTCCATACTTCTTATTGCTGGTATAGTATAGAAATCCTTTTAAGACAGGCTCTGCAGGATGCTGAAATGAGTATGGTCTTACCTGGGATTCTTTTCTCATGGGTTGAAGCATTGCTCGGAGTAAGGTTTGTTGGGGGGGGGGTTATTTGTGTAAAATTTTAATTTACTGATTTTGTTTATGACTTTGAGGATTAAAATGAAACCCCTAGCATGCTACTTCTCTCCTCAGGGAGTGAAGGGAATGGTGGGGCGTGACATTATGGTGGTAATTGACTCTCATTGTGCTGGCAAGATTAGTGGTGCCCTTGCTTCACTTGCCTCTTTGAAACCTCTGCTGTTGTTAATGCCATGACATAAGCAGCCCTGGTAGCATCAGGATACAACTGAAAAGCTGTTCTTCGTTTAGGTAACAGGGATATGTGTCTAGTGTGCCAAGTTGTGTGAAATTTTTGGTGTATGTACATTTTTTTTTTTTAGAGGTCAGACACATAGTGATGACCAAGATGCAAAAAACAACTTCTTTTTCTGTAGAATCGCTGCACTGTGGTCTAGAAGGCATGCTAAGGTGTTTATTTAGCAGAAGTAGCAATTGTATTGGCCAATATGAGGAAGCAAGAATTTTCTAATAATGGTTTTTATTCACAATCAGGAATGATTAAAGTTGTTTCAAAGGGTTTATATGAAACCATTGGAGATTTCAGTTGAGGCAATCGATCTTGGGATGCTCTGTTTGACAGCCTTTGCAATATTCAAGTTAGGTAGGTGAAATATGAAGCGTAGGACCTGAGAGAAGGAAGAAATTCAACTTGACTTTCTGTTCTTAATTTCCCTAGGCTACCTAGGAGCTTTTCAGCTGCTGGCACAAATTTGAACAGCCTAAAACCTCCTCCCACTTATATCCCAAAGAAGAGGACACAGCAGCCTGCCCCATGGGTTAGAGGTAACAAGAGTGCTAGGCCGTCACGTTATTGCGCTTATTGTTTCAGACAAGTCCCCTACACAGAGTGACTCTGAAGAAACAGGGAGCTGGATTTCTCTGGTCCCTGGTGGCACAGCTTCAGGGCCGATCACAGTGTACAGTGAGAAGAAAGCAGCTGAAAACCCACGGCTATATTTTTTTAATGACCTTAGGGTAACTTGGAGTTTTTACTGCTCGAGGTAAGTAACCAAACTCCTTATCCCTTCCCACCTAGATTAATGAAACAGTCCTGTTGACAGGAATACATGAAGGAATTAATCCTAAAAATAAAGAAAATATAAGATGGTAAAACAGATGGTTCACTGATTTCATTCGGATTGCTGCAGAGGCAATATAAGAGACTTCTGAGGGCTAATCAGTTCTGTGAAAGCACTGCCAATCTGATCTGCACCTGTCTCAGCACAAGTGGAAAGGAAAGGGGATTATTGATATTGCTTTCCTTGCTTTCAGGATTGAATTCTGAAATGCTTACACAAAAGCCGAAAGAAAACTCTCAGTACTGTGGAGTCCTGGTACCATTTCATCAGTGTTGTCTTCCTGAAGGGACAGTCAGGCAGATGGAAAATAAGTATGTCTTCCCCCTGGTTTAATAGGAATAAACCCCTCCAGCAAACTCCTTAACATGCAGCTTTCACTTTTTTGTGTGTGTGTCTTTTGTTTTCCTTAAAGCTCTGTCAGTCCCACAGCACAAAACCAAGACGTCAGAAGAGAATCTCACTAGTGCCAGGAAAAAGAGGAGAGTCAGAAGGAAGTCTCCGGGTCCATTGCGATTTTGGTGCAGCGACCTAGTTGCCGTATAAGTCCAACTGCTGCAAGTATAAACATTGTCATCTTGTCCTTGAAAATGCTGACTGAAACAAAATCTGTTTTCCCTCTGAGTTTGAATTTGTGCTTTATTACCTTCATTATTGTCTTCATTATTTGTGTTTGCAAACTGAGCAGTGAGGGGGGGGAAAAAGTATGTACCATATGTGTTGGGTATTTTTTTCCCTTAGAAGAAGCAGGACATAAAATACCATTGCCATTTCCTCAGACATTCAGCGACAAGGCATTTACATAAAGCTGTTACGCTTTCTGCTGTTACTTGTTTGTTCCAGTCCACACTACATGAAAATACAGACGAGAAAAATACATTAGCTCAGCTCTCCCCAGGATCAAAACTCCATTTTAAAATCAAAATTTCAAATATAGAGTCATATTCTCTCTTGCTGCTTTCTGCATTTGTACATGTGTTATTATCCCATGAGGATAATAACTTTCGTTGTGTTTTATGTGAATTTTAAGCCTTAGGATCTTAAAGTGTTACAGCATTTTGCCCTTGGCTGTTAAGAAAGCTTTTTAATTAAACTTGAGATTTTTTGTAGGTCATTGTGACCTTTATATTTTTGCATTATACAGACTATTAACTGTGGGAATGAAAGCTGCAGTTCACAAGTATGTTTACAACCATATAAATGAGGATGTACATTAAACTGCAGGGCTTGGAAAACCTAAGTAATGAGCATTATTTGTACCTTGACAAAGCAAAAAAGCATGATTAAGGATAATTGTAGGTAACTGTCATCATGAGAGAAATGTTTATGCAGTCAGAAGTACCAAACAGCATTTAAAGTTTCTCCAAAGGGAACAGTAAGGAACTAATGGATGCCAGTACATGCTTTGACAACAATTTGAATTAAAGGTTTTGAGATTTTTTTTTCCTCCTTCCTGAATTTAGAAAAATCATTATTGCAGTAATTGTTGTTTTGAATGGACACTGGGAGATGTTCACTCATACTGATGTTACCACGTAGCTTCTTTCATTTGACAAACCAGAATTTGAAAAACATTTCCTTGTGAGCTTCCTAATGCTGCCTTTTATTTTGGCCAGCAACCCATCTTACTGAAATGCAAGTTAGGTTTGTGTCTGATTTGGGCAGGGATTTCCCTTTTCTTCTGGTAGGAGTAATACTGCAGTTCCAGGTACTTTTGTCAGTACCTTGGAGTAAATGTATTGGAAATTGCCAAGTGCAGAATTCTTCCTCAAATAGGAGATCCAAGAAGATGGTTGGATTTGCCCTCTCTAGGTGGTTCCAGAAGAAAAAAAAATAATTAAAAAATCTTGTTTTGTAAGGATACCAGATTATGCCTTTTATTTTATCAGTAAGAAAAGGTATAAGAAGATGCATCATTTCAGAAATGTGTGTGTAGACTAGCATTGTCTATAAAGAGGTTAGATGGTTTGCAAACTTTTCTGGATGGCTTTGGTCCCAGCTGCAAGCTTTAGAAAGCCTAACTCTGGAATTAAAAAATCTGAAGGACAGGACTAAGGAAAAGAATAATGTTTTTTTAAATAAAATTTCCCCCAAAATGCCTTGCCAGTGATCATTAGCTTGCTGTTGGTTGTGGAGAGGTTTGTTTTCTGCAGGAAGTGAGACTGGGCTATCTCTGCAGCTACTTGGGATCCACAGAATGGCCTTAGAATCCATAAAAAGTGAGAAAAATGGATTTGTGAGCTGTGGTGAGTGAGGATTCAGATGCTGGCTCCAAACTGTCAGCATGTTGTGTGCCTAGGCAAAAGATCTTGTTTGAATTGGGTGGTATTTATCTGCATTTTTATTTATTAATTTTTCTGTATGTGTCAGCACATTGATTTATACAAAATAAGACACCTTAATGGCATTTATAGTTATTTCACACTGCATGCATATTTCAGGATCCTGGCAGACAGCGGCCGTGATTTTTTTTGATGTTTCAGTGGTAGAAGAATAGCACTTCCCAAATAGAGCGAGGGACTGTTTTATGCAATTTGGATTCCCACAGTTCTCCCGCTGTCTTCTGATGAACTAACTTTTATAGGAGTGAAATACGGTTCTCATTCTGTTTTATGCTAAGCTATACTTCAAAGCTAGAGAAAATTCAGTGGCCTTCCGATGAAAATTATTCCCAGAAGACAACAGAGGAAAAAGTTTCAGAGAAAAATGACAGTGCCACAGGCAAGAAGAGGGGTTTATCTAACGAGTATTATAAGGAGTAGTATTAAAAAAAAAAATTAAAAACCTCTGGTGATAATTAAATGCAGCTTAAACTCCTACAAACCTTGATCAAAATGCATCACTGAGACCAGACTCCCAATACTGAAGGGTACAAGATGAGCTGGTGCTGGTGCTAGGGATTAACAATTGCTTATTAGCAAGTACTATATTGGTATCTAAGTAAGTGCCAACTAGAAAGCTACCTCTTAAACTGGTCGAACTGCTTCCATTTTCTAGGAGATTATATGTAGAAGCTGAGTTTTATGCTGTGCATGCTAATAACACTTTTACTGGCAGAGTGGTAGGCTTTAGTGCTGTCTTGTGTCCCCAGAAGCTGCAAAAGACTTAATTTTATCTGGAATTAGTTTTGCCTGACCAAGAGCTTGGTAACGCAGATACATACGGAACACACCTCTTTAATCTGAATGCTACCAATTTGAAAGTGAAGCCGTGTGTTCAAATTAACTGGGATCAGTGAGATACAAGCACCTGCTGTATTTGCTACCAGCTCAACTCTGAAAAAATGGCCATGCTCAGGGATGTATTTTTGTTATTGTTTCTCTCAGCTGTAACTGAGAGGGCTGCAAGCGTGGGTGTTCACAGCAGGGGAAGAAGAATCTGTGGCAGGAATCTCTTCAGCAGGTGAGACAGGTGCAAACACTTAATTAGGCCGCAGATGAATAAGCCCAGGGTTCTTGTGCCAGTCCTCGCATCCGTATTGGCATCGCCAGTAGCTCATGACAGTGGCTCTGTATGAGTAGGTAATTGAACAGGGTTATTCAGAGAAGTGCCGAGGTGTGCTGGCAGAGCCCACACAGTGTTTGCCAGCCCTTCCCCCTCCTCAACATGCTGATTTGTGGCTTTGTTTTACAGGGAGGTTGAAATTCCTGGGGCTGCTAGTCTGTGGGATGCTACCTTGCTGTGTGAAAAACTGTTCGTCTCGTACGCAGCATCTCCCAGAAAGGCCTGGAGAAAAGAAGTGCTGGAAGACAAGGCAAAATAACTCTAAGGATCTCTGTGGTCTGTTCCTTCCACAGCCTGCCTTGGCAGGATATAGTACACATTAAAACCAGAGTGATGCATCCCAGATAGCTTTGAAAAGCGTTGCCTTCAGAGCCGGTTCTTTCTATGTTCTCACTAGGTTTCTACTCCTTTCTGTATTTCTCTTTCTTTGCTGCTTTTTTTCAAGAGTACTGCAATTTAAGCTCCGACCTGCTCCTTCTCACCTTGAAATTGTAATCCTGTACTTGCAACAGCATTTTTCATTGCGGTAAAGCAATGCTGACTGCCAGTTACTGGAGCGTCACTTTGAAGGCTGTATTCTCAAAGAGTGGAAGGGCCATTTGCACATACAAATAAGTGTTTTGAGTGACTTCCGCTGGAGACAGTGCTTCGCTAGTTGGTGAGTGAAACTAGAGACGTCAATGTCAGGCCCCAGCTTGCATGGTGAGACCACTAAATTTTAAAGAAATGCATTGCTAGTAAGACCACCCATATGTCAGTGAGCTGGGAAAAAAAGGGTTTAAATTAGTAGTCTATTCACAAGACCTTTATTGTAGTACGTGTGTTGTGTGCTGACTTGCACTGGAAGCAAATGAAGCATTGGGGCTAACAAGCTTTTCTTAAACAGCCGTAATAAAGCTTTCTTCTCCTTTAATTTAAATGTGTCCTCACAGAAATAATCCTAAAAATATTCTTTATATTTGCGTACAGTTGTCTGTTATTGGGAAAACATAGGAAGATAATTCATTAATTTGGAAAAAAAATTAATTTGCATGTGCTATTTAGCAACATAGAATATTTTTAAATTATTCTGAAAACATGAAATATCACCTTGAAGCTTGCTAAACAAGGCATTTCTTTAGTGTCTCTTCAACTTTCTAAAGAAGAGAAATACTCCAGTACATATTTCTGGATCCTATTTCATTCATGGATAAGACATGATGTAAAGTAATTGATCAAGGATCTCAACCATGAAAACTAAGGAGTCTAATTAAAAAGGTAACAGTGTTAAAGTGAGATCAAGTTCAATAGATGAAAAATTAGACATCACCAAAGGGATCAGGAAAAACAATTTGCATCAAAAAATACAGTAAAAGCAAAGGGAAGCAGAGACTGAACTATGTTAGACTCTCTCACCAAAAAAACCAAATTTAAAAAAATGTTGAATTCACAACTTTTAGCTTTTAATTCCTACTCGTGGACCACAGGTCACATTGGCTCCTTGCGTGTCTTCTGTGTAACAAAGTCTGCTAAAACCAAAAACCAAAACAAACAAGTCCCAAATAAAACTCCCAAAACGCAAACAAAAACCAAAAAAATCCACTCCAAAGCTCTGATTTTGCGGATACTTTTTTTCTTTTGCAAGTTTTGTTTGGTTTTTTTTTCCCTTGAGTAGTCCTATTCACTTCTAAATTTCACAAGGCAAATGTGTAAGATGTTATTTTAAGATGTTGTCTTTTGATGTCTTCATGCATCCCAACCCCTCCTGCGTTTAAAATACTAAAGTACCATATACAGAAGTTCCCCTGACTTTATGGGAGGTTCTCACAGGGAAGCCATAAGCAGCTTAGGTTAGGAGCTGCATGCTAACAAGCAGGACCCTTACTGTTTATATACCTATGGTGTCCAAAAGGTGCTGACATGGGTGACGGGTGCCTGTGCGCTGCAGGCGCTGTGGAGCTGCCTTTCTCCAAGAGAAAATTCATCTGTGTTGGCTAAAAAAGTTCCGGTGTGGGCTCATTCCAGGTGAGAGGATATCCTTTCGCTTCAGCTGGGGGGTGCAACTCTCATGCCTTATTACCTCGCGGTTGAAGTACAAGGCTTTCATGTTTCTTCGCTCTCCGAGCTGTGGGTAAGGCGGTGTGTTATTTTTTGAAACCGCACTATCACACCAAAAGAACGTAATAGATATTCATCTCTGGTTAAAAGGCCACTGGTGGCTGGGTGATTGTGGCCATTCCGATTGTTTTACTCAATGCAATGAAATCAGAAATGTTAGTGCCAGCTCAGTGGCTTTTCAGAAGGTTTATACATGCCTTAAATTCTTTTATTGCTTCAGACACTGTAGTTAATACAAGTCAAAATTCAGGTATTAAATATGCTGAGTGCTTTCATCTCCTTGCAATATATACTAAGAGTTGGTGATACCATTGCAGTTGTCTGTTTTCATTGTTGTCATACTGTCCCCTTCTTTCAGCCTCACAAACTTCTGATGATTGTGACTTGGCAATACTCCTTTTATCTAAGAAGTAGAATATGGACAAATAATGCAACCTTAGTACTGTGATCCATTGGGACTGAGAATTTTCTGTAAAAAAACCCAGAAAATACACGTTCTGGAAAATAAAATCTATCAGAAGGAAATATTTAGGGAAACATGTTGGTAGCCCCCAACTCCACTTGGAGTGGGGAAGGAGTTCAGACCAGAGCTTGATTCTAGTCTGTTCTGTCTCTCACTAGAAACTCTGTTGCTTTAAAATTTTTGTTTTAATTTGAAATTAAAATTAATATTTTTTGTTTACTTTGCTGAAACAAGGTGTTTCTGCCAACCTTTTTGATGGACTCCAACAGGGAATCTCATCTCTGAGGAGTATTAAAGGACTACATTAATCACAACAGCAAAATACACCAGCCATGCTTACATGTCATTCACACGGTCGTTTATTAGGAAATTAAAGTATATATGCTCTGTGTTTTCCTTCAACAAAGGTGACAAAATTCACTATGTTGGATGCCCTCTATGCTTACGGCAGACTGAGCACTGAAATTATCTGTGGTGATTCTCTGAGCAGTTGTTTATCCAGTGCTACGATTCAACATTTGGAGACATGCAGAGCTCCCAGTGAGTTCCACAGACCTCGGCTTAGATGTAAACATTTTCCTGAGGAAATCTGTCTGCTAAACTGTAGCTGTCTTCTGAAAAGATCCATCTTAATTTGTTCGGTTTGCTTCCAGGGATAAATATCCCCTGCAATTTCTATGACCAACTCAACTGGCTGTGTAGAGGTAAGGGTCTACACTCAACACATGAATTACACCTTCTGCTGCTGTCTGATGGAGAGGATGATTTTTCTACTGAGGTAGACAGAGTCTGAAGGCACCGTACGTGCAATTTTGGCATTATTTTCCCCCCAAGATAACATCAGTACATATAATCTATTTCCTCTCTAGCCCCTTAGCTGAACATTTGAAAGTTCCTCTACCTGTCATACCTGCAATTCATTAGCTGGTAGTTTTTACACCCATAGGGTTTTTCAGAATGAGGGAAAGAAAAGCAATTAATAGTGCAGTGACATACTCAGCAGCTCTTCGCAGCAGAGCTCTCTACAGAGAAGGAAATTTCTTGACACATCTGTTAGCTACTGTCAGATGCATGATGTGAAATTGCTATGGGCTATTAAAATGCATTTATTAACTTTTGTGGCCCTGTTATGCGTAATTATTATGACATAAGTATCAATTAAAAGTGTAGCCATTTTAATTGCGTTAGTTCAATTTGAAGGTAATGTCTTCTCTGTGGTGGACAGAACAGACTTTATCTTCCCAGGATTGGAGATAGTGTTTTCCATTCCAAGACCTATTTCCAGATAAAAATAACTTCATGTTGGGACAGGATTTTCCATGCTTGTAACAATTTAAAAGATTTTTTTTTTTTTTTAAAGTTTCTTCTTAATTACTGGAACATATAAAACATTGAATTAAACATCATATAATGCACTAACTCTGGAAAAACTGAAAATCCAAATTCTGAGTTAGAGGAAGCATGTGCAGAACTCAAGATGTAGCTCTTAGTTCATTTATAATTTATAGTAAATATATTTTACATATATATATATATATTCTGACCTAAAGTATAGCTCTTATAGCCTTTATCACTGAAAAGTCAGAACAGACATGCATTATTTCTTCCATATGCAAAATGCAGATGTTCTTTTTCACAGTTAAAAAATGCTTGAACAAAAGGGGTTTTCTTTGTTTGTTTGGGTTTTTTTTTCTTACACTACACAACTTTTACAGAACCCCAATGTATATGTGGAGTTCTAAGGGAGAAAAATCCAGAATGGAGCCCCCAGAGAGCCAGAACCTGTGCCACTCTGCTGGTCTTGATTCAGTGAAATATAATAATGGGGAATAGATTGATGTAGATGTAGCTTGAGACAATTAATATAACTTTAATTTGTGTATTTTAAGAATATATTTGTTTGGGATTTTAGTAGGATATGGCTGTGCTGTGAACTGTTTCGTGAAAGCAGCTACAAAACTGAGCTGTAACAGCCAGCCTTACAGGATCCAGAGGAGACAGAGGAGTCATAAATAATGAGACTAACGACCAATTAAGAGACAGAGGATTTCTTGTTTTCAGCGAAAAGGAATGTGTTTTTTTAAGTTCAGATAACCATGGAGAAGAAACATAAAGAGCATGCGCTGAGAGCGAGGAAGACGTCCAGCCTTCATCCCTGAAGACCACCAGAAGACCCCCTAAGTGTCACTGAGCATGCTCTATCTGGGAGGAGTTAATGGAAATGACTTCCTGGAAATAATTTGCATATCCCTGCCTTTTCTTAGAAATTATAATGAGTATGTATAGTTAATCTGTATAAACATGAGAAATTTGCCTTCAGTGGGCGCACACATTGGGAGGAGCGATGCCCTGTGTGCCCGGTGCTGCAATAAAGGATCCCTGCTTCACAATCACCGAGGCCAGTGCGTTTTGATTCCGGCTTTCCCAAGCACCAGTCTGCAGAGGCAGATGGACGTGCAGATGACAGGGAGACCCAAGGCCCAGGACAGGAATGCTCCTTCACATATGAAAGCACTTCAGAAATGTTTCTGCTGCAGTCAGTTTTATTCCTGGTTGCTGCAAAGTAAGTAAACCATTAATCAAGAAATAGCTGCAGCTGGTATTGTTTGTTGAGGAAGAAAAATGGAAATTGTCTGCTAATAAGCTCATTCTAGTTAAAATGTATTTGCTACAGCTTCCTACACTTAAAAAGTTCTAAGCTGAAATGGACCCAGGCCAAACGATCAGAGCCATGTTTGTGCAGACAAGGGACATCACTTGAACATTCTGCAAAAAAATCCCTGGGCTTGCCAAGGCAACATTCCTAGAGACAGTCGGAGAGAACCACCACTTCAGGTAGAAGCCACCAGTGCTACATGCAGCATCACACCTCAGAAATAAAGTGGGCTCTGCAGAAAAGGATGAGGAATCATAAATGTTTCTTAAAACATGGTGACAAGTATCTCGTATTAATAAACACATAGCGTTGAAAAAAAGTGCTGTTTGACTAATAAGTTGAAATGCTGATAGCTTCAGAGAAGGGGAGAGATAAAAGATGGTGTCTTGGGTAAAATCAAGATAAAACACAGTGATCTTCCAAAGTGATGTGGCTAGGAATGAACAGATCCTCACAGTGATTGTCATGTACCATCTACTAGAGATAATTGCAACCCAAAGGTTTGCTGTAAATTTAATCTAAGCTAAAAATCAGCACATGGCTTGCCAGGTTGAATTACAATTTGAAAGAAAAGCTAAAAGCTGCAGCTGGTACAGGCAAGTGCCAGGTAAAAGATGAGCTAAAAAGAGAAACTGTTCAGGGTAAGAAAAAGAAAGTGTATAGACGCAGTTGCCGTTGATAACCACCTTTGATGGCTACAGCCAGCCCTGCTGTGAAAATAATTGAAATATTTCCTGATACCACAATGCCACTGGAGGTAGTCTGAGAAGCTCATTTCCAGACGTGGCCTGACATTTATTTCTGTAACGTTTCTTTAACAATATATATTTGAATATATCGTGGGTTGACTCGCACCTTGCATCAAGCCTGTTGGCAAGTGCATTTTAGACACTTAAAGAAGTTAATGCAAAAATGATAGGACCTTACAAACATATTGCAATGAGGAGATTTCTTTTTGCATATATGTTCACCCCAGGGACTTCCCAGGAATTAATTTATCAAAAAATTTGAGTGGAAAGAAAAAAAAGAGTGAAAGTTAGAGGAAATAAATGTCTTTCTTGCATGAGTACATAATAAGAAAGGGGGAAAACGAAGATGATATGTTATTAAGCAAATATAAACCAGGGACTTTGTAAACAAAGAAAGGAAAAGATATTTTGATTGCTATGGGATAAAAACTTACAGCTATTACTACTTATGTCACCTGAGATAAGTAAAAATGATTGGTATGCAGTATTAGAGAGAGAGATAATGAAAATAAGAAGATAACAGGAGCATTTCTCTTCCTCTCTTTCCTTACTAAAGAAGAGAAATTACTAATTTGGACATGCATTTCTGTGCCAGGCAAGTAGTACTGATCATATAGAAAACTGAAAGCTAAACTTGTGGGTTTTATCTTTATTTTCTAATGCTGCTGCTGTTATTTAGGGATTTTCTAGGGGGTAGCATAGTGTGCTGAGAAAAAAAAAATTGAAGTACATTAAAAGCATTAAGATGATAATAGGTATTTCCCAACTACAGATTAGCTTTGGGAATGGCAGAAATTGGAGTTATAACTTTCAAGTTAATGTTCAAGGTATAGTCACAAACAGGAACATTTTCATGAGTGGACTTGGGGGTGGGAATGCACTGCAACTAGAGAGTCTGGATGTTGGGTAAATTAAATGTCATCCTTTTTCTTCACAACAAATTTTACTGTTTCTTAAACAGCACCACATAATGCCTGCGGAAAACAAAAGCTGAAACTTTTTTGAGTGTTTCATTTCGTACATGAGATAAACTGCAGACACTTGTGAACAGTAGCTTGTGACTCTTCCAACACAGCTCCAGCTGATTTTTCACAAACAATCTTGTTTTCTCTTTTTGGGAAATAAGCAAGTTGCTTCTGGCCATGGGAGGAAACAATAAAATGCCTCTAAATGAATCCAGCTGATAACTGTTCTCTTAGCCAACAATAAACTGCCATTCATCAAGAATTTGAGATACAATGGGTACTTTAAAATAATCCTGAAAATACAGTGGGGATAGAAAAGGGTGAAAGCTGATATACTATATGGAACAGGTTATTTTTGTATGGAACGTGACTGTATTTGGAACTATTTGCCACAATTTGGGTTCGCTGTGAATTGTCATCGTTTCAGCAAGTTTATCCCATGCAGCGCATCACGGGCAGATGGGCAGGTGGTGAGGGATGCAAGGCAAGTGAGGGGAATAGGGAGCTTCAAGGTGGCACTTCAAAGCAGTGTACTCGACTGAAATACTGAGCCAGAAGAGAAAAAAGCCACGATGTGAAATGACAAAGAAAATGCCATCTTAACCTTCAAATCACATATTGTACGTAGTGTTTCTTGTATTACAGGCGCTCCAGTTTAGTGGGGATTTTCAACCACCCAGTATCAGTTTTAGATCATGGCCACATATTTCACGCCTATACTTTGATGATTGTACATATATAGTATATGTTCAGCTCGTATCTAGGGTTTTTTTTTAAAAGTACACGTTTTTTACCACTCATGAGGCTTCCTAGCAAAAAATACCAAGACCTGCAGGTGCTTTATAAACAACTTATGATAGTTCTTCAAATCACCTTAATATTCATGGAAGAAATCTCCTATAAAAGTGATTGTCTAATTAAAGATCTACTTTTATCAATTATGCTTTGCAATTCACTTGAGCTTTCAGAGTTTCAGTCAAGCACTTGAATTTTAAAGCTCATGGATTATTGCTTTGAGCACCAGAGATCAAAGCAGTAATACCACCATTAAATCTCATGGTACTTACTTGTCTCTCGTATTGTCGAGAAGCAGTATTTTAGTTCCTCACTTAAATTAGCCACTTCTAAATAAAAGATTACTCCTCCTGTGGCTTCTTCTAAGGGGCTGGACTTCCAAGGCAGAGTGTTCTTTAAACACATCATTTTGTAAGTGGTCATTAGCAGTAACCATTGGAAGATTATTGATTTCCGTGCAGTCTGGAAATTTATGGAGTGCTGTATAATTACAAGTGGCTTTGAACAGTGGAATGTGTATAATTTGATGTTTTATTGTGACTATTTAGTTGCATTTTTAATAGGGTTGTTAGGCAGCTTATGTGTGGTTTTGTATGGAAGATAGAACATAAGGTTGAGCTGGACCTCATACCTCCTAGCAGTCAACTAGTATCATCTTCAGGAACCTGCTGGATCGGATGTCTTTAGTGATTGCTGAATGGACATCTATCCCATTACCATGTCAGTCTTTCAAATGGCTGTCGTAGCCCCCACTGGGAAGAAATGTTGCAGGTCTACCTTGCATGTGAAGTTCTTGGTGGCTAAAAGCGCCAATGGGATCCTGGGGGGCATCAGGAGGAGTGTGGCCAGCAGGTCACAGGAGGGGATCCTCCCCCTCTACTCTGCCCTGGTCAGGCCCCACCTGGAGTATTGTGTCCAGTTCTGGGCTCCCTGGGATAAAAAGGACAGGGATCTCCTGGAGAGAGTCCAGAGAAGGGCTATGAAGATGATTAAGGGCCTGGAGCATCTCCCCTGTGAGGAAAGGCTGAGTGAGCTGGGACTGTTCAGCCTTGAGAAGAGAAGACTAAGGGGGGACCTAATTAAAGTCTATAATTATCTTAAGCAGGGGTTGCAGGGGGAATCAGCCAGCCCCTTTTCAGTGTCCGTGGGGACAGGACAAGGGGCAATGGCTGCAAGTTGGAGCACAGGAAGTTCCGCACCAACGTGCGGAAGAACTTTTCCCCAGTGAGGGTGAGGGAGCCCTGGGACAGGCTGCCCAGGGGGGTGGTGGAGTCTCCTTCTCTGGAGATATTCAAGACCCGTCTGGACGCCTATCTGAGTGATATGTCCTAGGGAGCTGCTTCGGCAGGGGGTTGGACCCGATGATCTCTCGAGGTCCCTTCCAACCCCTACAATTCTATGATGATTCTATGATTCTGGCTTGATTTGAATCCAACCTCTACTTTCTTCACTCAATCCCCCTAGATTTTTTGCTGGAGAAGATGGTGAAGAACTTCTCGGTACGTGTCGCTAATGACTTATTGGTAGCTCTATCTCTGTCATTTTCACTAATAACTTCTCAGCCCCTTTCCTGTTTCCCCCTTTCCCCTCAAGAAAAGCAGCACTGCCTGGTAAAGGCAATTAATGAAACTGTGTGTTGAGTCCAGGAATTATGACCGAACATGAGTGGCGCTTGTCAGGTTTAGGAAGGGATTCAATTTATTTGACCTTGGCTGTTCTGATTACTGATACTGAGACATCTTTCCATCCCCCAAAGGTTCATTCACTGCTTCAAAGTGAAGTGAATTATACCAAAGCCAAAAAGGAGAGACTTCTGGATGAGAGGGCTGCAGAAAGAAAGCAAATCCAATGGAAAGATGGAGGAGTGGGATGTATTCTTTCATAGAATAAGGACACTGGGTGCACCTTTTTTTTCCCAAAAAGTACATGTGGTCCAACACCCAGATGAACTTGTGCTGTTATGAAGCTCTGAGATACAGGGCGTGTATTAGGCTAAGCCATGAGGTGACAGTATTACTTTTGTTACTAAAGCTATTACAGTCTTAATATACAAATCTAGCCATGTCCATTTGAATATGAATCATAATTCAACACTGAGTTGTCCTGCGAAGGACTTCTGCTTAAATTAGGTTATTTGCAGTTGGAAATAGCTAAAGGTAATGTGAGAGAAATAGAAAGTCCTGTGTTTAAAAATTTAGCTTTCCCTGACTTTATTTTTTTTTTGTCCTTTTCTGTTTTTAATTCTGGATACCAACCAGGTAGGTCAGAAGAAAATCAGGAATTGCTGGTTGCTTGACTTCTGTGACTCCCAGTTCTATTTAAAGTTTCCAGAGCATGTTTTTACACAATCAGGTCATTATTTTTAATAGAAAATTGTCTTGGTAGATACTGGAACTGTACTACAGTTCCTCTTCAGTGTTTCTGGAGAGAGATACTGAGAATTTTCTGAAAATGCTTTGATGTTCTCACAAAGATGCTGTGTAAGTGCAAAAAGAGTCAGTTGAAATATTTTTCTAGACAAAACTCTCCTTCCATATGTATTGAATTTGGTTGCTAATTTGATTGCTCTTAGCTTTTTTCCCCCCTGATAAAAAGTATATGTAACTCTAAATTTCAAGTTCTTGTAGCTAAATTTACTGCATTTTTATTTTTGTGTGTGTGTGAGGACTGAATAGCTAAGGTAGAAGCTGTTGATTCTGTTTTTCAAGTATTTTGCCCGTGACTTAACCAGTTTGATGTCTTTGCTATATGTAAGTACTTTCAGTCATTGTCAGTGATTGTACTAGACAGTAGTCTTTAGAGTTTCCAGTGTCTGCAACCCAGAGCTTAGATGTCTTTGTTGCATCAGAAGCATTTTAAGTGACTGAAACTTCGTGACATGTCAGGAGCAGGAGAAAAGTAACTAAGTAAATGAAACGTCAGTTGTTGCTTTAGACAGAAAATCAATCCTTTTTTTGCAGGAAAACTCTCCCAAATTTTGGCTTTGGCGATATCAGTTAGTTCCAGTCTTGTGAATCCCAATTTAGGCCAGTTCCTCAGGGAAGTCAATAGGTCAATTTTAGCTTCCATTTCATTGACATGCCTAACCTAAGTGGAAGAAAGCCACTCATTTCTGTTATGAAACAACCCCTCGCCCCTGCTTATGTCGAGGCGTTACAGCCGTTGAAGGGTTGAAGATAAAGCTGTAAGAAGGTGCATGGACCCTGAACCCTTTTTGCTTGGCTGTTCTGCTCAGCAGTTTCCAATAGCACTTAGTCAATAAGAACAACAGCCCTGTATGGTGGTCAAAAGGAAGGTAATTCATATGCTTATAACTTGCAGAAGACCCTATCAGAATCTGCACAGTCAGAGGCTGTTGTAGGTGGGAATCTGTTTTGCTATATGCCCTAGCTCCTGTACATGTCAGTGAGTACTAGCATACAGCTGAATGCCGTTTTGGGGAGTATTTGTAGGCAGTGAAAGCACCCAGATAAAGGTAACAGGAAGTGTTTCAATGGGCAATCACAGTCATTTTTTACTTAGCATATGATGGAGATAATAGTGCTGGAATGGACTCTTACTGGAATGGAAAGGCCAGAAAAGCTGCAACTGGATAGCTGGCTTCTGAGAAGAATGGAAGGATGGACTTTTCTGGGACAGAATAGGCCTCTAGTGGCACAGCTATGAATAAAGTAGTCCAAAGTCTGTGCTTCTAAGGTAAGAAACACCCTCATTTAAAAATTTTAAAGAAGCTTTAAAAATTGTACATTATTTACCAAAAAAATCTAATTCTTATGTCAGCTTGGCCTTATCAACACAAAAGCAATTGCTTTATTAAATCATCATCTTACTGAACCAGAGGAAATATGCAATGTGATTTGATAAACAGCACATAACTTTTAATGGGTACCCAATGACCATTGCACAAATTAGTAAACATCATAGCTATTTTCCAAATATTTAATCTCTGGAATAACTGTGTTTGCTCTGGTTATTCTTCCTTATGAAACACGTTCTCTGTAACACCGCCCCCCCCCCCCCCAAGGCTGCAATGCATGCCACAGATCAGTCTTAGTTCTTGCTCTGGAGCTGATTAGCAGGAGACCACTTTCCTGCTTGTTGCTGTATGCAACGGAGAGGCCGTTACAGTTGTGGTCCGTTCGTACTTACCAATTTTGGGATCCCTGAATGCAAGCATTGTGCTTATTCCTGCCCAGACCAGAGACTTAGAATCTGTTTAATTTTTCTTTCTTCCATAGGCAGGCCAAGCCACAGCTTTGTTCTTATTTGAAAATCCTGACTCTGATTGATCGGATAATGATAATCGGCTTCTATATATAGACAATGCTAATTAAGGATTACCTGTAGTCTGCCTGTAATTCACACTGCTGGAAATCTGAAATAAAACTTCTATAGGAACTCAGGTCCCAGCTGGTGGAAAAATGTTATTTCAGCTGCTCTGCTGCCAAGCAGAAGGGACCTGACTGAGCAAATCCTGCACCAGTCTTCCTTTTTGCCACAGCAGGAAAAAAGGAGATTCATTAAGTATATAATACTTCCAGAACATAAGAAAGATGCATTATGTACTCAGTGACCACTGGTTTACCTGTATTTTATATGTCATTTATCAACACAGATGCCCAGAACTGCACACATTGTTATCAGGAATATAAATATTGAATTTTCACAGAAACATTGGCCTGATTAGTGATGGAAAATGAAAACAAAAGCCTCTAAAGGGCTCTTACAACCGCATGTTAATCTGTCCAAGGTAATGATAAAACCTTTAAACTAGTGTGCTGTAATTACAGCAATAAGTAATTAGTACATTTTTAAATGGTAGAAACAGTGCTGTGCCTGAATTCAGCGGAGGGTAGCCAGGCAACAATATAAAATGGCATTTTGTGAGGCAAATGTGAAAAAACGTGCTTTGTCCTGAAATATAATTATCTTTAGATGGAAACCGTCCAGGTACTTTTATTGAGCATTGAACTCTCAAAAGCTGAAGCTGTCTGAAACAGACATATATGCAGCATACATCAGAGGTGTGACATGAGTATCTTAATTTCTAAACGGCTTCCAAGTTTCCTACATAGATGGAAGGCAAAGACAAAATGGTTGGGCAACTTCCCAAATGAGGGAATGGAGGAGTTTCATGGGAGGAGGGTAGGCATGCACAGTGATCTCTAACAGATTACTAGCAAATAACCCATGGTGCCCTCATTCATCCTCTGGATGCAGTATTTTGGTTGTCCCCCCTATGGTTATTCATTCCCATGTTCTTTCATAGGTGGGTGAACCAAAACAACCACCCCTCTGTCAACCAAAAGAAGGTGTTTTTGCAAGAAAGCTAGCTGTAATTCAGTGAGGTAGGCACTGTCTCAAGAAGATGGATGAGCCTGTGCCATGCTTGGCACTTCCTGGCTCACACCCTTCCCTGGAGCTACCTCTGCTCCTCTTGGTATCCAAGCACCTCCTTGTGCTCAGCGCCATACCCAACAGCTTGCTAAAGGTATCGTGCCACGGTACCAAGCACTGACTTCATGCCACGAAGACCCTTTCTTTGAAGGTGACAACTCTGTCCTATCTTGGTTTAGAAATTTTGAGCAGAGAGAGAAAATACAAACCAGGGACTGATATTTGGGAAAGATGCTTTCTGTAATGTGGGCAGAGACAGTAATAGGGTTTTTTAAAATGTTGTTTTGGTTTTAGATGCAGAACGAAATGATTAATGAAGATTTCGAAGATCTTTGCCTTTCTTGGATTAAGGATGAAATGTGAAAGAGTAAAAATCCATTGCTGTCTTACAGCACCTTTCATAGAGTATTTTTAAAAGATGCTTAGAAGAAGTAGTTAGTTAAACATCAGTAACTCTCTTGTGTTTTTTTTTAAATAGCAAATTGTCACCTCCTGCTCAGACAGCAAGACAGACCATCTCATCTCATTCCAGTTTTCAAACCTGTGTGCCTGCAGTTAGGCTCTCATGTCCAGTGCAAACTACAGGTGTTCAGAATGCTGAAAACAGATGAAGTTGCCTATTGCCCCACCATTGACAAAATCAGAGCTTGTACAGTGTTGCCTTGACTTCAGGTCTCCTGCTCTGGATACAAGACCACAGTTACTGAGATCACGTAGATATCTCATGCTACAGTCACAATACAAAAAGGGATTTTAAGAAAAGATAAAGCACTAATCCTTGGTATAAAGTATGCAAAATCATTTTGGAAAGAGGTAAGGATAGGGAAGATATTTGGTTATTCATTTTTATTTATGTAGAAGGGGTAGATTTGATTTATCCAAAGAGTTTTGGTTTAGAAACCTTTTTAAATTCTCAGTTGTACTAAATGCCAAATACTGTATCTTTGGATTCACAATTCCAGCCTATTACTGGCTTGATAAGAAAATATAAAGGCACATGGTCAAGAAGAACACTGGAAGACAATTATCATCTTTCTGTCTATGTATCTGTCTATTTTTAACAAGATAGCTATCTCTCAGAACACAGTGCCAGAAGGTTTTCTGGAGGGACTGCTACTCTCTTCAAGAAATTACTGTCTCAAAAGCATGCATATACATGCACATGCAGACACACGTTGTTTCTTGTAACAAGTACTGCTTCATAGCAGTGAGCACTGCATGAGTGTGCCACTCTTCTTCCAGAGATTCCATTTAGAAGGATGTGGTATTATTTCAAATGCATTCTTCTCTTTGTGCGAATGGGCTGTGAGGTAAGAAGGAGAGTGCAGGCTGAAAAGCACCAAATTATATTCATTTTGAGAAGTTAGAGTAAACCAGCTACAGGTGACTTTCCTTACAATGTCAGACCATAAAAATTGACATCTATCAGAGTTGAAGACAGAAATGACATGTGGAAGACCACTCTTGTGTTATGGGCTGGGAAAAGAATGACTTGAAGTATTTAGGAGCTAAACACTGTGCACACTACAGCACACCTTCCAGTTTAGTTAGGTCCAAAAGGAATCAAACCAGTGTGCTCTGAGACTGAGCTATGGAGAGACAAAACTACAGCAAGGGAAGTAATATGAGAGATTTGCTTCCATGTGCTTCTGGTCTGAGCTGCAGTGCTGATGTACTGTATTTATTATGTCCATGTAGCTATTTCTGCTGAGAATGAGATGAAATTTCCTGTGCATATTGTATAAAGATTGGACTAAGGGTCTGATGCTTGGTTAGTCAGAAGGGGAACAGTTTTACAAAAAGAAAGTAAACCTGGCTGAGTCATCACCTCTGGGAACAGCAGGATTAGTGAAGCAGAAGGAAAGAATAAAGCGTGGAGTAATGTGGAAGATTAATGGAGACCGCTGCTGTGTTTCCCTTTTGTGATCTTGCCTCTTCAGCAGAACCCTAGGAAGTTCCCCTGATCGTTTTTTGTTGGTTCAAACTTTTAAGAAATCCCAAATCCAAATCCATATTTTCACCCACATACTTACTAGACCTAATGGGCTTAAGATGATGGAGGTGGGAAAGAGCTTCGGTCTACTTTTTGACCACTGGTCTTAGATGCTGCAAATTAGAATATCCTTTCTTACAGATTTCTGAATACAGGGCTTGAGACAGGCAAGATAGAAAAGGCAGATGAATAAGATAGAAAGAAGTTCCAGATCCTGCCTTGTAAAGTATATATTGCATATGTGCACTTCAGACAGATGTTTTCAGTTTTGGTTTTTGGAAGAGTTCAACAAAATGAAGTTTTGAGAATGTTTCCTAGTTTTGAGTTGAAAACTCAAGTTTTGAAGTTTTGAGAAGGTTTTGGTGTAATTGTTGGGTATGTGGAATTTTCTAGAGCAGTATTCTAACACTTTAGTTTCCATTGCACAGGAGGTGCACAGTGTCATCTTTCTAGATTTTCAGGTTTCATTTCTGCTGAGAAATTAACTGTTCATTTCAAATGTTAAAATTTTCAATACTTTCAAGAACCCCTCCTGCCCTTAGTCATTACAGATAATGTGAATTAAAATTCAGCTTCAACTAACGGCAAATTGTATTACAGAACATGTTTATAAAGATAATGTTTAATCGAAAAGTGTGTTGGCCAAACCATTTCTCTGAACATTAGCACTGTATGTATCACAAGCAGCAGGCAGCCCTTGGATTGTGAAGAGGTTCCAATGTGCTTTAAAACAGCATAAGGATGGAAAGACAGCATTAAATTAGCAGCGTATGCTGTCAGGCTCACATTTATCTGGGGAGGACAAGGCTTGTTTTACCCTGTAGAGAGGATCCTACGCGTTGCTGGTGCACACGCACACAGGTGGGATGGGTCATGCCAAGGAAGGTGAAGCACACATGTACAGGGTGTTCTGCACAGCATCTGAAGATGTCTTTGAGCTGGTAACCATACTGATAATCAGGGCTGCCTTCACCTTAGTTATTTTACAAAGGTTGGCTTTGTGCTGAAGCCTGTAACAAACCTCCTTTTATCCACAGCTGCTGCTATGTTCCTTGATCATTGGGTTTGAACAGAGATGTTTGATATACTAGCTTTTCTGATTAAACCCTTCCCCAGTCTGTCCCTTCTGGTTCCAGCTATCTTTAGCTTCCTCAAATTTAAACTCTTCATCTGCTTGAGTTTCCATCAGAGGGTTAGACATTGGGTAAAAGGGGGAGAGAACGCTAGAATTCCTCACCAGCTGGGTAAGTGTGAGTGTACTTGCATGAAATACGCTAGATACAGTTTTGACCCATCCCTGTAAAGTTTGGGCTTCCTTGTGTCAATCCATTGAGTCCTCTGGGACTCTGTATCAAATCACTGGGACCCATGTCTTTCTAGAATTATTTTTATTTATAGCTGCTATTAGTTGTTATTCCATCTAGGCAGTGAAGGATCCGGTCTGAGTCTAAACTTGGTGCCAATACACACTAGTGATCTACTGGACTACCTGTATCTACTGGAGTACCTGCAGGACAACAGAGCTGAGATCAAGGGGAGAATCTGAGGAAGCTCCCTACATTTAAGGTTACCCTTAAGGATGAAGATAAATGGCCCAGCAAGCATGAAGGCTGTGTATGCCTCATTACTAAGTACAGCATACACCATCTGAAGGTGTACCAGTTTGTGCTGTATGCTACATTAATTTATGGCTATTTATGTTGTTGATGTAGTAACACATGTAGGCACGTACGTGTGTGTGCCACATCTGGCCCATTTGAGTTGCTGTGTTAACAGAAATTATTTGCACTCATAGCTGTGGCTGAAGTAATCCAGTTTTGTTTTACCTTTCCATTTATATTGTGAATATATTTACTTAAAATATGAACAGATATCTCCTGCTGAGTGAGTATTCATTAAAGTTTTAAATCTGGGGGGGACAGGAGGTTCTTCCCTCAGTATTTTTAATATACTTCTAGCACATGAGGGTTTTGGTACATTCTTCTTGCCAATGTTATTTTTCTTGTGCAGAGAGATCACTTATCTATTTTGTACCTTCAGCCCTTTCTGTGGAAGCTCTTTCTTTCTCCCTGAGCCTTAAGAACAAATCGATAAAAAGTGAAATCTTAAAAATATTCCCAAGCTACACATAAAACAAATGGGATTTTTAAATGCTGAGTTGACATCCCTTCCCATCACGCTTCTGAATGAGTTATGGAACTGAGATCCTGACCACATGCAGTCATTTAATGGATCCCAGGGCACTTTTTTCAGGAATAGAGGCGAAAGCTGCAATGTCATGGCTTAATTTCAGTCGGCTGATTACGTTCTACTTACTCAAAAATTCCTCACTGGTTTATGTTAGAACAGATATTCCTAATTTTTCTACTAAAGTGTTGTGTTCTGCATAGCTAAAAGGCTTGTGCCCTTTGCCCCAGCAGAAATGCCTGTTCCCTGACATTTCAGTAATGAGCGAAGTGATCGTTACGTATCTAATTTGCAGTAAAATTTCCTAAAGCTTCTCAAATGACTCAGGAATTGTGAAAATATAGCAGATACTCTTCTCTGCCCCTCACAGCACAGTGCACTTCATCGCCCAAAGGTCTGGAAGAGTTATTAGGAAGTGTAGGCATAGAAACAGCAGATGAAACATAATTGTTATAAATATATTCCTGGCATTATGTCTAGCTTGTAGGTGGCATTTGATGCTCAGGTGTGTGTACGACAGCTACATGTGCTTATAGTATAAATTAATTTAAGATTACAGAGCTAAAGCTAATAATTCAATTTTTTTTTTTTTTAATCCCACCTCCTCTAAATATGTTGACACTGTATCTTATGCTTCTGCTGAAGGTTCCTGGGAACTTTGTGAACATAATTTCGATGAAAACATAATTTAGCTGAAGCCTGAGGACTGTGGGGACCTCTGGTGCAATGAGAATACAAAAGTATCTCAACATGACTACACTATGTGAGCTGAGGAAATGAGTGGTGGACATTTAATCAGGTACCTTGCCTTTCCCCCAGTAGGGAGGTAACTTGAAAAAGTTGGAAGCTATGCATGCTGTTTAGGTGTTTTCAGTCATCCTGTGTGAAGTTTAACACCATTAGGAACAAAGCTGTTTTGTTTACAGTCTCCCAGTTGAAACATCTAAAATGTGTCCACGTGTTATAGTTTGAGCTCTTCTAAAAGCTCATCAGAATGGATAAAGCCTGTTCTCCTCTCCTTATAACTCCTGGTCCCAGGCATATGTTTCTGCTGCTTACCTTGTAGTGACTGTGGCACTTACTTGTCTGACCAGCTTTATTTCTTACATGCAGAAGGGCCATACAGGGTCAGAGCACAGGACTCCATCTCTAATGAGGGGCAATACTGAATGCTCAATGAAGGAGAGAAAACTCAGATAGTTATACCTCTCCCAAACACCCTCCTGCAATTTGTGACTTCAAGACTTTCTAATCCAGAACAGGCATCAAGGTATGTGATAGCCCTCAGTGGCTTTTTCAGCAGAGTGCTTGTCAGGGTTGACCCATCCAGTCCTTCCTTGAATGCTTTGACATCAAAGCTTTGAATCACCTACAGCAGCCCTTGGCCAGAAGCCACCAGTTAGCTGTGTACTGTGCAATGGACCACGTCCTTCTGTTTGCTTTCAACCTGTCAGCTGGTGGAAACCAGATAATACCCTCTCCTACTGGAGAAGGCAGTGAACAGTCGATCTGCCATCCTTTGTCCAACACTCATGTCTTCCTCCATGTCTGCCTTACCTCCCTTTGCTGATCTGTCTTCTAGGATGAAAACTCCTAACCTTTATTGTTCTTTGGACACAAGTGTTTCCTACTCTGTGATCATCCTTGTTGCTCTTCTCTGAACCTTTTGTAGATCTGCTCAGTTATTTCTGAGATGGGAAAGCCAAACCACATTATTCAGTGATCCAAAGTTCTCTCTTTTGTTCTCTCTTCTTTTCTTGTAGTTCTTAAGACTTTATTTGCTCTTTGACTGCTATTGAGCTCTGTGCTGATGTTTCCTGGAGTTATCTATCATAATCCCAAGATTGCTTTCCTGGTAAAGGTCAACTCAAAGCCCATTATTTTCTTTCTGAAGTTAGGATTGCTTTTTACTGCTTCTGTCGTATATTATTCTACACTAAATTTTATCTGCCTTTTGACACAGGGCTTCTCAGTGTCATAAGGTCTTTCTAGAATTCTTTGCAGTCAGCTCCTTTCTACTCTGAATAACTGTCTACCATCAACAAAATTTTCCACCTTGCTGTTCAGTGTATTCCTATGATAATACAGATAGGCTAAACTTCAGAGGTCTCGATGCAGAATGCGGTGAGATCATTCTTGACTGGAGAAAATGATCCTATTCTCAGTTTCCTACTTGTTCAGCAATTATTTTGCTGGTTTTCCTTTATGCTTAAATACCCTCAGAGCAGGTATTAAGGGTTGGGAATCATTTGGAAGTGTAAATGGATCGTATCAACTGGATCTTCCCATGTAGCAGCCTTCTGACTCCTTAGAAAAGCATCAGGTTTGTGAAGCTTCACTTTCCCTAAAAGTGAACCCATATTTACCCAAGTGCTTCAGTTCATCATACACGTTCAAGAGTAAAACAGTAAAAAAGAAAGCCAAGAAGTAAATATGAAGCACTTTGCTGTGTCAGCAAGGTGAACTGACTTATCTCCTAAGCAGATGAGCATCATGCTGGTGGGTGCTATGGACCTCTCCTTTCAAAAGCAGCGATCTGGTGCTTTGGCTAGGGCATGAAAACAGCTGTGTGGTGGTGATGCGACTCCATGTGCAGCAACTGTGGTTTCTTCCACAGTAGATGGGCATGGTGGCTGACTCATCTCACCAACATTTTCTGATAGAAGAGGAGCAAGGCAGTTGATTTTTAAAATTTATTATCTCTATTTTTCGGGGAAAAAAAAGGCCAGTATTTTAGCATGTAAATGGGCAATGTAAGTGCTCTCAAAATCATGCCATTTTTCAAACATGGAGACACAAGTCTCAGGGGTTGTCACAGAATCACAGAATGGCATGGGTTGGAAGGGACCCCAAGGATCACACAGTTCCAACCCCCTGCCACAGGCAGGGCCACCAACCTCAGGCCTGGAGCTACACAAGGTTGACCAGGGCCCCATCCAACCTGGCCTTGAACACCCCCAGGGATGGGGCATCCACCACCTCTCTGGGCAGCCTGTTCCAGCACCTCACTACTCTCTCTGTGAAAAACTTTCCCCTAATATCTAATCTGAACCTTCCTTCTTTTAGCTTCAATCCATTCCCTCTTGTCCTGCCATTGTCTACCCTTTTAAAAAGCTGATTCCCCTCCTGTTCCTCTGCTCCCTTCAGGGACTGGAAGGCTGCAATGAGGTCCCCCCGCAGCCTTCTCTTCTCCAGGCTGAACAAGACCAGCTCCCTCAGCCTCTCCTCGTAGGGAGGAGGGTCCATGCCAATTCAGGGAAATTACTGTTGTACTGGATGATCTTACTGGTCTTTTTCAACCTAAATGATTTTACAATTCAAGTGTGCAACATTTTGTGTCTGTGAGTTCTCGCAGGTGTGAGCTGCCAGGCATTCTCTTCCCCCACTAAGCTTTCCTTGTCATCAGCAGAAACCAGGAAGAGAGATATGGATTCACAGGTCCCTTTGTGCTGGTCTGTTGTGGGACAATGTGACAATGTGCTTTAAAGATACCCTTTTAAGTAGCAGTCTCTGCAAGAATTTGATAGGGGTTAAGTTCTTTGACCAGACTAAGTGCAGTTTCTAGGTGTACTTGAGATTCCATTTAACTTCTCTGATAGATCCAGTTATTTAAGGCTATTTAAAACTTCTAATTGAATTTTCAAAGTAAAAATTATTTAACTGTATTTTGAAACCTTCAAAAGAAAAAAAATTTTTTAAATTGTCTTGTATGTAACTGCAGTAACATACAGTGTAAGTTCTGTCACTCTATTAAAATATACAGGAAAAAAGAGAGGTCATTTTGCTTACTCAAATGTCCTACTGACTTCAAAACAACAAATTAAAATGTAAATTAAAGTCTCTCTTTTAATTTTTGCAGATGCAGAAAGACTGTGAAGATAAACTTCAAAGCTTCTGATGACTGTCTCTCCTACGGAACTTATGAACACCACCATAACATGTGAGAGTAAGATGAAAAATATCTATTGGCTCTGTTAGGCTATTGTACTTCTTTTTTTGCTTCAAATCAAATACCTCAGTTAAGTAAATTTAGAGAACTTGAAAGTCTTCCAACTGTTACAGTGTTCAAGGAGTAGGTTGAGCATGTTTAATAGATGGAGCCAAACGATTTTTACCCAGTCAGTTAACTAATTAAAATCTAGGAGTACTCCATTACTTCATGATTATTTTTTACTAGGAAACTGAAAATGCATTTGTAGTTTCCTGTCTTTTGAATACAGAACAAATCCTTTTGTTTGATTCCAAGTGGTAGCAGGTTCTCCATGAATCTGAATTCTCCTCTGCAGCTGTTGACGTCTGTTTTGTAACGCTGTGTCCAAACTCTTCTTTATTTCTACCTCTTTATTTTCAGATGAGGTATTTCAATTGATACACCAGACAACCTACACTTGCAGGGTTTTATGTCTGTGTTTTCATTTCCCATGTTAAAGAAGGTTGCAATTTCAATGTTTTAAATAGAGAAAGTGAACACCTGTATAACCTCAAGTTTTGTCAAAATTTACACATGTGTTTTCTCTGGGCCTTCTGAGTAACAAATTAAGATTGTAACAAACACATAAGCAAGCAAAAGAAGGTACTTGAATTTTTTTACAAGAAACATATTTCACAGAACAAAGGTAATCCTTTACATTTCCTATAAAGGCAAAACTTATGGTAATTTCATTTGTAAGCTGGTTGTGAAAGCAAACACATTTAGGCACAAATATTGAAACAAAAATATTTGCTGTTATTTCTCTTTTTCCTTAACACAGTTTGGCCTATTGAAAATGGTTAGAATAACGTGGCAGGAGAGAGGGAAAGTGACCTCCATATCTCCCCTCTCGCATGCTGGAATGGATAGACTGCCTATGAGTCAAATCTGGTTGCCTTCTCCTACTAGTCCATTTAGGTACCTAACATGACATGCAGGAACACTGCGCTGCCATTCAGAGAGACCTGGACAGGCTGGAGAGCTGGGCGGGGAGAAACCTAATGAAGTTCAACAAAAGCCAGCGTAGAGCCTGGCACCTGGGAAGGAGTAACTTTTTGTATCCGTACAGGCTGGGGGATGACCAGCTGGAGAAGAGCTCTGTGGAGAAGGACCTAGGGGTCCTGGTAGATGACAGGTTGGCCATGAGCCAGCAGTGTGCCTTGGTGGCTAAGAGAGCCAATAGGATCCTGGGGGGCATCAGGAGGAGTGTGGCCAGCAGGTCAAAGGAGGTGATCCTCCCCCTCTACTCTGCCCTGGTCAGGTCCCACCTGGAGTATTGTGTCCAGTTCTCGGTTCCTTGGTATAAAAAGGACAGGGATCTCCTGGAGAGAGTCCAGAGAAGGGCTATGAAGATGATTAAGGGCCTGGAGCATTTCCCCTATGAGGAAAGGCTGAGTAAGTTGGGACTGTTCAGCCTTGAGAAGAGAAGACTAAGGGGGAACCTAATTAAAGTCTATAATTATCTTAAGCAGGGGTTGCAGGGGGAATCAGCCAGCCCCTTTTCAATGTCTGTGGGGACAGGACAAGGGGCAATGGCTGCAAGTTGGAGCACAGGAAGTTTCGCACCAACATGCAGAAAAACTTTTTCCCAGTGAGGGTGAGGGAGCCCTGGGACAGGCTGCCCAGGGAGGTGGTGGAGTCTCCTTCTCTGGAGATATTCAAGACCCGTCTGGATGCCTATCTGAGTCATATGTCCTAGGGAGCTGCTTTGGCAGGGGGTTGGGCCCGATGATCTCTGGAGGTCCCTTCCAACCCCTACAATTCTATGATTCTATGATTAAAACCAACCTGTATCTGCTGGGCTTTTTGTTTCTACACTACGAATGGAAACCTTTAAGGTAGGGTATGTATAAGCACAGAATTCAGCAAGGCAGAAGAGACCTTGCAGACCCATGAGATTCAGGCACCTTGCCAAAAGCTTTACCAGCCATCCTGCTGGTAAAATAATCTTGAAAAGGTGAGGCACTGCTAGGCTGAGTTATATACTTGGGTTATTTATGAGGTGTGGGAAAGAAACGGCATCTCTAAGGCATTGCTGAGGTTTTACTTGCCTTCCACTTACAAAGTGATCAGACCTGCCAAAAGACATAAAACTTCATTTGTTCATGGCCTTTCTCTGTCTTTAGATGTGAAGTATCCTTCTCTCATAGTACTACAGCACAACACTGCTGTATTTTCCACAGTCGCTTTCCAGAAAACAGACTTTCTCCACATCAGTATCTTGTGTCGTGGTTCCACCCCGGCTGTGGGCCGAGATCCACGCAGTTGCCTGCTTCTTAAAGTAAAACAGCAGGGGAAGAGGGAAAAAGGGGGGAAACAAGGGAAGGGAAAAGGAAGGGACAAATAACTCCAAAACCAAGAAACTAAGAGGCCCGTGGGTTGGGATAAGGATAGTTTACTAAGATAACAGAAAGATAAAATACAACAATGCTAACAGGACTTTAGAGCAAAAGAATATGAAACTCTTGATACCCAATGCAGTTTCTCCCCGAACCACACAACTCAGGCCGTACCACCCAGAGCTGTCCCGGAACTGACCGTCCCCCCAAGAAGCACGCGTCCCGCCACCACCCCTCTTCTTCCTCCCATCAGCCCCCTGTTCTCCTGGGCAGGACGTAATTGGCATGGAATACTCTCTTTGGCCCATCTGGGTCACCTGTCCTGGCTTCGCCCCTCCTTTCTCATGAATAGAGAAATACGAAGAAGCTGAGAAAAGTCCTTGACTGTCTGACTGTAACTAAGAACATCAGGGTGTTATCAGCACTGCTTTCATTTTAACTCCCAAACACAGCATTCCATCAGCTGCTACAAATGAAGTTAACTCTATCCTGACTGAAACCAGGACATCAGAATATTGCATTAATAATGTGTGGGTTTTTTACAATCTTCCAACTGATGTTGCTGGAGACAACAAGGACTTGTCACAAGAACTGTCTTCTGCTGTACTTCATCTGCATTGCTGGAATCTGGCTGCAATAGTTGCCTGTTCATCTTATGACATAGTAAGGGGAGGGGTGGCTTTTTCCTGAAGTTCACGTACTTTGACTCATAAGATTTACTTGAGTCATACCATGAGTGGTTTTGTCTTGATTAGATGCCTCTGACGTCTTAAATAGTGTGTGTTGCTATTTTTCCTTCCTCACGCAGTGGCAGCGCTGGGACATACAGTTTGTTCCCTGCTCAAAGCCTGTCGGTTCCTTTATTTTCCTTCCAGCTTGCTTGTGTTCTCTGTGTCGCTGGTAGCAGAACTCCTGCATTTCGTTTCAGCTCTCCATGCCTTTTTTTTCGTTTTTTCTGTCTGAGCTTGCAGGCCTGTGTTCTGCTTCTGCCATTGAGAGGTCTTTTCCTCTGCAGTTCCATTCTGCTTGGAGCATCCCTTGTTCTGCAGGACTGCCCTTCAGGTGCAAGATGCCTTGTACCAGTGACACGGCAGTAATAGTTTCTACTTTGTTTTCAGTTCCTTTCTTTGAAGTAACATCCCTCCACCGTAAACCATGCATGTTTAAAACTTTGTCTGCAGGCATATCCTCTCACAATTTTCATCACATGTCTTTCTTTTCTCTCTCAGCATTTGGGGTGAGGGGGTGGTTGGTATTATTTTGGCAGCAGAGGGCAGGTCCATACCATACAGTGCAGTATGTAACAGATTATGACATGTGACTCAATTAGTAGCACTGATTAAATCACTCTGAACTAGAATTAGTTTAGCGTCGCATTCAAACTAACTGGTTGGGCTGAGAATTGAGAGCTGTTATTTTTAGGGCTGAAAGGACAGTGCTCTTAATTATACTTTCTTTTCCCTGCATAGAATTTGGGTTATGTTCTCCTTGCTGCCAAAAGGCAACTCAAAATTTATGTACATCCGTGCTTGCAGGCTTGAGATTTAGCTGACGTGTGGAGCTTACATTCCCTTCCTGAAAAGGGATTAAATTCTCTCGTGGACTAATGTTTCAGGGTAAATAAGAAGATTGTATAAAGATTGTCACTTACAATGAAAAGTTATTACAGCACCTGAACTAAATAACACTGCTGAGGATGTGCTGAGCATCAAATTTTCTCTTACTAAAGGTAAATTGCAACTATCATATTTTAGAAAGAATTCATTAAAACTTATCTACTTAATTAAAGACAAGTGTCACTATATATAGAGAGACAAACAAATTAACATAATATGCTGCAGCTTCTCATGAGGAATGTAATATTCTTATCTCTAGAACCTAATTGCTGCAGTTAGGGTTTTGTTAGAAATGAATTGATATTTGCTAAGAGTACAGATTTGGCAGATGCAGAAAACATGAGCGACTACAACACCATTCTGATACCCAGATGAAACAAGGTATTTAAATGTTAATATAGTGTTTTTCTAATAACAGGAAAAATATTAGTTTAGCAAATTATTCCCAGTGCATTGATGTCTTCCATGGGATTGTAGTGCTTTGCTAATCTATCACATTACAGAAAGATTCTAAGTAAAAGCTATTTCTATCATAGTAAACTGTAGCAACGTGTAATAACAGGGAAGATTAGCTCCTGCCTACACAATTAGGCAATGTATTGACTTAATACAGTTCATGCACATACATAATAAATAGGAGTTTATTATAATATGCATGCAGCCATCTTGAATACACTGATTAGCAACATAATACAGACAAACATAATCATATATATTTGTATTTTGTTGAGTGCAAATTAAGTCAATGTATGCCAATGTTCTGTACGAGCTGTGTTCAGCAGACAAGATGTATGGAGACAAAAGAACTAACAGGTACTTGTTTCAGTAAATCCTTATGTTGACAAGTAAATATTCCACAGACTACAGCTCTCCTTGAGAAGAAACGAGGCATGTACTGGAACAGAAGCAATGTATTAGTGGGATATATTAACAGTTTAGAAAATAATTTGTAGCAATCAGTAAGGTTCAAGTAACAGCTTGTATGTTTTTTTCCTGGATATCCAGTGGGAAGCCACGGCTGTTGGGATGTGGAGCAAAAGCAGCCTTACAGATGACTGGGAGATACTTTACCTAGACCTTCTCACAGAGCATTTATTTACCTTTGGTGAATGCAGCCTTCTCATTCCCATTTTACTGGCCTGAGTCTTTTAGCTAGGGAAGGGCTAGAGAGATGAGATCCCTGGCTTCCCGGAGACATAAATTCCCATGTGTGGCTCGCTTTATTCTGACTCAGGCAGTTAGGGTATCACCTTACCTCACTGGTCTTTGCAGCCATCTACTTGTCCCAAGTGCTTGACTAAGATGGCAACATAATTGAAGAATCTATTTAACATGGCTTACCAGCCAGGTTCCTTGCTAATGGCAACAACGTCCCATAGCTAGACTGTTTTTACATGCCATGGGTGTGAGAAAAGCTGATCTAGGATTTCCCTTCCTTGCTCGGTGTGCCAAAGGGTTGTGAATAGCTTCTCTGGGTTGTGACACCATCGTGGCTGAAGGCTCTTCTTGATCTTCCCTCTATTCATTTCTTAAAATTTAAACAAACTCCAACCAGAACACAGCAACCAAAAACATCCCAAGAACCAAAACACCCAACAAACCCTGAACTACCAATAGAAGTAAAAGGCCTGTAGGAAGACGCATCTCTGTTACTTGGTAGATGTTTACAAGGAATTTGGAATGTGGTAGTAATTACTTGCAGTAACGAAACTGTCAGTGTGATTTCCTTCATTGTGGCTTGACTATTAAAATTCAGTTTACTAGGACCATCTTCTGTATAACTAATATAGCATTTATCATCTTAAAACACTTAAAAATGCATAGATTTTTTTTGCCAAGAAGCAAATAGATTTGTGTTTGGTATCACAGTAGCGTTGTTAACACATTAACTCAGATAGTGTGAATGATTGTTGCTGTTGCAGTTGTGCGTGGCCAGGTTCTGGTGGAGGAGGGGGGCTGCAGCCAGAAGCTCTCTGCAGGCCTGACAGAGCAAACACCAGCCAGCTCAAGGCCCGAGTCATTGCTGACCAAGGCCGAGCCCATCAGCGATGGTCACAGCACCTCTGGGAGTCACTTTTAAAAAGAAAAAAAAGCAAGCAGCTGCTTTTTGCCACCGGAGAAGGGAGTGAGAAGATGTAAGAAACTCTGCAGGCACCAAGGCAGGAAGCAGAAGGCGTCCCAGGAGAGAAAGATGCCCCTGCAGCCCATGGAGAAAGCCATGGTGGAGCGGGTGTCCCCCCGCAGCCCAGGGAAAAGGCCCAGACCCCACCTGCAGCCCATGGAGAGACCCCACACTGGAGCAGGGGGAGACAGACAGGAGATGCTGTGACCCGTGTTGGAGCCAGCCCCTGCCAGCACTTGCAGCCTGTGGAGAGAGACAGAGACACAGAGATGAGCGAGAGAGAGAGAGAGAGAGAGAGATCCATACTGGAGCATGGTTTGCTGGGTGGGGGAGGCTTGTGACTTGTGGGGGACCAGGCTGGAGCAGTCTGGGCTCAAGAGACTGAGAGACATTCTATGATTTATGACTGCACCCATAGCAGTGACCCACACTGGGGCAGCTGGGGAAGAGCTGAAGCCCTGTGGGAAAAGACTCATGTTGGAGAAGTTTGTGGAGGACTGTCTGCCGTGGGTGGCACCCATGAGGAACTGACCCAACCCCCCATTCGTCCATTCCCTGCCCCTCCCTGTGTCACAATGGGGGGGGAAGAAGGGAGTGAAATCATGACTAAAGTCTGCTAAGAAGGGAGGGGTGGGGGGAGGTGCTTTAACATCTGGCCGCACTTCTTATTACCTGACTCTGGTGTCACAGTCCAGCTGAAAAGGGGAGTGACAGAGCGACTTTGGTGGGCATCCGGCCTCCAGCCAGGGTCAAACCACCACAGCTGCACAGTACTGTGATTTGGATTTGTGACCAAAACAGGGCGATAATACAACATGGTTTAATTATCATTGAGAAGTGCTGGCAAGTCATCAAGAGCTTTTCCATCTCTCATGCTGCTCCACCAGTGAGGAGGCTGGGGGGACAAAATCAGCTGGGAAGGGGACACACCCAAAACAGCTGACCCGTGACCAAAGGGATATTCCATGCCATATGATGTCATGCTCAGCATATAAATCTGGGGGAAGAAGAAGGAAGAGGGGGAGATTTGGAGTTAGAGTTTGTCTTCCCATGTAACCCTTACAGGTGATGGAGCCCTGCTTTCCTGGAAAAGGTTAAACACGTGTAAGTGTTTATATATATATTATAAATATAATTGTATATATATTATATATATATAATGAATTTAAAAAGAAGGATAGATATATTCTGCAGCTCTTAATGAAAACTTCCAGTGGCAGCAAATATATGACTCTGCTTTCTTTTGCGCTGAAATTCAAGCATTATGCATACTCGAACATTACCCACCAATTAAAAGGCAATTTGAGAGAAGTAACAGCATCCTTGGTGTCAAGGGAGCCAAGATTCACAGTCACAACTGATGGGCTTCCCTGACTGCAGCTTCAGAGACAGGCATTTCAGTGACACATAATTTACAAGATAGAACCATATTATAAGAGTTATGTAAATTACTCTAAATTATTATTCTGCCATCAATAATACAGCAATTTTAGGGACTCCAAATTTACCCCGTAGGAGAGGGTTTTATGTGGCATATGGAAATGAACAAACCACACACATTTCTTGTGCTTAAAACAGTGAGATTTGGACTGTGCGATAAGCCTGTAACATTCATGGGTCAGAAAGGATTTTTCTAAACAGTAAAGAATCTGACCTTGCTATTACAGATAAGGGGAGGGACAACTGTTCTGGTTTCTTGCTGGTTTTACACCATGCAGTCATCCTGGTTTGAATCTTCCCTAAAAATATCCCAATTCTGTCAATCTAGGCAGTATATTCATTCAGTGTGTAGAAGCTACAGTTGTATAAATGCTATAATTTTTTTCCCCTGTTAAAAGGAAATGATAAAATATGAGGGCTTGATGTAAAAATAATGAAATCTGTTTGTGGCTGGTGAGAGCCACCCGATCTACAATGACTAAGGATTTGGTTTTGGACATAATTGCATAACAAAGGTTCATTAACTACTCTAGACTTGTAACAAGAAAACAAAATTAATTAGAATGTTATTAAGAGTGGCATTCCTTAAAAATACTTTAAGTTGAAAGTTCTTTGTAAAAAAAAGCATTGACCATTGTGGAAAACGCTGAATTGTTGCTTTTGCAGGCTGAAGTTTTGTATTGCATATTCTTTTACTGATTTGTGAATTAGGGCTGCCTCATCAGAAATACTTTGTAGGGAATTTAGGATAGTACATCAACTAAGATGGGATACTGTTAATAAAGTTTTGCTGTTACTTGTGTTATGGCAAAATCTCTCTCTCAATTAAAGTACACAGTTCTGTTAACAGATACAGATGAAATTTACAGGTATTTTGAAAGTTAGACAAAGAATCGTTGTAGGATTAAGAGAATTTACTAACTTATAGAGAAGGGTTAAAGGGTACTTGATAACAAGATGCCTGTTAAAGGGGGGGCTTACTAACAGGATGGTTTGAAATGCCATAGTGGCTATGTCAGAAGATGGCCTATCATAAATCTGTCTCACTCAAACAGCTCCTAGTTAGTTTCAAGTGATTTAATGTATTTGGGCCAATTTAGAGTGGACCTGTGGTAGATAAGAAATAAGCATCCCAATTACAATTGTGCCACCTGGAACAATCACAACTACGCATGTGCCAGGGAAAGGAGGTGAAAAGTTCAACCTGAGGAAGACTTCGAGCCTTCATCACTGAGACCCCCTGACGACCACCACCACAAGACAGTGCGCAGGCGCAGCTGGGAGGAGTTTATGGAAACGACTTCTTGGGACTCATTTTAATACGAAGCGGGACAGGTCATGAATATGTATAGGTACAGGAGATAACCTAATGATTTTGGACAGAATATTGTATAAAAGTGCCACAAACTCGGACCAAAAGTGTGCCTACTTTGTTAGGTCACCCGCTCTTGCAAGAACGTATAGTAAATTACTGCTTCACTAATGCGTCTACCTCGAGTCCTTTTTTTAGGACCCTTTTGCATTTCTAACACCATCCTTGAGGATCCTCAAAAATGCCAAGCTTCAGGAAAAAAAACCCCAACCTAAAAAACTGATGTATGTCATGTGTACTTTTTAGATAGTAGAAGATGGGTTCCTTCTTATTTAAAAAATAAATTTAAAAGGAATAAAGTTAAAAATGTAAGAGAAAAATCAATGTTTAATTTAGTAAAGAGTAACTCAAATATGCTGCAGGTGCTTATGGAAATTATCCAGCATTTGGACTTGAGGAAATAAGGTCACAAATCTCCTTATTATAGGCACGTTATGAGGTAACGTATAATTTATTGCTTACAGAAAAGCTATAAAAACAATCTTTAATACCTTTGTAGTGTTCCTAGTTCCTTATGGCAGAAGCTAGGAAAATACAAAATTGAAAAATAGTAAAGAGAAATGAGATGATAAAAAAAAATAGACCACTGGATCATGACAGTTAAGCACTTAAAATGGATAAATGGGAACCAAAGTTTTGTGTGGGTGTCATCGTTACTTTTTTTTATTAAATGTTGTGCAGAAGTAATATCTTAACAAAGAATAAATACATTTAATAGATTCTTCTTCATTTTTAAAAATATACAGAAAACAGCCTCTTATTTTTTCACAATAGGACCTGAAATATTTTTCCTTTCTTATATATATATCTTTCCAAGGTGTAGATGTTCCTCTTTACATGTGTTCTTTTGCCATTTTGATAATATTCCCAAAGTAAGCATGGCAATGAGGCTGAGCAGGAATGAAAAGGAAGACAATTATAGGAAGATGGTGTAAGGGACTGGAAATCTGCCTTAATAATTGCCAACAGAACCTTCCTGTGTGTCCCCCTCCCTTTTTTCCTCTCACCTAAACAAACCTCATTACATCACCACCACTGGCTAATGCTTTGAAAGACCTAATGACTATTCAACGAGCCACCCAAAAGACAGACATCAGGAGCCATCCACACACCAGGAGAACATTCCACTATCAGGAGAAGACATCAGGAAACATCAGGAGCCATTCACACACTGGACATTCCCTCATCCACCCTGAGGCCCACAAGCCAGGTGGAAGCTTGTGGCCTTACAAAGGATGACTACAAAAAGAGAGCATTCGGCCATGAATAGAGGCTAGCGGCCATGGAGCAAGCAACATGAGAGGCAAGCAACAGAAGGAAGCAAGCAACATACATCGGGGGACATGGAGACAACGAGGGAATGCTCTTCCCTTCCAGAGACACTGAAGAAGACCCTGCCAGCAGATGGAATGTTGTAGCCTCGTGGTGGTAGATATAGGAGCGCCCTCTCACCTTTCCCCACCTCTCTCTCTCTTCCTCTTTCCCACTCTATCTCTCTTTTCCACCCTTTTCTCCTTCTTCCCCTCTTTTTCCTGCACATTTGTTCCAAATAAAGCAACCTGAACCTTGACTCCGTTTCGAGTCTTAATTCTGTTCTCCGAGAATTGAATTGAGAACTGATCACGGTAAAACACCTGACAGTTGGGTGTCACTCAGGGGTTAGGCCCAGCCGCCCCCAGCCACCCAGAGCAACCTGAGGCTCCGTTGGAACGCAAGGGGGTTTAATCCCTGCTAAATTTAAGTCTCGTCCAGGATGTGGATCGTGACAGATGGGTAGTTTAAATTCGGTGAGGGGGTTTATGAAAGTTAAAAAGCGAGAATTTTATGTTAATGTAATTTCAAAAAAACCCACAATATTGGTCATCATTAAACACAGAGACTGTTTTGCCAAGGATGAAATACAAGAAATTATCAATGAAACACTTCACCTTTGTTCTCTCATACTGGTGTAAGGTTATTTAGGATACAGTATGTGCTTTACCCCTGAATTTAAGGAGGAAAAAACCCAAGCAAATATTGACCACAGCTGACCTTGTCTACTGTGTATCATTAATCTAACAGTTACATCAGGCAGCATAAAATTAGAAAACACATATTGATCTCAGTGGTGACCTAAAGGTGATGTATGTGGTGGTATCTCAATCTACCTCAATGTGAACGAGGACAATTTTACTGTGGTTTGACTTTTCCATCCAGAAAGAACTCCAAAACCTCAATGATTTCCACAGGACGAGGTAAGGTTTGTGCAATGTGCCAGGCTAATATAACAAGAAAGTGGAGTTCTAAATTTGCCTGCTTACCCTTCTATGACCAAGGAGACTCGACTTTGATTTTTAAGAATGCAAAGGTAAGTATGGCTACAGAGAAGAGGTTCAGGATTTTGGGTTTGCAGTGTGATTTGAATTACTGGACTACTTCAGTCCAGCATAACACACATGATTTTAAGTTATACGGCAAAGCATTGCCTACCAAGGCTGCAAGTAACTGATGGCAAATAAACACATACAACAGAACAATGAGGAGGAATTAGTGGCTGATGAATGAAGCAGTGTTTGTTAAGAACAGACCATAGAAGCATGGACCGATTAATAAAAACTTCCTTCGTACTTTTGTGTAGCTAATGTAATTCTGCTTGGCAGAGTACTGAAATGGACAACTGGAATTACTAAAATAGTGAATATTTAAAATATATAGACTATAAAATAGTCAATATTTAAAATTTTTGGAGTGGATAATGAGGAATACAAAGAATCTGAAATTTCCTGGATCATATGGTATTTCTCTCTACAGGGAGATGATTAATTAATTCTCTGTTGCAGAGATTTCTTTGATCTATGGTCAAATATGGTGTTAATTTAACATAATTATGCTTAAATTGGAATTAAAATTCTGATAGTGCTCATACTGTAGTCTGTGTATTGAAGGGACTAAGGTCAGTATTTGATGGCACCTCAGTTTATTGCCAGTTGCTGTTGTACAGCAGCTCCGGGACAGACTTTGGCAGCTCTTTTCCAACTGTCTGGCAAAATACGCTATTAGAGCTCCTACCCATAGATAATGTCACCAAGATACAGACACGTTAATATTTCTGTCTCCTGCAGATTCTGTTCAGGAAATGCTAGCTAGTTCTGTGTGCAATACACAAATATCAGATGCAGCTGATGGAAGGAGACACTAACAATAACATTAAACACATTCAAATGGAATTGACAGCATGAAAGAACAATTTTTGATCCTCTTTTTTTTTTTCCCAGAAGAGTAATCATATAAAATAATTGTATAAAATAATTCATTTTGAGTTCCTTTGAGGAACACAATGACATTGTTAGAAAAACATTAATACATTTGATGCTAAAACTGTTCTAGCCGACTTTAATGTACAGCCTTAAAGTATTAATTTTCTCTGTAAACTGATGTAGCAGTGGAAGTCTGTGCAAAAAACCTTCAGCAAAACGTACAACTTGAAAATTTGAATCCTCTTTCCCTCCAACAATCTTCCAGGTGGTGCCTAGGAAATAAGACTTCAGCATCTGAATTTGATCCAGGTTAGATTCCGAATCTCCAGCAGCCCTGGAAGTGGCCTTTTCTAAAGTAGATTAATTCAATAAGCTAAATGACAGCATGGTCACTGCATCCTGTCCATGTGACACCCGGGGTGAAAATACCGCAGAACAGGCTGTTTTGTACAGACTCAGTAGCGTCCTGAGTTTTGAGGTTTGTGAGAGAAGCCAGTTCTGCAGTGCTCCATTCCCTGCCGTGCTGATAAATACCTGATTTGCAGCTGATAATAAATTTCCTCTTCATTAATTACAGCTCTCTTTTTCTACCGACACTTTATGTAACCAGTACGAGATATTCACCTGCTAATGAATGTGATTAAACTGTAGAAGATAATGGATCAAAATAGAGCAATATCAACTCTGCTATGAAAGAATGTAAACACCAGAATTAGCATGTTATCTTCCAGCAGCTTGCTGCTTTCTTCATGACATTGGACTTATTCCATCTTGATTTCTATCTCTAAGCATGATCAATGCATATGTCCTTAATTTCTCACGGGGAGGGTGGCAAGCACTGTAATAGATGACTTCAAAGCATAATGGAAAGAAAAATGCAATGAGCCGTATTTAGGACTCTCACCGTTTTTTTCCCGCTCATCATTTTGACTGATGAAAATGGAGTGGCATGATCTGTGTGAATGTGTAATCCTTTTCTTACTCGGGAGGCTTCAAATGCTGCCTTGCTGGGCTTTTGAAATGGCACGATTATGACTGAATTGCACATTGCCAAGAATTCCATTTTTCTAAGAATATAGTCAAGCAAAATTATCAAGATTACAAAGAAGTTATGGTTTATTTGAGCCAGTAAAAATACAGCTACAAACTGACCATTTTATCAGCTTTTTTTTTCCTCGTCACTACATGCAGTTTAACATTTGCACATCCCCATTAACTTTCCAATTTGTTCCTGAAGATGGTGTTATGCATGCTCTAGTAGAAATGAACTCGATTTTTCCAGAAAGCCGGGTAGAGAAAAATGATGGGCAGACATCAGCTAGTGTTTTCAGCATTTACACCAGTAGGAGCAGGGAAAATTTAATTCAAAAATCCCATAGCAGTAGACCCTTAAAACTGAACTTGTCTTGAAGAGGCTTTAAGTCTTTCAGGCAAACTACTACCCCCAGCCTGAGCAAAGCCATGCAGAATGTCTATCTCGTATCTTTAATGAAGTGAAAAACACCACCAATTGCTGCTCTAGCTTATTATATAACTTGATATAAGGCAGCATATATCGCTAGCTAACTGTACGTAACACATTTTCACACAGATAGGCATAAACCTGTCCAGTTCAGCAACGTTTGCAGGAAACCTGTAACTTGTAATTGCTCAGAGTTGCACTTAGTTTTTGTTTGTGCCAATTTTTGAAAGATCTGCATGTGGCTGAGGAGGGTAAAAATGAAAGTAATTAGAAAAACAAGACTATACCTCCGTATGCGCACATGCAGAAGACAAGGTGATAGAGTTGTCTATATTTTCCAGTTTATTTTTTATTGAGATCAAGCTAGTGAGTGGCTATTTGTATTCCCTGCATATTGTGGTGTTTTGCATTATGGTCAATATACTGTTGCATAACTAATGTGGTAGCCTGTTAGAGCATTAAAGTAGTATTTGAGAGATATATATATATACACATATATGGGCCCAAAAATATATGTTAGATATCCTTTTTTTTTTTCAAATCTTAATTTCAGCTACTTCTGTAAAAGAAGGATTTTACAATGTTGAAATAACTTTCCTCCCAGCATTAATGGTAAAGCTTAAGAAAGAAACATTTTATTTAATGAGTAGGGAGTATGCTGTTTTCAGAGATGATACTCTTAAGTAATACAAAAATATCATAAGAAATTCCTTTTGTTGTGAAAATATTGTGTTCTGATGAGCACTGTAACTTAGAGACCCATTTCAGTAGAGGTGATAGAAGCACCGCTATTTAATGTTAACGTAGGATTCCTCTACAGGCAATTGAGAGATACGGGATGCTGCAGAAGGAAATCTATATCACCCATCTCAAGTATTTAAAGACTGGACAGGATCGCTCACCTCCTGGAGAGGTCTGCCTCCCCTCTTTACTGAAGGAACACAGATAAGTAGTATAGCTGAGGTAGTTACTCCTTACTTAATTAAGGCTTCATGACATATGAAGAGTGGAGTTTAGATATTTTTTTTCCAGACATAAATAAAATTACTGCCTGATGAGCTAAACAAACAACTGTGTTTTCTGTAGAAATAATAATAAATAAATTTTGAACTCGATCATATACAGTACATAGAGGCCCATGGAAATTATGATACGGCAAAAATCTGTGTGTTCACCAGAAAGACAGGATACTTATAGGTTCAATAACTTGCCTGTTCATTGCCCAATATTTTAGATGTATTGCATCAGTGGCATTTGGGAAATGAATTGACACAACAGTGATAAATTGAATTTGGGATACAGCTTCTTCATCTTTGGTAATACACATCTACTGTGTATTGCATACTATTGTATCCAGAAAGTTGATCATTTTCATAAGGTGGAAACATCTTAGAAAACGTTGGTGTAAGAGAGCTGGAGGTCTAATTATACGGGGGCGTCTGCTATTGGACAGCACACGTTGTTTACCATGCAGATACCATAGTATTGCAACACAGTAGTAGTAGTAGTAGTAGTAGTTGTACTAGAGGTCTTCCTCGCTGTGCATTTTCAGTCTGTTAGCTTGATGAATACGGGGAGGAGATCGCTACCCCAGAGCTGACAAAGAAACTCATTTAAATTAGAAGCTACCGCAAACACACTAAATAAACAAATGGAGTTTTTCCTGGGGTGTGGGTTTTTTTGTTTGTTTCTTTTCATTTCATTTAAATCTCTTGAGCTGTCAGAGAAAAGGATTTTAATTTAGTAAGTCAATAAAGTCTCTATTTTAAAGCGAATTGTTCTTTGTGGGCTTTTTTCTGCCTAGGCTAAAAGCTGCCATTCTGTGGTGACTGATAACTCATTTTGCTCCTTTGATTTCTTGCCGGGCATATTCAAAGAGCATCTTTTAACTTACAGCTCGTTTTCCTTTCTGCTTCTGATTGTTTTTGCCGCATGTTTATTTTGTTACCTGTGGCTGAAGGCTGTTTTCTGAGGTGGGAACAGCCCATGCATCTCCTGATTTTTGCCATATGGTTCGGTTTACTGCTCTGTGTGACATCCTCTCGATGACATTCGTCAGCACATTGCCCTAACAGGCAATTCTGGCAGTACTCTTTGCATATGCAGAAAGAAGCATTTGCGCTTTGCTGTCGGAAGTTACTGAACAGATCTGCTGTCTCCCTTTCCACTTCCTTGGATGGCTGTGGGGAAGTGTGTTTCGGAGGGAGACGCTGTTAGGAATTTCCTTAGGGAGGAACCGGTGTTACCAGTGTGTGAAATGCAGAGCTGTGCTGGTGACGGGTGGGAAGATCAAACTCCTGGTGAATTAAGGAGAGGGAATTATGGGAAGAGAGATTTGTTAGGCTATAAATTCCTTATCTCTTTCCAAAACCAGAACACTATAATCATCTCTCTGGGTGAAACTCTTCCTGTGAAGACAGCTGACACAAACCCAAACTTTACTTTATGCCCCCTTTTAGCCAATGAGGTTACCTAACAGTACCATTGTTTTGTAGTTGGACAAACTACAGATTTACAGAAAATGAGGATCATTGATATCAACAGTTTGTTTCAATACAACTGATTTTACAGGCTGAACCTTTTCATGGATATTGCTGAATTAAAAAAAAAAAAAGAGGTTTTGAGTCATCTGTGTAAGTGTGAATAAAACAAAATCGTGTGTCATATCATTACACATTGTAGCTGTGCTGGTATGTTCCTTTGCTACCCATCAGTTACGGTACAGGAGATTTTGATAGTCATGTATGCACCTATTAAATTATATCTGTGAATAAGTTATTTTCCCCAGTCTGTTATTCTCAGTCTTTGCCTCCCACTGTGTTTTGGCTGCCTTTCAAAACCGAGCAGTACCTGCATGCTTTAAAAACAACAGCAAATGATCCCTCTTGAATTAGGATTGTCCTCCAGCATCTCTTGGCCAAAGCACTGATGTGACTGTGCTCCATCACCGAGTTTTCCAACACGTAGCAATGAATCCTGCCCTTCAGCTGGTCTCCACTGCCAGAATTAATCTGTCTCATCTTGCTTACTGATAATGCACAAAAGGCAATTATACTGCAGCAGAAAGCACATAATGAAATATTATCTTTTGTAGATGTTATGGCAGAAGAACAAATCTGCATCTGGGAGAAGCTGAAGATACAGATAGCCGGCTTCATTTTAACCCAGTGGCTATGGAGATTAACTCAAAGTCATGTCCTTCAAAACTACAAATTCTCATCATCGTTCCCTGAATTTGCCCACACATATTGCTTCATTGGACTGACTGGAGATGAATTATCTAGGTATCTTTAAAACCAGAATGTACATTGTTACTTCCTCTAAGCGGATCCCAAGAACTTACATCTAGTATCACTTAGTAAATGATATCATGTAATTTCTGGTTAATCACTGGGCGGGCCAGAGGCTGTTTAGGAAACCCATTTGAAATTTGCCTGTTTTTTCCACTAAGGAAAGAGAGTTCAGATCCTAAAGCTGACAATGAAGGAAACTACCATCAAGAGCAACTCCTGCTAATCCTCAGGTGAACTCAATATGTCAGGAGCTTATGGAGATTGGAAAAGCTGCGTGGGGATCCCTGTGCTGCTAACACTCCCAGAGTGAGAACGCAGGCAAGACATCAATCCTAGTAACCTCATTTCTGGGCCTTTAATTCCAGAGACAATTTTGCACGCAAAGTGAAGGCACAAGCAGGACTCCGGGAGATGGAGCCACTGTAAGATGCTCACCAGAATAAGTCAGCTGTTTTTTACTTTCTGTGATTTTAGGAAACATGAGAGTGAGAGGGAATGAATCTGCAGTTTGCTGCTGTTGAAAGGAGAGCTTTGGCTGGCCGCAGGATTAGCTTACAGGTTGGTGTGTTAAGATAATTGGCTAATTGGCATGGAGTCACGGCCATTTGCTGGCTAATAAATAGGAGCAGCTGAGAAGCTCTTTTAGTTGTGATATCATGAGTGGATTGTGGGAGGATACTGTGGAGTAGGAGTGAGTCACTGCAGGCTGTCTGGAATTAAGGTAGCTCTCTTTGTCATCCACAGTTCTTGTGTAAAGCTCTTAAGAACTTAGCTGAGTTGTTTCTCAGTGTAGTAGAAGGTTAAAATGCATGTATGACAATATTCCTCAGTAAAAACAGTATCCTTCATATGCCTCTATGGATTTCTAAGATGAATTCTTTAGCTGCTCCCTTGGATGTAGTGAAATAGTTTAAGAGAAAAGTTCAGCTGTGTGCTTCTTTGCTACTCTGTTTTAATGGAGTTTATCAGCCTTTTGAAATGCTTGCTAAGTATAATACTTGAAATGAGAGAGAGTCTATTTTCCAAGAAAAAAGCTAAGAGAAATTAACTCTGCTGAAGTATCTAAGAGAAATGAATGAAGGGAAATTTAACAATGCTAAATTATGGGGACATTGTTGTAAAGAAAGTGCTGTTAAAAGGCATGTGAGAACAGGTGCTAAGATTCATGTTAAGATACTGGAACAGGTCGGAAGATGGAGATGCATTTCAAAACAGTTTTTTAAGCTCCTGTACAGCAGAATGTTACTTGGGGTGTTTCAGTCAAATTAAGAAAAGCTTGGGTGTTTCTATAGCACAATAGGAATAGGGAAGTGGAGGGGTGTAATGCTTTCTGTGGTCTGCTTTCGGTCCTTATCAACTCCTCAGCGTGCTGCTTTGAAACAGCAGGTCCCTCTGAGGACAATGTACAGATACGTTTTCTGTGAATCAGGTATTTCTAAAGAGCACATGTATTTACCTTTGATAAATGCCTGATTTCAACAAACTATGACATTCTCAAATAATTTCCCTAGGGGTTAAATACTTAAGCTTCTCTAGTGTTATTCTCCATTGGCCAATTCTTAAACTCTTTAATGCTTTCAGTGCTAACAAGTCACCTGGATTGTATGCACCTGCCAAACAAAGGATGGCAAGGGGTGCTTTACTGCCTTAGGTAACCTTTGAATTTAAGAAAAGTGTCTTCCTGTGGTATTTAACTGACATGTAATAGTCTTGGATAGTTTATTTTCCCACCTTATTTTGCACCTTAATAATTCTATGGAGAAAGAGTTTTTGGATAGTGATTGGGCGCGATCAGGTTTTGTTCTTGTGTTAGCTTGTGTGAACTGAAAAAAAGCCCTCAAAAAGTAGTTGCATTATTAAAGACAGCAATAGAACTCATGGGACATTAAAGTAAACTTCCCTAATTACTATAATTTACATTTACAACATTAATACCCAGAAAACCTATTATAAATAAAGGCTTTTAAGCAGGAGAGAATTAAATCCACTAAATTCCATTAGTGACATCTGATATAGAAACACATTAAGAAGGCTAAACACCACAGTGGTTGCTTAGTTAGTTAAAACCATTAGTATTAAATACATTCATTTCATCAGCTGCTCGGTTTAAGGGATCCAAGCCTGAAACCTGTTCTTTTGAAGTGAATAAGGTGATTTTTTTTTTTAGATGAAAGAGGTAAACAGTGACTGGTATCTCACAGATTTTGCATATTATGTGCATACTTTGTATAACGCATGAAATAATATGTAATTTTGACTAAACAGCTTTAAAATACATGAATGTTGAGAAAAATGTATGCAGCAGTGCGAGGTAAAAATTGACATAGTCTAATATTAGACCCCTTTTCCAATACTAACCCTTCAAAGAAAACCCCTACAAAAAAGAGACTGACTTTGTTCTTGGGTAGCTGAGTCCAAAGCACAGAGGAACAAATGCAAATCATTCATTTCCTTTGGGTTTAATCAGGCTTGGATTTTGTTTGCTTTTAATGAAGCCATGCAGTTAAGAGAAAATTAAAGTAAACAAGCCTAGAGCATTGTGCAGGAAAGCCTTGTGCATCAGAATGCTCACAAACCTTTAAAAGGGAAACTGTTTTTAAAACAGAGAGATGTGGGATAAGCAATAAACATATCTCCTAAGAGAAAGAACTTTGGCAAACAATTCAGTGGGGGTGGAGGGTAACCATCCTGGTAGAGAATAACCAGGAAGGCTATGGGTGATCTGTTGGGAGGTCAGCTGCTAAGTGCTCAATGCTGGTTAAGGTCTGAGAAGTTTCCCCTCGGGCCCAAGAAAGACCAGACAGGAATGATAATGGAAGAGATTCAAAGAAACCCTGTCCTGGCAATTATGAAGATAGTTTTCCATGTGTTGATCTGTGCACATGTTTGCATGTTGATGAGAGTCAAGTGCCTCTATATATATATAAATATATACATAATAAATATGTGTATGTGCAAACTGGTGTGTAGGGTTGTGCCATTTAAAACAGTGATTTGAAGATAATACTTTTATGAGAAGAATGTGATGAAATACTAAATTTTCTAGGCATGCAATATAATTTCTACCTGTTTGTTTACTTCTTGTGATGCCACTTATGCTGAAGTGAAAGGATAGAATATTGTCCTAATTATTGATTCCTGGGTTTGGGGTGTGTTTGGGCTCTCTATGTATTTAGCCATAAGCATGTAGTCCCTAGCTCCTTCTCCAACAGCGAAATTTCCTTACTCCATAAGAGAATCACCTCACAGTTGTGCTGGGTGGTGCATTAAGATATCCAGTTATTATGGTTTACTCTGTTTTCCTAGTACAATAGAAAGCTGAACTCACCCTATCTCCTGCTTAAGCTCTGCTTTTCTTGCTTTGACTCTATATTTTTCTGAATGACATAGGGTATCAAAATCAGGTGATCTGCTGTTAGTTTACATGTGTTGCTTATTCTCATTTTTACAGAACTTTTGCAAGCACACTATAGATTTAACATTTCTATTAATTATGAAAGTATATTTTCCAACATCTCCAAGACTGTAAACCAAATTCTGTACTGTGACCAAAAATACCCAAACCATCACTAACATGCAGTGTCCGTGTTCTATATTATTTGTAATTAATTGATAAAAATCTCAGGGCAGTATGTTAACATTAAATGTGATTTTATTTCATTTATGCATTGGAGTTTCTCAGTTGGAGGGGTGGTATTGAGGATGATCAAAGTCTGATGGAGACAGATTTGAAAACCTGATCACAATGGGAATAGAGAACAGTCATCATTGAGAGTAACCAGGATGGAGAAAAGTAGTGATATGAATTAGTATTGGGATGTCACCTGCTGAGCATTAAAAACCAGTGATGCTCAGAGAAGGCATCTGAAAAAGTCTCCAGTAAGATCATCAATAATTATACATAAATATAAATTGTTTAACTCCATAAAAGTCTGAAAGCCAGCTTTAGTTGTTCTCTCTCTTACCTGGAACAATGCAAACTTCCATCTGAGAAAACAGGTGTCGCAGTTGTGCAGAGTTGGGTGCTGAGAGAGAGGGACCAGGGGCTGCAGAAAATGGCTGCTGGAATCCTCTGCCAGCCTGAAAAGTATAAACACCACACAAATTCAAGGCCAAAGTTGCTCTGATAGTACAAGAAACAACTTGTCCCTGAGAAGGAAGTGATAAAGAGAAAAAAGAAAAGAATAGGGAAGGCGCCTCAAGTCTGCAGAACCCGCTGCCTGATGGCCAGGGGCCTGGGAGGGACAGTTTAAGATATTTGCATGTACTGAATGAGATGTGTTGAAGCATCAACTAACTATATAAAAATGTAAGCAGCTGCAGACACAAAAGGCCGGGAAGGCTGGGGGAGGAGCCGCCCCAGGTGCCCAAGAGAAAGATGCCCCTGCAGCCTGTAGAGAAACCCATGGAAAAGGCCGAGACCCCACCTGCAGCCAGTGGAGAGGCTCCACGCTGGATAGAGCCGGTGGAGACATAGAGAAGATGCCGTGACTGACGTTGGGATGAGCCCCTGCCAGCACAAGTGACCTACAGAGATGAGCCAAACAGGTTTACTGGAGGAGGCATCATAGCCCCGTGGAGGACTGGGACTGAGAGACACTGTGATTTGTTGCTGCCTGCCAGAGCAGAGATGAAGCCCGGTGGGAAGAGATTTGCCTTGGAGAAAGTTTGTGGAGGACTGTCTCTTATGGGTGAGATCCTACGGTGCAGCAGGGGGAGGGTGTGTGGGATGGATGCCCCCACCCCAGCCGAGAAGGAAACCATCCTGCAAGGGACTGACCGAAGCCCCCATCTCCTAGTCCCTGCCCCCCTGTCCTGTGCTGCGAGCAGGAGAGGGGAAGAAGGGAGCAAAATCATGGCTGAAAGGGAAGTCTGCTTAGAATGGAGGGGTGGGGGGAAGGTGTTACCGAGACCCCCATTTTCCCCCAGTCCCTGCCCCTCCTGGGCTGCAACCAGGAGGGAAGAAGGGAGCAAACTTCTAACTAAAGTCTGCTAAGGAGGGAGTGGGGGAAAATTGTTTGCCTGGTTGCATTTGTTTTAAGATTGTTGGTTGCACTCCTGGCTCTGATTTTTTTTTCTCACTGTTTTCTTAGGTGCAGTGTAATAAATGAGATAACTTTCTCTTCAGCACTCTGTGTAGAGTCTGTTTTGCCCGCGTCATTAACGAGTTTGACTCTTGAGCCTCTTAATATATATTTTTCTCCCCTGTCCAACTAAGAAGGGGGAGTAATAGACTGATTTTGGTGGGCGCCTGGCCTTTAGCCAGGGCTAAACCACCACAACAGGAAACCAAAATGTTGCTCACTTAAGGGTTGAGTGTATCCTTTGGTGTTTGTTCAGCACTTAGGACAATAGCTCTCCAGTGCAAACTTCAGCATTTGGATGTTGTCATTCTTCAGGATCCACAACTTAGACAAGGCTTAATTTGGCAGAGGTTAAACCCCCTTTTGTTCCAAGGAACCTCAGATTGCTCTGGGTGGCTGGGGGCAGCTGGGCTTAACCCCTGAGTGATGTCAAAATATCAGGTGTTTTACTGTGATCAGTTCACAGAATTAAGACTCAAAACAGAGTTGAGGTTAAAGTTGTTTTATTTGGCCCGCAATTAACGTGCAGGGGAAGGGGGGAAGAAAGAGAAAAGGGTGGAAAAGAGAGAGAGAGTTAGAGAGGGGGGCTATATCTACCACCAGGGAGCTATGGCATCACATCAGCCCGTTGACCTCGGGTCCAATGGCAGAGCATTATTCAGTGTCTGTAGGTCCAATGGTGGGGGAGAATGTTCATCCATGTCTTCTTGGTTTCTTGTGTTTCTTGTTCCTTGGGTGATTGGTTCCTGTTGCTTCCTTTCCTTGGTTGCTTTGTTCTCCCTTCCATGGCAGAATGCTCCCTTTTTGTAGTCATCCTTGGCATAGCCACAACCTTCCACCTGGCTGTGGGAATGCTTCAGGGTGGATGATGGATGGTCTGGTGTGGAAATGGCTCTTGATGTCTCTCCTGATACATTTTGGGTGGCTTGTTGCATAGTCATTAGGTCCTTGGCACAAGTCACTTTAAGCCTGACAGGTGGTGGTGAGGTGGTGTGGTAGGAATGAGGTTTGGTAGGAGAGAAGAAGAAAGAGGGAGTATGGTTCTGTTGGTGATTGTTAAGGCATATTTCCAGTACCTTACATCATTGCATAAATATTAGCAAGTAATTGGAGCTAACACCAGGAGTTTGCTGAACCATTTATGCAGTTCAGCTCATGTCAGCTTCTGGCTTTTTATTATACTGTGTTTATTGCTTATCTCCTTTTGAACTGAGTCAAAGAATTGAATCCCTTTGCTCCAGTAGCTATAGAAATCACAAAACATAAATCATAGACTGGTTTGGGTCAGAAGAGACCTTAAAAGCAATCTGGTTCCAACCCCAGCCATGAGCAGGGACCCCTTCCACTAGATGAGGTTGCCCAAAACCCCATCCAACCTGGCCTTGAAGAAAGCAGAAATCAAGAAGATGGCACTTCCTAATATTGATTTTGCTGGAACATATTAGAAAACATTCTAATGAGTGCAGTCTAGATGGTGCCACCATGAGTGAAGGTCATAAGTAATTTCCACTAAGATAGTTATGTTTTTTTCCTTAAATTCTGGACACTTAAAAGCATTTCTTGCCAGCTGCACTGGGTTTTTTAATGAGTGTTTGGGACTCACTGAAATTTATTACACTGTCATTAACAGATTGGGTTGGGTTTTTTGTTGGATTTGCAGGTAATTACACTTAATGTTGTGATTATTTCTATTATGGTGTGTACACAGTTGATGCTTTAGTTTATAGTTTGGCTTATAGTCTGATAACTGGTGTCTTAACTGAAGTTAAGAGCATAACAGTTTTCTACTAGTGCATTGGTATCCAATGAATCTCATGAAGGGAGATTTTGCCACGTTCTTAAGCCACGGTTTTTATTCTTAGATTTTCAAATAAATTTGCCCTCCTATTTAGTTTCTGGGGTGGGGAGGACACAAAAATATATATATTTTTAAACCATTCTATTCCACATTTGAATGAGATGGAGTTTGAGTTTTTCAGCTGAAAATAAAAGTGCTAGAGCACAGTGAGAACCGAGCTGTCTGTACCCAGCCATTCTTATCACCCTGGTGTGTGACTGCCTTACCCAAGTATTCAGCACATGAGCAACAAATTCTCTTTCTCTTTCCACTTGGATTAGGTCAATATTCACTCATATTTGTTTATGAAGAGGCATTAGACAGTAAAATTGGAAGTGAAGATAGCAAAAGATAAGGGAAGAAAAAAAGACACCATGAAGTTTTTGACAGACTTGCCAGTACAATAATCATGTCTTAAGAAAGGATTCTACACTGATGGGGGGGGGGGAAATAATCTAAACATCTCTTTATTATTATAAAACATGTCTATTCCCAAATTTTGTTTCTACAGAAATCTTCTGTTAGCCTTCCTGCAAGTTTTTAAGAGCAGTTCTAAATCTGTCCTCTCTTCTGCCTTGACACCGTTTCGTTTATGTTAATGTCTTTTAAAGGAGGAGTCCTTGCATTTTTCTTTGTTCCACCAATTAGGAATAGGCCAAAGTTTTCTGAGACACAGACTTCAAATTAGATGATTAAAAAGATTTAAGGAGGACTTAATTTATTATAAAAACCCCCTATAACCCCTTTTTTTTAATTTCCCTGGCACAAGATGCATTTGGGTCTTTTTATTTCTTTCTAGGTCCAAAGCTTCCAAACTTGCTTAGATGTTTTTCAGCAGTTTAAAGAAGTGTAAAATATATCTCATCTTGCATGAAGTATTCCACTTTTATCACCTGAGAGGATCTACACACTACTGTTTCACCTAGCTTTGCAGAAAACAGGATATGGCTTCTTTGCCATTTAAAATAGCTCAGCAATCACTATATTTTTTTTCTCTCTCTTGCTCTGTCTGCCTCATTGATTCAGGAAATTTAGGTTCAACATTGTGTGTATTTCCATAACTATCAGCATGGGGACTTGCTTAGGAACAGGTGGAGTATGGGGTCACGTTTCTATCAGATATTTATCAATACAGGGCTAGCTGTGTTTACAAAAAAGCCAGACATGAGCAGGTTCATGTATAGTCAGCTTACAGATTTTTGTACCTGTGTCTTCCTCTCCTCCTGCTTCCTCTGGAGCTGGTCTATGCAAAGTCTGAGTTGGCCATTTTGGTACCTAACCTTATTTTGAAGTCATGTGAAGTCCAAGCACAGGTGTAGTGGTAATGAAGGCATTGGGAAAAAGAAAAAAAAAAAATTAAAAAAAAAACCCAAAACAAAACCTCAATCGTGCTTTCCAGACAGTGTTTTTCCTTTTCATCAGAAATGCTTGTTGGTTTAATTCCTGAATTGCTGGCAGGTCTACAGTTGCTTTGTGAAAGATCTGACAGAGCAGACGTAGGACTGAAATATAAGCAGCTTGGGGAAACGAAGCATAGGCAGCAGTTCAGGTAAGAAAAATAAACAGTATGTTATTGCTACTTCCAGAATCATAATGTCTTTGGGTTGATAAACTATTTTCCTGTGTAAAAGGACTTAAGAGGAATGTTTCCAACCTGATATATTTTGAATAGAAGCAGGCTTATTCCTAATTCTCTGGGGTTTTTACAATGATTCTGTGAACAACAGGAGGCAAATCTGCAGGCTTTTCCCATTAAATTCATGCTGGTATGTACTTGTCTCTGTTTTATCATGGATAATGATAGCTTCACAGGTGAAAAAGCCAGTCTTGTGATTTAAAATGTACATGAGAGAGGTATTTTGGCAAGGAAGCTACAGGTCTGTTGCTATGATGAGTATAAGATGTGATACTCATAGATTTATTTTTTTTTTAGTCTTTAAATATTTTTCAGATTGTCACACAGACATTACCAGGGAATGAGAAATACCTGCTTTCTAAAGACATGCCAGTATCATGTCATCACAACTGTGTCCCTTTCTTCAAGGAAAGGTTTGAAGACCTGGCCTGAGAAAGGCAACTTCTAGGACACTTGTGAAGCTGTCTCATGTCATGCTGTGGTATACCTGCCAGACCCTTGCAATCATTGCTGCAAGATGAAATGGTAGAGGGATCAAGAAACACTTTGTTCAAGAATATTGCCTAAAGCCACAGAGGGTAGTGATAGCTGATATGTAACAGCATAAGATAAGGTCATAGGAAGGAAAAAAGAAACAACAGAAATATAACAGCAGTCACTTCAAGAAGACTTTGCCTTCTTTTGTGATAGAAGTGCTCCTTCTTATCGTTCTCCACTGTTAATGAATTGAAGGTGAAAGGAAGGCAAGGCAATTTGTAATGAGAGCGCTGCCTAAAGGGTTTTATTTTGTTTAGTTTCATTTATATTCTTACCTAAACCTACTCAGTAATGTGGGTTTTTCTAGCAAAACCAGACTGTATCCTGAGGCAGAGAAGTCTTTTCTGCTCCAGGTGTTTTGGGGGAAAAGAGGAGCTGAGAGACAAGGGAGGTGAGTTGGGGGGAGCAGAGTACTTCTCCCATTCCAGATGTTCCTGGACACTAACTCATCCAGTGGGAAGTGAGCAAGAGAACATAGGTGTTGAGCAATCTATTGCTTTTCTGCAGTATGTCCTTCTATTAATTTAATGCTAAATTTACCAGAGGCAGGTGTAAGTATAAGATCCATCAGGACTTAAAACAGAGATGCAACACAAACCAAAAATGTTTGTTCTGTCTTGTCTGGAGAGCTGGCTGGGGAGAAGTTTAATGAGGTTTAACAAGAGCAAGTGTAGGGTCTTGCATCTAGGGAAGATCAACCTCAGGTACCACTGTAGGTTGGGGACTGGCCTCTTGGGGACCAGCATAGGTGAGAGGGACCTGGGGTCCTGGTGGACAGCAAGATAGCCATGAGCCAACAGTGTGCCCTCATGGGTAAGTAGGTCAATGGTTAGTAGGTCAAGAGAGGTCCTTCTCCCCCTCTACTGTGCCCTGGTGAGACCACACCTGGAATATGGTGTCCAGTTCTGGGCCCCTCAGTTCAAGGACATGGAACTCCTTGAAAGAGCCCAGTGCAGGGCCACCAAGACAATTAAGGGAGTGGAACACCTTCCTTACAAGGACAGGCTGAGGGAGCTGGACCTCTTTAGCTTGAAGAAGAGGAGACTGAGGGGTGACCTTGCTAAAGTTTATAAATACATATAGGGTGGAAGTCAGGAGGATGGAGCCAGGCTCTTTTCAGGGATGGCCAGCAATAGGACAAGGAGCAATGGGTGCAAGCTGGAACATAGGAAGTTCCATGTGAATATAAGGAGAAACATTTTCACTGTGAGGGTGTCAGAGCCCTGGGACAGGCTGCCCAGAGAGGATGGGGAGTCTCCTTCTCTGGAGACATTGAAATCCTCCTGGATGTGTCTTGTGGGATTTAGTCTGGGTGATCCTGCTCTTGCAGGGGGTTGGACTAGATGAACTTTTGAGGTCCCTTCCAACTCCTAACCTTCTGTGATTCTGTGAATAAGTTAACTGAAAATCTGGATGAAAGAAAAATTACATTGGTCTTTTTTTTTTTTTTAAAAAACTTTATACTTGGACTCCAAACTCGAGGGGTTCTTAGTTCCTAAATTTTTGGAGAACACATTATTTCTCTTCATGCGATTTCATTTTATTTTTTTTTCCACATGGAGTTCTAGCTGTACCATAACAGACTAGTCAAAATACCCTTGGGGGATTTATTCTTAGGACTAGAACTAAGCAGTGCATCAAATTCATAAGAGTCTGTTTCATTCCTGAGATATTTAGAGTCTCTGATGCAGAACGTGTATTAAGTTCCGTTGAAGTACAGATCTGTCTCTAGTTCTGCTGTTCAGGTTTTGTGTTTTTATCACTTTCATGCAGTTACAGCAAGTACAGACAAACAGTGATGGAAAATTAAATTTCTGACTCAGTCTAAGGGGCCAAAACCAAACAGGCATGAGAGAGGCATGCTTACTACTGCTCCTCACTGTTATAGCCATACTTCAAGAAGCTGCTTTTATTTCACAGTAAATAAAGGAGGAAGCCAAATAAGTCATGAATCATGGTTGATTCTGAGCAATGTATAAGCAAGCCTTGAGAGTGATGGTAGGTGAACAGTTGGGGAGAGTGACTAATCTAATTAGGCCTTCAGTCTGGGTGAGTAATACTGGAAAATAAGAAGGCAGAACTTGAATTTCAGGCCATGCTGGTAGGAAGAGAAAGGCCAGGACTTGTAGAGATACTCTCAAAGTATGTTACTCTTCAGTAATAGGCTGAAAGAGTCCAGGGAGAAATGAAAGCATTCAGGGGAACTGTTGTCAACCCGAAGGTTGTATGTGAGTTATACAGGGGAAAATAAAAATTAGGATTATCAGAGAAAGGGCAAGGAAGCTGGATACAGAAATGTAAGAAGCAATCAAAGTTAAGAAAAAATGGGTAGCGCTTTGTTCTGAGAAGAATGAGAAAGCTTATGATGTGAAAGCAATTGGGAAAAACTGCCATGAAATGGAAATGAAATTAGAAGTTACATGGAAGTACAGGCATTTAATAAGGCATTCTGAAGTATGTACGTTTTTGGTATATGTGTATATATACATATAAAAATAAGGGTGATCAGGTGTCTGAATGACAGTGAGGATGATCTAGGTATGATGGAGATAAATGTTTCCTAGCACAGTAAACTAATGCTTAATGCTTTCAGGAGGGTTGCTGACAATGTCAGTAGAAGAAATGCGCTTTTCCTGCTAGAAAAGAAAGAAATATTGCTAAATCCCAAAGTGCATCAGAAATCTTAATCAGGTGCTATGTTTAATTTGCAGAGTGTTAAATGTGCTCAAGTTTGTTTCAGACTTCTGAAGATGGCTACATAAGTAATTGGTAGAAAGTAAATCAGAACATTTCAGGAAACCTGTACCTTTTATGTTCAAGTCTGGGTTTGTTTTCTTGGGAGTGGAAAGAGAAAAAGGAGCAGGTCTGCTTTTGTAGTCTCCAAGTGGCCCTATGTTTTGTTAAACACCACAGATCCTGATGTTTTCTCCCTTGTTAACTGCAGTAGGAATATCTGTGGACTAAGAAAACAGCTCAGTGTGAGCAAGAATCTCAAACCCAAGCTTTGCAATAGATACAGGTCCTTTAAGAAGTAAAATTCTAAACCTCCTCTTTGCCTTGGGCTGTAGTTCTTCTGCCACCAAAAACATCCCTTATTTCAACACAACAATTTTAAAGTAGAAGTCAGAATATAAGGAGAGGAGAAGCAAATAGCGCTGAGTAAGTCTGCAAAGACATCTTAATGCTAGAAATTTGCTTGCAACTTTTTGCCAAAGCATTACTTTATAATCTGTCAACTGTTTAGCCATAATTACAGATTCTCTATTTTGTCTCTACATGGGAATTTGTTTCTTTTATAATTTTTAATTTCCCAGGAGCTCTCATTAAGGGTTGAAACCATTTGCTTGATTTCCCTTTATTAAATATACTGAAAAGTCAGCTGCCTTGGGAATAAAATACAATTTCATAATTAGGAGCACATGCTTATTCCCTGGGCTGTGTTTCTGCTGTATTCCTATTTCAATGCCTTCTCTGAGAGTAAACATTTAGGATGGATAAGTAAAGCTGGAAAGAAACAAAACTTACTCCAGATTTTTCTCCCAATCTCTTATTTTTTTTCCTCATGTAGCATTTTTTTTTCCTTTAGAATGATTTCTAGAATTAGCTGGGTAATGAAGAATAAATTTAGAGTAGGTGGGGAACTCCTAGTTTTGCATTGAGAGCTCTGCATGACGGCAAAGATATTTTATTCTCTGCTTTTCGGGGTCTGCTCTTGCCATTTGTTTTACAGCAGTTCATTTCCCCAAGTAACTCTCTCTTGATGGAGTAAAGGTAGAGCACAGCAGTAACGAAACATCCAGCTGAGCTGAATGTTCTCACAATGTATCTTTAGTCTTTCTGTCAACACTGCTGTGGAGTTTGAGTGCTCTTTCTCCTCTAATTTAATGATATTACTACTTTGTCATCTGTATTCTGGTGTCATTCCAAAAATCCAATGTAGCTTGTCTGGCCTTCTGTGCCAGCACTGTGTGAGGGCAGAGATGAACACATGGAAGTTATAGTACTGAGAACTGAAGTTGCTTGCCCATGGTCAGAAATGTAAGTTAAAAAAAAAAATAAAATTAATCTTGCTTAGTTACACATTCATTATGCAATCCACCAGACCACGTCACGTCCATTTCTGAACATGGTGGTCTTATTCTGAAGTTTTCTTTTGCTCCATATCCAAGCTGCCTTTAAATCTAAACTCAATATTGGGGTGTTTCCTATCACCAGTGTTCTCTTTGTTCTGATGATCTTCATATTCTGCATCCTTTCCCCTATTGCTTTGTGACTTTTCTTCTGTAGATCTATGTCCTCTCAGCACTTAAATATGTCCATTCATTTATTGGTTCTTTGATTCAGTGATACAAAAGGGGATTTATAGTTATGGAGATTTGTGATGTGAAAATGGGTGAGAAAAAAGGGACACCAGATGTCTTTAGGACATAGTCTTTGTTTTCTTTGCTTTATTCTATAAACATTTGCTCTGAGCATACTCGGACATTCATGAATAAAAAGAGGGTAAAATGGCCAAAACCACAGGGGAAGTATCTTTAGAATGGTAGTCCAGGGGCTACTACTTTTTTGTTTTTATAACAACCCATAACAGGTCAGTATGTGAGACCCACATTCAATTCTTTCCTGTTTGGTGACACTTCTAGCGCAGATTTCTACACCAGAGGAGGCTTTTTTTTTTTAATTTTTAAAGTGCAGAGTCATTTGCTACAGGAGAAATCAGTAGGTATTAGGAAGTTAAAACAAGTATTTCAGCTGCCATAAGCTCCCTGGGGATAAAACATGGCATGGGGGGTGTGCTGTATCTCTCTCTGTGCTGTAATATCTGTGTGGAAACTGTAGCTTTCCTTGCATTGGGAGCCTGCAGAAAAGTCTGAGTCCTTCAGGAGCGTTTTCTTGCTGTTGCTCCATCAAGAAACCTGAATTAATTTTCCCTTTTTCTTTAGAGCTTCCCATCTGCTGTGTGGTTGTGAGTAACAGTGATGGGGAGAGTCAGAGAAATGCTTTGCTAGCCAGCTGAGAGGGAAACCTTTGGAAAGCAGATTATTAAGAGGAAGGTTTGCAGCCAGGGCCTTTTCTGTTCTTTCTGCCTTGAGCTCAGACAGCTGGAGCAGGGAGCTCTGATGGATCTACTGGAGGCAGTTTGAGGAAGTTTTTTCAAATTAATTACTCTTGCCTCATTTTCCCTTGGGTCTGGCTTGCAGCATAGAGTTTTTGCTGGTGACATGCGCGGATAGGCTGGGAATAAATGGTATGTCAGTAGAAAGGATTGCTGACACTTCTCTACAGTCAGCAGATAGATTCCTGGAGACTTTGTCTGTTACATCATTGGAAGTCTTTCTAAATACAAGTACAAATTCCTGTTTTTCCAGTGAAGACACTTTATCCTTTTATTTGACGCTCTCCATGTCCAAGTGATGACACTAAATCTCAGATGCAAAGAATATCCTTTGGTGAAGCTTTAGCCCTGGATGTGAATATGTATTCTCCTATGTGAAACTATTCACTGGTGGAGCTCTAAGTACTCTGCAAACACTTAAGCTTTTTATTATATTTATTATACCTGTAATTTAGGTTGGGCAGATGGTGCAAAAAATTTGCATATGCTTAAATGAAGGTCAAGAGAGGTTGAAAATGATTCAAATTGGTTGGGAAGGGATCAAAAGCTACTGTCAAGTCGAACAGTTGTGTGAGCATTATCTGCTGCAATTCCTGTTTTTTTTTTCACAGAATAACAGAGTGTTAAGGGTTGGAAGGGACCTTGAAAGATCTTCTAGTCCACCCACCCCCTCCCCGACCAGAATGTTTTAGGTACTTAGCCTACTAGTAAAACTTAGTGTACTTTAGAGCTATAGCTGATGTCCCTTGGGTCCCTTTACAAAACATAAAAGGGGGAGATAGAGAAAATAAGAAAAAAAGAAAAATAAGGTGCTTTTCTGTGGGGTTTAGGATCTGTACCTGTAGGATCTCTACTTCTTTAAACCTGGATCTGCAGCCTGGAGTCCTTGATGAGACTAGGTGTCCATGAGCTTTCTTCTAAACAGGTGTGTAAAGGAAGCTTCTACCTCCTATTCCACATGCCATGTTGTTGGGTTTTGTTTTTTTTTAAATGGCCCCATCCCTGCCTACTCTTTTCCAAGACTAGGAGTGGAAGTCACCTGAAATGTCCTCATAAAGCACCTCTTAAGAGTAGATGGCACACATCCCCTTTCTGTCAGGCAGAGGACAGATCAGGATCTTGCTGGGTCAGAGTGAATTAGGCAGGCTTGTTGCTGCCTAGTACATATTGGTGGAGCAGCCCTCAGTTTTAAAAGACAATGGCCACTTTCTATGTGTCATAGATATTTCAGTTTTGCTCATTTGTGAAGATCTCAGCTGCCTGGCATCCTGATTTCCCACAGTGGAAGAGTGCCTGTATCCTGGTTTGTTCTTTTTTTTGTGGGTTTCTTTCTTTTTTTTTTTTTTTCCTTTTCATTAAGTTCAATCACAAGCTTGGTGCTAACTGTTTCAGCTCCCTCATTAAGGAGCGATCTCACAGGCTTGCAGAGCCTACATGTCACCTGCAGAGCTGATTTTTCAGCCAAGTAAGCTTGCATTCCAGTCATTCACTTGAGAAGCTCGCTTTAGGAGAGCTAAATGCTCAGTTTTGGTCACTTACTGGGTTCTGACCCTTAGATGCTACTGCTCAGAGGCTTCTTTTCATCAGCACCCCAACACTGCCAGTTAAACCTATAAAATTAACTTCCTGGGTGGCTAGAAGTGCAAAATTGGTTCCTTCCAAAAAACATCTATATCCCTGCTGTGACTGTCTATTCACTGTCCTAAGGGGACAATGAAATAATAATAAAGCATATCATTCACTTGAAATGGTAGGAAAGAAACTCGTGTAATGAGGATCAGTAATTTCTCCTTATTACAAATGAAAAATGGCAGAAGTAATGAAAATGGAAATGACTTAACGGATTGTGAGATTTATCTGGCTTTGGATCTGGAAATTGGATTCTGAAGTGCAGAAGTAGACCTGTGTGAATCAGTGCAGAGATCATCAAACCCAGAAAGAACTCACAGGAGGTTTTCTTCATAATCCATGTGAAAACTCTGCTAGTATTTCTACAGGTGTAGTTACCAGCACTTCCCATCCCCGTTATTAAAGACAAGAGCATAACTGGCTTTGTAAATTATATATTAGAGGATGCATCTGCATTCTGCCATGTTTTGCCAGTAATAAGGCAGTTGCTGATTGAAGGTATTACTAGTAAAGAGGAGTTGAACTAGGAAAGCTAAGCTGCCAAGCTCAGATAGAATTTTTTTACGTGTCCCCCCACAAATCTCTAAGTGGGCTCACAAATCTGTAAGGTGGTGTTCACACATTCAGTCTGTGGTTTGTAAGGTAAAGCTGAAAGGAAAACACTGTGCTGAGCTTACTTGGTATGAGAAGAAAACCTCTTTGAACCTTGTTCTTCTAATGAATCACATCAGGCAGCAGTGCACTGCATGAGCAACCACGTTAAAATAGTCCTTAAACTAGGAAAATTGTAAGGGTTTTCCAGTTTTCAACTGGTTTTAACAGGACCATTAAGAATAGATTATTTGTGATGGAGCATGCTGAATACTTATTGGAGTTAAAATCTCTGCCATCTTCTTGTTAGTGTATTCTCATTTTGATGCATGGGATATATGTTTTTGTAACCCTTGCCCTTCGAATATTCATATGTGGAACTGAAAATAAGTGTCTGTTCCTTCTCCTGTCAGTGCATGATAAGACAGGGCCACTGAGAATGAAAACACCACTGACGGTAGTAACTTATGCTAACGACTGTCTAGAAACATGTTATAAAGAATAGATATTTATAAGCACTCTCTGAATGGTGTGTGTGGCGCTGAATATATAAAACATGAAGGCATTAGATATTGGTTAAATGCTGGAGTGAGGCTGAAACATCTGATAACTGCAGAACTGTTTATTGCTAGATGTATTCTGGTGCCATGAGCATTATTCCCCAAAAGACAAAACAATACAATGAGCTATAACAAAGTAGAAAAAATACTGCACTGCTTTTTTTTCTTTGCCCTCCCGTAAGGGCTAGCAAGTGTTGCGTTTGTATTTTCTTAGGCTATCCAATGACTTAGTTTAAGGGAATAAAAAAGACAAATGATGTTGGGTCTCTACTCTTTTCATGAAATCATCTGGCAACTGAATCTATTTAGATGAACTAGCATCCAGACCAGTGTAGAGACCTATAGTGTGTCTCCCAGGAAAGCTAAGCCCAGACAAATAAACACCTTCTGGGGCTTTTCCTTAAATAACTTCCAACACCTCAAACTTAAAATGAGGAAAAAGGGAATTTTAAGAGGAGAGATACAAAGGTCATGGCAGTGGTAGTGTTTATAAAGGTCAGGCATCATCACTAGCAGAGAAGCATTTTACAGAACACCTCTTCACAGGTCCGTAACCACTTTAGACTGGTTGACAGTTGACCTGTTCCCAGTAAATGCACTAGTCCGACTAAAGCAGTTTGGACACATTCTTGTGATTAGTTTCCAGCAATAAGTGTGCAACTTTGGGTTCTTCAGTTAGATATTAATACCACTTCTGGGATTAGTTCATACAGTATCTGCCCATGTTAGTGTTACCTGCTTTGTTCTCCCAGAGAAATCAAGTGTCAAGTGATGTTACTGAGACCTTTTTTTGTGTTGGGAATTTGTGTAAATTTTCTTCCTTAGTGCCTGGGTTAAGTATTCCTCACTTCCATTGAGTGAGCAATACAGACAGGAAGAAAGGCTAGAAATAAGCATAGAGCATCTGTTCATTTACACCACTGTTTTAATATTGCATCTGCATGTCCTGACGTAAAGGGGTTGGATAGTCCATGATTCCAGAGTGTGGCATCTGTCACGGTTCAGGCACGGGATCTCCAGAATGCTCTCTTGCAATTTCATATTATTTCTAGGTTTAATTAGGTGGGATTCTCATATACTAAGAGAACTGTATGCAAAGGCCTTAAAGGAATTTATATTGGACATATGCCTTCAACTCTGACCTTATCAGTGCATTTTGATTATGAGAAAGCTAGAAACCTTATTTTAAAAAAATTACGGTGATTGCTGAAGCAAGTTTCATGATATGGAGTATACTCATAATTCATAATTATCTCTTTATGATTTAGTCACCTGAATGACATGATTTTATTCTGCAGTCTGGATGATTAGAACTGTAAGAAAATAGTGATAAGTATTAATCACTGGAATTTCAATTCTCCCAAAGAAAGGAAAATAAAAACTTATGGGATCAGAAGCCATTTGTTATAGCAAGGTATGGGGACTAGTCATGACTATTTCTCCTTTTGACTAGAGCTTCATGCAAAAGCAGGGGGGAAAAAAATCACTGCTTGAAAAAATAGGAGGTAATTGGATTTAAAACTTTAATTTTCTGTATGCTTGCATATAAATAGAACATAATTTATGGAAGAACTAATAAAGCAAAGGGAGGGAAAGGACGTAAAAATGTGATAAATCTGATTTTCTAATTAATCTAAATGTGGAGAAATATATATCTGTACTATAGAACTGACTTCTGCTAATAGCACAGAATAATGATGTTTCAGTCACTGAAGAATCATTTTCTCTTATTTAAAAAGCAGCTGGGCATTTTATTTTTGGGGGGGGGTGGGGGAGGGAGGAAAAGAAATAAGAAATTAAATGCGAAGAAATCTGGGGAAACAATAAAATATAAGTACTGATATGATCTCCTCCATCACAGAAGCATTTTCTGTTTGGGATTTCTTTCACATGCTCTCCTCCTACTCCCCACCCCCACCCCATTCTTTGTCTAAAATCATAATTACTAGTTTCACAGCAGTGAATAGATAAACCTAGGAGCAGAAGTGTGAATGGAAAATTCACAGCAGCTGTAATAGCAGCTATTAATTCTGAAATTGTAACTAATATTTTGGAGCGTTTGCTTTTACCCAGATGTTCTTTCTGATCCCTGTTTACAGGCCAGTAATTCCTTTTGGCCCAAATACACTATGTCATCTGGCTGTAAAGAGGGACTTAAAATATGTAGGTGGCTTACACTGTCTCCTTGGTGGGCTCTATGGGTTGTCCTCTGCTCTCAGCAGCTGGACGTTACCACCTCATCACTTGCAGATGGTTGTGGCAGGTTCAGCCTTCGGGAAATGGGAAGTGTTGGGGACAGCAGGTATTTACCCAGTTTCATAAGATGTTTTAAATTCACCACTGCTTGTGCTGACACAGTGACAGCTACAGTGAAACAGCAACTCAAACAAAAGCTGAGAAGCACTTAGGGAAGTTGTTGATCATCTAAGCAGTAATAGCCAGTAGGTTTGCCTCTTCCAGGTCCAATGGAATTGGATTCCAGCCTTGTCACTATACAATGTAAAACTCTCCCTCGTACAGCTTGGTCTCTGAGGTTTCATTGGCATTTTCAAATACTTAGAGGGATGCCATTGTGTTATATCAGTTCACTGCAGTCTCCATTTTTTGGACTATTTGCCTAGTTTTTTCTCTTTATTCTTTGCCTCAGCAATGAATGCTGCCCAACATTGTTACCTTTGTCACGTCCTTCTCCGTGAGATCACAGTGACTGTCGCTTCATTTTAATTTGAAGAGCCCTTTTGGACAGTGGAAGAAAGTGGCTATTATGTTGCACACAGAACCAATTTGGAATTTGGTTGTGAAAGGATACTTAGTGAAACAGCATCATAATATAGGAAGGGAGATGAGGGAGAATGGGAAACTTGATGAAAAATAAAATCAAGCTGCAAAATCAACATTATGAGAAGAATGTGTAATGGCAATTGTACATGGTGTGCAATGTGCTCTGGAAAAATGAGCAAATAATTTGCAATGAATAATTCAGTTTACTAATATGGCTGTTTATCACTCTGTGGAATATTTGCAAGCAGGCTGCAGTGCCCTTGAATCTTAGCTGCCTGGGAATTAGGTTTCCCAGGGATAAAAAAAAATGAGGTTCAGCATTCATTGGACAGACAATGAAAACTTAAGTTTGCGTGGGCTCCTTCAGTGAGGGCAACACATACGGATACTGAGCTTGTCTGAATTTATCCTTCAGTAAGGAGAGGTTGAAATAAATATGGGAGAAGAACATCTGAAATCAGAGCATTTATAAAAAGGATATGAAACCAAAAAATATTGCAGACAGTTTCCAGGTTCTGGAGTTTTAACTTTGCATGTTAAAATCAAAAGGGAAAACATGTTGTGGAAGCTGGTTCAAAGATCTCTGCTAATTCGCAGCAGTAAAAAATAACTGTGCCTTTCTTTCAAAACTAATTGTATGCAAAATCATAGTTTATATACAAAGGCATAATTTAAATAGAAAAATGCATAATTACATTATATACAAAGGAATAATTAAATCTGAAGTCTTAAACACCTTATGAACAACTTCTACAATTTTTTTTATATCAGCAGTAACATTAAGTTTCATTATGAATCTCTTCAAGCTCCTTTGTTCCTCTTAAAAAAACCCAAACAAGCAAAAAGCAATAAAAATATCCTACCATAACAACTGAAGAGGAAATTTTCTATAGAAAGGGGAGGAGGCACCTTGGCAATGTTACTCACACAGGATAGGAGTGGCACTGCCTGCAGGCAGATTGGTCTCTCATACCTGGTGGTGAAAATTCTTCACTTGGGTTAGTGGCAAAGTCACAGTTAAAATCAAATGCCCATGTCTGCAGAGCCTACTGTGAGCTGTGCTGCTCTTCATGGGAATTACAACTCAGGCTGCAGTCAAAGCTCCCCATCTTTGTGGAACTGGAGCCATGTCTTTACCAGATAAAATCTGTTGGGTCCTGGGGAGAGGGATTGTCCCGCCCCACTCAGGCCTCTGTCCTGCACCTCCTGTGACTGGGCTGCAGGAAGATCTACTGGGGGCTCAGCTCTAGAGAGTCTGAGGATTGGCCAAGTGCTTCAGTAGGCACTTTAATTGAGGCTTCTATATTCTAGAAATATGCTGAGTTTTGTGCCTGTTTCTGTGGACCAGACAATGGATGGTGAAGTGTTTTGCATGATGGAGCCCTGCAAGGAAAACCAGTTGACTAGCTGCAGTGAGGCGGAACAATCCTGGCCAAATCCTGAACAGAATTTCCATATGTTAGGTTTCACCCAGTCGCAGCAAGCTGCTCTGTAGTGTGTTTTACAATGTGCTTTATGTTTTAGATCAATCCATGGCATCATTTGCTGGTTGTAATGGGCACAGAAAGCTTAATCCTTTCATGAGTAACAGAAAACGACTGTGATAAAAACCAAAATATGTCCCAGCTAAAATTCAGTGTTTAAATCATTCCTGGGGAGTGTTGACAAATATTAAAGATATTCATGGATCAGAATGTCAAGAGATTAAAAATCAGTGGGACTACTCATAAAATAGGTGCTGGTGTGAGGCTCTGCTTTATTCAGACAACTGATTGATTCAGTCAACCTGCAAGATGTTTTGGTACCTGATTTCAGTTGGATTAATGAGAATTAGAAGCTGATTTACACATCTTGCCTTACTGAGGTGTTTGTGAACTTTTGATTTAGTAATCTTTGGATATCCCTGGGCAATTTAGTTCAATAGATTTTTTTATTATTATTATGATTTTTCCCCCCTCAATATCTGAGTCCTGGAAACATTATTCTCTCTTTAAATCATTCTTCACCTAAGCCTCTGATGGAAAAACAAATGAAATTGTCCCTTCTGATACTCTCTTTAAATCTTTTGTATAAGAATGAGTTATTACACAGTTTAAAAGCCTAGTTCAGTGTGTAATTTATGGAGTTGAAATGTACATGTTTGTCAAGTATTCTGTTCATTCGTTGGTAAACAAGCTGCAGCAAAGTGTTTGGGAACTACAGGGAAGTAATACTCAAGCTAAGAAAGGTAAACAGATCAAATAGAAGATGCCTGAGATTGTTGTGATCATATAGCCAATCTTTTGAAAGCAGTTCTCTTGTAGGTGAATAGGCCACATGTTAAGTGGAGCTATTGGCAAAGTACAGTTTTGAGAACACCCATCGTATCTTACTCCCATTAAACATTCATGAGACACGGGTTGTCTAAAGCAGAACGTGAAAACTTTCCTGATTGCTCCAACTGACATACCAATAGGGCTTCTGCTCTCATTTCTCTTTGCTGCCATGAACTCTTCACATGACTGGTATCAAGATAAGCCGGTAATCTGCATGTTCAACTTCTCCACATTCTCTCCTGAATAAGTACACTGGGATCTCAAACATGAGCAATGACACTAAAACTGAGAAGTTACCACACTGCAAGGTTGTGATGCTTTCACTGTTCGCGATTCCTACTGCTCTTAGTGTTGCTGGATCCAGTCTTAGAAGGCTCTGCAAATTGGTTGAAAAAATATTAAACCACTTTCTTACCATACTATCTCTCAGTGCTTTTGCAGGAGCTAAAAGTGTTAGCGGGAAGTGCTTCACGTTTTGTTTTGTAATTCTATAAAAGTAATGATGCTAAAGTATTGCTGCTGCTGAAGCAAGATCCTAACCCAAACATGACACCCTCCTGGTTGAAAACAGGGAAACCCTCAGAAAGCTCTGGCTGTAACAACATGGCTGGTACAAAACACTGATGGTTCCTACAAACATTTAATTTGGATGCAGTATTTGTGGGAAACGATTTAGTAGAAGGTTATCTTAATTTCATAAGGTAATATCCAAAACCTTAAAGTTTACTCTTCAGCTCTATAGGTTATATATCATTTTAATAGAGTTCAGCTTTTACAATCAATAAAAGACAAACAAGCTCCTGGGGAATAAATGCATTTGGGAGTCTGACAAGCAGAAGTGAAGAAGTATGGTAAAATCTGTGCCCAGGGACAAGGGAAATATTTAAGCTGCTCTTTGTTTAAAAACAAAGTGGAAATATCAGCAATTAAAGGAGCTGGGAGTGATCTCTTTGTTTATGTAGATCTGGACGCTAAAAGAACTCTGGGCACAGTCTTATAAATGTCACTACAGATATTCCACATATTCAATGGGGGTTAAGTGTTGATTCCAGGTGTTCAGAGCTTATAATTAATAGTGAAATGTGGCTGTTTTATCTGACCTATTTTTAGAAAAGCAGGTGATCAGCTCCATTCTAGGGGTTTGAGTGACAAGTGTGTTTACATGGTCAGTTTATTCCTCTACAAGTGAAAACTTGATTTACAAAATCTTGATTCAGGGAAGGATTATGTCTAAGTTTAAGCACTGGAGTAGTCCCAACAACTTCCTCAGGACTATTAGATGTGTTCTGTGACATAATTTATTATTTTATAAGAAATTCCTTTACACATTATTCACATCCTGCAGAAAAGCAGTGAAGCTAAGGCCTAGGTACCTTCTAGTCTGAACCAAACCACTCGCTGGTCTCAGTGGTGCAGAGTGACTACCTGATATCCTGCCATACTGACAGCATGTTGGACAGATTGGTTTTGTTTTCACCCCCAATGTTTCATGTTCCAAGCTGGGTGCTGACAGCACATGATCAGTACATTCCTCCCACTGCCATTTTCATGCTGTCTTGTACTTTCTCATGCTTCCTACCAGTTTCAGGCTATCATCTGGATGCTTCCCTGAGTAGGTTAGGGACGTTGTGGAGTCACTTATCTTTCCTTGAATCTATATATCATCTTACATTTTATCACTTCAACAAATTTGTGCCAAAACCCTTGAAAATGGAAGAAAATCTGTTCAATACAGTTGGCTTTGAAACCTGGAGTGTACTTCCTGCTTTCCCAATAAAAAATGGATACTATGGTTTCTGGATTATAGGATCTCTGTGCTGCTTCTGGTCTTCCTATACCTGGGTGACTGAGACCTTGCTCAGAGCTTGAGTTTATGTCCTCAGGAACTTGAATTTAAATGATTGAACCAGAGGCTTGGAGTAAAATGTTCTTAGTATCTGTCCAAGCTTTACACTGGATGAGGCTCTAGGCCTGGCAGGAGAGCAGGTGATGCTGTGATATTGCCAGCCTGCTTCTGCTCTCCTTCTGTCTCCACTTAAAAATGCTACCAGGGTTTCCAGTCATCTTTTAAAAATGAGATTAAATAGTCACAGAGTAGTCTGAAAAGCAAAAGGGTTTTCAAGAACTGGTTTTCCACGTTGCTGCGGAGTGCAATTCCAAGAGGTGTGAAATGTGTGTTTTGCAGCACCTTTGCTTCCTGCCTGTGCTTGTCATTGAGCTCAGGATGCAGAAAGCCACATCAGGACTGTGACCCGATGCCTAACCAAAGCAGAGTCATATCATAAACTGCTGTTCTTCAATCTCAAAATCGTTTCCCTTCAGTCCTTACCTTGCTTTGTGTAATCTGTAAAACCAATTGATGGGGCTTCCCTCAGTAGCAGCAGAGGCAGGGAGCTTTGAACTCTGTTATCTCTGTGTTTCAGCTTATTTCTACTTGTCTTGGAAGACCTTTAGGTCATTTGGAGATACTATCTTTTCCATCTCATTTAAGCAAGAATGCAACAAATGGTAAATCCAGGCAGTTCTGGTAGCTCTTTTGAAATAGAAGAGATGGAGAAATGTCGTTCTAAAAGATAGATTCCTAAATGCATCCGAACTGATGAAAACTGATATGCTTGGCAAAGAGCTCCCTGAAGCCTTAGTAAATAGAAGGAGGAGAAGGAAAGGGGGCGGGGGGAAAAGCACCAGCCACAAAATGAGATAAATTAGTCATGGCTAAGGAAATATCCCGGTAGGAACTAATGAGAACCCTAATTGAAGCCATTTATCTACACAGTGGTTTTATCAACACTATGCTCATGTTCTTTGTGTCAACATATCTACACATACAAGTTCATGGAAAGTTTTGATGTTCCACTAAGGTTTTCTGGGTAAATAGTCAAAAGCTTTCAATTGCATAGGTGCTCAAGTAAATTATGCTTTGGGCCACACTGATCTTACATTGTTGTTTTCGTTTTTTTCCTTAACATGGGACAGTTCATTTTCACCAGGACAGAATAATTTATCTTCATTGTGACATCTGTATTTTTCTTGTTCCTTTGTCTCTTTTCCCAAACTGCTGTTTAATAATGATACTGTGCCAAGAGAGAAGGTGCATGCTCTGGTCCGGGGTCTTGACTGCCCAAAAAATCAACCACATCTGGAATTACTGCCTATTTTAATTTCTGAAGGGTTCTACTGCTTCAAAAGGAAATGTTATATCTCACTGGATGCAATACTGGTATAACAGAATGTGACTAAAATGTCATATGACATTCAATTGTTACTGATAATTAGAGTTCCGAAGTTAAGACTACGATATAGCCTTTAAAAAATAACACAGTATAGCTAACTTTCTTTTGCACTTGTCCTGGTTTCAGTCAGAGTTAACTTCATTTGTAGCAGCTGATGGAATGCTGTGTTTGGGAGTTAAAATGAAAGCAGTGCTGATAACACCCTGATGTTCTTAGTTACAGTCAGACAGTCAAGGACTTTTCTCAGCTTCTTCGTATTTCTCTATTCATGAGAAAGGAGGGGCGAAGCCAGGACAGGTGACCCAGATGGGCCAAAGAGAGTATTCCATGCCAATTACATCCTGCCCAGGATAACGGGGGGCTGAGGGGAGGAAGAAGAGGGGCGGTGGCTGGACGCGTGCTTCTTGGGGGGACGGTGGGGTTCCGGGACAGCTCTGGGTGGTACGGCCTGAGTTGTGTGGTTCGGGGAGAAACTGCATTGGGTATCAATAGTTTCATATTCTTTTGCTCTAAAGTCCTGTTAGCATTGTTGTATTTTATCTTTCTGTTATCTTAGTAAACTATCCTTATCCCAACCCATGGGCCTCTTAGTTTCTTGGTTTTGGAGTTATTTGTCCCTTCCTTTTCCCTTCCCTTGTTTCCCCCTTTTTCCCTCTTCCCCTGCTCTTTTACTTTAAGGATCAGGCAGCTGCGTGGATCTCGGCCCACAGCCGGGGTGAAACCACGACACTTGTTTAGTGGAAAAATACGACAAGCCATTCATAGCTCACCAACTAATGAGATGAGAAAAATATGTCAAATATTCCTTACAAATTTTTAACACTAATTAAAAAAAAACCCCACCCCACAAAGGAGAAAAAAACACGAACCTAAAAAAGCCATTATAGTTGCACCTTGATGGCAATCTGTGCTTGCAGCTGGGATAAGCTACAGAGTGAACTGAAGTCACAATTATAATACATTAGTAAGCTAATAAAGATTAATAAAGAAAGCAATTTCTGCTTTGTAACGTAAACATTACCAAGCCCACTTTACCACAAAGATCTCTAAGGTAACAATTAGACTTTGATAACAAATCTCATGCCTGTATACCTTCTGTTTTTGCTTCACTACCCTGTTTCTTGAGAAAAGGCTAGAAAATAAATATTGGAACTTTTTTAGTTACAGCTAGTGTTTTTTCTAAAGCAAAATTTCCCAAAGGTTCATGACTTCTTTAAACTGCTTGTCAAGCAGCTAGACCTTAAAATTAAATGAATACATTTACAAATTAGTATAACTTTTTAGAAAGAGAAGTAAGATCATATGTCATAGCTGATGAACAAAACTCTCTGAAACTTCTCAACTATCAGCCTAAAAAGAGAACTATTAGCTAAGCTTCAAGATTTCAGACGCTTTACGTATTAAAATGATTAAGAAGGTAATTAGCAGGACAAAGCACTGTCAATACAGACAGATAATGGGCTATGCAGAATATTCCTGGCTCCAAGGCCCAGTCTGGTCTTTCAGATGTGAGAGGCCAGCCACAGAAGGCCGTTCAGGTTTTTTTTAAATGCAGCAAATGATATAGAGCTTTCTTGGCTGAAAGAGATTACTGTAATTCTGGGTGATAAATTAGGTTCTGATAGAGACTAATAAAAGCAGCTCTTATAGCTATTTAAAGCTGTGGAAATTGCTAGGAATCCAGATGGGAATTATGCAAAGGTAATCTTTGGTGTCTAATAAACCGTGAACCAGAGAACCTTGCGCAGTGTGCAAAACCTTCCTGCAAAATTTTAGCCTGTGAGCTAAAATGGCCTATTGCATGGAGCCATGGGAGCTTTGTAACAGCGGCTTGGAGACCTGTTCTGCATGGGCTTCTTGACAGAGGCATTTCAACACTCCAGCTCAAGCTGAGCCCGTGATGGGGATTAGGCTTTTTCTATCAAAAGCCTAATCCCATGAAGTTGTTACCTTGGAGGTCTGATGTGAATCTACTCAAATGAATGAGAGACTTTTTAGTGTTGAGGTCTGAGAGGAAGGGTCACAGTGCTGTGTAGCACTTCCATTTTACAAAGCTCGTCTCATTTAGTTGCCCAATGTTACTAAGTCATTGAACTGGGTGCTAGACAGGCTTATAGTTGGGCAAACAACAGTAAGATGAACAGGTTTTATCTCTAATTCAGTGACTTGGTGATTCAAAGAAAAGAAAATCCACAGTTGTGGGATTCTACCGGAAAACTTGGCAATTATTTCATTCTAAAAGGTGGTTGCCTTAGTGGATAGTGTGAACTTTTATCTAAACTACAAGTCATGAATGCATCTTTCTTATGTTACTAGCATAACATGTCTAAACTTACAAAAGAGAAATGTACTCAGTACTAAAGATGAAAAATACATGTGTTTCCAAGTAATCCTTTCCCCTTGGCTATCCAGACACTGAATTTCTTCCTGAGATTTATGAAAACCCATGCATAAGAAAGTGTATTTCAGTAAGTACTCATCCTGCTCTGAATGGGGGATGCTGATCTGATTTGTTTTTTCTCCTTTGTCCTCCCTGAAGTGCAACCAACTTTACTACACAAACTCTCCTTAAATTATCTCTGAGACAATACAGAACTTAAACCCAGGCTATAAGACATCTGAAACATCTTTATGTTCCAGCTTTATACGAAATAGCACTTTTGACAAATATAGACCCCTATAGAAACAAGAGAGGCTCTTGCGAGACAGAGGAAAGTCAAAAGCAATAGGCTAGGTAAATTTCCATGTATTCTCTATATGATAGGCAAGAAAATCAAGTAATTAAGAACCTCTGTTTTAAAATATGTGTTTTAACGTGGTTACCTCTGTCTCTTAGAATTATGCAGGATGGCTGCTTTGGTCTTGTCCCAGAGGATAGTATGAGTTCTTAGCACTTCTTCCTCTTTAAAGCTAACCTACTCTCCTAATAGGATGCATAATAACAGTGGCAAACATGGAGTGGGACTGGAGACCTTTGAGTGTGTTTCTTTTAAAGCCCCTGGGGATTAGCTCAATGATATCGCTCCTAAGTATTGTCATTGAGCAACAAAAGATGTCCTCTTTCTTTTCCTGAGTTTTCTTCCAGTAGTTTGAATTTCGAGAGGAAGCCAGCTTCACCAAACCATACAAATGAGAGTAGGACCCAAATCCTTGCAATCTCAAATAAGAATTATTTTTTTACTCCATTTTTACAAAGAAATTATATTTGAAAACTGGCTTATGTTGCATCACACATTATAAGTGTAGATATTACTAATATCTACACATTATAAGTGTAGATATTAGTCTGAGCCGGTTTGGTCCAGACCAAACGCCAGCTAGTTTCTATGGATGAGCTCTGAATTAGCAAGGCACTTACTTGCCACTGATACAGATTATGAATACTTCACTGTTGTTGGAGAAAAGCCAGTGGCACAAATAATTCCTCTAACCAGAACTCCTTGTGTGACTTTGAGTATGGAAGACATCCATAAGTGAATTGTTAGCTGCACTGATGCAAGATGATGAGCAGATTCGCTCTTACTGCCTCTTGCACCATTCATCCAGAGAGCTCAGAGCTCCATCAGATCAGTGTGTTGCTGGTGCTCAGCTTGACTCCCTGCAAATTGATGCAGTCGCATTGATTTCCCTATTTTCCCCAGGACCATCAGCTTTTCAGAAGGTCATCTTGTTCAGTTCAGCTGAGACCCTGACTGAAGGGATTGCTCCTGTGTACAACAACAGTCAGGTGTTTTGTAAACAGATTGCGTGTTGGGTTTTTCCTAATGGGAATGTAAGCATGCTGCATGGCTTTCCCGAAGGACGGATACCTTTGTAGCTTCTGAGAGAATTGGGAACCAACCCTAGGAAGTTATTATGTTGCTGTAATAAAAAGACTGTGCCCACTTAGGAATTCTGTTTGAGAGGCTGCCGCTCAACCACCGGAGTTACACTACTTTTCCTTCCCATTAAAATAAAAGACTTGGTCTGGCAGACGTTCATTAGCATAAACCTTTGATCAGTGTAATTATCTCTAGGCAAAAAATTAGGTTTTTTTTTCCCCACCCCAAATTAAATAATGAGCACGTTATTATCAATTCAAAAAATGTACCCCCAACCTAATTTAAAAACTGTACCTAACATGTGCTGCAGAACGCTGACAAAGTAATCCTCTTTCTTAAATCCTCTTTCTGTCATTGATTTGTCACAGGTTTGTTTTCATCAGTTCCATAGCCAAGGTGAACCTTTACTTCAAAGATTTTTTTTTCCTTGTTTTTAAAACGACCTCTTCTCTCTTCCCTTTTTCTCCTCTCCTTCCCACTGCTAGATTCTACTCTGGGGCAAATTCAATGGAGTCATGAATGTTACATCAGGGACAAACTTGACCTCATATTCCTTGTATGACTTGAGATGTGTCAAACTAATGATGATTAAATGAGCATACAAAAATAAAACACTTCTAAGTGCTCAAGCCCTTCAAGACGGCCTTATTGCCTTAACAAATGGCTGGCAAGTGGAATCCGAGAGGAAAGGAAGGAGCAGGAAGGGTGGAATGTATTTGTGTGTGGAGGAAGGGTTCCAAAGAGTGAATTCAGATCACTAATAAGTGCTGAGAGAGAATGCATTCTTCCCTGTCTTTAATCTCTGCTCAAGGATACAACTCTTCCTACAAAAGGGAAAGGAAAGAGGCTGGTTTGTGCATCTCGTATCACAAGGTGTGAAATGGATAGAATAATTAAAGGCCTTTGAACTTCCCCCCTCCCTGTTTTTTGTCAAAAGAAATTTTCTTGCATGACTTTGCTTAAGTCTCTAAATCTGGTTGCCTGTATCCCAAAAGCATTTATTCATCAAAGGGCTGATCACTGTCCTAAATCTGTGCCATGTACAACTTTGGCATACTTACAAATGAAGTCTTGTGTTTTTTCTTGAATACCTGATGCTGCACACCTGCATTCTTATCTTGCCTTGTGATATGTTTATTATTAGCAAAAGCTATGCATTTTAAAATTTGAACATATATTTAGATTAGAATAATATATGAATATTTGCTTAATTATTTTTTGTTGTTGTTCTACTCTCCTGGTATCTAAGAGATCAATTTAATTTAAAATAATTCTAGAGATAGAGGCTTCACAACTGTCCTGTTCAGCCTGCCCATTGTGAATGCATTTTCCCTATGTTCAGCTGGAATTTCCCTTTATCGAACAACAGCCTGATAGCTGAGGACATCAGTCATGCCATATACAGACACATATGCTCCCAAGCTTCTTCCCTAGGTGCAACAAATCCAGGCCACTCAGCCCCTGCTCATGTGTCATGTGCTCCAACCCTTTACTGAGCTCACTACAATGTGTCAAGGCTTATTTTTTCCCCCTAAACTTTGATTTTTATTATTTCAAGTTTGGTTTATTGATGTTTTAATAGCATTTTCTTACATTTGTCCACTAGAATGTCTTAGGGGGATAGTAACCAATTTTCATGGAACATTTGGGGAAAAAATCCAGATTGTATTAATCATAGAATCATAGACTGGTCTGGGTTGGAAGGGAGCCCAAAGATCATAGAGTTCCAGCCCCCTGCCACAGGCAGGGCCACCAACCTCCAGGCCTGGAGCTACACAAGATTAATGAAGTATAATAATTAAACATAAGACTAATTTGAAAGCCCAAGTATTTATTGCACTGAAATACTCTGGGTTTTTTCTAAATTTAATCAGACTATCAAATTCTATATCCTCAATATAAAAATAAAGCTGAATGACTAATTTATGACTACAGCACCTGAACAAAGGCATGGTTTCAGGGGAAAAAAAAGAGTTTTGAAGAATTTTTGTACTTTCCCTGAGTACAAAATGACAGGACTGGCTTTCTGGCTGTTACCTTTTTCATGAAAAGGTAAGAATGTTATGTTAAAAACAGAAAGTAAACAATCTTCTTCTCCCCTTGTCACTGTCTCCAGGAGACAATACCTTTCAGATGTCACATTATAGAATTTCCAGGGGGAAAAGGCAACAAACATGATGGATATGTGATGTGATGCTGCAAACCTGTTAACCATCCTCCTCCCCAGTTTTCTAATGTGATTGAAGTAATTTAGGAGCTTTAGGTTTCAGTGGTAATGAGATGCAGCCTAGTTTAAGTAGGCTTCTACTGCAGATTTAAAAAAACCAAAAAGACACTTTGTTTTCAAGCCAGATAAACACTGTGCCAGTAAACAGATTTATCTCTTTAAAGTCGAACATCAGAGATGCATAAAAGAATTTAAGAGAATGAGTCATAAATGTACAAAGAGTATCAGAGCCAAACTTTTCTGAAATGACCGCTATTTGTGTGTCCTTTGGAATTTGCTCTTTTAATGTATTCACTGACAAACTTAGTTCAGCTTGTAGTGCTGAAAATTTTGTTCTGTACTCCTTTTCAGTGTCATCTTTCTATGTACATAAATTAAACAGCAAGAAAAGGTTATGGCTGTTTTTACAACAAATCAGTGAAAATTCCCTGTAGCGGTAGTCCAGCTGTGGATCTGATTGAATTAAAAACAATTCTAAAGGCTTTTTATTCATGTAAATGCAAATCTTCAGTAATCAAGAGAGGTAAAAAATTGTGAAATCTCTGTAGCTGTGGAGGTTCGATGTCCTAAGTCATAGCACTGACAGAACTATAATAACTAAATAAAAATGACCTTTCACATTTCCTACTTCTTTTAAGGAAAACATTTGGGATATAAGAATTCCAAAATGCAGTCTTTGGTCTGTCTTAACACATAACAATATAGGTCTGGGAAAAAAACCCCAACATTTTGGACTATTGAGTTTTGGCCTCTTCTGTCCTGCTGTCAGTAGTTGCTTCAGTATCACAGAATCTCTTCTCTTAAAATACATATAAAATGAATGAACAAATGGAGAGTGAGTAAGGAAAATATTTATATTTAGTTGCTCTGCATTCATTATTTAACTATACATTATTTATAAGGATATTTCTCCAAAGGGAAAGCCCATATGCTATTTAAAACTCTGTAGGCTGTTTTCATGTTCTAGCATTTAGTTCAGTAAAGGAATTGGTTTAGGAGACTCAATCTTATGCAGAAACAGGCATAGAAACTAAGAGCCTAATGTAATCTGAATATAAGCAGTGAGGAGTCTCATATCAATGTGAGTTACTTCCACCTGCATCAGAGTTGTATTTTCTTATTTGGGTTGGTATTATTGACACTTACTTTCATTGAACTCACTTTTCACACAGCAGTGAAAAAAAAAACAACTGTTGATTAGAGTAAAATTCTTATTTCTAAATAATGGTGGGTTGGGGAGGTATTATACTTGGGAAGAAAAGAGAAAATCCCAAATAAGTTTTTCATGTCAATTGGTAAAAAAAAAGCCAAACAATTAAGAATTACTGATTGTGACAGTATAATCAGAATTTTGGGACAAATTTAGAAACATTCATAGATCTAAGTAAGTACTTCAATTCTGCTGCTGTTTGTCTTGAACACACTTTCAGGCACAGCTTTAGCATCAGTGCTGTCACGCAAGTACATCATGCTCAGTTTCTGTTATTTTCAGTAGTTGTGACCTGAATCCTTCCTTGGTTTTTGTTTATTTCTAGTTTGGTCTCTTTTGGACCTGACATGTTGCTTAGGGCCTTCCAGAGTGTAATTTCTTTTGATCTATGTGCTGAAGCGCAGGGGCTCTGTGTTGCACATCGGCAACCTTTATTTTTGTGGAAACATAATTTACAAACTCGAATTTGTATACTTGAATATCTCAGAGAAAGATCAGAGGGATGAGTGCACATAAGGGGGACAGGGGAGAAAAAGGACAGCTTGAATTCTGCCTAGAGAGCTGCAAAACATGTTTAAAGCAGCCTCTTGCAAGCAGTAACTCCCTCTGTAGCCATAGCCCCTGATAAAAGACTAGAGCAGCCTGTGTGAGTCCTTGAATACGTAGAGTCTGGATAAACAACGGCGCTGTGCAAGCTGTGTAGAGTCACGCGGAGGGGCAAACTCAGCCGGCGTTTTCGGCCCTGTGCCCTGTGCGAGCTGAGCGCAAACAGGTCCAGGAGCTGTATGGTGCTGTGAGAACAGCTCTGCCTGGGCAGGGCTTTCTCCCCATGAACCAAGTTTCAGGATGTGGGTGAGAAGCAGCATCTGGGGGGGATTTTTACAGGAAGGTGTTTTCAGAAGAGGGTGGAGCAGCAGGCAACCTACTGGACGCACAGTTCTGAGTTTAGATAGTTCTCTTTGTGGAACCTTTCCTATTGGTACTGTTTCCTTACCTTACCACAAGCATTGTTTATTTAGATTATAGATTTACCCTTTAGGCAAAAAAATGGTCATATGAAATTTGTATCCAAAGGTTTATCTGAAGATGCATAATATTTTCTCCATGTTGATTATTCTCTGCTAGGACAATGCCCACCAATTATCTCGTAGCTCATATGGAGTGATGGGTTCAGATGTACTTAACGTTGTGTGCAGTTACACCGCTTTTGCCTAAAGAACTCTTTAAATTATTTTTTCATAAGCAGCAGAATTAAGACCATCATGAAACTCTGCAGAATTCTTACCCCTGTAGTCCTTTTTATTAGCAATAAGCTGCAGCACTAGATCTGAATCTTCTTCAGTATGGACTGCATTGGATCTAGATCCATGTATATGTCTACTGAGATAATCCAATCATGAAAGAAATGAACAATAAACAAAGTCAGGTAGGATTTTAAGCAGCAGTATATTTAATCAAACCAGCCACACTAATCCAGGAACATGGGGGGTGGTGGGAAGATATTTTCTCCTGTAAAACATTAAATTCACAGTACGTGGCTTCTTACAGAAATGCAGATCTGTGAAGTGCTTAATTCGGGGCTGTGTGTGCTGGCAGGGGGAAGTGGTCATCAGCTCTCTTCTGCTTTTATTGTCGTTCCCATATAGAGCAATCCCTTAGCATTATCTCTTTGTGTAACATGTTTTCACATTCATAATCTTGGAGCTGTTCTCCTGGATTTGTACCCTGCTTTGAAGAGTTGTTTTTTTCAAATCTTGTCCTTCAGGATAGAAAAAGGGAAGTAAACTTTTCTTTGAAGTCGTTGCAAACCACCTTGCTCAAAGGCTTTATTTTTTCCATTTCAAAATATATTTTTATTAGAAATATAGCATGGCCAAAAACAACCCCTAATATCCCAAGAGCCACAATGAATGGGTGACAAGCTGATGCTTCCACAGCAGCATGAAAAATCTGCACACTGAAAATGGTAAGGGTTTCACAAGAAACCTCTGTGAAACCCAGAACACGTCTGTCTAAGCTGCAGATTGCCTGAAATTGATGCGAAAGGTAGCTGGGACTTTTCAAGAGCAGGGCTGAAGATGCTTGAAAACACTCATGATATAGCTAACTGACTTTTAGTAAAATGCTGCACACTTAACCTTTCCTCACACCATACTGTGTAGCAGCCGATACAAAACAAGCTGTCAAAATGTCAAAGAATTAAAATGTAAGTACAAGTAGGTTTTAATTGCTGCTTCTGCTAATACCATTTGACATTCAGGATTTATTTTTTAACTTCTTACACAGTGAACTTTAGAGCAACAGATGCAACAATAAATCAGTTCCAATATTATTCCAGCCAAGAGCTCGGTTTTCGGCAGTCAGCAGTCACAGTGGTTTGCTGCCTTCCTGTAGCGTGCGCTAGTCCTGGGGATGGGGTACTCCTCTTTGTAGGTATTGAGCAACAGTGTTTGTTTTAAAGCTGAAGCGATTAATGGTGAACTGTTAATGGCAAGCAGTTTCAATAATTGTGGATGTGCGTGGCTTTTGCAGGGAGGCATTTCGAAAAGCAGAGCAATTCTCAGCTCTACCGGAGAAATGCCAATTTAGCCGCACCATCTGTGAACAGGTGGAATGATCGGAGAGAAAGCATTCAGTCAATCCTTCTTGCACACAACATATCATCAAAGGATACATTAAAAATGATACTTTGGAGGAGAAGAAATTATTTGATTGTAGAACTAATTTACTTGTGCTTTGTGTATAGAGATACCCACTAGAATTCTTGCTTACACATTTGAAGAACTCACACGTGTGACATCATGCTTTTCCTCTCCTTTCCCCCCTTCACATTTGAGTGTTTGGATGTGGATGCCTCTCTGGTTAAGATCAGCAATGTTACCTCATGAAGGTGAGAATGGTATCTTATGTTATATCTCTGGTTCCATGAGGGAACCAGATGAAGCTCTCAAATAGGAACTGAAAGAATGTGTAATGCAATTAAAGACAGACCTACTACCATTTCCTGCTGCCAAGAAATTGGTTCTGCTTTTCCCCGTCTTATTTCCAGATGACTTGTTCCCACATTTTATGCAAGAAGCTGATATGCAGGGCAAGCCCAGGGGGAATGATTTCGCAAAGGAAAAGATGTAGTTTTAGGTTGCTGTTCCTATAATGAATGTATTTGGTAACGTAAGGCACTTATAACAGTTGTCATTAAAACCTGTGAAATTTCTCACAGAAAATGACTAGTCCCTAATTTAGTGAAAAGAGGTTTGCATAAAAATCAACAGCAAAGGCCACAAAATCTCATGAAAGAATTCCTGTTCCACGGTTACAACTTTAGTCAATCTGTAATTCTATTGTTTTGGACGTGCACTCGCACTCACGTTACACGCAGTGCAAGTAGGAAACCATTTTGGGTCATTCTTTTGATTCAATGCTAATTCTATTCCTTATTTCAGGACCTTGGAGATCAGGTACCTCTTTTAGAGCTCTTTCCCATTGAGTAGTGTGTGAAGGAAATCAATCTCCCTTCTTAGATTCCTGCTTTCATAAGCAATAATTAATCACATTAAACTACTGATATAAAAACAGATGGTGTGTAAAATAACGTCTTAATTTCCCTGCAGGACTGTCTCTACTTTTCATAGAATTTAACTTCATTTTCAGTTAGTGGAAATTTCCTTTACAATCTGGTGTGGACACTTTCTGCACAACATCATCTTGGACAATTTGATGAATTTAATAGCTTTTGTGGAGCGCTCTACCCTGTGAAGTACTTACTGCCTTTTATTCCTCCAGGGATGCGCTCAGCCTCTTGTAAACCCGAATCCATTCCTCCTTGGTGATGCAGGTTGTTCATCTCACCCAGATCTTCAGGTTATGTCCTTGATCGAAATTGCATTTAAAACGTAACTGCCCTTTTGATTTTCATTTTAACCCAGTATTAAAATACATGCCTCTTCATAATTCAGATCCATAATCACAATCTTTAATCATATTTAAATTGAGTGTTTTGGTCTCTGATCATCTCATTGGATCATGTCTTTCCAGAATGACTCTTATGTCTGGATGAGACTGTATTACTTATGCGCATATGCTTCACAAGTATGAAATTTCTTCTCATTCCGATGTTATTGACTCTCATGCAGAAACACCTTTTCAGTATTCCATAGTAGGTGATAAAAGGATCTCTCAAAGAACACCTTTATCTCTTCACAAGCTGCACGTGATAGGATGATTCCAGGAAACCTGTCACCTCTCTTAATTTTCCCTGATTTATGTTTCCATGAAGGACTGATGGGCGGTGATAAGCCAGTTGTGAGCTTCATAGCATTAGCAAGTTGGCAGGGAAGTGTTTTCTGCACCGATACTGAACTTTCTGCAGTGGTGGGACAGAAAGATGTTACCAGCACTGGTAAAAAGGGGTATTGCAAACACACTAGTAAAACAGATTTCTATTAGATGTCACTACTTTTCTTTATCTTGTGTATAGGTAATACCTATGCTTCTTATATGTATATATACACAAACATTTGTATCTACACACATTAGGATAAACATTGTAAGCTTCGCATAGCAATTTCAGGCTCTTTCTTTATAAGTCTTTGAGTCTGTCCCCTAATGTGGAAAACGCTGAATTGTTGCTTTTGCAAACTGAAATTTTGTATTGTATATTCTTTTACTGACTTATGAATTAAGACTGCCTTATCAGAAATACTTTGTAGGGAATTTAGGATAGTACATAAAATAAGATGGGATATTGTTAATATAGTTTTGCTGTTGGTTGTGTTAAAGGAATTATTGCAAATTCTCCCTCTCTAATAAGGGTTCAATTCTGTTAAAAGATAAAGATGATCTTGGAAGGAGTTAAAAAGTGACAGAGGCCATGGGTTGGAACCAAAGGAAATGCAGCTCAAACAGGCCAACTGATACTGGGCACAAAATTACCATATCAAGGCAAACAGGCAAAGCTGTGGGGTCTTGATACCATCCCTCTCTGGGACAATGCCTGTAACTTTGGCGACACTGAGGCTGCCAGATTTCCCCCCCTCACACACACACACCCTTGCCTTTTGCTGTCAAGATTGCTCCCTAGGAAAAGAATACAAAATTAACAGGTGCAAACGACCCTGTATGGAGCTTTAACTTCCTCCAACCCTAGGACATCTGCATGTTCATATTTCAAAGGGCACAGACAAGAGGGATATGCAACAGTTTGGTGTTGTGTAAGATAACTTTGTATTCTGAATAAGTTAAAGTAAACCCAGGACTGATAAAGAGGAAGCATCCCAAGGAAAGTTGTGCCTGGGATAGATAAGAAGGAAACATCCCAAGGATGACTGTGCATATCTGGAACAATCACAACTACGCATGTGCCAGGGAAAGGAGGTGAAAAGTTCAACCTGAGGGAGACTTCGAGCCTTCATCACTGAGACCCCCTGACGACCACCACCACAAGACAGTGTGCAGGCGCAACTGGGAGGAGTTTATGGAAACGACTTCTTGGGACTCATTTTAATACGAAGCGGGACAGGTCATGTATAGGTGTATGAGATAACCTAATGATTTTGGACAGAATATTGTATAAAAATGCCACAAACTCTGACCAAAAGTGTGCCTACTTTGTTAGGTCACCCGCTCTTGCAAGAACGTGTAGTAAATTACTGCTTCACTAATGTGTCTACCTCGAGTCCTTTTTTTTTTGGACCCTTTTGCATTTCTAACACCTAATTTATAGCTTGACTTACAGAGATTTATTTTATTCCCCTCTCCAAAGACTGACTACCAGTCTAGGGGTTATCTTTCCTGGGGGTGTTTTGATTGTTTTGTCTTTGGCTTTTGGCTTGAGGTGTGGTGGTGTGTGTCTGTTATTTGAGTGGATTTTTTTCTCCTGAGAATTATGATTGCTTGTTAGGCTATAACATATGTAATTACAAAAATACTGCTATAACTACAGGTTGATTATCAGAGATATATCAAACAGTTATGAAATGTGGTTATGTAAAAATCATGTTTTGTCTGTAATGCTTTATCCTAGGTGTAAAATCAAGTTTGGAGATGATCTGTGTTTCTTACATTGCAGATTTGACCACGCTCTGGTATTGCATGTTGAACCACTGTTTTTCAAATGTTGCTTTTATGGGTTTAAGGGGGTTTATTTGGGTTTGGGGTTTTTTTATCACTGGAAATACTTCACTTAAAAATCTATTGTAGAACATTTTCTCCTCTGTTGGTTATGCAGGATGTTTTTATTCGTTGGTATAATAGTGTCGTACACTAACTAATAGAGCGGTGAGGCTGAATGAAGGACTGATAGTTTTTGTTTACATCCTGTTGAAATGATGGCATCAATACAGGTTTTTCTGATGTTAATAGCACTAACCACGTGCTCAAGGGCATACACTGGAATACTATCATATGAGCTACACGCTGTGGTTTCAACATAAAACAAAATGGCTTCTACGATGTAGCATCTGAGAAGATAAAGATACATATCATTCATCAAATCATGCCTTCTGAAGATGAGTAAAATGTATGCATCCAGGTATACATCAAAAAGCCTCCTATTCCCTTGTAAAGCCAATGATTACTGCCTCTGAAGAGGTCTGTGCAGTAGCAGCACTGGCTGGTGAAATTCTTATTTTGTATATTTTTTTTTCAGCTAGAGATCAAAGACCTCTCTTCTTCCACCTCTTCTTATTAAGATATAAAAGAATTCCATTAAATGGAACCTTTTTTCCGTGGAGGTTCTGTTTTTAGAGAACAGCCAAATAGAAAATAAACTGTACTCTGCAAAAATGCATTACAACTGTGTTTTCTATGACAAATGAACTCTATTGATTTTCCTATAGTGCCTTGCATAAAGATAATCCTTATATAGAAGGAGTCAATTAAGTGCTGAAGAGAATAGAAAGGTTTCAAGCTCTTATTTAAATTGGTGTAATTCATAGGAAATACACTCTGAAAGTGTGACGGAAAGACACTCGAATACAGGGTTGTAAAAATAAAAATAAGAATTATTTATTTTTGAACCACATGCATTCAATATGTCACTACTGCATGGTCCATGGAGCCAATGGAGAAATGCACTGTTGCTGTTTCTAAGCCTGACTGCGCTTATCACAAGCACAAGCGAGTCACAGAATGCACTACTGCCAACACAACAGTCACAGAATTTAGTACTACCGCCTGCAACCGAGTCACGTCACTCACTGTTACCTCTCAAAAGCAATTCACAAGATTCAATATTACAACCATAGCAGGTGCATAGAAACACTATCGCAAGCAAGCTAAATACTACACGTGTGTTAGTTAATTACCTAAGGCGACAAACCTAAATCATAGCAAATATTCACTTACCCGTCTCTTTGGTGAGGGTTCTTAGCACGTTACCTTAGCCAGCATCCTGGCCAAGGGGGAAGAGTCTCCTGGCAGAGTTGGAAAAGTGGCCCCCCCTTATCTTATGCCAGATCTGTTGCATATCTTTGCATTATAGACCCTCTGGCTGGCCTTTATCTTACTGCTAGGCAGCTGAATAGTGGCTTGACTTGTTTGTTGAAGGAATTCTACAGCTCAACCCAGGTTTCGGTTTACCATTTAGTCTCATTTTTCAGAACAACTCATGTCTGAGCTATCTACACAGCTCCCCATGGGCTGTCTCTGCTGAGATGAGGCCTCAAAGCAATTCAAGACTGAGTTGCATTACAACCCCCCATGAGTCGCCTGATGGCCTAGACATTGCCAAAACCTGTTTGTGGAACTCTGAACCAGATGATCCTTACAGAAAGCAGCTCAGGATTAACTGTATCCCCTCCCATCTACAAAGATTGATATGGAAGGCTTAAAAAAGATGAGAAATGCAAAGAATCATAACAAACAGTTATGATTGATAAGTCAGCAAGTGAAGCCATGAAGATCCCAGGGGTCTGGAAAAGGGCCATTTTTGTTGAGGTTCCGTGATGGAGAAGTTCAGAGGAAGGGAGAAAGACTAAGAATAGTATGGTCCCACCTGTCTGAAACTCTGATAGAATATTTTACCATGTTCCATTGCAAAGAGATGGGAAAGATGGTGGTAGGACACATGAGTATAGCTCTGGTAAAGTATGTTTTCAGCCTAGTCAAATAAGCTGTCAGAAAGAATAAAGAGAACCAACCTTTGTGTACTGTTGCTGCTGTAATTATTATAAATTAATACTTCATAATATTTAAAAAAAAAAGTATTCCACAACATACTTCATTATGTCATAAAATGGATTCTATAGTGGTTAACTGAAATACCAGTTACTGCTTTTGCAATGTGCAGGGTTTTTAGGGAGTGAAACTCTTTGTAGGTATTGCTTTATGTTGAGTTGCAGGTGCAAAGCCTTTTAAGAGCTTCCTTGACATTTCTAGAAATAACTTAGATGCTTTGAAGTCCACGATTCATTTCTACTTAGGATTTTGCTTAAGTAGCATTCAGCAGCAGGTTAGCATTCATCTTGGCTAACTTTAATCACAAAAAAAAAAAAGAATCTAATCTTGCTTTTAGGACTCTTCTGTAATGAACAGTGAGAGACGCACAGAGAGGGGCCTTTTTATCTGACTTGTTATAAGCTGCTTCCATCCCTGAGATCTCTGTCTGGTCATACAGAAGAATACTTTATAATAGGGTTATTATTTCTGCCATGTTTTATATTGGGTGTATAATAATGCTTTATATGTCATTCCAACAGTGCACTCTGTGTGGATTGGATTTTATGGGGAGCTGAAGGTTCTGAAATCATGTAGATTTGTAAAGGGATTCAACATCCAGTCTCTGGTGGACCCTGGTGAAAATTACAAACCTTTTCAGTATTTTATATCATTAAAATGGCTACATTTAGAAAATGAGAGTGAAATGCATCCCTGCTTCTCTGCTTCCATTAACTTCAAGAAATCTGTAAAATTTAGTGAGGAATATAAATCAACCATTAAGTGATGGGACTTAGCAAAGAGCCTATCCCAGTGGGAGAACTTTTCAATGTTCAGACCTGCTCAGGTTTTCGGCACATTCACCTGACACACTCGAATCAGGAAACCTCAGAAGAGATTCTCATCTGACCTGGTATGTTTGACAATGGCTATGTCTCCTTATAATTATTTTATAGTAACCACCAAGGTTTTCATGTACGTTGCATAATCCTCCTTTGATAATTTCCTCTGCTTAGGAGGGGATCCCATCAATATTTCTAACCTGTTCATAAATAATTCCACTTTTCTCCTTTTCTATTAGCATACAATGTTTCAAAAATGTACCTGGTTAGTTAAGTGCTAATGCTCTAGCTCTGACTAAAGATTTTTAGGACGTGTTTTGTAATCTTATTTTTTAACTTCCCTGCCTATAAGGGAAGATTATAAGATCTTACATACAAACAGTTATGTGCATTGAGTAATTATCTAGAATATTTTAATTATGCACTAGAAAGCAAGGTGGTTTTGCTTCTTTAAAATTTTTCACTTAGATCGCTTTCTGACTGTAAACAAGACCGAGTACTGTAATATATGCCATCCTTTTATTTTTTAAATGTAGCTTAAGAAAAGGAAGGCAGGTTCATTTAAGTATTTGAGTGTTACTAACAGAAACACACCCCATAGCTATAGGTTATGAAGAAGCAGCTTGAAGTTGCAACTGGGTTGCAAACTTCACCTCCGCTATGTCTGGAAACCCTGCACCTTTTAACAGGGTAGAATGCATGTGTTTCACTTCAGCTTCAGGGAGTTATTGACGATCAGGTTTCATGGCAAAACTTTTTTTTTCAGTGGAAGCTAGCACCTGAAAAACCCTCCAATGTAACTGGGAAATTTGCTCTCTCTATAAATAGGTGTATGTTAGTAGCAAGAGTATGATCTTGCCTGTCAATGTTTCACAACCATTCAGCATTCAGACATTGAAATCAAAAGAAAGCAATGTCAAAGAAAGGGAATGCATCCCAATTTCCACATTCATTTCATCTTAGCTCCCTACTGAGAGCAGATGTGCCAGTAATGGCAGTGTTTTCTACATGATGATAGTATTAGAAGCTCATAACGAGCTACATGCCATTGCCAAAGAGTTGTCATCTAATTATTTTTTTCCCCCAATCATTTCACTTATTCTAAGTGAATGATGTAGTTTGGCCAGATCCAGAGCGTATTTGAATAGCTTAAGAGTTTTATCTGCCCAGTCACTCTCCTGTAATGTCACCAGACTTAATGTGTGTGCTCACTACAATGAGTGCTCAAATGTCCAGCGCTTTACTGGAAAGTGTAAGGTGTACTGTGCACACAGATACTCTACTATGAGAGATGCCATATGGAGAAGGGATTGGGCTGTCATCTCCTGTATTGCCCTCGGGAAAGCAAGTAACCTGAAAACGGGCTGAAACCACCCTGATGCTTTTGTCAGAAAGTTATTACAGCCCATGCCAGGCAATTCTATAGCAGTTGCAGAAGACTCTTATATTGCTGCTTCTGACAGCTGCAACTTTTTCATGTCACCCTTCTGGGGATGTTCAGAAGCATGCTTCTGTTCTGTGCCTGGGTATATATGGACAAACATTAACGCCTGAGATACCAATCTCAAATGGGAACTCCAGGGAAAAAATACTCCCAGGAACAGGCTCTGGGGAATGGTTCTTACAGACTCGGACCCTCTCCCAAAGGGACTTTTAGGAAAGAAGGTGAGGATGGATACTTTGTCTCCTACGTTATCTCAGTGGGAACTCAGAGAGCATTTAAAATAAGGGTGAACCTCAAACAAAATCTCAGAACTTTACTTCTTAAAAGAAGTGCTTTTCTACATTATTAGATGGTTTGCCAACTCGGAAAATGTAAAAGGTCAGTTGCTTTGTCTGACAACTTCTGGTATTACTTTCTTCTTCTTAAATAGAAAGGAATATTAGCTTTGTTCATTTTAACCATCTGACTTTAAGATCTGACTACTATCTCAAATGATAATAATTATTGACAACTATTTTCCTCCTTAAAGCTGGTAAAAGGGCTAAGTATATTTTTTTAAATAAAAATATTTCATAGAAGAATTTGTTTTTCATTCTGTTATAAGAAATTTTAAGGGAGAAAATCCTATTAGGAAAATTGATCTATTTCTATTCTATATTTCAAGTATTCATAAATGGACCTATTTTTCAGCTGATGTGCAAGAATTTTTATTTGAAATACAAACAGATTTTTTTATAAAATCTGAATTTGTGTGGCCTCTCTTTCCATTTAGGAGCCTGTAATATGAAGGCAAGGGGAAGACTTGGGGTGCTAATAGATTTTCAACCTTTATTAATCATATGTCCCCCATTTTGCTAAGCAAATCATATTCTCCATAACCTCATTTACCTAATTATTTTCAGTTTGCCTTCCCCTGGCATGATGCAATCATAAAGAGGACAGAGTTAAGAAAAATATTTTCCTTTCCCTTAGCAGGAAAGCTGAAGCTAATTTACAGCATTTTTCCTCAGCTATATTCTGCAAGATCTGAACTTCTTGCTCTTCCTGTGTTTGAAATTGCTGTATTGAAGGCTGCAAAAATCACAATCCTAATTACACAACCAGTGATTAATTATAATTGGACTGTTGTGTAAAATCTAGTGTGCACTCATATGCATATTTTAAATGTGTAAGTAGGTGTTCAAAACATTCAGCCTAAATAAATATCTGTTTTCTCCATTTGCAGACTATTCCATTTATAACAGTTGAGTCCCTGTGCTTTTTCCTTTCAGTTGTTGATAATGATCAGTGCTTACAGTACAGCACTTTCAATAGGATCATACTCCAATGCACTGAATCAGTGGGACTGTTACTTGCTGCTGCACTTTCACAGAAGGGAGCTGTGGGTTACAGCATTAAGAAGGAATATGAAGAATAGGAATTTATTTACTCATATGCTTTTTATTTTTCACTGTGCAAAGATGAGATTTAAAATTTTACTTGAACACAAACGCTGCTTTTTTCCTTCCCTCCTGCCACTGCAATTTTATTTCTACAAGTTCTTAGTGAACTCCATGATACATTATAGGGATCTAGATGCATATTCTAGTTAATCAGCTACAGACTTAACACAGATGATGTCACAGGCATGATGCACCTGATAGCATGATGAAACATCTGGAAACCGCTGTGCTTGCTCAGAGAATGAGCAGAATGAGATGCTGTATGGGCACTGTTTTCAAAACTGCTTGCTGCCTAATTAAAATATTTTCATACACTGAATGTGTTGTGACGCACAACCTCTCAAAACTTCTCATCACAAATATAGAATCTGTTTTAAAATATCAAGGGCATAACTGGTTTTGAAAGGCTTCAGTATTGTCCATTGGGAACAATAACACCATTCTCCTACATTTTCTAACTTAGCCAACAGAACTAATCCTGGAGCAAATTTGAGGTATAGCTGTTTGTATTTCGTACACACACACACCCACCCCCTGGGTTATAGAAATTAGAGATCAGTTCTGTAAAGGCACAAACCCTTTTTATTTCTACAACATAAACTGTATTTTGGTGCCAGAACAACACAGAAAATAATACAAAGAACTATGAAAAATACTTGTAGAGTACTACATAATGGAGAAAAACATTCATTCATTAATAGAATACAAAGAAACCTTTATAAGTTTGTACCAAGAAAACTTTCATATTTATACTTTGTGTCATCAGAGCATTTAATGTAAATTATAGCTTTCAAGCCCTTGATCTGTTCTTCCAAAAATGTATAACATTTTCTTCTTTTAAATGCAGCCTATGTATCAAGGCTAAGAATCAAATTAGTCTATATAAATGTAGACTCTATAATATTTCTTTTGTTATACTGACTTTTGTATCATTATTCACCTTTCATATATTTATTTAAATGAAGAGTAAACTGGAAAAAATGAATAACTTAATTTGACAGGTGCTTCTTCAAAAAGGTATGGAAGAAAAGAACTGTTAGTGTATAAGCGTTTTCACTTTATTAATAATTTAAAATACATGTAAGAATTTTTTTGAAGTATCTTAATTCTGGAGAAGAAAGCCTCCTTTTCTTCTTAAGAAATAAGTTTAAATATTGTCCTCTTTTTCTGGATAGAAATTTATCCCATTTTATATTAGGGGCAGTTTGAGCTGTCTATGCAGTTTTAATGAGAATCCACCAGATGGCATAGGAAAAGTAACTTCATTAATACAACTTTGTGAATGGTGGTATTTTTCAACTGTCTGGCTTATTGGTTAAAAAGTCTTGTTTTGAGGAAAAACTTTTTGTACCTATGATATTAAAATGCTTCAAAATCAATTAAGTATTATATCACCATTCCTGTGTATTTCTGAGAGGTAGATAGGGAGGGGTGGAAGGGGAAGATGGGAAAATAAAATATAACATGTCTTGTCCCAAAAACGTATTTCTCTTCCCTTGTCCTCTTCCAGAATGTCTTTTTTCTTTTCTTTTCTTTTCTTTTCAACGCTGTAATAATTTAAAGGAATTTCTTACCACCAATGTAATCCTGACCAAGCACAGCACTGAAGCATGTTCCAAGCTGTAATTACTGAATGCCTCTGGTGTTAAGAGCACTCTTGAACTGTGGACCCAAATGACAAATTCTTTAGAGTAGGAAGCTTAGGTTTATGACGGTCAGAAAAGGGCTATGGCAGGTTCTGCACACTCATTAACACTTGAGATTATTGTATTAACTTCAAGATAAATGTAGAGTGTTAATATTGAACTGTCATCCTTCCAATATAACTATGGAGAAGTCCTAACAAAATTCTTTTTAGAAACACTCCTATTGATCTTCCATCACTGTATTCAGTGAGTTCAGGAAGAAGTATAAGTGAATAAAATTTCTATTCTCTTTTTTTCTTCGCTTCTAATAATTCTTTTAACAAGTGTTCGGGGTTTTTTGTTTGGGTTTTTTTGCTAGAGCTAGGAATGACTTATGAAATTGAATTGCAGTGAGCTAAATAAATACAGTAGCCTAAGGAAGACAGTAATTTTTTTAACTTATCACTTTATCCCTATAGAAGTAAAATAGAATTGCTCCCAAGTTCACTCTACATCATTTTTACTGAAGCTAAAATCAGGTCAAGATTTAAATGCATCATGTCAGGTTCATCTGTAATTAACCCAGAATGCTATACCAGTGACCACATCTTGGAGTCATTACTCAACACTTCATCTTCCCAGCCCTAAAGTCAAGGGAAAACAGTGTTTACTTTACATTAAAGAGTATCATGTCAATGCTTGGACAAAAAGTCTTCAAATTCAGCAGGATTGGCCATGTCTGCATTAGCAAGTAGAGAAGCAGATGTCTGTAGAGCAAAACGTTTGGTGCCCATGACTCAAAATCAACTAACTATATTTTGGGACCCCTTCTACAGAGAAACGATTCTAGCTTGCTTCGGTGCACATCGGGGCTTTTGACAGCTAGAGCATATTAACGCGCTTGTGTGGTAAATCTTCCACTTCAGTTTCATTTTCAGTGAGGTTCAGGATGTCCCTAAAGCTAACAAACACTCAGTAAGAGGAAACAAACAGAAGATTTGTTTCAGAAGTGCTCTCTAGACCTGAACTAAAATGCTAGTGTGAGCACACCCTCTGTCATGCCAAAGAGCATTTAGTTCCAGTAATAAGCACTGACAGATTTTTTTCTCCTTATTTGCCTTTCAGTGAACTTTCCAAAAGCAAATGAGAAAAATCCACAGGTGTGTTCTTTCTCACCTCTGCCATGAATATTTTTTGTGATTTAAAAATTGATTAAATAATACCAGTCTCACAGAGCTTCATTCTACAGATTGTTTGCTTGAATTTTAAGTAGGAAGGACCAACAATTTCCAGTCTTTTTCATATTTTCTTGTTTGGTTTACCTCAGAAGGAGATGTACATTATGATTAAGCAACTTAAGTGGATGTCTCAATGCATTTTCCTGTTTAGTCTATAAAGCCATACTCACCTTTGGTTCAATAAAAGCAGTCATAGTCATCTTTTCTGAAGAAAGACAGTCCCAAATTTTGACCATCCCCCAGGGTGGAAAATTTGTTTTCTCTATCCTTCCTCAGAATTTTCCATGTTCCATCTTATGTCCATTGCCTCTCATCCTCCCACTATTTGCATTGGAAAAGAGTCTGACTCCATCTTCTTTAAACCCTCCTATTCATAGCTGTAGAAAGCAGTAAGATTCCCTCTCTTAGCCACCCCTTTCTCTGGCTGAGGGAACCAAGGCCTCTCACTTGTCCCTATACACCTTGTCTCCAGCCCCTTTACTTTCTTAGCGACCCTCCACTGGACTCACTCCAGTATACCAAAGTCTTTCTTGTACTGGGAGCCCAAAACTAGACGGGGGTCTTGGTTCCAGATACGGGGGTCTTGGTTCCAGAAACATAGCATTTGCTTGAGGCGCTAAAAAGCATGTGGTCTGAGGTGAGCCACGTGCAACTTTCAGTCCAATGACGTATCTGTGTTAAGTGTTGCAGGTGACTAAAGGGGTCAGTGAGAATTTGTGAGCTTAAGCTTCCAGAAGAAACTCAAGATTTCTTCCTCACATTTTGCAAAAGTCTCTTCTCCTTCTGCTCCAAGGAACTGCACCAGCCTATCAAGGAGCAGATCTTGTGATGACATTATCCAGCCTTTTACTTTCATAAAGAGATGGAGCCTAGCTGAATGTGAAAGTTACAGAGCAAACAAAACCTAAAGAGAATGACACCTTTTACAAGTCATCAAACAAAGATTGTTCTGTTCTGAGTCTGAAATAAGTCTGTAGGTTCAAACAGAACACTCATGGATATTTTTTTACTTCAAGTTTTTTGTAGCTTTGAGGACTTCCAATTGACATAAATTATCACTTATTTTTTGCACTTGGTAAGTATCAACAAACCCAAGAGCAAGTGTGGATGAATCACATGTCATGCGTGTATGTGTATATTAGTACTATCTCGGCCCCAGTTTCTTGAAATCTAAATTACCAAGGATGATAGCAGGTGGAATAGGTGAAGGGTGCACTACAGGTTCACTACCAATCTCTGGAAATTAACCTGGATTTGTGGTGTTTGTTGAAAAGCCAATATATGTATATTACATTGGCTTCAATTAAAGCATATTCTACCTGCCTGTTGGAGAGTCTACCTACTCTTATCTTAACCCTGTCATGGGTGGAGAGACATCATGCTACCAAAAAGTGTAGCCAATTCTATTGAGCACATGACAGCATGGCAGCTGTTACTGTGTTGTGAACTTTGAGATAAAAAGCAAAACTTAGACTGACATTTAATCCTTAAAGTGGGAGAACAAGTATCGACTGACCACTGGAAAATAGTCCTGTATCAGTAACAGAAAAATCTTGTCACCTCCACGCTAATATTACAGCACACACCAATTATGAGAACTGTCTTCTGGGTTTTTTTGATTGTTAGTGTCAGGAAGAAAAAGATGTCTGTTGCAGTTTGCTGTAGCTGTGCTGCTGAGATGGCTTTTGCAAAGCAGCAGTTACAGTTTGTTGCAAGTTCCAGACAGTAAACTTCGGCCAATTCAAGGCCAAAGTTATCTCTGATGAATCAGAGATGGATTCATAGCACCTCTGTGAATCACATATTGGAGAAAAAACCTCCTGGCTGGTGCACTTTGCCACCGGAACGCAGAGTGAGAAGATGTGACCAGCTGCACCGATAGCCAAGGCCAGGCCCAGGAGGAGAGGGGGGAAAGGAATGTGGAAAGAAAGTTTCCCCTGCAGCTCATGGAGAAGACCATGGTGAAGCGGGTTGTCCCCTCGCAGCCCATGGATGAGGATGGGGAGCAGAGACATCTACGCCCTGTGAAGAGATTGATCCACGCCTCAGCAGGTTTGCTGGGGGACTTGTGACTATGCGGGGAGTCAGGCCGGGGGAGCCCGGGCCCAACTGTCAGAACCCTATGGAAGGGAGTCCTGCTGAGAGGCCTGTGGTGAGGAGGTGACTCCCTGATGGAGAGGACTCATGCTGCAGAAGTTCGTGGATACAACTCTCGCGTGTAAGGGAAGTGTGTGTGTGTGTGTGTGTGTGTGTGTGTGTGTGTAATGCCCCCCCTCCCCAGCTGAGACAGAAGACAGCTCAGGCGGAACAGACTGAAACCCCCCACTCCCCATTCCCTGCCCCTCCTGGTGCTGCAATGGGAGGGAAGAAGGGAGCGAAATTGATGATTAAAGCTAAGGGTGCTAAGAGGCGAGGGGTGGGGGAAAGTAGAAGTGTTAAGATCTGGGGAAGGAAAGTAATAGGTATCACCAGAACCTCACTCCCCATTCCCTGCCCCTCCCTGCGCCATGTTGGGGGGGAAGAAGGGAGTAAAATCGTGATGAAGTTTGAATTTGCTGAGAAGGGGAGGGGTGGGGGAAGGCACTTTAAGACCTGGCTGCTTCTTACTCTTATCTCGTTCCGGTTCACTGGGTGCATTAGTCGTAGTTGTAATAAATCACTTTCCTTTATTCTGTGCCAAGTCTCCTTTGCCTATTGCACTAATTGGAGAGTGATCCCTCTGTCCTTATCTCAAGGCCTAAGCCTCCAAAAACATATTTTCTCCCCTTTTCGGCTGAAGGGGGAGTGAGCGAGCGGCTTGGTGAGCATTTGGCCTCTGGCCAGGGCCAAAACCACCACAATGTCATAAGATAATCAGGACACAAAAATTTTATTTTACTATAAAAATAACAGTAAAGAATTATTACTAGGTGTTCCACTAGATAAATGTGTGAATACATGCTCTTACAGAGGAGTTGTACAAGTATACCTGAAAGAATAACATTACTCTTTCATAAAAACATAAGAAAATAAAGTGCTACAGTCGAAAGGATACATCTCTCAGATCAAACCAGACTTGTAACTGTCTCTATTCTGTTGGCCATTTTTAAAAGATTTTTCAACTTTTTCTGGATAGGATCAATTCTGGATAGGATAAAAATACATTGGAATTTTTCTGGAATGAGAAATAACTTTCATGAATATGGCTATCTGTGCAGCTAATTTCAAACTGAGACTGGCTGCTGCATGTCAGCTTTCTGCTTTGACCAGTCTATAGACTGAGAAAAGAATTGAAAGAGAGTTGCATTCAGAGAATGCATTACAGTTTAGCAGTGCCTAATGTGTAGTGGCTTTGGTTTTAATCCAACATAATGATTGAGAAAGCTGGTGATTATACAAGCAGAACTCTGTTATTGCTCATAGACAGAATGCTCATGATTTTATGAATCGCTGATCCTAAAAAGTTGGTAACAAACTCAAAAACCAAAACAAAACACCACATCAGTGTCTGCACTTTGATTCTGAGCTCTCAGTTCTTATTTACAACAGTTCAACTTTTCATGGCACTAGATAATTTTTTGTTGTTTTCTCCAGGCACCTTTTCCAAAAAGTCACCAGAAAGTGAAATGTTTTTCACTCCTAGAGTGTTTAGAGTGCCTCAGTAAATTAAAAATTGGCTTTTAAATGGCCCTAATCCCATAATTCAACATAATTTCTCTTTATGAGAAATGCAGCACATTGCAAGTTGACATTGCAAGTAAGTCTTTGTTTTCAGTTTCTAGTAAATAAGAGCAATGAAAGAACAATGTACTGTGGCATCAAGAATAATTGTTGATTGAGCTGTCTATATCTCAACAGTTTTTGAAGAGGCAAATGTATTTATTCTAAATTGCATAACCAATATCTTTTGGGAAAGCTTCATATTTGATTACCTTGTTACAACTAAAAAATACCTTAAGAACTTCTCTTTTTACCTATCTTTCTACCTACTACCATTACAGAAAATTTAACTTCTCCTACTGAGATTATTTTTTTCCAAGGCCAGAGAGTGACTCATGCTTGGATTTCACTCATAATTATGATAGGAAACATGCTAACATTTTATTAAAAATCATGATAAGTAATTGGGTTGAATTTGTTCTTTTCCAATTTTGCTAAAGAAAACTGATTCTAATATTGATTCTCAGGAAAAAAAAAACAACCAAAACTTTCTGGTATTAAAATGCCGTTTAACAAATTCTGATTTTTTGATAATTTTTGTAAAATCAGAATACTTCACATCGCCATTTTAAAACTTGATTTTAAATGCATAAGAAAACCAAGCAAATTCTTTCAAAAGTTAATATCCCCATTAAAAAAAAAGGTTGCATATGTTTTTAAACCTCAATTATTTTAGCATTCATATCAAACGTTGGATCAGATTACTTTTTTTTTTTTTAATTTAAAGAGATATTTTCAGAAGTCTCTGCTCCATGTAGGTAACTGTGAACATCTGTGAACAACTGTGCCTCTTTTCTTATGTAAACATTTTTCTTCAGACTTTCACTTCAAGGGATACAGTGTACCCAGTTTTTTGGAGAGAGTTTATACCTGGGGCTAGTTTGCCAAAGCATACTATTTCTCTTTTTTTCCCTACAGTCACTGCTGGCTTCAGAAACTGATGTCAGATTGAAGGTACCTCACTGCCAGATTTCTATATGGCTAGGCATATTAAGCCTGTTTTTTATACTTGAAAACATGGTAACCCTTGCGTGGATACTATCACAATAATTTTGCACTAGTTTCAGTATGTTAAAAAGAATTAAAGCAGAGTTAGGATAATAAATGTCTTTTTCTTATGTGATGCTGATTTTTATTCTGTAAAGTTTTTGTAGATTTTTAAAATTGCTGCTTTAGGGGAATATTTCATGTGTTATATTATCTGATTTCCTTTGTGACCAGACACTTGCTGAATATCAAGGCACTTGAAAATCACACTTATAATTTTCTGTGTTTCTGTTTCTTTCAATCTTTTATGACCAGTAGTTACCAGCATGTGCTTACTAAAGTGTCTTCAGATTTTCTCTCTCTTCCATATAAAGAAAGAAAAACTTCAGTTTCAATAACTTATCTGTCTTGTGAATGAATGACTTTTCCCTAAACAGCACCTGAAATTTAGCTTTATTCTAGTTTAAATGCATTAGTATTTTCAGCTTTCTAATGCCATTGCTAACAGAACTTCATTTCTGAGGTTTGCCTGTGTAATATTGCATTTGTGTTTGTAAATTATATATATATATATAAAGGTTTTTCTGAATATTTATCATAAAATATCTGAAAAATTTGGTAGAAATGGAGTTGGCAAGCCATAGGAAACTCTGAACATTAAAAGCGTGGACGTACAGAAAACTTTACAAGCACTTTCAAGATTTTTCCAAGATCTCTTATGGCTTTGTAACTTCAAGAAAAACGCAGGGATATCAGTGGATCTGGAGACCTGAGCACATTTCTGAGAGCCTCAGCACCACAGAACAGTTTATTTTCATTGCTAACATTCCTATACATTGCAGTTTGCATACAGACATTCTGCATAACTGGTTACTTTATGAAATGTCATGTTATCAAGAGTATATTTTGATTATATGCTCTAAGTTCATGAAAATACTACTTTTCTTGAAGTCTGCTGCAAAGCTGTGACTGACTTCACCAGAACACTATGCTTTCTTCAGACTGCAGAGTCAGTAGCATTAGAAGAGAACAGCAGAGGATTGTGCTTTTGTACTGTTCTTTTCACAGGAGCAGAGATCTTACTTACCTGCATCCCTACAGTGTTTTGATGATTGGGGTTTTTTCCTCTCTTGTCAATGACAGCACTCAGTTCATAACAGGAGTAGTAAGAATTAGTTTGCATTTAGTGAAAGCATTTCATTACTAAAATAAAGAGCTCTGTGGTCACCTGTGTCAACACATAGCTGTTAGGAACTACAGTGAAAAATCTGTTTTTTAAATCTATGTTTTGTCATTTAATCAGGTGATCCTGGGTTGTTTTCTAATAATTCATTGATTTAATTTTTATTATAACATCCAGTTTCCAAGAGAAGAAATAATTCCCCTGATAAATGCTGAGGATTTCTGACAGACTTCATGTAAGACCTTAGTTTTGGTAGAATGCAAAACTGTGAGTCATTAATCAGTCTACTCATCACTCTGAGTGTGTAGACAATTTCTCAATTGCTGTAAATAAATAGCTCTGGCAATTTGCCTCTGACTTCTAAAAATTATATATTAAGTTCAATGGTATTTTGTTTATGAGGTTAAGTGAAATAAAATATAAATTTTAAAATTAAAAATATTAGTATCTTATGTACAAGCAGATCTGATGCCTAATGAGAACAAGAACTTCTCTGTGACAAAGCCATTTGTAATAGGATCTCATAAAAAGAATACAAATAATTACTAAGAGGTAAAAACATACATTCCATAGTCTAAAGCATACCTCTTTCTCTGACATCCCTTCTCATTAAAGAAATCTGTAGACATGATCTGTCCAGCATCAGTCCACTATTTTGGCACAGTCCCTGGAGAAAGAGGCATTCTCTGTGGCTGGAATTTGTTCATTTTGTGTCATGTTAGTGCTGCAAAGCAGGCAGCTAGAACAATCCATCCTTTGCTTAACACAAAAATGGACAGCAACTGGTAAATAACTTATTCCCTTTTCTATAATTCAGGCACCGGAGTTTGCTCTGCCATCTCAAAAGCCAATCAATGATAACGAAAGACAATGTTGATTCTCTGCTACTTCATTCTTGGTGAAGTAGTAGATACATAATTCCTATAGAAATCAATAGTTTGTATCGCTGGCCCTCAGTAAGAGCTGGATTATGTGCCTAGCTATTTTAGTAGTAAGAATCACTACCTCCTTATGAAAACCACAACATATACATAAAACAAATAAGCCAAGAAAAAAACCAAAACCAAAACTCCCACAGCCCCCCCTTCCCAGAAAAAAACCTCAAACGAAAACAAAAAAAAAAACCAACAGAGGAATGCTGCAGTTTAAGGTAACTGAGTATAAGAAAATATTGTCTTGAATGAGAAATTCATAAGCCTTGGCTGGATACAAAATCTCTCTCTGCTCTGTCATGCTGCAGAGTATATGAATTTTGGTTTCAGCTTTGCTATGAGATTACTGCAAAACCTATGATTGAGAGTAATCATAAACTCTCATTTTCTGTTGTTATTTTAGCACAAAAGAAGCATAGGAAACTAAAAGGATAAATATCAATAGTCATTGTGAGTGGAAAATATGAAGTGCAATATAATGAGAAGCAGGCGTAGGAAAGATATTAACCTAAATTTCAATGTCAAGGTCAATTTCCAATTTTCAGTCAATAAGATAAGATCATACATTCTCAAATCCTTACTTATATCAATATAGTTAGTCTTTTACATAGCTATCTATCCTGGAATATTCACAATAAATAATGATTTGGGCTTGGCAATCATAGCTCTCTTTAAATGCATGCAGTTTCTGTAAATTGCTTATTTTTTAATTACTATCAAATTCCCTCCCACAAAAATCTGCTGTTTTGTTATTAAACTGTTATTTGAGGTGATGTTTATTCTCTATTTCACTGTCCATCAAAAAAACCCCCAAAACCCCCAAATGGATCAACACATGGTCCATCTATTCTAGTAGTATTGTCCAGAAGTGGAATCTCTAGACAGAGGATTTTAGTGCACAAGCTAGGCCATTTTATGTGGTTTATTTCCCTTTTGCTTTCACTGCATTGACAATTTTTGCACTAGGATGTTTGAGGGAACATTCCTGCCCAGTTGTTTTAACATCCACTGTTGGAACCCCTTACCCAATAATTTGTTTAATCCCTTTTATAATTCACTTTTACAGTCTGCATCTTCCTGTAACAGCAAGATCTGGATCTTTACTCACTGGTAAAACACATATGCTTTTATCTATCATTAACCAAAATATGTAACTGAGCATAGCCAGCACACTGTGCTGTAAGATTTTTTTGAAAGAATCTCATATCCCCATTGCAAATCAAAGTTTTTAGTCCCTTCGAGCTTCTGTCCACTGCAACATGACAGACGCCAGTAGTTTCTTATCAGTATAGAGGTAACAATTGACTGAAGACCACTATGAAGTGGGAAGTCTGCATATGTCATGCTGTTATCCTGATACCTTCAGCAATGAGTGTATGGCTAGAAGTGCTCCTTTTAGGCAAGACTGGCTCTGAATTCCCAAAGATGGCACAGTTTCACATTGTCTATGTTGCAAATACTGGAGACCTGACATGAATTTATAATAATACACTAAGTGGTCTTGAGGAGCTTCTTGTGCTCTATTAACTTCTCCTCCAGTTACTTTCATGTTAGGGAAATAAGTCTATCCAGCTTGCTTTGTCCCTTGGGAGCACTAATAAAGTTTCCCTGTGTCTCAATTTAGGTCCCTAAATTCTTAGGTCCTTAAATTCTTAAAAACCTAAGTCTTACGCTTCCAAGAAAGTCATGAGACTGGGAGTTGACCTTATAATGCATTGATTCTGTCTGGTTTAGTTATTGCAGCAATAGTAGCAGTGCTGGATCAGAAATCATGTTATATAAACACTGCAGAGGTGGTATTTCAACTCAGGGTGATATCATTGTACTTATGATTGGAAAAAGAAGGAAGAAAACCCAGCAGCATTCACTTAAACTACAGAATCAAGTCTACCTGATTACATCCACAGAATTGCATTTTTATCAGCAAATATATATCTGAGCTGCATAGGATCAAATCCAGGTACTGCTGAAATTAATGGTACTTCTGCTCTTGATTTCAATAGGAAATGCATTAGCCCCAAAACATGTTTGCTCCATGAGATAACTAAAATCTTGAAATTGGTTTACTGTAACATAACTTTGTGTTCCCCAGAACCATTTGCTCCTGATGAATTTTTCACCCATGTTCTTACAGGGACACAGAGGATTATCGGCTGTTGCTGCAGCAGCAGTGAGTTTGGTCCCGCAAAAGTAAAGATTTCAATCTGGCAGTCCATCCTCATGGAGGAAGTTAGTGAATCTCTATTAAATATCTAAATTCTTTCTCTTTTTCTTCTGGGAGAAGGCATACTTGTAACAGTTCCACTGGGTGAATCTGGGTCTTTTGGCTTTTATCTGAATGCATAGTGTAGTTTGTATTCATACAGAATATAGTTTAGCAGCCATCTTACTCTATGCCGATGTACTGTGTGATTATTGCTGTAGGTCATGTTGTTTCTTAATTTCTAAATAAACCATATTATTTGCCAGACATTATAGGAAGCGGTACTTGGCTACAGGCAGCACAGCAAACTCAATCCCTTTTTTTGAGAGCTCCAAAACCTCATGGAAATGGGGAATGTGAAGCCTGTTCCCACCAAGAGCAGAAGAGTTCAGCTCTGGTTGACAGGATGCTTAAGCATGTCATTAGCTTATTTCACTTCAGGTGATCTGAGTAAGTTACAGTGACTCTTCATGCGTTTAAAGCTAAGTATGTGTTAAGTACTTTGCTGCATCAGGACTAAAGTGCTAATAAAATCCCTAATCCTCCAGCATATCCAGCACTGAAAGTGCTTGAAAGGGCAGTAGCAGGACTGGAGATTTAACTGATAACAGCAAAGTCAGACATCGGGTTTTCCCTACTTGCTTCCACTTAGACGTTGTTCCTCGTTTCAGTATAGTAAGAAATCAAATTATCCTCTGTGGAATCGGGGATGTACCTTCTAGGTAATTCACTTCCTCGAGAAAGGCAGGCAAGGAGGGGTGAGTATCCCATGCGCTCAGCTGCTGGGTTCTGACACTGCTTTGTAGGTCCTGCCTGTCTCCACCACCTCTCCTACCCTAGAAGTGGCATTTTCTGTCCATGGTGGTGGAAGATGTCACCTCTGAGACGCCAGAAAACCAGCACCAAGCCTGTGGCGATGTCCTCTTCAGAGCCGGACACGTAGCAACCAAGCTGACAGAAAAAACGCCACAATATACTACTAAGAATAATAATATTTGACAGGCAGTGGGTACTAACTGACTCGTGGAAACAAACTTCACAACTCAGGGAGAGTTATAAAGCAGGTATGTTTATTGCAGCGCTGGGTGCAAGGGGGCTTGCATCTCCTAACTTGCACACCTTTTCAACAAGCAGTCGGACATTTATTACTCAAAGTCATGGATATGCATAAGAGTTTCAAAAAGGTTGGTTATTCAAAAAAAGTTCCCGGACTGGTTTCTCCTTGAATGATTGCCTCACACCTCTGCTTATCTTGGGTGTGTATCTCCTCCTTGTGTTCGGTATGTCATCTTACACATTGTGAATACAGCTCCAGGCCATCTCCTTATTTTAGCTATTCCAGGCCTAGGCATTTGCTGATCTACACTAGATTACATTAACACTGTTTAACTCTCTGAATCCCTAACCAACACCATCATGACCATATAAACTCTAATGTTCTTTTACAGCATGTTCCTGTTTGCTAAAATACGACTCCAGCTCCTTCTGCTGCGAGGCCTGCAGGAAGCCTGCCACTGCAAGGAGGGAGCCATGTTGTGTGTGTGGGATGGGCAAGAGGAGCAGTTACAGAGGCAGCGGTAATGCTGGGCAGCTAGATGCTGATTTTGGGCCCCCTGACAGCGAGGCCCGTGTTGAGGTTGTCATGGCTGCAGCTAGCACCACACCTGCAGCACATTTAGCTGTCAGCTTTTAATGGCAGACAAGCCACAGCTTCCTGTTTGCTAGTCAAAACTGGAACATTTTTGTGAGAGTGTGTGCTGAGTATGGCTGCAATGCTCTGCAGTAGCTCTTTTTTCACCACCTCCTGTCCACACCAAGGCTCAGGAAGGGCATGGGTGGTTAGTGTTTTGGAGGTAAGCGTGTCAGAAATTGTACTCTGTTTCTGAAATAAAGCTGGAAAGGAATAAGTGATAGAGGAATTGTTTTGCAACTAATAAAACATGGGGAACAGATCTTGTGGACATCTCTTTAAGAGGAAATACTGAGGTCCACAAAGTACTTTCTGAGACTTGAGTGACATGAAGAGCTATGGTGCCTGTTGTACAGTAGTTTTGCTGACTCTGGTGAGCTTGGTTTTAACTTGAGGACAGAAGGTCTTTTCCTGAGGTGTTTCCTCTGCTTATGACCTAGGAAAGCAGCCTGTCTTGAAGAGCTTGGTAAACCCTGTGTAAAATGTGCGTGTATGTCTTGGAAGGTTTTTTTTATCAAGTGGGAGAGTGGAATAAATGAGTCCTGGCAGTGAGAGGAGATTAAATTTATTAAAAATCCTGTTAAAATCCTTAGAGAAATGGATAAAAGTACTTGCTTACAGCCATTTTCTCAGAATTAGAACAGTGACATTAGGAATGAGCCAGGTAGTGCTCCCTTCTTGGTGGTTATGTGTTTATTTTGTAGTTTTCTTCAGGAAACAAAAATCTGCTACTGCTCCTATAAATGGAGAGAGCAACACTGGTTCAGCTTTTAAGAATATTGAAAATTTTAATTTCAAAGTAGTTTAAAACCATCCATACTCAGCTATGTAAGAATGTAAAAGCTCTAATATGGTTGGGTGTAGATAAAGAACAGTATTGAGTGGAAGAAAAATACTTATAACTAGAAAAATACATATGCATTTATCTTGACTTTTTCTACTTGCTTGAGCACCATTCCAGATTAAATGGGTGGAATTAAGCTGCTCCAATTCCACCTAAGACCAAGGAACTCCCTTGTTAATATCAGCTGGAACAGTGAACACCTAAAGTTTTGTTGAAGTGCTTGCTGCAATGTTTCCCCAGGTTTTTTGTATTATGGTTTGCAGTGTAGGTCACTATGATGTTCTATGGGCTATACTGACTGTAGAGGGAGTAAATGAAGTAGATAATTCAAGACTGAAAATCTGTTGGGTTTTTTTAAAGATGAAACAGTAGTGCTGTCCAATCCCTCCCCTGAAAGAATTCTATATAATTGCAGTGAATATAGAGCTGTATGCCTATTGTCACAAATTATGGCAATTTCTTGTTAGTGTCCAATGTTCAAATGTTGTTCTGATATTATAATAGCTAACACAAAGGAGTTGAATGTGTAGATAAAATACAATACTGAATTTAAAGAGAAACTAACTTGGAAGTAAAATTTTAGTTTTGAACTAAAAAAACACATTTTAAACTCTGCTACTGTTATGTTTCAATTAGTTAGATTGGTTTTATGAACTTGTAATTGCAGAATATGTGCTATGTGGCATTTCTTGCTAGTGCATTCCTAAAATTATTACTGTACTTCTGTCTTCCTGTCCCTAACATCTGCAGGTCATGCTTTTGAGAAGTATTGTAGCTTTTACCTTGAGGTCCAGCTGTCTCTGTCCCTCTCTGTTTGATCCAAATGGTTCTGTCTGCAAGCAGGCTGCAGTATGGAAAAACTAAAGTTTGCTGCATGAAAGGAAAAACTATTAAAGAGGAAAACTGTTTGTGAATTTTTGCTAAGTGAGCTAACAAACAACATGTGCTCTGGGACTTCCCTATATTAATATAATAGCTTTGCATTTATGTGGTACTTGCACGTAAATTTCCAAGTTCTGAATAATAAAGAAGAAGAGGATTTAGTGCAGTCTAATGACTAAAGAAATAACAGCAACAAAGAAATCCTTTTATCAACTACTCCTGCACACAATAAATAGAGGCTTTGAAAGCAAATAACTGTGTAAAGTAGTCCTAGTTGAATGGACTACTGCCCCTGGAAGAAACCCTACAGAGAAAGCTGCTTTTACAGCAAAGTAAAGCTTAATTGCCTCAGTTACAGTTCACTCCTGTTTTAGATGGAAGACACCTGGCTTGCCAATTCCTAGTGTGGGTTGCTTATTATCTGGATAGATACTTGGAAAGTAGTAAGGTGTTTAGCCTCTTCTGCTGAGCTTGGTCACCTGTCCTGGTGTCTGGTATTTGCTTCTTTGCTTTTCATGTACATTATTAACAGAAAATCTGACTATAGAAAGGTGACTGCAGGCTTCTTCCATCTTTCTTTGTATTTCAAATCATATTTTAGCCCCAATCTCTTTAGATTTGTCAGCAATACTAGAAAACTTCAGCCAATAAAGAGCAAGAAATGGGGAGGAGAGGACACAAGAATTACTAATTAAGTTACTTGCAAAAGGGCAACAGAAAATCTGTTGGTTTTGCCTCCCAATGGGTAAAGAAATGCTTTGAAAATACTTTTATTTTAAAGATATGGTGTAAGATGGTTAGTATCTATGGTGCTCCAAACCAATGGAAGAAAGGCAAGATTAAGTGGGTTACATGGATATTTAGTCCACTGTGGTTTAATATGCCTATTTTTTTTATAGCACAAGCTGAAGAATGTGGCCAGGACGAAACAGCACCAGGAGTTATTTGAGCTGGTGTTGGAGGTAAAGCAAGTTTGAACATGTGAATATGATTTAATGGCAACCCCAAGCAGAGCATGTTCCAGTGACATAACAGAGGTCACAAGAAAGGCAGTTCCGAAGTGAATAGTGTCACAAAATGTGTTCAGAAAGACAGTCCTGAAGGCTTAAATTATGTAGTGCTGGTCCATAACGGTGACCTCTGAAAGGAGCTATGTGTGATAATACTATGGTAGATAGCTGTAGCCATTCAGTGAAGCACTTCTACATCTATGATAGAGAACATCAAAGAGTTTTTTCAGCTTTCAAGGTCTTTGTAGAGCAGATGTGAATTTTCAGACAGTCTGTTTAGTTTAATAACCCCAGCACATCTTTCACCTAATCATTCCTTCACTGGCTTTTAGCTCCACTCAGCTAATTTAAATTGCTACAGTTTAAGGGCACAGCCTTGTAGTCTCCATTAAATAAGGAGGCTGCTAGCTGAGGATCTGGAGCTAGCAGATACATTATCCTAATTAGCAAGTGAGCAAATTTATAAAATCTAATCAACTCCACTGCATCTGCTATTGCAGATGATCAACTCACTGTAAACAAATATGTTTTTTGGCAAATTACTGTGTGCAGAAAAGGTATCAGAGTGTGTGAGATATATATACACATAATATTCTTGGGGCAGTGAACTGTTTGTGTGTGCTGATATCGCTTACTCAGTGGCCAGCTAGTTGCCACTTGTATTACACCTTGTAAAGCTGATTTCTGAGCCATTATTTCAGTACCACTGTCATTAGTTTATAAGGTAATTTGCATATGAAGCAGTGTCATGGGTGTAAGTGCATAGTATACTGTCATCCAAGTGCACTGCTTCACAGTGCTGGGTCACTTGTTCTGCTGCTTCTCTCTGAAAATGCCATTTTTACTAGGCTTCTAGTGTGATGTGGGTTTTTTCTTGAGAAAGAAAAACCCTTCTTGAGAGTTTAGTGTGAAGTCTTGAAATGTTTTTAAAATTTAAAATGTTCTGGATTTTCTGCAAACAACACTATTACACTGCTGTGTGTAGCTAGCAAGAAGGAAGGGCTTTGGTATCTATTAGATACCATTAAATATTTGCTGTTCTTTACCCAAAACAAGAAGTATTCAAATCCATCAGCTGTGATTAAAAACTGTTGTCAGCATAGGGTAGTGTGGTGGTTTGGCCCTGGCTAGAGGTCAAATGCCCACCAAGCCGCTCGCTCACTCCCGGAGGAGAAATAGGTAGAGCCTCTGTGGGTTGGGATAAGGACAGCTTACTGACAAAAATCAAAGTGAATACAGAACAACAATGGGTAGTTACACTTAGATCCAGTGCTAACAGAGTACCTGATTGACCTGACCATGACAGAAGGCTGCCTGATGGTAAGGCCTGATTGACCCAAGGTCCTGGCTGTACTCTGTCCTAGAGGTAAAACCAGCCCCTACCCTTCCCCAACCAGCTGCTTTTATGGGGAAGGGGTGTCAGGTGGTGTGGAAAACAGCCCCTGCTAACTCAGCTTACCTGGGCTGACTCAGCTCACCTGTGTTGGCTGATTGGGGAGGTTAACCCTGGCCTGGCCAGAACCAGGACAGGTAGAAACTGGCATAAGAAGCAGCAAAATGAACTAATGCTTAGAGAAGGGTCTGAAAGGAGACCATGCAGCCTTAGCCATATATATATTTAAACAAATGAATGTTGTTAAATCCTCAGAGTTTCGTTTTGTTATTTTAAAATGTACATTTTCCCACCTGCCTGGTTGTGTAGCAAATAGAACATGTTCATAAAATATCACTCTAAATTCAGAAAAATGGTCTGTAAAAGGAGTGTTGCCAGTAGACTGAAAGTGATGACCTTTCCCTCTCTACTCAGACTGCAAAATGCTGAGTACTGTGTCCAGTTCTGGGCTCCACAATACAGGAGACATATGGAGCTATTCTAGAGAGTCCAGGTAAGTGCTACCAGGGACCGGAGCATCTCTTACATGAGGAAAGGCTCAGAGAGCTGGGACTGTTTAGCTTAGAGGAAGAGAGGGGTTGAGGGAGTCTCATCAATGTGTCCATTTATTTGAAGGGAGTGTGTAAAGAAAGTGGAGCCAGGCCAGTTCCACTAGAACAACTCAATGAAGCTAGTAATTTCAGGTGCAGTCTAACTGAAATTTCAGCTGTGCCTGGAGATTAGCACTCTTCAGAGAAAGTCATAAGATCACTAATGAAAGTGGCCGGTACCTTAATTATACGAAAAAAACCTCTTTACTGGTAGCACAAGAATCATTCAAGTCCTCTAGATCATTGGCTAATGAGTCTCAAGGGGAAGGAGAGTGACACTTCATGGACATGCAAAATGCAGTCTAAACCTTGAAGTTTTCCAGATGATTCTTAATTTAAGTGATGTGGCAGGATTGCAGTGTTGCTGAATAGTTGCAGCTGATTCTGATGCATTCTTTTTCTGTGCAGAATGTCAGAGAAGTTTTCCTAATACCTGAAAAATCTTTCCCCCAGTCCTCAAGAATAGCTGTAAACAGAACATATGAGACAAATAAAACAAGGTCATACTTGCTGGATATTTTTTGAATGTAGCTTCAGGAATATAAAACCAGCATTAGCTCCTCTGTGACAAGTGAACATTTTTGCAGAGGTAACTCATTTTAGAGAAAAATGAACAAGAGCAAGTGCATGGTTTCATGAAAGAATGAACTTGTGTTACATGGCCCACTATATAGAGAATAGCTTGACAATGAAATTTATTATAATTGTCTCACTAATGTATGATTGAGGTCAGTAATATTTTGGTCATGGTGCCCATTCAGTGTCAAGGTCTGTAGACCACTAATGCTTTGTCCTGAAGGTGTGAGATGGGTTTTTCAGCAAGCTAAAACACAACAGGATGAAAATAAGTCTTAGACCACAAAAGAATACAATTAATTGATCTAATGCTTTGGCTTAACCCAGCAGGCAGCTAAAACAACCACACAGCCCACTTACTTGCTCTGCTTCCCCTCATCACCAATGGCTACGGGACAGTTGAAAAGTAAACCTTCCAACTCAAGGGTTGAGAGAGACTGCTTAATAGGACAGAAGAAGATAATAGTCATGATACACTCCATAATAGAAGAGTTTTCCAAGAGATCTGATGCATACCACCCAAACAGAATGCTCAGCTGTTTCCTGAGCTGCAGTGTCTTCCAGCTTGCTCCCCTGGTGTTGTGGTTTTGCCCCAGCCAAGAGCTGGGCACCACACAACCTCTGACTCTTTAAGAGGGAGAGGGGAGGGGGAAAAGGGAGGGAAAAGAAAACCAGAGAAACCAAAACCTTGCAGGTTGGGATAAGGATAGTTTACTGGGATAGTGGAAAGATAGATATAATATGACTTCATAGCAAAATATGAGGCTGGTGATGCACAATGCAGTTTCTCACCAAACTGTGCAACTCAGCCTGTACAGCTCAGAGCTGTCCCAAAACTGGACCATCCCCAAAACTGTGTCCTCCCACTCCTCCCCCTACCAGCCCCCCTTTTATCCTGAGCATGATGTACTCAGCATGGAATGCTCCCTTTGGCCAGTTCAGGTCACCTGTCCTGGCTGTGACCCCTCCCAGCTTCTTGGGTGCCCCCCACCTTCTCGTTTGCAGGGACATACGAACAACTGAAAAGTGCTTGACTGCTTGGCAACAACTGAAAACATCTGTGTGTTATCAGCATCACTCACCCTAACTCCTAAACATGGAATCCACTTGCTGCTAGAAAGAAATTCTATTCTAGCTGAAACCAGGATACCTGGTCATATACAGAGAATGATGTCACATGGTATGGAATATTCTCTTGGCCAGTTTGGGTCACCTATCCTGGCTGTGTCCTCTCCCAGCTTCTTGGGTGTCCCCCACCTTCTCACTGGCAGGGCAGCATGGGAAAATGTAAAGCCCTTGACTGCTTGGCAACAAGTAAAAACACCCATCTGTATAAATTAACTCTCTTTCAGTGGAAACTGGGACATCCTGTGACTAGCAGTGTTCCCCAGTGCTTGGGGTTGGGTCCAGTCCTGTTTAATATCTTCATCGACGACCTTGATGAGGGAACAGCATCCAGCCTCAGCAAGTACCTGATGATACAGAGCTGGGAGGAGTGGCTGACACGCAGGAACACTGCGCTGCCATCCAGACAGACCTGGACAGGCTGGAGAGCTGGGCAGGGAGAAACCAGATGAGGTTCAACAAAAGCAAATGTAAAGTCTTGCAACTGTCAGTATCAGTACAGGCTGGGGGATGGCCTGCTGGAGAGGAGCTCTGTGGAGAAGGACCTGGGGGTCCTGGTAGATGACAGGGTGTCCATGAGCCAGCAGTGTGCCCTGGGGGCTGAGAGAGCCAATGGGATCCTGGGGAGCATCAGGAGGAGTGTAGCCAGCAGGTCACAGGAGGGGATCCTCCCCCTCTACTCTGCCCTGGTCAGGCCCCACCTGGAGTATTGTGTCCAGTTCTGGGCTCCTTGGTATAAAAAAGAGAGGGATCTCCTGGAGAGAGTCCAGAGAAGGGCTATGAAGATGATTAAGGGCCTGGAGCATCTCCCCTGTGAGGAAAGGCTGAATAAGTTGGGGCTGTTCAGCCTTGAGAAGACTAAGGGGGGACCCAATTAAAGTCTATAATTACCTTAAGCAGGGGATGCAGGGGGAATCAGCCAGCCCCTTTTCAATGTCTGTGGGGACAGGACAAGGGGCAATGGCCTCAAGTTGGAGCACGGGAAGTTCTGCACCAACATGGGGAAGAACTTTTTCACAGTGAGGGTGAGGGAGCCCTGGGACAGGCTGCCCAGGGGGGTGTGGAGTCTCCTTCTCTGGAGGGATTCCAGCCCTGTCTGGATGCCTATCTGAGTGATATGTCCTAGGGAGCTGCTTTGGCAGGGGGTTGGACCTGATGACCTCTGGAGGTCCCTTCCAACCCCTACAATTCTATGATTCTATGATCTGGGACAGAAATACTGCTAAAATTCTGTTTTTACAAGTTGACTCTTTGTCCACGCTTAGCTTGGGCCTTGGTACAAGAATTGCAAGCTCCACTGTATGAATCCCTTCTATATCATGCAGGCCAGTTCCAGTGTGACGATGAAAGAGTACGAACCCTACTTTTTTCTCTTCTATCAGAATTACTTATGTTCACTTACCACTCAAATTATAAAGGGACAAAAGCTCAGCCAGCATTATTTAACTGTTAAAATTTGATCAAAGGCTAGAGAAAAGTAGGCTTTTCTCCCAGCTCTGTGGGGAGATAAAAAAGACCTTGGGCTGCTGTTGAACTGTGTTTTGTATCAGGTCTTTTGAAGTCTGTGGTCTTGCTGAAGGAATAAAACCCCTTTGCCAAAGCTGGGGCTGTTGTGATAGCAAACCCCGGTCTTTCTCAGCTCATCCGACTGTGGAGCAGGTGGTGTCTGGGAGGAAGCACACTAATAGTGCATGACTGGGGCTCCCAAGGGACACTGGTGAGTTCCTACCCTGCTCCTCCTTGTGAAGGCATATTTAAAAGCAATTTATAGCTAAACTGTGGAAGGTGGCAAGCTTCATCCTTTCAAAAGATCCAAAGATCAAACGATGAATGATAGAATGGTTAGGGGTTGGGAGTGACCTCCAAAATCATCTAGTTCTTACTCTTGGCATAGGTTCTGTTTAGGTTACAAAAGAGGACTTGGGATATTAGTGCATGGAGTTGTGGAAAAAAAAAAATCCCTGTAACAGATGGACTTTGTATAAACTAGTTTTGTATATGTTACTATTACTTTGAGGAGAGGCATGTGTAAATTTTTCTACGGACTCTCATTCAATATACCTATTATATAAAACCCATGTATGAGACACATATATGTTAGTGTTACTATAGGTAATAATGTTACTTTGCAGCCAGGTGCAGTGTGGTTTTTAGGGCTAGTTCCTCCTTCCAATGCAGAAAAAGCACTGTGGTGTTTGGATTGAATGCTTGTTTGCTCAGAGTGTCTTCCTTGCCGTGCTTGAGCCTGAGTTACTGCCTAAATACTTACCAGCATGGTAAAACCAGTGACTGTTCTAACATGATGTGTGAGTGCTGTAGTTCTTTGTTTATTTAGAGCTTGTGAGTAAAGCCACGCACTAAAACATATTAAAAAGTTTTCTTCACTTCAAGTGAAGAAAGTGCCTGTTGTTCTAAAAGGAATTAAAATACTGACTTAAACACTTCCTCAGTGCTTAATGGCAAATTGAAATTACTACTCATCATGCAGCACCCGTCCATTCTGATTTTGCCTAGGCTTCATCAGGCATCCTTTTGTTGCTATTGATGCTGCTATAAATCAAAGGTGGTGTGGTTTTTTAGTTGTGTTTTTGTTTGCTTTGTGTTTTCTCTGCCACTTCAGAAGGCAGATTTTTAAGCATCAAAATATCAGCATATAGAACAAAAATGAGGATGAAAAATCTTTGTACTATTTATAATCAAGTTAGGAAATGAGAAAATTGCTGTCTGTGGAACCTTCCTTATGATTAAATATCAAAATATACAGTTCCCGAGATAAAGTGCTGCTGCAGTAAGAAAATGTAGTTTTGAAGAACACCATGTTCAGAATATGTTTCCTTGAAAACTCTTATGAGAAGAAAACAGAAACAACAAAAAGCCCCAATTGGCAGCCAATTCCTTATCAGATGTAAATTAATAAGATTTTTTTGAGATTAGGAAATCATGCTTTTTCACAGCAGCGAAGAAAGCATCTCAAGATGCCTTCAAAATACCTCATTTTGGCACCTAAATGAAATTTTGTAAGTATACTGTGCTTATAAAGATAAGTGCACTCTGTAGTTTACGGGTTCCACGTGTATCTTCAGGTTTTTCTCTCTGAAAGCTGTTTTTGCCTGTGGCATGTTTGTCAAGCAGCAATGCTTCTACGTTCCTGAAGTTGCAACTGGGTATAGAGTTTCTCCCTCGTTTCTTTCCCTGTAGCGGTACATGGCAGCACTGCTGGTGTCTGCTTAAAAGAAGCTTTGTTGAGGCTAATTGGCGTAATTTTCATATAAATAGTGTTGAGGTGGGTTGTGGATTTTTTTTTTTTGTATTTCAGTACTGAATATGCTTTGTAAGCTATGAGAATTTTTCTGTAGACCAGAACTTTGCAGTTTATTGCATGGGACTCGGGACGGTGTGAAGTAGAACTCTGCATGTGTTGTAGCTTTACTTGTTGAAACTTTAATGTCTGGTTGTGGGAATGAGTTAACGGGATGCTTGCTATGAAGATTATATCCTTATTAGGCACCTCTTCTCTTGTGCAGGAGGGGCTAGGATACAGTTTAGGTTGCTACAGAAAGGAAGATCTTGAGTTTGGAAGGAATTCCACAGTAAGAAAAGGGAACATCAGTAGATAAACTCATATCATCCACTGAGACTAGAAAAGTTCATGTGACCTCATATCCATATTAGATGGATCATTATGACTAGAACTGCTTATATCAAGAAGTAACAGGACAAATGGAATGTTCAGGAAGGAAAGTGGAGACAATGGGAGTATGAATTGGGGGGAAGAAATCTACTGCAGTTGGAGAGTATGTGCTGAGGAACATCCCACAATGCTGAAAAGAGTATATAATTTTTCCTGTACACTGAAAACCCATCACTTGAGCTATGATCCTATTAAGTGGTCATAAACAACACACATCTCTAAGTGTTGTTTTCCTTTATTAGGCATGGGAGTGCTGAAGGAATGTAGAAAACTGGCTTTGCAGGAAATTGAAAGTGTTTTTCTAGCTGGTGCTCCTTCACCTTATTTTTTTGTTATATGAAAGCCATGATATGAGACTAGGGAGTACTATGATACTGGAGAAAGTATATGACTGTACTTAATCAGAGCCAGGGTTCTTTTTGTCCCCCCTCTTTTTTTCTTTTTTTTTTTTTTCCCTTCACATTATCTGAACTAAGTATGAATATGTGCATTACCAAGACCTGTAATTCATGTTTACGAAGGAGGAGATTCTCAATGGCAAAAATTGTTGCTTAGGCTTGAGCAGCAGGGAGCTGAATCAAAATTGTAACATGGTAATTGGACAAGCTGGAAATTCCTGGGATGTGCAAGTGGATCATTTGTAAATGCATGGGGTGATAATTGAAGGCAAATTAGCAATTTGGACGCCAGGTGTTCTGAATTTGATCAACAAAGGAGAGGAGACAGCTATCTTTCTGCTCAAAAAAAATAGTTACAATTGCCAGACTGAGGAATTCTAACAGAAATTAAGGTTACTTGAGATGTCTTAATCAAGGAAACTTGCTTGCTAGGTAGAATAGTACATAGTGTTTGTATTCTAACAATAGTTGTGAATGATTTTCTTTTGTTAAACCTTTGTGTTAGCTGCACCCATAAATGCTATGTTATTGACCAACCTGCATATAAACAGCTTCTAGTTTTAGACCACCTGCAGAAGAAATACAAACCAGTGTGATTTTTCCTTGTTATTCAGTTATATGGCTGTATGCAAGGGTTAGTACAAGACAAACTGCTCAGTTGTAGATTTTATTTGTTTTTCACAGATTTCTTATTCTCAAAATCATGGCAGAACTGTCTTTTGCAGAACACTGCAGCCATGTAGTCTTAAGAGGCTCTTGTGCTCTTAACTTCTGGAAGGCCTGTTGCTTCATTCAAGTGGCTTGTATATGTCTTTGTTCAAAATATGTATAGCATTCAATCTTTTTCTTTCTGCAATAAAGGGGATATTTTCATGAAGAACAACAAGGGAAAAAAAGAATGGACCTCTGACCAGGATTTACTTCATTCTGGTTTTTGATTCGAGATTAGGTTTTTGGTGTAGCTAAGTGGTTAAGTTCTAAATATTCTCAAGTAATTTCTCCTTCACTATACCTAAAATGTGGAATTTTATGTCTGATTTCCCAAATGCTCAGCTTTAACAGTCTGAGTGCATTTCCATCTGTGTAATTTTGGATACCATGTGGCATGCTTGCAAGACATGTATCAGGAGCTGAAATAATACAAATATTTTGGGTTTATTATTTGTGCCTTTATTTCCCTCCTGTATAGATCAAAATGAAGTTAGCGATTGTCACAAGTCTGAATCTTATTTGGGGACTTTTGCTTCAATATTGAGAGGAAAAACTAAGAGTCATGCTGCTGGTTTTAAGCTGTTTCTTAACAAGCCAAAATGGATCCTGTAGCATTGCTTCATGAATAGCAATTGTGAATTAGGGCAAAGCATAAATCTACTAATGTGCATTTAATCACAAAAAGATGCTGAACTGTATTCTGTTATGTTCACCTGATGATGCCCTTTGAATGCAAATGAAACAGAGAATAATCATACGTGGAGCCCCTCTGGTTCTGATTAAGCGAAAACCTTATTTGTGACACAGTGGCTGGCTGTCCTGTGGCTGCTTCAGTGCTCAGACTTAGACACTTCTGCTGTTGTAATATTTATCAATGGATTCCATTATCAAAAAAACTGTGTTTGATCTAGGCTAGCCTGACTCTGTAAATCATACGCAGTTTGATTTCTTTGAAAAATATTTTTTCAGTTTTCTCAGATTATTTATGTTAAGTGGACCCATCAACCAAGAAATGCATGTTAATATACTAGTGGCATTGCCACTGAATGTTCTTTGGGTCTGTTTCTGAGCCATCTGTTAAAAATATTGTTAAAATCCCTCTTGAGCTGGAGCCCATCTTCATAGGCCCAGGAGTTGCTTATTTCCCTCCCCACGCTAAACTTTGGTCATTTCAAATTCTATTCATATGGTTAAGAATACTCAGGGAAAATCAGCTGGCAAATCTTGAAATGGTTTGAAAACTGAGAACTGCTGATTTATTTCTTGTATTTTAAAATAAATGTTCTTTGGATATATATACTTTTTTAAGTGTATATTTTCTTTTTTTTCTGTCATACCTCTTAATATCTGCATGGAATTATGCATAGAATATGGCAATTATTTCTCACTTCCATGTAATTTTATTCAGGTTTATTGTTACCTTTACTCCTTTTCAGACTTCCATAATTTGTTTGGCTTTTTTTTCTTTTTTTTTTTTTTTCCTGTTGTGTTTCAACATTTTTTGGTTTACTGCCTATCCTCTCAGAGGATTGTGGTCTCCAGTTTCCTAAGGTTGGCAATTATCTGATAAGGTGCTATATTTCCATGTATGTCATGTTACATGCCTTTATGCTGTATGCATCCTGTTCATCCCATGAAGGCATCTTTCTATCACTTTTTAGTCAGGATTTATTTGTCAGTTTGCTAAAAGTTGTATTAAAAACTGTCATGGGGAGTTTTTTATTGTTGTCTTCAATAATATTTCACATTAGCTAAGCACTTTTTCAGCTTGAAAACTATCACAGATGAATCTTGTCAGGTTTGTGTAGTTTTGAGAGTCTATTACCTTGTTCAGTGGGCTTAATGGCTGTACCAATTTGTATGGAGTAACATGGCAGTTTATGGTTTTTAATTACCTAAGTCATACACTTAATATTAACTTCAATTTTAATAATCATATCTAAAAATTAAACTCCAAGCAAGTTAATTCTCCTTCATTTTTAGTAATGCTTAAATCTATTATGATGCAACTTATATTTTCATGGATAATAAATAATAATTGGAGGGAAAATGAAGTTGATATTTTAACAGCAACACATCAAAACTCAGGCAAATTAGCTTTCTTCAGATGAAAAGCTTAACAGGCATTCTTACTGATTTTTTTTTTCTTTTTTGTCATAATTTGATGTTGACTGTCTAGCATTTTGGAATGATGGTTTCTACCTGTTCTGCGTTACTTTTACCCAAGATGATGTAATTTTGCTACAATGCTGTTATGAGAGAATACAGAGATGCTGAGAGAGGTGGAGAGCGTGGAGGTAATTATTTCTGAGGCTCAGCATGTGTTGGGGTAATAATTAGCTCTTCTGTTCATAGCATGCTGAAAACTTGCTAGGCTGAAATAGGCATTCCATCTAATTTTTGCTTGATATCCAGCAGATATTTGGCTCAGAGATGGAAAGGAATCATAGAAATAAGAGGAAAAAGGCAGGGGGAAGAGGTGACACAGTGTGAATCAGGTTTTTCACCTGCTCTTACAAGTTATTAATGGGAAGGGAAGAAAGGACTGGCAGAGCAACATAACCTAGATGCATTGTTAGAGCATCCACCTGGAGGTGCAAATTTATCCTATTGTCTTTAGCAAGCGTATTTATTATAGGCCACTAGGGAAAACTTCCCTTTGGTTCTTCAGGTTTTCTAGCATGTGAGTTATTAGGTACAAACTGAAATAGTGACATAGTAGTGGAAATTATGACTCTCTAAATTAGAAAAGTCAAAAGGAAGAAGAACAGGCTGATCTTCAGATGTTAACATCGGTCCTGTTAGGGAGTTTAAGGATGCAAGTATCATAACTCTTGCTTTGTTTTCATCTGGCTAGTCCTCTATGTGGGCATTTATTACAGGAGGTGATGTTTGGAAGTCTGCACAGATCTAATTGTATAAGTTAGAATAGTACAGCATAATTTTGCTAATCAAAATCAAAATTTCTCGTTGCCTTGCATGATGCTATTTTTTGTATATCCTTTGAGGATTCACTCTTTCTGAAAATAACCAATGAAAAATTCCAAATATAGTCGTGTATTAAGGAACTGGAGAAAGTTTGAAGTTGTTAATATTTTATGTAGCCCAAAGTTGAGGTGAATCTGTCTCAGACTTTGCAACTAGCTTTCCTTTCAGCTTAGATCAAATATTGAGCTTGCTTTAGTGAAGAATTTTGGGAAAAGGGATGAAATAATCCCCAGATAGCAGTAGGGATTTATAATAGAAATGCCATATCAAATAACAGATGACCACAAATACCCTGCTATAGAACAAAGAATAGTGAGCTCATGTGTGTGCAAGCATTTAAATATCAAGCATGAATTTAGAGGGCATATTTAAATCTCAGAAGACTTCTTTAAGTATCATAGATCCATAGGTAATATGTGCTTCCAAAAATGGGACTGGGGTGAAATGGTGAGTTTTATATAGTTTGCATATTATTTATTAGTCATAATTAATGTGCTTAAGGCATATTGGTGTGTTCTCTTATTAGCTTCAAGTTCTTGATCTGTTTCAAAGGCCTTTAAGCAAATAAACCTTTTATTTTGTAATGGAAATACTCATCTTGTAATGTATAAAGAATTTATTAGTCAATGAAATAACTTCACCTTTGTGATTCAAACGGTACCCAACCAGGCTTGCATAGGTTTATATTATTAAGTACCTTAACTCTGAGTAAGCATTCCTGACCATTGAAGCACCAACATCCTTTACACGGACTATACTACTGTGGATCATAAAAGCACTGTTTAAAAAAAAGTAGCTGAATTCTCAACCTGTGAATATCTACCTTGACTTCAGCAAGGCCTTTGATACTGTCTCCCATGACATCCTGATAGCAAAGCTGAGAGAGCATGGGATAGATAAGTGGACAGTAAGGTGATCAGTGGAGCAGAGTCTGACTGGAGGCCTGTGACCAGCAGTGTTCCCCAGTGCTTGGGGTTGGGTCCAGTCCTGTTTAACATCTTCATTGACGACCTTGATGAGGGAACAGCATCGACCCTCAGCAAGTACCTGATGATACAGAGCTGGGAGGAGTGGCTGACACGCAGGACACTGCGCTGCCATCCAGAGAGACCTGGACAGGCTGGAGAGCTGGGCAGGGAGAAACCAGATGAGGTTCAACAAAAGCAAATGTAAAGTCTTGCACCTGGGGAGGAACAACTGTCAGTATCAGTACAGGCTGGGGGATGACCTGCTGGAGAAGAGCTCAGAGGAGTCTTGGTTGATGACAGGGTGTCCATGAGCCAGCAGTGTGCCTTGGTGGCTAAGAGAGCCAATGGGATCCTGGGGAGCATCCAGAGGAGTGTGGCCAGCAGGTCACAGGAGGGGATCCTCCCCCTCTGCTCTGCCCTGGTCAGGCCCCACCTGGAGTATTGTGTCCAGTTCTGGGTTCCTTGGTATAAAAAGGACAGGGATCTCCTGGAGAGAGTCCAAAGAAGGGTTACAAAGATGATTAAGTGCCTGGAGCATCTCCCCTGTGAGGAAAGGCTGAGTAAGTTGGGACTGTTCAGCCTTGAGAAGAGAAGACTAAGGGGGGACCTAATTAAAGTCTATAATTATCTTAAGCAGGGGTTGCAGGGGGAATCAGCCAGCCCCTTTTCAATGTCTGTGGAGACAGGACAAGGGGCGATGGCTGCAAGTTGGAGCACAGGGAGTTCCGCACCAACATGCAGAACAACTTTTCCCCAGTGGGAGCCCTGGGACAGGCTGCCCAGGGAGGTGGTGGAGTCTCCTTCACTGGAGATATTCAAGACCCATCTGGATGCCTATCTGAGTGATATGTCCTAGGGACCCTGCTTTGGCAGGGGGTTGGGCCCGATGAGCTCTGGAGGTCCCTTCCAACCCCTACAATTCTATGATTCTATGTAATCTGTGCTCCTTGTAGGTGCAAGAGCCCAAGACTGTGCATGCTGTTTTCATCAGGTATGACTGTCTGAGGAATCTAGCCTACTTGCTCTTGTATTGATAAACTGTACTATTGTACAGAGGGAATTTTCTTTTTGGTTTGAGTACTGCTTTAATAAATGGTAATTCCTTGTTTCAAATCCTTTTGCTTTAAAAGCCAACACTGCCACCACCTCCCAAATCCTAACAGCATAAACATTCAAACTTAGTAGTTGTGTTCAACAGTAAAAGGCTGAACTCCTATAAAAGCAGAATGTAGAACACAGATTATTTTCTTAAAATTTAGTTTAAAGTTTGGCTGCATTTCCAGGTTGCCCTGTAACAGTGTAGCTGTTTTGAATTCCCACATTTCTAGCCTGTGTTTTGTACTCTCAGCTATCATGATACAACTCTCTGTGGGCTCAGGCACATGCACCAAAATGAACTTGATCCTCCACGATTTCTTTGCAGTAGTTTAGCTGGGCTGAGAAAACAAATTTCTTGAATTGTTCCACAGCTGAAACTTGCAGGATGGTCAAGAAAGAGGGATATCTTCAGCTCTGTTGTCAAAAAAACCCCACTTCATGGATTGCTGGAGTCTGTATCTCGTAGTAATTTACAAACTATTTTCATACTGTCATTAGATTTGAGTGAATCTGTATCCATGCCCAGTTACAAAACGAATTGGGTAACTTTTACTTCTTCACTGTCAAGAGATTATACTAATTTTGTACAAATGAATACTTCTGTCCCTGGATGACAACTGGGTTAACATGCAATTTAAATGTCATTGGCAGCTGCTAACGAGATCATTTAAATTGCACTTGTGTACATAAATTGCTACTACATTTATGGGTAAAGTGGGGAAGTTAGTGGGAAAGCTGTTTAAAAGACAGATTTTTTTCTGAAGAAACTTTAAGTATCTCTTCACAAACCAGAATAAGAAGCTACTGTCCTATAGCTAAATTATGAGAAATTTTAAATATCACAGGAAAAAAAAAGGATTTACAAGGGAAGAAGGAGGAGTTGGAAGTGTCAAACTGTTGTGAGAAATGCTGTAGCTGCAGAGCAGCGTTTCCTAAGAGATAAGGAGCAGCTGCAGTGCCAGGTCTGCTAAGGTGGAATGGAGCCACAAAATGCCAGACATAGACTTTCATGAAGCATCAGGTGGATTTGATGCAATGTTTTACCTGGCAGCCTGTATTTCCTTTCAGAGGACACCCATTTCTTCCCACCCCTCCCCCGGTGACAAAAATTGGTATTTTTTTCTGAATCTATTTTGCTTGGTGTTTTGTTTTGGGTTTTTTAGGCACTATTTTTGTTTTTATTGTTTTGGGGTTTTTTGTTTCTGGGATTTATCTGCTGGGAAGCCAGTAAAGACCATTTCCACTGAACTTAGATTTGGGGTGGAGACTACATGACCTATGAAAAAAGTGTTACAATATGCTTACAAAAGCTGGTTTGAATCTAAGTGCTTTACAGATTTAGTCTTGCTGCTGTTATTGTAGAGTGTTCAGAAAATAAATTAACATGTATTTCTACTGTGTGCCCCTTTGCAGAGCTGTTCTGTGAATCAGGGCTTTCTGTACTCCTTTCCACACTCTCCAGCCCTTTTATTTTGCTGGAGTGGAGAGGAGATACAGCACACTCAATAAGGTATCAACTCATACTCTGAGAGTGTACTTCAGTAACTGGGGGTGAGGGATGGATTTTCTTTTGGAAAGAGTATTTTTTTTTTTAATATTTAGAATACTTAGGTTTACAATATTTCATCATATCACAAATCCACCAGAAAATGCTTTGGGCTGATTAAACCAGGTTTGTGCTAAGTGTACTTGTTTTTCTTCACACAAAACCTTTCAATAATATGACCAGCTTGGTGAAGAATTTATGTGGACAAAACTAGAAAGGTTTATTGAATGTATAGACAATATGTGAATACATATGCTTGCTACAGCCTGTTCTTCTAAAGCAGAATAGTTGTTTCTATACGTAAAGGATTAAGTAGTAAGAAATCAGCCAGCTGTTAAGTTACTTAAGAATCATTAAGCCATAGGGAACTGTGAATATTTGGTTAAATCTCTGTTTGCACCAGGGTGAGAGGGCTGGTGGTTGTGGAAGTCAGCAGCACCTTGTCAAGTATGGTGGGGTTTTTGGTTCTTCAAAACAGAAGGTTAAACCACATTGAGGCTGCCACTGGGTGGCCTGGTTTACTCCATCTGTCTTCAGAGGAAAGTATGAGGTGTGGGAAATCTCGCTCAACCTATCTTTATTTTGAAGTTATAAGCCTGCAATATGTTGTTGTAAAGTTAATTAAGTAAGTCTAGAGTATGGTGGTCTGCTTTTTGAGCATGCATTTTATTGACAGCAAATGTCACTAGTTGTCTTAAGGTAAAGGCATTTAAGTTATCCTTTTAAAAAAACACTTCACATTTAATTTCAGGGTTTGACTGCATTGTAAATCTGAAAGCATCCTGGTTGGTTTATCTACTGGATGCTTTTTGTCGGTAATAAACAGGCAGTTTTGCAGAAAGAGTTAAGGGGATTAGGAAGAACAACATGAAAATAAGGCTACTTGATTTCTGGCACTTGGTCCTTAATTTGAGAGAGCCTGTATTTAAAGTTCCAAAATAATTTTCAAAACACATCTTTCTCCATTTCCCCTTTTCAATGATGACTGAAACTCACCTCAGCTTCCCTTTTGGCTCCCATCAAATTTGATAGTGGGATTATCTCACAGTTGTGAGGCTAACACTTCTTATGACCTTTCTACTTTCTGTATGAATGGGAATTTTATAGTTCCATGACATTGTTGCTGAACTAGAAATAAGCAGCTGCAACTGGTATGAGAATTTGTTTCCAGTTTAAAAACACAGATATTTGGGGTTTGGCAATGTTGTTAGTACTTTGTTCTTCTTCCCATCTGCTAATAGCAGACATCACAGAAGTGGTGCATCTGTACTTTACTTTTGCTTTAGAAGTTAATGTTTTCCTGATGGAAAGTTTATACTGAGGGAAGGAAGGGGCTACAGAAGACAGTTCACTAGCTTTTCTTTTTGCTTTGCTTCAAGTTCTGTTTTCACTTAAAAAACAAACTATGCACCTTTCAGTGATGAAAAAAGGATTAGAGTTGATGTTCCATTTCAGCTGTGAAGCATTCTGAGGGATGGTGATGATTTCTGCCAGAGGTCTCATTTATCTGGGTAGGAAGAGCAAAATTATGTCCTGCAGCTGCTGATGTGAGGTTGAGATTATGCAACTAGAGCTGCAAGTTCTGAGTCTCTGGTATTGGAGCCAAGAGGAACTTTTTCTAGGTGCTTGCAGGGTGTATATATGTGCAATACATGTATTCATAGAATCATAGAATTGTAGGGGTTGGAAGGGACCTCCAGAGATCATCTGGTCCAACCCCCTGCCAAAGCAGCTCCCTAGGACACATCACTCAGATAGGCGTCCAGATGGGTCTTGAATATCTCCAGTGAAGGAGACTCCACCACCTCCCTGGGCAGCCTGTCCCAGGGCTCCCACTGGGGAAAAGTTGTTCTGCATGTTGGTGCGGAACTCCCTGTGCTCCAACTTGCAGCCATTGCCCCTTGTCCAGTGTCCACAGGGCACTGAAAAGGGGTTGGCTGATTCCCCCTGCATCCCCAGCTTAAGATAATTATAGACTTTAATTAGGTCCCCCCTCAGTCTTCTCTTCTCAAGGCTGAACAGTCCCAACTTACTCAGCCTTTCCTCACAGGGGAGATGCTCCAGGCCCTTAATCATCTTCGTAGCCGCCCTTTGGACTCTCTCCAGGAGATCCCTGTCCTTTTTATACCAAGGAGCCCAGAACTGGACACAACACTCCAGGTGGGGCCTGACCAGGGCAGAGCAGAGGGGGAGGATCCCCTCCTTTGACCTGCTGGCCACACTCCTCCTGATGCACCCCAGGATCCCATTGGCTCTCTCAGCCCCCAGAGTACACTGCTGGCTCATGGCCACCCTGTCATCAACCAGGACCCCCAGGTCCTTCTCCACAGAGCTCTTCTCCAGCAGGTCATCTCCCAGCCTGTACTGATACAAATGGTTGTTCCTTCCCAGGTGCAATACTTTACACTTGCTTTTGTTGAACTTCATCTGGTTTCTCCCTGCCCAGCTCTCCAGCCTGTCCAGGTGAAATTGGTAATTGGTATTGGTAATTAGGTAATGCTGAAACAGCCAGAGATTGAGAAATTGCAAGGGAAGTTCCACCTGAAAAGAGGTTCCCATCTATGGATTTTCTAGAGGTGGAGACTTAGGTTTCCTTTGCAGGGATCGCAAAATAAATGTGATCAAGGCCCCAGTCAAGGATGTTCTGAAATGGACTTTTACATCCTAGGGGATGTAAAAGGCTAGTTTTACATCCATCCTTTACAGATGTAAACATACTGTACAATCTGTACAGTAAACTTGACTTCTCCTTCTGTGATTTGAATGTAGCTTGCCATAGTAATATAAATTTATCTTGGAGAATCAGTTGAATGCAGAGTACCACTTAAACATTTAAAAAGTGGAAGTTCACTGTTTGAACAGTGAAAGATGCAAGATGTTGTATATATTAATTTCTAGAGTCTATTTGTACTAAGACTTGTCAAGCTAATAGTTAGGCATCTGCTTGATTTACTCAGGAGACCTAGCCATGTTGTGCCAAAATAGATCATGTAAAATTTCAACACAGCAAGGAAATACGTGTACTGTCTGCATTTTCTTACCAGGAGTAATTTGCAAGCAAATATAGACACATTGCATTATATTGTAGGGTTTTATAAATAGTATTCTGATTTTTATGTATTCGAATGTAGTACTGTGCCAAAAGCTTCTTTCACTGAATATAAAATTTAGCATTTCTATATAAATATAAATATGCAGTTAGAAGCTTTGTTCTAAGGACCTGCTCATGCCACCTTATATTTACTCATAAATTTCATAGCTTGTTAATCTCATTCTTTTTACAAATTAAACTGGTATTGTTCCAAGGTATCTACTTGCTTTTGAGTTTCACCTCTTGGATTTCAATGTGTATGGCAAAGCTGGTTCTTTCTGCACTCTTGCTTAGGTCTGGGCAAGCTTTGAGCATCTTTAAGATCTGGTTGAATCCAAGCCAAAAAATTTTCAGCTGCAGCATAAAGGTGTTCTGGCTTTCTATTTCCCTCATTACCCAATGATGAACATCAGTGTTTTCTAAAGCAGTCCACATTCTTAAGGTAGAAAGGTTTCTAAATGGCTACAAAGCTGTCCAGTATCTATGGTAAATGATATACTAGACTCCTGTAACCCTATAATCTGTGTACATACACATAGCATCGTAGCTCCATTAAACACAAAAAAAAACCCCAAAAGTAAACACTGACACATGCTCTTCTGACAAAGCTGTGGGACTCTTGCTGAGCAAACACTAAGATCCAGGATCCACCTACAAGAACTTTGGAGTCTTTTTTAGAATTAGGGCTAAGGTAAAGTGCCAAAGCTAATTACCTGCCCAAGCTATTCATGCAAGTGAGGAGATTCACACAAAGTTAATTAGATTTTTTTTTATATAGGTGTTCATTATTTTAGGAGAAGTATAAATATCTCCATTGGATAGTCTTGAGAACTGGTGGGTTAGAGTGCTGTTTAGTTTGATCACTTCAGTGTTTTGCTGCATTTTGAAAAATGTGATTCCCAGAGGCACTATGACCATCACTGATGGGCTTGGCCTTTGTCAACAATGACTCCAGCCTTGAGTTGGCTGGTGTTTACCCTCTCTGGCCTAGGGGAAGCTTTTGGCTGCTGCTTGCAGAAGCCACCCCTGCAGCCCCCTCCTCCACCAGAACCCAGCCACACAAAGCTACACCACTAACAGTTCTTCCTTTTGATGACATAATACTGCTTAGCACTGTTTGGGAGTTGCTGCTTGAGAACCTGACGTGAGTAGAGGTTATTGAGTATTTCTTCAGCTTCCATGAGTTTAGCTGATATGGAAGGACATGTAAATACATGTTATCACAGAATATCCTGCCTTGGAAGGGGGACCCACAAGGATCATTGCATCCAACTCCTGGTTCCACACAGGGCTGGCCAAGTCAGGGCATAGGCCTGAGTGCATCATCCAGACACTTCTTGACCTCAGTCAAGCGATATAAACACTCTTGCAGAATCCTTGCTTAATTTGAAAAATGCTTCATGATCTTCCAGTTAACAGTTTAGCTCTCGGCTGCTGGATTTTCTGTGTATTGCCAGTTCAGTAGGAAATTACTTTTGTGGCTGAACAGCAATGCGGGTTTCCTTGATAGTCGATGAGCTAATTAAGTTGGCTATTCCATATTGACTCTTTTTTCAAATATAATGAAAAGAAAGAATGATGGTGCAGAAATTAACAAAATTTATTGGAGTTATTGTAGTAACCAAGCCTCTTCATCAAAAAAAGTGCTAATCTGACCAAGTTTATATATTATAACATCACCTCATTTGCATTAGGAAAGCATTTCTGGCTTTCCTTGGCACTTGGTTCTTTTCTCAACCTGCTTGTTACTACTCAGTACTCTGCACTTCTGCACTGGCAATTAGAACAGGAGAGGAGCAGATTACATTGTGGTAGCTCTGACCTCTGAACATGAGGGATATTTTTGCATATTCCATTTTATAATTTTTTTTGGTGGGGCAATAGGAAGCCACAAAAAGTAAATGGTATGATAAGTACCTGGTCCCCCTCCCAGTCAGTTATACAGTTAGTTCACCTTCTCAGTTAGGTAAGTTTGCCAAACAGCTTTCAAGGCAAATTTATGATTATGCTTTTTTAATTTTCTGGCAAATAAATCAGGATGTCTGAGATTTGTAGTTATTTCATGAAGAATCCAGACTTAAAGGGGAAAAAAAAATCACAAACACCTCCCTAACCAAACAAAAACATAACAGTGACAGAATATTTTAAATATTTTAAATTTATGCTTTAGTTTCATCCCACTTCACTCAAAATTCACGGTAGCAAGGGGTATGCAGTTGAAATCCATTAGATATGTGAATTTTTTTATTTATTGTAGCTGGCTTATGTGCTGTCAAATTCACCAAGTGATAGTGAACTGTATTTCAGCTTTGACCCCGATCTTAATCTTCACTGTGTGAAGAAGTTTTTTAGGGTGGTAATGTTACCTGGAGCTCTGTGAAGGAGATGGAAAAATGGGCAGGGAGCAACTAGCAGGCTTTTTCAGAAGCTGGAATTAAGGGGGAGGTATGTGAACCATGGCATGCGTAGCACAGTTGCAGTTCCTTTTGTAGAAACCCTGTTACAGTGTACAAGGAGAACTGCTTAGATTTCTTTGGCAGTTTTGTTCTGAGCTCTTGTGAAAGGCCTGGACTCACTCACATAGTTTGTGTGTAATCATAATGAAGGTATTCCAGTTGGATAGAGCTCAACAAAATGCCAAAGAGGGTGTTTGGATTAGTACATGCTGTATTACAGGAAATAATAGGAAACAAAGCAATGTTGGGGATTTTTGACTAAAAGAAAACCATAGTGTTTATGTGTTAGAGTCCTCCTGAGAAACATAGAAGCCATTTGGGAAATGATAAATAAGACTTAATGGCTAACAGAAGGTATTATTTAAGGAGAAGTTGAAAAGGAGCATCATTTGAGTACTTGTTCTGGTTAATTTTTGAATTGGTTTTTTTTAAGTTCCATTTAATTTTGGCATGTTTAAGTAAATTGTACTGCTGGCTTATATGCTTAGGAAAAATATTGTTAGCTTCCCACAGTTCTCAGTCTCAGCAGTGCCCAGTATTTAACCGAAGTGCACATTTTGATCTCATATCTGAGTAAATGTAACAAGATAATGATTGATGTGCAAGGATGAATTCTGTAACCATATGATGCAGATATGTTTTACCAGAAATGCAAGCATACAGAGTATGTGTAGTTGAGACATGCTCAAAATAGATTCCTCAGAAACTAACATTGTTCAGTTAAAGAAATTGAACCTGTATGGCTTGACATTGTTTGTGACACTTCAGAGGTTTTTGTGAAGTTGAGGGTATGGAGAAATCTAAGCATACATCAGCTGAGGCTGAATCCTGAACTTTAACTACTGTCAAGCCCTGATTCAATATAAATCTGGGCATGCATCTTTAGCAGACAAGCCAAACCTGGTCCTTAATTGCCATGCAGGCTTTTGTGATCCAAGACCATGTTTGCTATTGCTTTTGGTTTTTTTCTTTTAGTTATTTTTAAATTCTGGGTCTTTCCTTCTTTTCCTTAGCTTAAGATATTTGATCTAGTGAGAAGAGTCCAAGAAACTAAAACATGGTTGGAAAACCAAAACAAAAAGCAGGAGCTTTTAAACCCAGATCAGCTCCTTTTATCATTTCACTTCATGTTTTCTGTAGAAATGCTTATTGTGCTCTTGGTAAGCAGAATATATAGAGCTGTGCATGTTATTTTGTTATGCTTAGCCTACTATAATCTTATTTGCAAAAATCACTTAATGTACATATTATCTGAAAAGATATATTTAATTATAAAAAGTAAGAATTTAAAAAATTCCAATTGTTTTTGCCCTTTTTCAAACTTATTTTCTCTCTGATAAGTGAACATATGTTGCTGGAATGACTGATTCTTGTCAGGGCAGCTGTGAGGGACAATGGTAACGATATTAACTTTTGGGGGAGCACAGGGGTGACTATTGTTTCAGCTTAGAACGAGTCTTGTGACTAATATGGTAACAAGCAGGGCAATGCTAAATTACAGCTTCATTCAGTTTCTCTGAGAGATGGTTAGTGTTATTTAAGTCTTTAATAAATATACATACATGAGTTTGCATAAAATACCAATCTTGCTTCTGAAGGTCTTGGCGTTGTTTTTAAGTCTAATTGTGTAAGATATAAAAATGGCTTATCCTACATGTGCTGGTTATCTGAGATTGCATTCAGGTCAGTTGCTGCCTCTCCTAAAGGACTGAGCTCAAAGCATGTGTGCAGCAGATCAAAAGGTGGAGATGGTAGTACAAAGCTTTTGCATATGTCCCAGAAACTTCTTCACACAGTGGGTAGCTCTTAATCAGGTGGGTTGTCTACAGAACTTGTGGAGCATAATGTAGTTGCTACTGCCTGATTTTTATGGTTGTTGGGGGTCTTTTTTATTCTGTGATGTCTCAGAGTACAGTAAGCTTCTAAACAAGCATAAAATGGACATTCTTGCTCCTGTGGCTTAGTCAAGTGTTCTTTTATGTGTTAATCAGTACTTGTTTCTTTATGACCACAGTCATGAAAGCTGTGGGGTTGGTCATTGCTCACAAGTTGTATAATCTTTGTATTGAGTTTACTTTTCTTTAAATACAGGTAAAGGTGATGGTGGTGATAACCCCTGAAAGAAAAAGGGTGGGAGACACAAAGCCTGATTATACATATCCTTCTGGGCTTTCAGTCCTCCTGGATTGCAGTAGAAACCTGAGGTTTGGTCTGTAACGATTTTCAGGCCTTTCTGTCTTTTGACAGTTGATACTGAAAAATTTCTGATGATTAGAATCTATTTTGTGTATAGATAATCAGTTATTTGTATGCAAGAGAAGTCCACAATGTAACAGGGCCTAAACTGAAACCCCAACTCCGCCCCCCCCCCAACCCCAAAACAAACCGGTGGAACTACCATGTGCAATCACCCCTGAGAGAAGCATGTGGCAGTAAAATGGATCTGTAAAAGTGGATTTATCTCTGAATTGCATTGTGTAGGAGATCAAATAGGACATAAAGATACACTGTTATGGAAAGAAGGAATAACCACAGAAGAAAATAATCTTAGAGTGATATTTTTATGCTAGAAATGCATGCAGGTAACACAAAACATAAACATTTACCATTGAATGAGAAAAGAACTACATATTGCAAAGATAGATGACTGATTGCTGTTGTAGCTTGAAGCGGTTCAGGATCAGTTTGGCTGTGGTAGCTATTTTTTCCCCCCATTTTTTAGTATCTTTGAGTCAAACTTCATCCTGCCACAACTCATGGCAAAGGAAAATTACTTGTGTTTATCTGTGGAAAGTTAAAGATGAGCTGAAAAGACAGTATTTTAAACTCTATCAGCAGTGGCAGGCTTTGGTTTCATTATATGCACTTTATGGCTTGTGTTTGGAAGGTATTTTAGATGGCTGCATGGTTTTATGGATCTTCTTGGACCATCTGACAGGTATAGAGTTGCCAGCAACTGTGGGGAATTCCACACAGTTGTAACTCAGGCCGTTCTAGGTCTCTGCTTCTGTTTGCCCATAGGTGAATGTCAACTTCCAAATACTGCTAATAGCTGTCAAGAAAAAAAAAGCAGATTTAACCAACAGCAGAACTGGTATTTATGTGGAGGGCTCACACGCTATTTCTGCATTAGGATGTATTTGGAATAATGCATCCTAATGCATTTGGAATAATTCTCAGGTTGTGATAGAATTTCAGTTTCAGTGTAAAACTTGAATGTGTCATCTTTTTGACCACCATTTAAGGCACTAAAATACTCATGAATGTGCTGTGCTGGGATGCAACAGAATTACTGAATGTAAAAGCACCCTTGACCAGAAACAAATTTCAGTTATGATTAAAACATACTTTGCTCTTGACTCTTGATCAGTGTATTGCTATGCACTGAGGTTTCAAGTTGAGGTGAGCAGGTAATAAATTATTTATGTGTGTATGTATGAAAAAAACCACCCCAGCAACCCTCAAAGGAATCAAATGGATGGTATAAAAGAGCAACTAAAGAGGACTTAAAAATACTGCACATTCAGGAGACTCAAAGGGAGAATAAAAATACAGAAAGCAAAGGTGAAAGATGAAAGGAGGACTGCAGAAAAGGTTATGGTAAATAATAAGAAATTTATAAGCAACAAAAGGTCAGTGAAGGAGACAGGCCCTCTGTTCAGTAGCAGTAGTAATTTATTGACAAAAGAAAGTAGAGTGCTAAGAAATTAAATGAATTCTGTTTCAGCGCTTGCAAAGGAGAATCTGAGTGAGATGCCAGAGCCAGTCATAAATTCCCCCAGAACGAAGAGTAGTAGTGAATAAAATAGGGGTTGTGCCAAAATAAGTGCTCTAGAAATTAGAGGGTCTGAACCTGAGAGGTAACTGGGCTGCACTGCTAAAGCTTGTGAGTCTACCTCTGAGCTGTGTTTAGCACAGCTGAGGGAACCTTTGTCTGCTTCCTGATTATTTTTTATTTTTCTGTCCCCTGGAGGCAGCATCCCTCTGATAATGGAGAGGAGCTTCTGCAGGGCCCTCTGTAGCAGAGGGAAGGAACACTTTTATCTTTCTCTATTTTCAGTCAAAAGCTGATTGATTTTTTTTTTTTTTTTTTTTTTGGTCTTCTTCATTCCCTGAGTCAGTAGTTATTAGTGACTGGAAGATAAAATAAGCCAAGCACTATCATGAAGACTAAGAATAGTCATGGCAGTGATGGAAAAGTAAAAATATAGGAAAATCTTGGCAAATTGGGAACAGAGGAACAGTCAACACTAGCAAGGTCTTTTATAGAGATAAAAATTGCACAAAATTTTAGAAATAAGCTAGAAACTACTGGCATGAGAGAATTTTGGACAAGCATGGGCATCATCTTTGCAACCTTAGTGTCTCGGCTGGGCTTAATTTAGGAGAATAGCAAGCAGAAAGTGGAAGACCACCTTGCAGAAAGAAAAGATTTGATGACAGAATGTGCAAGTCACCCTCTTTTAAACAATTACTGTAATCAGTGCCTTTACATACTGTATTTGGAGAACTTCAGCACTGAAGGAAGGATACCTTTAGTCCTTGTGGTCATTTATTTGCAGACAGAATATCTGTAGTTATTAATCTCATCACTATTGAATATAAAGTTTCCAGTGTTAGGGTATTTATGTAAAGGTTATTGCAAGTATTTTTACTACTACAATAGTTGTTACAAATGTGTTATTGTTGTAGAGCTGCCATAGTTGGTGGGTCCTTTGGAATTTGCAGTCTTTGTGGCAATTAGAGAACAGAGTAATGACTGCAGGGAAGTAAGGGAAATGTGACTGTCTGAGAGAGAAATAAGGTAGTAGAATATGAATCATGGGGGGTGGGGAGGATGAGTGCGTGGTGAATACAGAATAAGAAAGCTGGAGTAAAAATGAACTTCAGAGGTGGAAAATGTGATGACAAGTTAAGGGACAGTAAAAGAGTCTTCCAGGGTAAGTGACATCAATTGGTAGGAACAGATGAAACATGTAACGCATTAGGAACGTGTTACAGGCTACCTTCTGCAAGTTGAGACAAGTTCTTCACCACCATGACAAGTCACCCTTCTTGTTCTTGAAGACATAAACCAGAACTCCTCAGGCTTAGGAGAGATTCTGGTGATCTAAAGCTGTTTATCAAGTCTGCTTACCATGACTGGCTGTAGAGAATTGCAATGATGTTCGCACTGCTGACTTCAGAGGTCCTTGAAAGGACTTGCCAAAGGACTAAGTACACTCATTAGCACTAGGTTTATGAATAAAGCCATCCTAACTACTCTATTCTTGGTTTTAAATTGTTTCCCACATGAGTGACCGTGTATTAATTTATTAATAAGATGTGATCAAAGATGGTAACTTTGAAAAACCGCGTGTAACTTCGACCCTGGATCAGACTCAGTTTCATATAAATAAGTTTTTCCAAAGTGTCTTAAGCCATTTGGAGGAGAAAACATTATCCACAATAATTGGCATTTGACTGAACTCAGAAGCTTCCAAAACTTCTTTTCTGAACTTTCAAGTTATACTTTGCTATATATGGAATTAAAACTGTCTCTGTAAATCCTTCAGGCAGTCTGAAATTATTAGATGGATCCTGATGCCTGATAGTTGTATTCAGTTAGGGAACTCACAAAGGGAAACACAATTGGCATTTTGAGTGCGAGTGTGGGAGGGGTAAGGGGGTGTCACTTTATCTTTTTTCTTTTTTTACCAAGAGACTTCTGGGTTCATTGCAACACTGGAAATACAAGACCTTTCCCCACAGAATATCAATTAAAGCATATAAAGACAGGTGGACCTTCATTGTAAGTTGTTTTTTTTTTTGACAAAGCAGTCTCATGGTGTAAGGCACTTCAGACTGTGTTGTTAGATAGTCTTATGTAGTGTGCATCATTAGCATGTGCATCTATGTTATTAACAAGTTGAACAGGTGGTGTGTTTTTATGCATAAGGATTACAAGGTCTGAATATTTTATATGAAGAAATAAAATGTGTGTACATAGGTATGTAAAAATTCCCATTTTTCAACAGCATAGGGATACTCTAAAAAATGAAACATCTTGTCCTCAATCAGTGTAATATCTGCAAAATGAACTATATTCTATAGATGCTTATTTTCACTGAATGTATTAATTATAGGGAGGGTTTAGATTCATCTTTAGACCTCTGTAGTAAAGATGTCTTCAATTGAGCTAATATGTATCTCTCAATAATAGCTTTCCTTTTGGAATAAGAGGAACAGAGTTGAATAAGAGGAACACCCTGCCACCCTGGTGGCTACTTCATTTCACACTGGTGTTGTTTAATGACTGCTAAATAGATTAGTAAACAGGTATTTCTTGATCAGTAGTACTTTTTTCTTCATAAACAATTTTGTTTTCTTTCTTGGAATTTTCATCTGACTTGGTTTTCTTCCCATGTTATTTTTTGCCTCTACCCTTCTTTAAACACCCTCCCCCCTTTTTTTTTATTTTTAATTTGGTATTTTAATCAGTGAAGGACTGCTGAGTGAACCACAGGCTTTCCTCTGCAAAACTGAGGATGTGTATGTGCCATGCAGGAGAATGTTGAGAAGAATGTGGATACATTTCAGTTCCTGGTTAATGCAAGCAAGTATGTGTGCAGCTATCATAATGCTTCGGTTTCCTTCTGGGCATCAAGGGGTGTGGCGGGGAGCGTAGTTCATTGTGCTGTGTTTCCTTCCCCAAGAATAGCTGGAAGATCACAGTATTTAATATTCCAATTTTCCCATCACCGATGCCTAAAAGCTCTTCTATTTGCATTGTGTTATTTTGGGTATTATTTTCAATGTAGAAAGATTTCTTCCATCTCTGTTTTTTGATTTATTTTTTTTTTAAAAAAAAGTTTTGGCAAGTGAGCTTGGAGCTTCAATTTTCTTTTCACAGCATTGATTGGGAAGCTGCTGCCCCTACCACATACTAATGTCTGACAAACACTTGATTCATTCTGCAGCCTGAAAAAGTTTGAGTTCTTCAGTCTGCCAGCATTACCAGAGTGCTTGTGGACTCCATTTCCAAGGAACTGTCACACCGTATATCACTCAGCTCTCACATCCATCCGCTTCCCATGTGATCCTCTCCTTAGAGAGAGCTTCCAGTTGGCAGCACCTGGTCCTTAGTACCAGAGACTCCACTGAAAGAAAGCAGGCAGTGAAACATTTGCCAAAAGTTTTAGGTAAGGAAACCATAACTGAAATGAATAATAAAAAAAAAAGCTCTGCTTGAGTAATGAATAAACTGTGCAATTCAAAGGCAAAATTTGTCGCCTTACTGTATTCATTTGTGAAGGTGATAGGTGTTACTCAACTCAACTGGAAGGAAGCATAGGATATGTCAGCTGAAATAGAAGGGTTTGGATCATGGCTGTAACTTGGTGTACATGATACTGTCTGATAGACAACCGGATGATATTCTTGAGCAGGCTGAGTGATCAGAAAGAAGAAATGTCTTCAACAGCAGCCGAAATCCATGATGATGTGCTGTAAACTCTTCATTGCTGGAAAAGGAACCAATCCACCCAAATGATTGTAACATTAATATATTTTAAACTGTCATGGTGTAAGGTATTGTTTGTGTAGCAGTTTTCGTGGTGCAAATTTTTTTCAGAATATTCTTTTCGCTGGAGAATAGAATAATGGCTCTACCATTTTAATCTTTAATGCATTTGGTGAGGCTTAATTATTTCAAGGCCTGATCCCTTGCAATAATTAGCTGATTCAGATAGTATACATATTAATGGCTAGCCTCTACCAAGGCTGAGAAAGTGTCATTGCAAAAGTGCTAAAAATACTGTTGCATAAAAATGAAAACATTCTGAAAAGTCCTATAGTCTTTTCAGTAAAGATATTTCTACCTGTGTAATAAGGGACTTCAAGTCCATTTATCTCTAAAATTTGCATTTTAACGACAGTAAGCAGAAGGGCAAGGAAGAAATATTAAGTAAAAATCCCAGCTTGGGACAAAATAGCCAATAAGAGTCTTTTTAAACCTGTCATAGCTACTCCTTTTGTTCAGTGGTGCCAAACAAGGAAATTGAGATACTGATTAACGATTTGGCAGGGTTCTACTGGGTAATGCACTGTGCTGGAATTTAATATGTATGCCAGTTTCTTTTTGCATCTGGTTAAAGAGCAAGCCTTGATTAATGAACAATTATTATTTTCAATTAAATTAATAAATGGTCCTCCCCCTCTGCCTTGTTTCTCTTTAGCACTCACTGGCCTTAGTTCACCTTTGATTGGCATGTTGTGAGTTGATAGCGTTGAGTGAGTACAGACAAGAACTTAGTGGAAACCATGCATCAAAATCATTAACAGGTTTTGGATAGCCCTCAGGGGGACTCTTCCAAATTACTTGCAGTGACCAAGAGGGATATTTTTTGTTTCTCAAATTATTTTCCTACTATTATGACTTAAACTACAGAATTCAAAATATATGATGCCAGTCTGGTATGAATTAATTGCGTATGTCTTTCAAAGGACTTGAAATATGACATATCTCTTTTGTTTGACTTCTTTGATAAAGTCAGTCTAAAAATAGTACTTATGCTGCCAGACTATGTCTGGAAGGACATGACTTAAAGAAAAATATTCCAAGGGTGTTATTGTGTTGCAGTAACGGAGTTGAGGAACTTTTATCCAGTAAGTCAGGCATTTCAAAGTCATTCTGGCAGTGGGGTTTTGCCTCTGTATATGGAAGTCAATTTGAACTTAGGATGTGCTCAGCTTCTGAACATGGATGTGTCAAAAAGCCCAGCTTCAGTGTTTATAGAACAAATATGAATATAATAAACATGAGTTTCTGATGTTTGAGCAAAGTGTTAGGTTAGCTGAGGTGTTCAGAAATAGTCCTAGATTTAGGTGGCCAGAATCTAAACCTTGCTGTTGGCATTTCTTTCTAACTAGATCTACTCTCAATCTATTAAAACGCTGTGTCTGCTAACTGGAATTCGGCCTATTCATTACTTTTAAATAGGTTTTGAACTATCCCAAGCAACCCTGAGAACATCAGTTAAATGTGATCTTTCTTCAACTATAATTTGTACTAATCATATTATTCACACTGAAGCCTGCATCAGTATGCATCTTGCTGGCTGAGGGGCTTGCTAGTTGTATGTCTCAAGCTTTTTTTTTTCTCCCTTTAGTTAATTCTAAGAGCTGTACAATAGAGAAGTACTGCATTGTTGTTCATCCCACATGATAAAATAATAATATCTAAGGGTTGTTATGTGCTGCCTTCTAGCATCTTTGATTTACAATCTTTTCTTGGCAGGCTTATCCCAAGTGGGTTAGGACTAGGAATACCAGTATACTTGGGGAGGCGTTGTTTGATTAATGAACACCTACTCTGGGTTATGCATTAGATTTCCTGCCTTTGAGACGGTCTTAATTAGCTAAATGCAAAGGCTCTCCTTTCTGTACACAGGCAGACTGTAGTATTTTAAAAACAAAAATATGATAAAAAGGATGTTAATCATGTTCAAACAACTAGCGAAAGGATGGCAGATTGTTCAGGGTGTTATTCTTTGGGGACTTCTTGTTCCACATAGCTCTGCTTTTTTGCATAGCTATCATGTGAGTGGTTAGATGTGATGTAGTGTTTGAAGTATTTGAAGCATGTCCTGGTAGGCTGGATGCAAAAAATGTGGTGTATTTGTAATGCATGGGAGTGTCCCAAAAGTGGGGCCAAATCTTAAATCCTAACCTAAGGACAGGCAGGGGAACTTGACTGTAGGTATGTAGTATTACTGTGTTTTTCAATATTGTCAGTAGCATGAAGGAAATCAACTGGCAACAATTTTAACATTATGAGAAAGGTCAGAGGGATTTTGGCATTAGTCTTAATTTCATTTGCTAACATAGTTTGATTATGAATCTAGCCTCTAGTTCTTTTAAATAAGAGAGAATAAAGTAATTTTTATTCTGTGCGAACTGCTCTGTATTTCTCATGCCCAGGGCAGAAGTTAATTCTCTTTCCTAGAGTGCAAGTGAAACCTGCAGGCATTTCAAAGCGTCCCAGCGTTTCTAGAGTTATCCTACAAAATTCTGATGGCAAAGCAGGAGTATTGGAGTATCAATTCATGCCAAACTGATCTACATGTGTTCGCAAGAATATCACATCTTCGTGTAGGCCTTTATATGCTAGAACTATTCACCTTGACTCTGGGTTTTTTTTGCTTCACTTTGTTATACCTACAGGTATTATGAATAGTCTCTTTATTGAAGAATCTTTAGTTCATTGCAGCTCATATATTGCTTGCTATTCCCTCTGTCACACTTCATTTTTCTGATATATCAGTTTTGAGCTCCTTCAATCAAAGTGACATGGAAATTTCAAACACATCCAGTATTTCAGTAGTTGTTAAAATTGGTACAAGACATGAATATTCGCCTTTACTCAAATTAGTTTTCTGTTGTGAATGTAAGTATACCAGACACTTGAATAATGCTTCTGGTAAGCTGACAATTTATAACTGCAGTTGATCGCTTTTCTGAAACCAAAGCCTTTGAAATCATTATCATCAGAATTGAGAGCTAAGCACATGCTGCTTTGCTCTCATTAGACTAAAGAAGCTAATCTCCTTTTAATGACTGATGTCCTTGGTTTGATCTCTATTTCAAGCTGGAAGACAGCTAAGCTGTTACATTATTGAGGTGTTATATGCCACTTTTCTACCAGTAATGTTGCAAAAATAGCATGGCTGTATTAAACATGGGTAGAGGAGCAGCAGACTTCTAGTTCAGCTCTTTAATGCTGCTTGCATTGAAATGCTCTGTGTGTGTATATATATATATATATTCTAGACATATTTTAAGAGTCTCTAGAACAAGTAGGCAATACGAGAATGAAGGAGGAGTTCTGAAGAACTTAAAAACCAGCCTTTGGTTCTCCATTATGAATGATAAAAAAGCCTAATGAAACCAGATTTAATCTGGACTAGTAAAATATTGCAGCTCACGGAAATGGTTGTAAACATGCTGGTAAGGTCTTGCATCTTCAATACTGTTCTTGCTCCAGTGCATCCCTAATAAAAAGAATAACTTTGCTTTTAATTGGAGAGGTTTCGAATCCAATATTTCTGTTTTTATAAGGTGACTATTGAGATTTTCAACCTGATGAATGTATCCAATGTCCAAACCTGTCTTCCTCAGTTGCTTCTTACTCATAAAGTGCTTGCTTCTTTCATGAGTTTTAGATTAGGTGTTGAGAGCCCTGTCTCCGTGTATACTCTGAGCATCTCTATATGTTGCTGGTGTCTAAACTCAAATCAAAAACTCCTGCCAAACCTTCACAAAGGCTTTTTCTGCCTTTTCCGCTCCAGTAGTATTCAGCTTCCTACGAACTGGAGGGTGCCAAGTTGTGGAAAATATCCTTCTGAGGTGGGAAAGGATTTGAGGAGTAATCCACTACTTGGTCAAGGCCTCCGCTCTTTAACTTGCTTCACTGGTGGGGGTGAGGGAGAATGTAAGTGTTTAAGTTGCTTGTAAAGACTAATATTTCAGTTCATCGGTTTCCTGGGGTCTAACTTTGAGGAAGTACCTCTTTTAATTATTGTTTTATCTGTTAGATAGAATGTGCTTACCTACTTGTAAAGCACCATGGAGTAAATATAGTCCAGATTTGATTATTGGAATTTGAACTTCAGTCTTTAGGGAGTTTTTGGTTATCTAAATGAAAAACTTTTTTTATTGGAGTCTTTTTATCTTGTTGTTCCATCAGTTCCTCAAAGCTGAAAAACTCACAACCTATAGCCTAACCTCAGAACTATTTTGCAAAAATTTTGAATGCTTATCAGTATAACAATGCTAATTGTGCTGCTGATGGCTACCCTTGGTGACCACACTAACTGGGAGGCAGTCTGGGTAAGCAATCTTCTGGGTCCTTCCCTGTGTGAGGAAAAATGCCATAAATAATGAACTGATTTGTACATTTCCTGTCTTATTTTGTAGCATGGGTTTTGATCTGGAACATTTTAGGTGAAGGACAGTAGCTCTGAAGTGTTTTTTTATACTGTGCATTTAAAACATATGCAAAGCCCTTTAAAGCACATCACTCTCATTACATAATAGGGAAAAATATTTTGGCTGGGATATTGAATTAATTTGCTTAACCCTGATCTCAAATACCTTTATAATGTTCTGACTGTTTGAGAAGTGGAAGGAAATCTGTTTCTGAGATGAATGCTGTATTTGTCATCTTAGCTAATAACGTCGAAGTGTTCCTAATGCTGTGCTGGGTAACCATGATAGTTGTTCACCAGTCCTTGTATATTTGACATTGTAACGAGTCTGCTACCCTTAAGTATTAATTTGCATTCAGAAACCTGGCTATATCTTTTATTGTCTTGTTTTTCTCTAATGCAGTACATTGCTAACAAAAAGCAGATCATTAGTTGGATTTATGGGCCAACAGTTCTGTTTTTTAAGGTCAGACAGAAATCTTTTCACTTGCTCTTTGGAAACTGGTTCTCTTTGAGCAATTCAAGTAACTCAGTACTAGTAATGGAGATGACTGGTCATCGAGCTTCTGGTTTAATTTTGGACCTTGTTACTGAAGTAGTTAAAGCACTGATACCAAAGAGAACATTTCAGTGCAAAATTAAATGCTCGTGTTTGAGCATATTTTATTTTACAAAAATGGGCATTTGGAGGGAAAGTTATGACAAAAACCAACAGAGGTAAATTTTGTGTGTTAAATTTTTTTTCCAGTCGTCTTCAAGCAGCAAAATCTTTGCATACATCTTGGAATTGATTTGTTAATTTACTTCTACGCTAGGTATTTGATATTATCTTTTAAAATAAATCAGTAGTCAGGGGAAGGTCAAAGCAGACAAACTTTATTTCTCTACATAATTTCTCTACATAAAACCTGGGATAAAGTAGGGGTTTTGTTGATTTTCAGGTTGCTACTGAAGTAGTTCAAACATAGGTACCTGAGAAAGCATTTCAGTGCTCCACTGCTAACGCAGCAGCTCAGTAAAATTTCATGGTGTCAGCTTTCTATAAATGAATGACTCCTACATCTATGTTTATTTTAAGTGAGCTGAAGGTCTCGTCCAAAGCACAAAGTAAGTTTAAGGAAAGGAAACTTTTTTCCCCCCATCTGTAGTTAGTCCTCAGCATGTCATGAACAGATCAAAATTTGTTACTCTTGTGAACTGGGGAAAAGATGCTTGTGTTTAGGAAGACTAGATGCTAAACACGAATCCTTCAGATGTGTCATAGGAGGGATCTTAGTGTAAGAAGAAGAAAAAAAAGATTATCTTGCCCACTTCCATGCATTTGTCAGTGGAAGAGCTGAAAGTACAAGTTCAGAGGGAGTTCCCCTACATGACTTCTGTTCCCATCATTGTGGGATGTTACTGAAAAGCTGCTTGTTTTAGAAGTTGTCAACAAGCTAGCCCAAAGTTGATGCAATTCTGAATAAATAGCTGCATAAATTAGGTACTGATCTAGTTATATACAGATGGCAAAGGATACTGGAGATATGGTATTTTTATTATGGATACTGGTACTTGGACAATCTGGACTCATGTGCAGTCAGCCATGAAGACAAAATTAGGGTTTTCTTCTTAATTTCTTCAACATTGATTAACTGTTATGCTTCTTGAAAGACAGCAGGCGTGCATGCCAAAATAAACATTATATAGATGTATTTGAGGAAAGTCAGGATTGCAGTGAGGTATTTGTATATAATAAGCAGTGACAGTGATTGCAGTTGTCGGAGGGCATTGATTTCTCAGTGGGATCCTGTGCAGCAGGATATTGTCTTTGCTACTATAAAATGTATTACTAATGTCAAGTTTTCCTCATACAAGAATAAATAGACTTGTTGAATAGCTTGGGGGGGGAATGCTAGCCAAAGACTGAGAAAGCTCCTAGTATCCTTGTACCATACGATTTCTGAGGAGAATGCTAACTGTTATCTAGGCTGTTAGCAAGTTACATGACTGGGGTTGGCTACCTGTTTTTTGGTTAGCAATGCCTTTAAAGAAGAGACTGCATGCTGAAGAAAATGAAGATGATGTTTTGCGGACTGACAGCTGTCTGTCTCTGTTTTTTTCTCTGTTCTCAGTTACAGAAACTGATAATTAATTTCAAAATTCAGCTAAACTGACAACTTATGCTGACATCAGTCCAAGGGATGTGAATGGACTGATATCATTCTATGTCTGTAAGGAAGGCTGTGTGCAGTACGGTATGAAACAGAATCAGGTATTAATGATAGAATTACTTTGTATTAAAAAAAAAGTTGCTTCTATCTAGAAAGACTGTATACCTGAATAAGATACATGACTTCCACTGACATTGCTAGAATTTTATGCCTAATCAAACTTAAAAAAGCAGGATATAATCAAACTTTTAAACTAATCAAACTTTTAAAAACAGGATATACCAGATTTTGCATGTAGAAGATACAAGGTTTTATAAAAAGGTATTTACAGTGTCTGAGAAATTACTGAATAGCAACCTGGGTATTATAAAGGTCTATTTTCTAGGTATTAACAGTTATAATAATATACAAGGAAAAGAATTCTATGACTTATTCTATCATTTTAGTGTCTGTGTAATGCACCTGCCTGTGTTCTGGCATTACTTGCAAAACCTGGTGCAAATCTATGCAGAAGTAGTGAAAGCTGGAGCAATGATGGGAAAATAGGCTTACTGGGTTAATTTAAAATACATAGAAAGAACATATTTAAAATATATAGAAAGAACAGTCCAAAGAGCTGAAAGGGATTTGTGAGAACCACTATTATGTGATACATCTTTAAAGCATGGACATTATGAACCACAGTACTGACAACAAATGACAGAAAGGTGCTTGGAGCATAAGGTAATGTGATGTTTCAAGCCACATCAAGTGTCTGTCTCTTGAATTCTTGAAAAATGCTTTCATTGTTTCTCCAACACTTAAATAACTATGCACCAGTAAGGTTGAAAGAGGAGAGTAGAGCTAAGTGATGAATCCGCTTCACAGATGGATAGGCAGAGCACTAGGAAGTAAGTGATGTACTGGAGAACCTTGTACAAGCTGGTACCTAGACAAATTCCTGGTAATTAGACTTGGGTTGCTAAACATGCTGTATCTTGGAACTACTTGTTCCCAGCATGGAGTGTGGGTTGGTTCTTTGCGTGGTTTTGTTCTAGAAATGATAGTCTTCTAGTTGTTTCTAAATAGTTGTAGCAGGACTATACCCTCTAAACTTTCTTCTCTGTGGCTTATTTTCTGTATACATCAGGAATCCAGCATCCTATAGGAACTTCAGATCTTTCTATGATTTTCTGTAGCAGGTAGATTGGTTTCATGTACTGTACTTAATATTTATTATTGAATGCCTTAAACCCTGAAGTTGTGCTCTGTGATAATTTGTATAACTAAATATAAAAGACTATTAAAATTGAAGTATTACAAACCTGGCAATCTACTATTTCTTTCAGGGCTGAAATACTTTCTCAAATTATCTGTAAGAGAGAAATACATCTTCTTGTTACAGCACTGCGTTGTGAGGGATGAATGACTAACACTGGGAAATATCTAAGAGAGGTTTTGCCAGCAGAAAGTACTCATTGCTGGAACCATAGTTACTGCATGCAGTGAAAGGTACTTTAAACAGCAAGAAATATACTTTCTATACAGTGCTGTGTAAATTTGCTCTTAAAAGCAACTGGATGCTTCTTAGAGAACAGTACTACAAAAGTGGCTTCTGCCCAGAGAGATTAAGTGAATCTGAGGGACAAATGTGGGCCCAAGTAGAATTAAGCAAAGGCCTTGGCTATTGATGAATGTAGCAAAATGTGGGTTTTGTGCCTAAACTGCTGAGCTTTTCCTTTTGATGGATAGTCATGGGTTGGTCTTGCAGTAGCTGATTGCAGCAGAACTAGAGTAGACGTAAGCGTGAGTGTGTCTTGTCAGAGAATAGTTTCATCTAGGATGAAAGTCTGTGGGTTAGAGTAAATGCTGGGACAGTTGTTGAAACAAATCCAGTGAGGGCTGCATAAAGACTAGGAAGTCAGAGTGTGTTCTTCCCAGCTTTTGGTGGCTTGTACTTCAACTGGGGGAAGTCCTGAAGTGGTCCTTGTGCAGGTGTCTCTTTCCACCCAGAAGTGGGGATGGTCTACTTGTCTGTGGAACTGTTCTTATGGCCTCATGGCTTGTTTTGTATCCCAGATTGCTGTGGTGTATAACAAAAAATGAAAGCAAAACCCAGTCCCTCTAATAGTGACTAGAGTAAATCATGGAAATGTAGAAACTATTTACATCTGTGAAAAGGCAGCTAGTCTGGAGAGGAGAGGGGAATACAATTGCAACACCTTTTTTTGTGTTGCATTCTGACATAAAGAATACTCCTTTTCCTGAGAAACTGACACATACGTAAGAAAAGTTTTAGAGTTTTTGTGTCAGTCTGAGTTCTCTTAAGGCAGGCTCATCCTTGTTTTATTTGTGGATTAGTCAGACTTTTATTCAAGATCTGCCACCTAGTTACATTAAATAAAATATCTGAAGTGCTATCACAGAAGAAAAATGTTTTACTTTTGCCTTCAGTGGGGAAATAATAAAGGGATTAAGGCTATGAGGTAAAGAGAACACATTGAAACTAGCATTTAATATTTTTCCTGGGTTTTTTCATGTGAAAAACTTGACTATTGTAGCTTTAAATTGCACTTTTCAAAGCTTTAAGTTATAGAAAGCTTATGAGGCTTGGACAAGAAGTTAGTATTGTCACATATGGTTCACACTGCTATATATTAAATAGACTTCAGGTTTGTAGTCATCAGTGGTTTGATCTAGTTCCTGTGGAGCATAAAGTGCATGAGAGAGCTTCAAAGCACTTTTGTTGGCATTTTTTCAACTAGCCTTTGTATCAGTATCTTTTATTTTTTGTTTAAGGGAAGTATCATCTTGGAGCATGTGCTTCCTTAGGCAAGGACACTCCCTTGAACAATTCCCATGGCTGCCTCCCCTCTCCCCCCCGCCCCCTCCCTTTTTAATTTTTTTTAAGAAGGCAGTTGAAAGTTTTCAAAGTGTCTGAACCTGCTTGAAGTTATCTTCTGCCTTTTGGAATATGAATATCCCAAGTATCACTAGGTTCTGCAAGTCTCTGACTGCTTGTGATTTCTTTAGGATGATGACAGTCCAGGTCTTAATTTCGTTTTGTTTTGGATTTTTTTTCATACTGGATGACTGGAATTGCTCCTGAAGAAGATGAATATGTTGATGCAAAAAGAGGAAGAGCTTGCTCGGAGCAAAGAAACTTCTCTGTGGTGTTTTAGGATACATAATTGAGTGAGCAATGTGTATTTATTTTTAGGATAATAATTAATGTGTAATTGATCTTCCAAATATCCTGAATATTGGGAACATTCAAACTTTGCAATTCTTTCTGGTGACTTATTCAGCTTCTGTTAGCTGTTTGCAGGAGATTGACAACTGCTGGAGAAGAGGAGAGCCTGTTCCTTAATTGCTTTAGACTGCACATTAGAAAAATTCATCACTAACTTGAACAAACTGCTTTTGGAAGAGAAGCTGCTAATCATGTCTTGTTGTGTAACAGCACAACAGTTCTAAAAGTAATCAATAGTGAAATATGCTGTTAAATAAGCCAATTACAACGCGTTAAATTATCATTTTACAAGGAAAATCCTATCATTATTTAAGTGACAGTTGGAGACTCTCTTAACTGGACCATTGAATTCAGAAGGAACCAGGAATGTATGAATATAATTCCCTTTAAAGCCTTCAGCACGTGCACACACAAAACATTTGCCTGTATTGGAATGGAGGTGTAGTTTTACACATTAATCTACTAAACATTCTATCATACAGATATATAATAGCGTTACATAAATGAACCTGTGCAAAACAAGGAATCTGAGAGACATGTTTCTATAAGAGGGGCATGTGCTCCTATAGCAAAATAGATTTTGGAACTGTAGCTTGCTTACACAGACTGCTCTATAGGTGGATCTCAGTAGATTTGATATTGAAACTTGTTCAAGGTGAATGAAGTCTTTGGATACTGTGGAATATGTGAATTGATATGCTTGCATATGTTCTAAAAGGGAAACTTCCCACAGACATTTGAAGAAAAAAATAATCTGAGTTTTGGGAGTGGTATGCCTCTACTGTGTTGTAAAGCTACACGGGCTTGTCTATCTGGTGTTCAATGATATATCATCGAGAGTCTTTCATTTGCAGACAGTGTGTAATTTGCCTTCTGCTCTCTCTTCTCCATGAAGAGATGAGTAATGGCATAAATTTGTCACAGTGAATAATTTGGTAATTGCAGAGGCTAAGTAGCTGAATCTTTTAGCCATTGAGTATTGCTTTAAGTTAACTGAGGTACATGCAATTTCCTTTTGTGGATAAAATTTAGTGTGGGTTTTTGTGATGCTATGGCTTTATTCTGAACAAATGACATATTTAGAGTTAGAAAATTGAGTACCCTTTCTAGTAAACATTGTGATTCAATCAGACACAAACACCTATCTGTAAATAATTTTAAAAACATTAAAAAAAATTAAATTAAAATTGAGTAAATTACCCAGGCTGATAATAAGAGGGAGTCATTACCTTTTTACTTATTTTTCCCTTGTTGTTTCTGTGCCTGATGTGTGGTTGATTGGAACTGTAATACTGTTTTCATAGGTAGACCTGAACTTACCATCTCACATGGTAAGAATGAGGAATGAGAATGTACTCATGCTCTTGAGGACTGTGAACAAACAGATGAGACAATGCAATGCACTGTTATTATCACTGTAAGGCATGATGAAGCAGTAGTCCCTGAAATAAAACTTGTATCTGTAACACGATCTGTATTGGAAATCTATCAAGACCAGATGACATCATCGCTTACATTAATTGGATAATTGCTCCCCAAAGCAAATAAGGCCAAAAAAGCCTTATTCTTGGTTTTTGTTGCCTTTTCCAGAATGAAACCTTGGTTATTTTGTCAGTTTAATTTTAGCAAGAATCACATAGGGACAGAATAATTTGACATCAGCCAATTCTGCCTTGGACTTCCTATCTGCAACTGGTAATGGTGGGAGTGCTTAGTCTACCTTGTGATTCCTATTCTAGCACAACAAACTTATTTGGATAAGTCTATTTAACACAAAGATTTGATGCTTCTTGGGCAGAAGGAGGAACAAATTGATTTTAGTCATGTTGATAATAAATGCAAACAGAAGATTTAAAAAAAAGAAAAAGGGTAGGGTGGGGATCTGGTGTTTAAAAGGAAGAACTGTCATCAAGAAGAAGTCAACACATCCATGTGAGAGGCATAAAAGGAGAGGGAGGAGGGATAGTAAAAGAAGAATAAGCTAAAAATTCTCTCTGAAAGATAGAGAAAATACACTTTTGTTAGAATGGACTTATATGTAGATTTGAACTCCTAAGGAGTATTAGGTTTTGGAGTATTTGAAGGTAAGGGCTGAGTTGTCTTGCAAAAATGACTGGAAGATAAAATGTAATTTAGACTTCTAATCAGACTCCACATGGACTTGATTACAGCAGACTGTAAGGACTTTTCTTCTACTCAACAATCTGCAAACAGTGAGCAATAGCTGTTCCATCACCTTTCTGTGCAGTTGTGGATATCCATATATGCATGCATGTCTAATTGTAAATAAAAATGTAGATGGGTTAGGAAGAAACTTGGAGATAATACTCTACTATTTTCTTTGAAAAATAATTCCATTTTCTTAGGGTATATAGGCATATACTGCAATGCCTCAAAGCAAAATACAAGCTAGAAAATATTTTCATATGCCTATAACAGACCAGTAATCTTTTGAATTAAAAGATAGTTGGAACAAGTGTTTTTTTAATAGAGCAATTGCTATTCATTTATCTTAGAATTGTAATTTCATAAAAACATTTTGTTAAAGATTAAATGAACTAACTTCAGGGGACCAGATTGTTGATTTTGGTTAACCAAAGAATTTGGAAGTAAGTGGGGTTTTTTTCTCAAAATGTCTGAGGGTGATAAAATACAAAGAAAATCTATATCTCTAGGTGTCAAAGGACTTTAAATTAATGAATATGAAATAAAAGATACAAAAATGATAATGCACTGAAACTGAAGCACGACAGCAAACCTATGATGGTTCATGTAGCCATGGAAGAAACATACTGGCTGTCAGAGTCCATATTCTTTTAGGACAAAAATGTGGTATGAAACACATAAGTCACTACTAAGCTAGGAAGCTTGCAGTTGTTTTCCATCTACCTTTGTCAAGTCCACTTGATGTCCATATAGGAATATTGAGTCACTTCCTCTTTAGAATGGGTATTGGGTTCCTGTATTCTTCTTGGTCATGTAGGTCTAAGACTAAGCCAATGATTATATTTGTTTTTTATTATTCTGCCTCACAGGAGCTTTTTTCCACTGGATATCAAAAAAGTCAATGCATTTCACCTATAAAGTCTTTCAATCCTGTACAAAAATCCAAATTGAGGATGAAGTAAATTAATGGAGTTGTACTGATGAACGTAGTTGTAGGTTTTCTATGCCTAATCTTATGAATAGGTAGCAGGAAGCTTAGGGTTTGTTTTTTTTTTAAGAGCAAGGACGCACATTTGAAATCTAGAGATCAAAGATAAACTTTCTAGAGACTTTTCCCCCTTCACAAGTTCCCTTTAGGTTCTGAGCACAAGTTCTCCATGAATTTCACTAGGCTTAGGTTCTTCAGGCTGCCTTCTGCCACTTCTTCCATTTTAGTAGCTTCCTGGCTAAGAAATGCAAGGCTAATGTGTTACCATTGTGTTCAAAAAAAAACCCCTCGCTTGAGATCTTGGCATTAGTCATTTACTTAGGAAAAGAAGAATTTACTGAAAATCATACTTAGAAGTCTTTACAGAACACTTTAATTTGAGACTAAAGCTACTGAAATATTACTATAGTTTTCTTCTTTCCTAGGCATTTTGTTGTTGAAAGTAATAAAGCTTACTTGAAATACTCAATCTTTAAGGTACTTGCTGCCCTTAACCTAAACTTTAGAATGATTGGAGCAATGAACTCCTCTCAAGTGCCAGCTATGTCCTAGCACAAACATAAATGATGACACTCTGAAGCCTTCAAAGTCTGCTCTGGACCAGGTCTAGACATTTTCATGGATAGTGTGAAGCCAGCTATTTGGGCATTAGCAATGTGGAGTGCAATAGGGCAGTAACTAAAAAAATCTCTGAACCTATTTTCTTGAAATTGCTTCTTGTAAGGCTAAGAACTGTGTTGGTCTAAGCTACCTAAATTACAGGTATTATAAATGTGTCCTTTAAAAGCATTCACAGACTCCACATAGTCTGCATTCGTAGACTGCACCCCAGCTGCAGGCATCCCCAAAAAAGTGGACTTAACACAACCTATGCCAGAATTTTGGTCCAGAGTATTTTGGAGTGCTTCAGGGGCAGCATCCTTCCCCTCTGCTCTTTGAAATTCAAGGTGCAATTTTCTTTCAAACATAAATGACTAGTTTCTGCTTCCTGTTATTTTCTTTTCATATTCATATAAAGTGAGACCGTCTACCTAGGTTTCTAACCAGCAGAAAATGAAAGTGATTTTCTTGTTTGGGCAGGGGTTTTTTTGTGCTGGTGTTTTTTGTGGGTTTTTTTTTTCTTCTCTAATTCTTGGGAAATCCACGGGACCGATTCCCCAGCATTCCTCTTTGCAGCATGATGATCATGGAGATCGATATATATATATATATATATAAAAAAGACCCATCAAATGATAACTAAAGCTGTAGTTGGAGTCCCTTAAACCTGTAACATTCTCTGCACAGAGCTAGTCTGTGCTTGAAAAACACATACCTGATCATTAAATTTGATAAAAATGTAATGTTATGTTGTGCAACAAGGATCAAACTAGCCTGTGAGTGTGAGAGATTACTAGAAAAAAAAATAACCAACTTTCAAAAATAATAACCAATTAAATCTCTATAAAGTCTTGTAGATGATGCATGATGAACTAATAATATAGTTAATAAAAGTCTGCCTAATTAAAAAATGCTGTGGGCCTTTCTCATGTAATTCAAGCTCTGTGAATTGCTGATCAATTCTCCTTGTATCAAAGAATGGGAAAATTATTACTGGGTTTGAAAATCGGTAGAATAATCAAGAAAACACTTTTTTATTTTCCACCTCTTGATGAGTTAAGGTGGGCTGAGAAGGTTGGAGAAATGTCGGGGCAAACTCACCCTCATCTGTTTTCACTGAGTAGCTGTCTCTCATGAATACAGGTGTGACTTACACTACTGGAATCTTATCTTATGAAGTGAAATATCCAGCGCTACTGCTAGTTACTGCAGCTTCATAAAATTCTTCTACAAAGAGGAATGCCCTGAAACTCAAAGAACTATGTTTTGATTTACGTGTTCAAGGTTTTTCAATATTAGAAAGTTAGTAATGTTCTGTAATCAGGTTTTTTGGTTTTTGCATTTGCAGGAAGGACATTTGCAAGATCTGATGAGATGAATCCCACCATGAATTAAGGGTGAAACCTTGTCTGGTGATAGTCTAACAACTGGAGGTTATGTCTGGAGGCTAATTTTTTATGCAATGGGAGGGTGCTTGAGGGTCCAATATAAAAGCTTGTTATTTCCAGAGGAAGCGCTTGGAAGATATAGATGCAGATTTTTCTCTTCCTCCCAACACTGCTTGTAGCTGATGCAGAGGACATCTTATCCAGTGGATAAGAAACTGGTTGACAGAACATAGACAAAGGGTGGTGGTCAATGGGTCTATGTCCAGGTGGAGGACAGTGACAAGCGGGGTGCCCCAGGGGTCTCTCTTGGGACAGGGGCTCTTTAACATCTTTATCAATGACATGGATGATGGAATTGAGTGCACCCTCAGCAAGTTTGCAGATGACACCCAGCTGAGTGGTGTGGGTGACAACAGAAGGAAAGGAAGCCATCCAGAGGGATCTTGACAGGCTGGAAAGGTGGGCCCGGGTGAACCTAATGATGTTCAACACTGCCAAGTGTAAGGTGTTGCACCTGGGCCGGAGGAATCCCAGACACAGATACAGACTGGGAGAAGAGCTCCTGGAGAGCAGCCCTGCTGAGGAGGACTTGGGGATTCTGGTAGATGAGAAACTTCACATGAGCCAGCAGTGTGCTCTTGCAGCTCAGAAGGCCAATGGTATCCTGGGCTGCATCAGCAGAGGGGTGACAGCAGGGACAGGGAGGGGATTGTCCCTCTCTACTCTGCCCTGGTGAGGCCCCAGCTGGAGTCCTGTGTCCAGAGCTGGGGCCAACAATACAGGAAAGATGTAGAACTGTTGGAGAGGGGTCAGAGGAGCCATGAAGATGATTAGAGGGCTGGAGCAGCTCCCCTATGAGGAGAGGCTGAGGGAGCTGGTCTTGTTCAGCCTGGAGAAGAGAAGGCTGTGGGGGAACCTCACTGCAGCCTTCCAGTCCCTGAAGGGAGCAGAGAAACAGGAGGGGAATCAGCTTGTTCAAAGGGTAGACAATGGCAGGACAAGCGGGAATGGAATAAAGCGAAAGGAAGGCTGGTTCAGATTAGATATTAGGGGGAAGTTTTTCACAGGGAGAGTAGTGAGGGGCTGGAACAGGCTGCCCAGAGAGGGGGTGGATGCCTCGTCTCTGGGGGTGTTCCAGGCCAGGCTGGATGGGGCCCTGGGCAACCTTGTGTAGCTCCAGGCCTGAGGTTGGTGGTCCTGCCTGTGGCAGGGGGTTGGAGCTCTGTGATCTTTGGGGTCCCTTCCAACCCATGCCATTTTGTGATTCTGTGACATTGACCCTGAGGATCTGTCTCAGCTCTAGATCTCAAGTTGCTTTAAAATACATTGGTTTAATCTCAGAATCAGTAGGTGGAGAAGTTGTTTTAGCATTCTTCTCCTGTCCTGGGCCATTAAAAAATCCAAAACAAACCAAAAATACCCAGACAGCTACAGCATGAGAAAAAATATTTTGGAATAGGACTTAGAGCACAAAAATAGATTTACTAATGATTTAGAAACGTGTATTAGCAGGTGGTAGAAAAATTGTTGCAGCAGGTGGGAGGCCATTTAGAAAGAACCAGGAAGCTATTCCAGAAGAATTCAACAGAAGTGGATGTCTGGCAGATTTAGGGTTGATAAATGGAGGTCAAAATCTGCATGGTAAAACTTTCTAAACTTGTAACTGGTAGTACTGAAACTAACTACAGGAAAAGGACTTACTGCTGCTGTACGAGACAGTAATCATCTGAACTGCCTAGCAATGCTCCCAGAAAAGAAGGAATAGGTATAAATGAGGGAAAAAACCCTAAATCATTAAAATTACTTTATAACAAATACAGTGTGAGTACACATATGCTGCTGCTTGACATAGCATAAGAATAATAAATCAAATAAATTGAAAATTAATGAGTTTGACATGAGTTCTAATATTCATTTAATGAGATTTTTTTAATTTCTTATACAATCCTTTTTTTAATGGACCTGATATCAGTAGAATGTCAGATTTTAAGGAATGTGTTAGAAAAAGAGAAAAGGTTTAAGTGTGAATGAATGTACCTGTAATTAGAATAGGTTAAAGAAAAAGACATAAAAGTTTTCAAGTTTGTTTTACTTGAATATTAACAATAAATACAAGAAAGAAAATTCACATTTAACTGAAGCTAACCTGCCTAGAAAGCCTGCATGGAGATCCTGAATGTTTCTCTATCAAAAGATTATTCTATAGCAGTCAAAACAGTGACTTTTATGTTCCTGTACTAGGAAATGTTGTCTTCTAATTTCTGGCTATGACAATAAGTATGAAGGACAAAGCTCTGGAGTGAAGTGAGACCTCTGAGACCAGTCAATTATTTGAGGCTAAGCATGTTTCTAAGTATATGCTGCAGTGATGCCTATGTTAAGTTCTAATAGAACAGATTATGCTTGACTACAATTTGGGGCTTGCAAAATCCTGGAATAATTGGTTCAATTCAATTTTCGTCTTGCACATGTTAATGTTTGACCATTCTAAGATGATATATAGCATTAGATGTTGTTTATATGTATGTATATTCAGAAGTCTTGTTAATGGTTATCTTCTATGTTTTTCAAATTAACAAATTCTTTCTGTACATGCTCTTAGATTACTTAGGAAAAGCGTACTTGGCAAAGATCTTCCTGGGAATTATTTATCTGGTAGGGAATGGGTATGGGTGGTTGGAAGAGGATAGACATGGACACAGCGTGAATGGAAGTGGAGGAGGAGAGAAGAATTAACAGGCAATTACATTGATGCTCAGAGCATTATTTGGTTAGTACAGCCTAAAAAAGCTAAATTGGAGGTGGTGGTGGTGTAACAAAACCTACATGCTACCCTGACTGTCTAGTTAAACTAAAACATCTGTTGCTTACTTAGATGCTATTTACAATGAGATTTTTGTGTGGATGACTAGTACAGAGCCATGCCTCTTCCAAGAAAGTTACACAGCAGTGTTTATTCACCACCACCTGCTGCTTTGTGAGCAACAAGACATATAGCCGGTACGTAGCTGTGGAGAATAAATGTCCATAAAAGAGAATGACTTAGGAAGGAGGGAGGATGGGGCTGTGGGGGGAAGCATGAATCACATACACAGAATTACCCTGTCTCACTAGTAACATGTCAGTTGGGTTTGGAAGGTATGCTGCAAGGCTGTATGGAAAACCTAAGCAGTAAAACTTGTTAAAATTACATTAACTTCTGCAATCTGCATTTCTAGAAAGAGCTTAGTAAGTTTAGGCAAAAAGTCCCAAGGTTTTAATACATAATTTAACAATGGTCGTGTATAGAGATCACTGTGCTTCTCCACAGGTTGTTTTGTCTGTTTTGTTGCTCTAAGACCTTACTTCCCCCTCCCATTATTTACATAGCTTCTGATCTTTGGAGAAGTTTATATGCTCTGATTACAAGAGAGATACTGGTAGAATTGATCACAAGTCTGATAAATGGTATAACGTAGCCAGTTCTTTTGTTTGTAACTGGTGCTGCTGGTTCAGTAGGAAAATAGTATCATCTGTCGCTCCAGTAAGAGACACGTAGCTATGCAGTATCTGAAGCAGGTATTAGACTTGGGATAAGCAACCCTGTCTGCTTCTAGCAAGATCTATAACCTGAAATGTAGTCTTAGTACAATGAAGTCCAGTTCTGCGTAAGATGGCAAACCTCAATTAGTAGAAACTTGAACAAAGTTGATAGATGATTTCAGAAAGCACTTTCCAACTGATTAAAAAGATGCAAGGTTATAAACCCTAAAGTACAGATGCTTGTGTCAGAAGCAGTGTTCATCTAGGTGTTCTGTCTGCGACCTTCTTTGTGAAAGTGCTACATCGCTTATAACTTTGAAGCCTAGCTATGGCGACAAATAGTTGAACTGCTCAGGAGATCAGAGCTACCCAGTGGATCTTAGTTTATTCCTTTTTGGCATTAATTTATTTTCCTTGCTTCATAACGAAAACAGTGTGTTTAATGCAAAAAATGTCACTTTTTATTGGAGTGGAATTAAGTGCTTCTCTAGAGTAGAATAGCATAATAGCAGGGCTGAGCTGTTTTGTTTTTAAGACATTGTAATTACCCTTAGTGTGAGTATATTTTAATACATAGGATGGAAAAATGGAATGAGTACACTAGCTCTGTCTCCCATTATATAAAAGACACCATGGTTACCTAAGCTGTCTAGTATTTACTTGCCTTGCAGTCTTTCTGCAATCAGGCTTCTGCAAAGCCTACTGAAATTACAGTTCTAAAGGTTTGCCCAACTTGAGGAGGAACAATAACATACTATTGCATATTGAAGATAACATGTAACTCTAACAGCATGGTTTGGAGACTTTTGTGTTCAATATTTTAATGATTCTGAAACAAGCTGAGTAATTCCTGGTGTGGAAGAATGCAAATGAGATGTCCATGATGGCTTTGTGAGGTCACTACATTGGTATTGGGAAGACTTCGGTGAAGGAAGGCATCTTTCCTAGAGGACAGCAAACAACAAAACAAGCTAACCACCCTAAATTCTATTATAGTCCTTGTTCATGGAATCTGTTATCAAGTTAACTTTTTGGTGGGCTTCACCTTGTCATTTTGAGTGCTATACCAGATTGTGCAATTAACATTTTTGCGTGACAGGCAGTTGCCAGCCAGCTGAGGGTGGTAGGGAAAAGCAGATAATTATATGCCTGGTATGTGACCTGCAAAACCTCTTCTTTCTGTTAAAATCTGACAGAATCAAGCTCAAATTAAGGAACTACAATAGGAAAGTTTTGAAACAGCAGACATTAAAGGTCACTTAGTACAAAAGTATAAAGGTCAAAGAAAATACAGGAAAGTTGGTTGGCAAGGATTTAACTAGTAAATGTGGAATGTTGTTAGTTGTGATGTTCCTTAGGGGAATGAGCAAACTAAAGAACACAAAGTACTAATTTGCATTTTATAGACACAGACTAGTTCTTAAATGTATCTCTAGCATTTATGGAACTCTCCATGGTTAAATATCGATTAAAAAAATTAGCACTTTTATACATGAGCTAATGACTAGCTAATGACAAGTGATTATCTGAAGGATTATATAAAAAATTCTTCATAAACTAAAGTGTAGTTTAACACATTTCACAGGGTAGCCAGGGTGAAGATTTAAAATGTCATGGTTTGTCCTAGATTAATAAAAAATCTCAGTAGAAATGCTCGAATAATGTATTGAGTTAATCTTTCAGTCACGCTTGTTCTGCTATGGGTAAAAATCACCAACCAAAGCTCTGTACAGTATGAATTACATGCTGATAATTCATTTCTATTTCAGAAATGGTAAACAAATCCTTCATCACTTCCTATTCCTTGGAATAGGACAACATTAAATCCTAATATATTGCTGTATATTTTGATGTTCATGAGCTTGATCACAGACTTACCCTTTGGAGAGTCACAACATAAAAATCAGTATTAATGGCAATTTAGCTGTGTTGGGTATTTGAGAAGGGATACAAAGGCTGTTCTGTTTAAGGCTACTCTCCAAGAATCTTGTCCATCTTCTTTCTGAACTGCTGCTTTATTTAAATTCCTCCTTCCCCCTTACCTCCCTCCCCCCAAAAAAACCCCCACAACCCCAACAAACAGAAACCCGTGCTACATTATACCTTCCAGCATAGGCAGAATACAAGGCTAGAAGATGAGCATAAATGCATCGGAATAGTGTTGTAGACAATGTGATCTTCTACTTAAAGATTTTATTTAAAACAAAAATTAAAAAATAAAGAAATAACATTGCTGTTGGGGTGTTTTTCCTACTTAATTTTCCTGGTTCAGTCTTCTTTATGTAGGCCAGTCTTACACTGGCCACCATGCTAAAAGAAAATGAGCCCCATTTGAAGTATGCCTCTTGCTTTACCAATCTCTCAGCAGCTTAATTAAAAACACGAAACAACATGCCACCTTAAATTCAGAGGGATCTGCCCTCTGAGACAGAGAGTACACCTTCAGGAAGATGATGCTAGAAATGTCAGAGAAAGGGTTAGCTTCTTTTGTTGTTACTTGAGTGAAGATGATGTTAAAAAATGAATATAGCATAAATTGAGATGAAAACACAGGAGCGGATGGTTCTGAATACTTCATTTCATAATTGTATACTATGAATTTAAGATGTGCAGAAGCTGATGTGTCTCTAAGCACACCTTTGGGAGGCTCTCTCAGTGGGTTTAGCAACATTGTCATGTTTGAAGTTCAGTCTGAACGTATTTGGTCTCTCTTTTAGATAAAGATGGTTTAAATACCTCAGGCACTATACTGCTTTGTATCATGTTAGGTGCTCAAAGTTTTTCTTAGCTTCAGCCAGAATGGAGGCTCAATTTCCCTAGTGAATTACACTGTAAGCCCCTTTTTTCTAGAGTTTTATTGAAATGCCAGTGTACTTAAGGCCAAATTGTTCCACTTAATGCAGTGTTAAATAAATTGCTCCTGTGCAGAACATGTTGTGGTGAAACAATGGGGGTTGAAAGCTGCACACAGTTATGCATGTAGATGCCATGTTGCATGCTGTGCTTTAAGGCTGGCCTTCTTCACCCAAGCTTTTTGTGACCCAGTTCATTGCTATGACAGAAAATCACAGTCCTCCTCCAATGGTTTAGCCACTGGTTGTTCAGTAAGAGTAATTGTCAGAGATATTCCCTATTGCAAGAATCAACAGTTTGTGAAAGAAAAGCAGCAATGCACTCAGCCAGAAGGTTGACTTGTAGCTCTGTGTCCTGCCAGACGGCCCTGTGTTCGTTTCTCCAGTTGAGCTTTCCAGCCATTAGTACTGGTACGCATTCCTTTTATTTTTAGTAGAGAGCAAGATAGATGAGAATGGACAAAGGCTCTATAGAGATAAGCATTGTTCCTGGGCCACTTTTCAGTAATTTACACTTGGCTGTTCGGATAGGTATTTTCTTCTGAAATCAGAAAGGACAGGTCGTGAATGAGCAAACCCTTGTATTTATGAACGACAGGAATAAAGCAAAATATGCCTGTAGAAAGCAAGCATGTGTATCTAGAAGGAAAAAAAAAATCTATATATCTACCCAGTTGTTTATTATAGAATTTGTTTTGCAATCATTGTTAGCATCCATTTACACACAAGAAATCCAACTGGGTTTTGGAAAATGTGTCTGAATTCTTCTTTTTGATATTTTGCCTACTTTCCTTGCTTTTATTTTCACAGAATGAGCATGCATGGGATGGTACCCTTCACACTTCTGAATGTGTCTCCTTTCTGTCCTACAGCAGTCTCCATGTGGCAGGAAAGGGTTCTTCCCTTTGCCTTTTTCATTACGCTTGTCTGCATTAGTCTTCTAGGTTTTCTGACTACCCTAAAAGAAGGCTTATTAAATCTTGGTTTTAAATTAGAGGGTTTTTCCATTCATAACAGGTCTTGTATTTATGTAAACACAGTTTTACACTTAATCCATCTCAAGAAAAGAAATTGGGGAACATGGTTTTGAAACATTTTCAGAACTTCTCTATCACTTTGGTGGCAAAGGGAGCTGGAAAAGCAGAGAGCTTCAGGAGTTTAGATTTAGCTCCTGGGCTCCATAGAAATCCATTCTTTGAATCAAGTTCTATTTGACACTGGACCTCATAGGTGACATATGGCACACCCTACACACGACTGGGTTCCTAACACTGATGATAAAATTATGCACTCTGTGAAACCTAGCAATGACATGGAAAGGTGACCAGAACAAGAAATCTTACATCATGCTGCTACTCAGCAATTAAACAGAATGTCTCTTGTTTAAAGATGGGGAAGAAATTGCAGTAAGGTAAACAACAAATACTAGGACTAGTATAACACTTTCTTTACTACTTTTGGTAGTGAGGAATGCTTGAAGTAAATGTGAAAATCTTGTGGTTACTCAATGCTGTTGTAAAACTACCTTTTTTCTCTCCTTTGATATTTCTTCCCTTCTTTTGGTGGTGGTTTGAAAAATTGCACTAGTGGAAAAATCCTAAAGGATTAAAGAAATATAACATCAGTTCATTTTTTTTTCTCCTAGTACTTTTAAAATATGACTAATATATGCCATTTAGGTGTATAATTTGATATACATACTGGCTTTCATTTGAAACTACAGATCAGTAAAGAGAATAAGACATAAATCTTAAGCGTTACAAAACCCTTTTAGGCCATATTTTGAGAAAATATAAAATAGTAGTTTCTCTGAATTTCATGGAACCATAAGGGTTTACATGAGCTCAGTATCTCAGCTCTGAGCCTACTTTTTACTGCATGTTTCAGTTTTTGCTGTAGATGGGATCACAGATGGCTGTGGTGAAGTACAGATGCTGTTTTCCTACTGTGATTCCCAGCACTATACGGGGAGACAAAAGCAGTGAATTAACATCTGAAATTTTTCAGGCAAACAGAAAAGAAGTGTCCTGGTCATCCTTGTTTCCTCAGCTTGGCTGATACTATACCCTGTTACCTTTTATTTTGTGCAGTCTAGCAGTTTTAGACCACTAATGAGACATACACTAAGCGTATATGCTGAAAAAATAAATGCAGTGAAATGGTAGACTGACATGACTGCTTCAGACTGTGCTCGCACCTTTTTAAAAACCCAAAGTAATTGTTCCATTATAATGCAGAGATCCACAAGTCTCTTTCACTGTGCAATTATAACATAGTATTATTAGTGTGACAATCTCACCGTTGAGATAATGTAGCAATTGCCACTGGAGTTCCCATTAATTCTGTATTAATGACATTTTGATATGATCTTGATAGTATAATCTTAATGCATGTCATATCTAATAAATGTTGATTTGGAGCTGCGCTTCTTGCTTCTCAAAAATCAGGTTTTTAACAGGGTATAACAGAAAACAGTTCAAAATATTAGGAAAATCTCATTATTTCATCAAGGAAACCCAATTATTAGTTAAAGTCTTATATTCCTACTGTATTAAGGCGAGTTATGCAGATTTCTTTATGCATGGGGAGGGCACCTATGTTTATCACCGGTGTGGATAAGAGCATGCGGCGTTCTCTGTGTAGCTTTGTAAAGAAACTGGTACCTTGCCCTTTGCTCAGTCTTTTATGATAACCTCTATTGGCCATAAAACCACTATAACAATGTGTATGTTATGAAACAACACAGTAAAGCAAACCAAGTATAGGATGAAGTGGAAAATATATTTATGGCCACAGTAAATAGCTGTAGCAGTTTCAGAATGATATACTACAGGTATGCTTTCTGTGTGTGTCTTCTATGCTACTCATCCTTATATTGTATGTTACTGGCTCTTAGTCTATACTTTTGAGACACTACTTCTGATGTTATTTATCATGAAGTCAGCAATACTTATTACAAGGCAAGATTCCTTAGGAGAAACTTCTCAACGTTGCTGCTTCATGTGATTCCCATGCGTCTTCAGCCCTGGAGAATCTCAAATTATTTCACACCTTAGGTTCCCAAGATGTGAATGGTAATCAAGTTTATATATGGATTTATCAAAAATGCTTAAGTACTTTGGGTGTAGGAGTCTGAGTAGTAGTATGGATCCTAGCTCTGGTATTTGGATCATCTGGATTGGGATGTTTGTAAAGTTCAAGACTGAAATATCCTAATGACTCTGTTGTAATAATTCTCTCTTGGATCACATTCAATCTCATTATAGCTGTAGAAGACCAAATGCTTTACAACTGATTTAATTGGATTTATTTCTTCACATGGCTCACTTGTTTGTGTTGTGTGTGGTGTTGGGTTTTTTTTTTTTTCTCCTGCTCTTGTTTTTAAAACTGATGGTCTGCTAGGATCCAAACATACTGGAAGAGATGATCTGCCCTACATCTAAGCATAGGTACCAGCCTACTTCTTACTGTTTTAAAATAAGGAAGTGGGGGTGGGAAGGGAAGCAGGGAGCTAAGTTTTAAATAACTATATATGCAAAGATAAACACTTTTTCAGCTTTACAGGGGGCCTTTAATCAGTGTCTTAATTTCGAAGTGTAATTTTTTGGATGCTGTAATGAATTGATGCCAAAAGAAGCGGTGCTAAATATGCTATATTCTGACTAAGAGACAACTATCCTTAAAGACTTTTCTTTCACAATAACAAATATTATCAGACAACTTAGGCCTTATTTGATGTACTAAAAAAGAATTAGAAAAGTCCTCTTGAACGCCAAACTGATAAAAAAAAGACATGTAGCTTAACCAACTGCTTAAACCAGTTTTTATCATACTCTGAAATCTGTTGAGTGTGACACCCAGAATAAGTCCCTTTGCTGTGACACCAGTAAGAATTATTCTTCTCCAGGGCTGCTTAGATGTGACTGAAATGTTGTATTCTTTCCTTATTTTGTTAAAAATGTTATTAAAATCCTGTTGTTTATATTTTTTAGGTTTTAAACAAATTAGTCTCACAGAAATATCACAGAAAAAAATTATTCTCTGAGACTTAATTTTTTTGAAAATTTGTTTTGAAATTTTTTTTCGGAAGAATTGTCTAGTAGCTTTTGTTTTATAGAAGTCAAACGTATCCAGCTTAGCACAATATTTGGTAAATTAATAATTTATTTCAGAGAGAAACAAATTATTCTCTAATGAACCTGTATGTAGACTGTTAAACCACCTTAGCCTGCACATATTTTTTTTCTGTCTTCAGTTTGAATGAATGCTGACTTCAACAGAGTAGAATTTTGGTATAAGAAGGCAGATTTGCCCTGAGGGGTCTGCTGGATATAAGCAAACCTCAGCTCTGAGATGCTAAAAAAGGAGCTTTAATGTGAATGACTGCTGACTGAAATAGTGTTTCTGAGGATGTCCTAACTCCCTTTTCAGTGACCTTGGTGAAGCCTAGTGGCATATTTAAGTTTTGCTTCCTGTAGCTACAAAATGAAATAGGTCTCTCTGAAACCTTGGATTTGTGCTTTGTACAGCAGAGTCTAAAGAAACACAACCACACAAGTATCCACAACTTATCGGGAATGGCTTGTTTTGGTATACAGAGAGACATTTGTAATGTGATCTGAAGCAGGAAAAAACTTTGAAGTTTCCCAGTGCCAAGTAATATCCTGCAGGTATAACCTACTGCCATGTAAAAGAGTAAATGTAAATTTATGTATGAAGAGGTTCAGCGCTGCTGACTCTCTGGTCAACATGAAGTCCAGAAATCCAGGTCAGCTGGTTTTGTTCTGTTTTCTGAGATCATAGAACTGCTGCTTATCATTTATGTACTGGTTGGATTAAGTCTGTTCTTGCTATCAGAACTGCTGCAGATGTAATATTCCATAAAATGTAGGCCTTCAGTGTGGAATGAAGGTAGGCAGTGCAGCTATATTTAATATTAAATACATAATCATTGCTGGTTTGGACAGTGGAAAAAGAAGTCTTTCATAGAATGAAATCAAACTTTTTTCCTGTAATCACATGCTTATGAAATTGCTCATTTCTATGTACTTTAACAGCAAACTTCTGTGAGCTGCATATATTTGCTAATGGTTCAAAGGATAATTTGAATTGGAAGTCCAATCTGCTAAAAGCAGGGCTAACATTGAGTTTAAATGTACTTAAAGTTACTTTTTTATTATTTTAATAAACTTGCTTTTGAATGGGCTGGTTCTTAGATTTAAAGGGTGTTACCTTGAAAATCGCTTACAAAGTTTAAATGACCTTCAAAGGGATCTTCGTTAGCAGTTTTTACTCAACTCTGATGTTGAAGCTATAATTCCAGCACTGCTAGCCAGGATTATTTTTTTTTCCCTTTTTTCTTAATACTGAAGTTAGGTACTATCCTTGGGAGGATGCCTTTTTTTTTTTTTTAGCTGAAGTATTGTTGTGGTTTAACTTGGAAGACAGCTAAAACAAATACACAGACATTTTCCAATACAACACCCTGCCCCCACTGCCCAGTGAGATGGGGGAGAGAATTTGAAAGAAAATGTAAAACTTGTGGGTTGAGATAAAGGCAGTTTAATAGGACAGAAAAGGAAGATGATAGTCATTATAAAGGAATATCCAAAACAAGGGATGTATAGCACAAATGCTGGCCAGCTGTAGACCACTGATGCCTTACTAGTTCCTGAGCTAATGTCCCAACACCCCAGCCAGGTTCCCCCAAGTTCTATACTGAGCATGATGCCACGGGTTACAGACTATCCCTTTGGCCAGCTGTCCTGGCTGTGCTCTCCCATCCCCGGTGTCCTCATGGTGGGGCAGTATGAGAAGCTGAAAAGTCCCTGACTTAGTGTAAACACACTGTCTACTGACAAACAAAACATCAGTGTGTTATCAACATTATTTTTATCATAAACCCAAGCCACAGCACTATACCTATTGCTAGGAGGAAAGTTAACTCTATCACAGCTGAAACCAGAACAATACAAATGATGTATCAATGCATTGTGAGCTAGTGTTCTAACATTCTTTTGTTGTGTGATATGGTATTTTAAACTTACTGTTAGAAAACTATTATAACACTTCAAAGAATTGAGATAATTGTATGTCAGACTTCCTTTGGGATGCCATGAAAGCTGGATTAGCTAACTATGTGATTCCTGTAAGAGGTGGTAATAAATATCCTGTCTCACCTGGAATACAGACTTCTAAATGGGAGGTGCAATACATACTCCTGAAGAAGAAACTGCTAGAAATTCTTCCACACTTCTTGCATACTCTTGTCACTCATGTAAATGCCTTTGCCACCCAAACAAGTCTCCAGGGCTTTACCATTCAGAGCGAGTGGATTCCCACAGTGTTCATAAAAGCATGTGTGGTTGAAGATTGAGCTGGGAATCAGTCACCCCAAACCTATTATCTCACAAAGTGGTATTGTTAGTGTGTCAGCTTTCAATCAAGAGCAGAAATAAGCTGCGTGCATTAATTCTATGTACGTGTTTACGCTGATTGTGTTTGTACATGTTGTTATGAAATACTAGGCCAAACTCATTGAAATGTTTCAGCCTGAGACTTGTGCTTTGCCTGCTCGCTTGGTAAGAACATTTTGTCATTCAAGTAGCTCAAAAGATTTGTTAAGAGTTTAGTCAAATCACGGAGCATTTCTGAAGGCAGAGAAACTCTTCACTGGGGGGAAGGAAATGAGAAAATAGAGTAGGAAAAGGAGGAAAAAAAATGGGAAAAGGAATACCAAATTTATTTTCAAAGTTAAATTGAAATCTTTCTTTAAAAAAAACCCCACATCCCAAACCAAATCCAAACCCCCCAAACAAATATAAACACAATCAAAAAAACCCCAAAACTAAAACCAAAACTCCAACACTCCCCTCCCCCCAAATAATTTTCTGGGAGTGTTCTTCAGGTGTAACACGTCATAAGAGAACATCCCTGTCCCTCCTTAGGGTGAATAGCTGTTCAGATCTTGGTAGCTATCCACCCATGAAATCCAGTTGTCTTTCATTTTAGTTAAGAAAGATTAAACGATGCTTTGTTTTGACCACCTGTGTTACAAATCTTTGTAATTCTCTTCTGTAATGAGGATTTCATAAATAAGACTTTTTGTTGTTGTTCAATTGATTTAGATTGGCTTGAATTTCCTGGCTCCTGCTCTTCCATCCTTATAGGAGGAGAAGCACTTACGAGCAAGCTTCTGGATCACTTACATGCAAAGGTCAGTGCTACAGAGGTATTTTTCAGAGCCATCAAAAATCTACCTGATTTAGGAACTACTAACACAAGAGGTAGAGAGGCTTCTGCTGGCAACATTAGCCAACCTTTAGTAATGGGCAGTGTGTGGTAGGGACGGAGGAGGAGGAGGAGATGTTTTAGTTTTTCAGTCCTCTGCAAAGAGAAGGTGTCTCCTGGAAGTCACTTGTCCTTTCTGCTCCTGCCCAACCGGTGCTGTTCTCTCAGAACTATACTTGTGCTTATGTTGCATCACTGAGGTCTGAAGCCTTTAACGATCTCACAGCAATTATCCTTAAGAAGAAAGTACTGATACCTGTGGCTTTGTACTTCCTCCATTTTTGAAGATGCTATTTATCATACTGTATTTCAGAGATTAGGTTATTACTCTGGAACTCAGTGTGTCTGGCTAGTCTTTTCAAGGCACAGAAATGCAGTATGTTGTACAGTGCAAAATGGTATTGTTACACTTCCAGTTACCTAAAATAGAGCTTCACTTCATCAAAATTATAGATACATGTGTATCTGTAAGTGTGTCTGTGTGTTTATACACGTGTATAAAAATACATTAGGAAAGCTGGCCTTCTCTGCACTGCAATACAGTTTCTACATCATAACATGGTTTGCTTTGCAGACCACTGGACGTGAGATTGGGATAGTTGAGTCCTACCTGTAGTTTTGCCTCAGTTGTAGGGTGCTTTTCACAAATACAAATTTACCAGTTGTATTTGTAAATCACCAGGAAATTGAA